>CM046880.1:361186202-362386202 GCA_025667525.1 Glebionis coronaria | reverse complement strand
TCAAGCTAGTAACTTATGAAATGATTTACAGTAACAAGTTTAAGCTATCAAATGACTATCAAACTAACAAGTATCTATCTAAACAATCAGAATCAATCCAAAAACATGTAAATCACACTTGATCAGAGCAACAAGTAGAATTTACACTAGAATGTAACATGCATTTGATGGTTTAGTGGAATTAAACTCAAGAACTAGAAACCTTTTAGCAATGTGCCTCCACTGATGGAGTAGGTAGGCGCTGCGCCTCCTAAACAGTGCTAAACCACCACCTTAGCACTATTAACAACTAACCAACCATCTACATTCATCATCATCACCATATCTACCCAAAAATCTGCTTCAAAATCAACTCAGCTACTGGATCAACAAGAACAGGAATGAACAGCTACAATTCTTCACAATGAGCTCCTTATGATCAAGTGTGATCACAAGCAACACATTACAACACAAGATCAACAGGTATGCAAGGATTGGTAAGGAGATTGAAGGAAAAGGATGAAATTTTATTGCTTTGAATGTGAAAAGTAGTTACAGAGTTAGGTAGGAGGTTACAACTAACTACAACTAACTCAAGAGTTTGTCAAGCTCTTGAGTTTGTTAAACTAACAACTAACTAGCTAGATTGAGAGAGAAAAGGGGAAGTGTGTGAAATTTTCACACTTTAGCTGCGTACAACAAATGAGAGGACTATTCCCTATTTATAGACAAAAAGTGAGAAGTTGTTGAAGTTGATTACGTATCCCCACCAATAGATTGTTGCCAGGTGTCCTGAATTTCTCAATTGAAACTAGCCGTTAAGAACTTGAATTTGGGCTTTTCTTCTTGGTTGATTTTCAGGTTAATTAAGTGCGTGGGTTGAATTCGTCATCCAAAAATGAACACTTTTCATGTTGACAACTTTTTCTGATATGCAGTATAACTCCAAGTCGATTCTGGGTTTGTTTGGGGAAGAAGATGCCATGTGGAATTATCTGGTTGGGCGAGAGAATAGCACACGGATTGTTATCCGTTTATGGATAAAAAGATTATTGGCTGGCAGCTCCTTATTGGCTATAAACAAGTAGTGGGGTGTACTGTGCAAATAACAGCTCATAAATGTGTTGGTGGGGTGTCCCTATTTGCTGGCAATCCGTGTTTAATAAACCTTGCATTCTCATTGGCTATTGCCAATTCTAGTGTAGTTTTGGCAAATTAAGTCCCTTTACTTTGGCAGATTATCCAAATGAGCTAGAAACTTCATTTTAATGGCATTTTTGGTCCTTCCACTTGCATTCTTGTCCATTTTGACCCTTTGACTTGGTTGACTTTGGAATTGACCATGTTTGACTTGAATCTTGACTTTGAAGAATTTACACTTTGAGTCCTTCAACTTTGGAGTGTTGTCAAGATAGGTCCTTCATCTTCAAAGTCTTGACATCTTTGATCCTTCTTCGTCTTTTTCATCCAAATAAGCTTGATTTCTTCTTGTTTGCTTGAATATGTATCCTTCTTACCTATTTATACACAAACACAAAACATACCACATAATTCCACTTTATAGCACAAAAGTTAGGTATTTTCCTTGTGTTTTAGGGTGATTTGTTGATTAATTGATATGAGTTTCTGCTCATATCAGCATGCTTAACTAACTTTGGTCTAGGCACAACCTTAGTAAAAGGATCAGCTACGTTATCATCTGTGTGAACTTTTATTAATTTTATTTCACGAGCTTCAACTTGTTCTCGAACGTAGTGATATCTACGTTTAAAGTGTCTGGCACCTTTCATGACTCCAGAATCATTGGCGAATATAATTGCAGCAGAATTGTCACAATATATATCAATAGGTTCTTTAATTGAAAACATCACTCCAAGATCTCCAATAAATTTTCTAATCCAAACAGCTTCCATTACGGCTTCTGAAGCGGCCATGTACGCCGATTGAGTCACATGCATACCAATGGTTGTCTGCTTCTTGCTCTTCCAGTCAACTGCTCCTCCATTGATAACAAACACGTAACCCGTCTGAGACTTCATATCGTCTTTATCACATTGCCAGGACGCATCACAGAAACCTGTAACATTCAGTTCTGTGTCTGCTTTACCCCCAAATACCAAAAACATATATTTCGTACTCCTTAAATACTTTAGTATATGTTTAACAGCAGTCTAGTGAAGCTTCCCTGGATTCTGTTGGTAACGACTGACCAAGCTCTGAGCAAACGCCACATCAGGCCTTGTGCATCTTACAACATACATAATAGATCCTACAGCCGAAGCATAAGGCACCTTCTGCATGTAAGCCACCTCTCCGGGTGTTGATGCATCTAACTCATGACTTATATCATGCTTAACCTCCACAGGTTGAAAACCTTTCTTAGAGTTATGCATGCTATACTTCTTCAATATCTTATCAATATAAGCATCTTGACTAAGACCAATTAACCGTCTTTTCTTATCTTGATATATTTTAATTCCCAGAATATACGCAGCATCTCCTAAATCCTTCATAGAAAAATATTTACCAAGATTATCCTTAACTTCCTTAAGTCTTGGAATGTTACTTCCCATGATTAACATGTCATCGACATATAAAATTAGGAACACTAAATCACTCCCACTAGCTTTGCGATATACACATGGCTCATCATGATTTTGAATAAATCCGAACTTTTTGATTTCTTCATCAAATCGTTTATTCCAATGACATGATGCTTGCTTCAAACCATAAATAGATCTTTGAAGTTTGCACAAACGTTTTGGATATTTAGGATCAACGTACCCTTCCGGTTGTTGCATATAGATTTCTTCATCTAAGCGACCGTTCAAGAAGGCAGTTTTAACATCCGTTTGCCATATCTCATAGTCATAGTATGCTGCTATATCTATGATAATCCTAATAGCTCGTAAGTCTGCTACAGGAGAAAATGTCTCCTCGTAGTCTATGCCAAAAGTTTGAGTAAAACCTTTAGCTACTAAACGTGCTTTATAGGATTGTACTTCGCCATCCATGTCGGTTTTCTTCTTGAAAATCCACCTATTTTTCACTACTTTAGCATTTTTAGGTGCATCAACAAGAATCCAAACATCATTGATTTTCATGGATTTCATTTCCTCATTCATCGCAACTATCCATTTTGACTTTTCTGGATCAAGCATTGCGGATCGATAGAATTGCACGTATCCATTTAAGACATAGTTTGCTTGGCGCACGTATAGTCCTTCCAGACCTACGTGGAGGAATTAATTCCGGTGGAGCTCCCAGACTTTCTGGCTCTATTGAAATTTCTTCGCTAGTATTTTTAGAAGGCAATGTATCTTCTTGAATTTCTTCAAGATCATAATTTCTCTCACTGAATTCTTGATTTACAAGATCATTTTCAAGGAAGTCTCCATACCTAGCAACAATAACTTTGTTCTCAGGCGGATAATAGAAGTAGTAACCCATAGTTTCGTTAGGGTAACCTACAAAGATACATTTTACTGAGCGTTGTTGAAGTTTATCTCCAGAGTCACGTTTCACATACGCCTCACAACTCCAAATCTTTAAATAAGACAAATATGGTCTTTTACCATGCCATAGTTCATATGGTATCTTATCAAACTTCTTTGTGGGAACCATATTCAGAATACGAACAACAGATTGTAGAGCATAGTCCCAAAAGGATAAAGGTAAAGTTGTAAGATTAAACATAGATCGCACCATATCCATTAATGTACAATTTCTCCTTACGGATACACCATTTTATTGTGGAGTATATGGAGAAGTAAGTTTCTGAACAATTCCATTCTCACTTAAATAATCTTTAAACTCTTGAATTAAATATTGACCACCTCGATCCGAACGAAGAGCTTTAATCTTCTTTCCTAGTTGCAATTCTACTTCTATTTTAAACATCTTGAATGTTTCAAATACCTCATGTTTATGCTTAAGTAAATAAACATAACCATAACGGCTATAATCATCCGTAAATGTTAAGAAGTAGCTAGCACCTTTCATCGACACATGTCTAAGTGGTCCACACACATCAGTGTGTATCAAACCAAGTAGTTCAGTAGCCCTTTCAACATTGCTATTTAAAGGTTTCTTGGTCATGTTTCCAGAGATACAAGACTCACATTTATCAAATGATTCATCGTTGATATTTTCCAAAAGACCATCACGTTGAAGCTTTTGTATGTGAGTCTTCCCAATATGGGCAAGTCTACAATGCCAAAGATAAGAAGAGTTTTTGTCGTACTTTCTCTTCTTATTCATGCTAAAAACAGAATTAATCTTTCTCTTGGAATTATTATCATGCATGTTAATTTCAAAACACCATTCACAGGAATTGCATCAAAATAGAATAAACCATCTTTGAAAACAGAAATTCTATTATTATCAATAGTGTGAATAAATCCAAGATCCAACATTAGGGGTGTTCACGGGTCGGGTCAGTTCGGTTCGGTTAGTTAGACGATTTTGACTATCCATCGCGGTTCGGTTAGTTAAATTTACTATCCGTAACCAAACCGTACAAGGCGGTTAACCGGACATACGGTTACCCGAAATGAGCGGTTACCCACGGTTCGGGTCACGGTTAACCATTATATAAGTTTCATAAAGTTTTAGTTTATAAATAATAACATGATTTAGAACATAGAATGTCGTTTTCGTATAATTCAACGACATTAAATAGCTAAAAATCATATAAAAATTATTTCGTTATAAAAAGTCCATTAGAATATTCATAAATAACATATTAACTAAAAAATATTTATTCGATATTTATAAAATACGATCACATTAATTAAATTTACACATACATGATTAATACATGTACTATAATTTGAATATTTAGTTTTAAAATTTCATGTATAATAAAAGTAGGGTACTAATACAATTAATACATGTACTATAATTTGAATATTTAGTTAAAAAGTTTCATGTATAATATGTGCGGTTCGGTTCGGTTAACCACGGATGTCTAAAAATAAAAACCGTAACCGAACCGTTATAAGCGGTTTTTTCGGTTTCGGTTTTTTTCGGATTCGGTTTTTTCGGTTTCGGATTGAGCGATTCGGCTCGGTTCGTCGGTTTCTCGGTTTATTTGAACACCCCTATCCAACATACTAGAAAAGGAAATAACACCCCTAACAATTGTAGGTGCATAATGAAAATCATTTAAACTCAGTACTAAATCTGAAGGTAAAACTAGATTAAATGTTCCTATAGCTTCAACCGCTGCTTGTGCGCCATTGCCCACTTGTAGAAATTGTTGCACATAGGTAAGCTTCCTTTCCAACTCAAATCCCTACAGGGTATTACAAATGTTAATAACACATCCCGTATCATATACCCAGGAATTTGATTTGTATGTAAGATCAAATAACTCTATCATAAATAAGTTACCTGAAGATGCTGCAGCACTAAGCCCAGCCTTCTTCTTTATTTCTCCCAACTCTTCGAGATAAAGAGGGCAGTTCCTCTTCCAGTGACCACTTGCTTTGCAATGGTGACAAGTCTCATCCTTTTGAGATTGACTCTTCTTGACAAAGTTTTGCTTAGGTTTAGAATAAGTCGCAACTTGTTTGCCCTTATCACCCTTGCCTTTTCCTTTCTTCTTGTTCACTTGCGGTTTTGGCTTATTCACTCTACCCTTTTGTACATAAAGCACAGGAGGAGTAGAAGTAGATGCCTTATCTTTTAACCCCTTTTCATAGTCAATGAGCATTGCATGCAAATAATTAACTGTCTTCCCCGTGCAATGCATATTATAGTTTCGAACAAAATCATTGAAGTCTTTGTTAAGGGACCTATTGATCAAGTTGATAGCCATATTATGATCATAGGGTTGTCCTAGTACAATGAGTTGTTCCATATAACCCCTCATCTCCATATAATGGGCACTTACAGACTTTCCAGGAGCTTACTTGTAACTATGCAAAGCATCTACCAAGTCGTAGATCTCCACAGCTTGCGGCTTTTCGAACATAGCCTTGAGCTCATCAATCATTCTCTTAGGTGAAAATAGCTCATACTTCTGTTGAAGTGGAGGAGCCATTTTCCCTAACATTAAGGTAGCCACCTCAGAGTGCTTCTTAACATTAGCAGCGTGTTCAAGCCTTTGCGCATCAGATGCTCCTTCAGCAAGATCCTCCGAATTAGGAGTAGTCAAGATATCGATAGTACCCGCTACTCTCAAGACAATTCTTAGTGAGCGATACCCATCATTGAAGTTTGGGCCAGTAAGTTCAGGACGAACAAAGAAAGCTTTGAACGTATAACTTATAGTCATATTGTTTTCGGGTTGAGCCATTTCTACAGAAATAAATTCAAATATTAGTATTTTCTATAATAACATTCAAGAAAATAAAATTACCATGGTAAAAAAAACCATAGTATTTCTTTGAAACTAGAATCCATATTGACATAAACTTATCACATCAGTTGATCTGCTAGTGACAAATGTATTCAACACGGTAACTTGTCGAACAATAATTGACAAACAAATTTGCAATTTCTAGATATTTTATGGATTTACGTTGCCAAAAGTCATTTTGCATCGTAAACATGTTTCATCCCTACTTTATGCCTTAAGTTTCCAGATCTCACTGAGTAACTCAATAAAGTCGACTAATCTAAAGAACATAAAACCTTCATGTGCAATCTCATTCAATCATGAAGTTTTCTCTCCATTATAACATCGTCCAAGATCTCACATGACGACATTGTAACTTCAAGTGTTCGTCAATTAGATGGCATATGACTTAAATTTAAGGGTATAGATTTTTGGTGTCAAAAATCATGTACGGAGAAGCATGCACACATCTCCATAACATTAGTTTTAAAAAACTTTTAGTAAACCTTTTGGTGAGTCTAAAATTTTCGTCATATATCACAAGTTGAGGTATTGGTGAAACCAATTAAAGACTTTACCCACAACTATTCACACCGTACTTTTTTTTAGAACTCAGCTAAAGCACAAAGCAATAACCTTATTCATTGTGTTTAGGATGTGAATTTGCGGCAAATCAACCTTAAGATATAATGCAACAAATAATCGTAGGTAATTTCAATTTGACGCACAGGCCAAGCCGAGAATTCGGTCAGCGACTAATGGCATCACACCTCCTTCTTTAACCGAGTACATGAACAGCGGTGCGTTAAACCCCCTTTATAGTTTGTCAAAAGGAGTACACCGTTAAATTATCATGCAAATTATCAATCAACGCAATTCTATGTAATTTAGATCTCAAAACAATTTTTAATTTTTATATGATTTAGCCCATATTAATTTTTCTTGAAAAAAATTACCCTTGTTTACAACATACAATTAATATAAAAACGTATGAAAACAAGTAGGTACAAAAAAAACTAAATCAAATAGCCACATGCATAACAATTTATTCAAAGAACATAAAAACTAGGGTTTTATAAACATAAAAAGTCTTCCCTAATTTTAAAAACTTTGAATCAAATAAAGCAAATAGCATATAAAATCATATGATCCATGAAAAAACATACATGTTCATCACGGATCTCCCACATACTCGTAACAATTAAATACTACGGATCGTAACCATACAGGACATAACAATTAATCCATGCAAACATCTAAAGATTATACCATGTAATTTTAGGGGTTACAATTTTTTTTTTTAATAAAATTCGGCTAGGCCGATTTTAAAAAAAAACCCTAATTTTTGTTAAAACCTAAAAAACAACATGTAATTTTAACTCAAATCATCATTAGTTAAAAAAAGCTTTAGATCTCGATAATTATAACATGTTAACACGGCTCTCGATGCCACTGAAGGTTTATAAAGCTCTTAACAATTATGCAAAACCCTAAATAAGATCAAAGCACACATAGCGGAAGCGATTTAACAAGATCATAATTAATAACACAATTATAATTAATCGAATTAGGTTACATACCTTTATCCTAGCGAAGATCCACAAGATCACCAACGAATCAACAATTAGGGTTAATGAAGAACAATACCAGGATATAGTTTAAAGTAAAACTATATTACGCTCTTGTACACACGTAATGCAACGGGCTAACCGTGAGTCTAGCACTTGCAAACCGGAGCTTCAACACTTGTGAAATATCTACCCAACAACCCTAGAGAGGGGCTAGGACTAGATAATTAAATAGCAAAATCGAAAACCAAAGAACCCTAAAAGGGGTGTTTTGGCCGGCGATCAAAAGAGAGAAAAAGAGATTAGGAATAGAAAATTATGAAGGCTATGGGATTGTTTATATAGGCTTAGCAAAACATGGTTTCCAAGTCATAAACAAATTAGGAAATAAAAACTTTTTCCCTTCCCCTTTTTGCCCTTGTAGCCATCGGCCTAAGCCCACCCAAAGGGGCTTCCGGAACTTTCCGTTTTCTTCTTTTCTTCTATTTAATTCCATAACGTTCGTTTAACGTAACTCTTAATTAATTTAACGATCGTTAGTTAAGCTCGGTTTATATTTAATAAATATATTAAATACATTTATTAATTAAAATTAACCCTTTACGTATTGTGTGCAATCCCGTAATCCCGAGTTCGATCCTATCACACGACTATTAATTTTATGTCCATAAACTTTCATATATCCTAAGGGCCGACTCGACGTGCTTGCTCACCATTTTCTTTCAATTGTAGGGTCCCCGGAGAGCGGCAACTTGTTTATACAAAATTATGATTGGGTCTCAAGTGGCCTTAATAAGAGGCTATTCGGGTTTGGATGGCTTGAATCTTGTATTAAGTGAATATGTTGGATCATGCATAAGGAAGTAAACATCATTAATCTTACCGTGAGGACGTACCCCCGATTAGACTCCGGCGCGAGAGTAAGAAGACATTCTTTTAGGTTATCGATTATTGTTAGGGTTTATGGGATACACGTGACAATGCCCACGTCTTTCCTTTTATAGCCAGAGTACCCTTTAGGGTTTCCTAAACGTTCAACCCAAGTAATAGTTCGTGATACTCGGGATTTGCACTTATCTGAACCTATTAAATAAGTAAAGTATATCATCAACTTATTTGAGTTATCTTCTTCCTAAATACAAATCATCAAGCTTCTTGTGATACCACGTACGACATGATCATGACCCAGGCACATCGCGTGCAGCCAACCGTGGGCGGGACTTAATAAATTAATTAAATATATGTTTAATAATGACAAATAAGCCTCTAAAAATAGTAATAAATCGAGTGATCCATACTATACGTCATCAATATCAAATTTCATGAACCTTTTTCCTTTTGCAATTGAGCATCAATATGATTAAATTTGTTATTCGGTCTAAAGGTTTATTGTTACATATTACCCAATTGAATGTTATTGTGGGCTTGAACCACTAACTATTAACTCGCCGTTAAAAAAAGTTTTGTTGTTACATTCTGACATGCGTCATAATTAAGCTGCTAACTGTTTTATATTATATATAAACATTAATCTATTACATTTAAGAAAATTTCAAATTATTCTCCGAGATGATATTTTATATTGCTTGGTTCAAACAAAATGCGGATTTGCATATTCCTCTAGCTGTTTAGTGCAACTTACTCAAACCTTTCTAGAGATGTGCTTTCATGATGATTATTGTAGTAATTAAACAATTCGAACTTTTCATCACCAATTAGGGTTTATAATGTCTTTAGATAAAGACAATATGCAATCATTCTATGAATCGTTATCAGTGTTACTAAGATTTTGTATTGATTATGAAAGAATAGCCCAAAAAATGCTTTTGAAAATGGTAATCATAATCAAAACTAATACGAGTACACAATTACGATATTATAAGAACCCATGTAAAAGTGCGTACATTCCTTGTATTCTAAGGGACCTTTATGGGGAAAAGGGTCCACATACTCTTCACACGCACACTATAAATTCAACACCCTAAATTTCAACATTCTTCTTGTATATATTTCATTCCTTATTTTTCAACCTATCAACCTTCAAAACCATGTTTTCTCTTCACATTCACCATGCACTTCAAAATCTATCACTTCCTATATCTCATTTTTAGCCTCTCTATCTTCATAGTATATCATGAATTCGCCACTAGTAGTGTACTCGTCCATCGTCACCTTTCCGAAAATCGCAAGATGTTAGTAACATCCAGATTCGACTTCACTCCGTTTATCAAACACCATCATCATCAACACCATTATGAGAACGGGCTAGAGGTTAGTGGTACAAGTAACGCTATTGATCCACGTTATGGTGTCGAGAAACGACTCGTACCATCCGGACCGAACCCATTGCATCACTAGAAGAAGTGGTTTTGATCAGCTCATACGTATAATGTACTAATGTTTCGAACCTCTAGTTCAGTTGATGTATGGTGTAGCCGTGTATGTAGTATGTTTGAGTTAGTATAAATGGTTTAATGAGTAATATTTCTAGATTCTTCATTGTATTATATTTTGCTTTGGTGATGAATTTTAATTATTACTCCAGTACTTTATTAATTAAATATAATAAACATGAGTAACAACTACGGCACGGCACAATCAAAAATTCAACTAACTTCCTTTTTGAATGCTAATGATGTTAAAATTACAGCTTACGTATAGAACTTCACATTAAAGTGATCATTAGGTTTTGTATACGAACATTAAGTAAACCGTGATGTATAACGTAATACTTTATCGTAACATACTCACCGGTGTAAAATATACAACTCTGTACTCACTAGATTGATATTTCTGGAATAAGTATGTTTTTCTTTCTAACTCTTTACATTCTCTACCTCATCGTAACTTTGCTCTAACTTGCATAATTGAGGATTGTTACTGCTCAATTTTTTCGTCGAATTTATATTTTTCTAAATCCTGAAAAATGATCAGTGCGAGCATGAACTTTCTGTCTAATGGCGAAGAATTTAAAACATTAACATACTAATTTGTACAGTAGTTTGTAATGTCTTCAAACCTTCAAGATTTAGGTTTGAAGTATCTGATTTTTTGTTTAAAGTATCTTTCCTACTATGCATAACATAAATTTATTGTACAAAAGGCCTCTTGATCTAGCGATATTTGAGTGGTCCTCTAATCTTAAAGTTATGGATTCATGTTTCAGTAGAGACATATGAGATAAAAATTGCTAGATAGTTAATGTGAGTTGTAAAAATTGCCGTTTTAAAAAAAACATGAACTTATTGTATGCGAGTGTAGATGATTTAAGCGAAAAGAATGTATGCATGTGAAACACAATCTTCGAAGAGTTGACTTGCTATAGTGTTAAATATAGTTGAAATCAATAACTACAAATGATGGCAATGATGTCTAGGGAACTAAAAGTGGTTTATTGGCTTGTAATATATCTAAAGTGATCTTTTGATTAACTTGTCAAAACCATTGCAAGAGCGTTAGTGTCGTAACGTTTTAATTATGTTCGTCAATTATACATAGGTTTTTTTTTTAGTCTACTACGAGGAGTTCTCACCGTCTTTAAGACGAGTGGACTAATCTCCCACGGGAGTTTGCTCGGTACCTCGGTAGTATCTCTCCCAAATGAGATTTTTTTTCGTTCCCAAGGCTTGAACCCAAGACCTTTGGTTAAGAAACTCAGTGCCTTAACCAACTGTGCCAACTTTAATTGGTAATTATACATTGATTTTGGAATTGTTAAAGCAACGCGCATTGGAGGTTGATTTAATTTCTTTTTTACCCCCGGTCGAAACATGCATTCTATTTTGACCCTCGGTTTAAATATTTACAAAACCCTGTTAATGGTGACTTTTAAAAAAAAATTAAAACTTTTTTTTAAAAAAAAACCCTTCAACGGATACTATTTAAAAAAACTCATTTTACCTATTTTTTAGTTAGCAAAAAAAGTGACCGACTTCTTTCAACACTGTTTCGTTAATATGATAAACGAGGCTTGTGCTGGAAACTCTTCGACTCAAAATCCATCATTTCTCGGTTTTACTTCGATGGAAGCATTTCAACAACTTCAACAAGAATAACAAGCTTTCCTTCGGTGGCAACAATCACAAGCCATGAACACATTTCAAGACCCACCGTCATTCACATCTCAAACTGACGAGCACGCTCAACAAATCGATTCGCTGGCAAAAAAAAAGGTATTCGGAAAAAAGAAAATGACAAAAAAGGAAAAAATGTTGTCGATGATGAGCCGATTGCATCGGCCCGTTGGCTACAATCGAAGAAGAATTGCTAGCATCATCTTACATTGCCATTTCAGAAGATAACAATATCGGGTGAAGTCAAAAAGGTGATATGTTTTGGATTCGAGTGACGAACGAGTTCAACTCGTTAAATTTCCAACAACGTATAAATGATATGATAACTAGCAAATGACATACATTGAATGTCGATTGCCAAAGTTCAACGCCGCTTTTAAACGACCAAACGTTTGAAAAAAAGTGGCGAGAACGATGTGAATGTGATGAAACGAGCTCACTCTATTTACCGTGAAGAGTATCGAGAGATCTCATTTACTCAAGAAGACGTTTGGGCGGTTTTGAGATTCCATATCAGATGAGACGCACCCGAGCCTATTGACGTATCTGGAGACGTCCCCGAGCTACCTAAAAGACTTTATTCGGCCATGATGCAAAACCAAGGCTGACTGGCAAATCACGATCCGCCAAAAAACCAAGTCCGACACTACGGCGAGCACCGTAAAAATAACTCCTCATCCCTCAAAAAGTTATTGATGTTGTTTGGGTGTTACTACACCTAACTCTCTAACAATAAAAACTCGAAATCTATAATATTTAAGCATAGATATAATTATTCACATACCACCATCAAGATCACAGTATTGCACCTTTATAGCTTAATGATTTTGCTTTAATTATCAACGGCCTCACATGATCTTTTAATATACAAAAGAAATCTTGATACCATGATCAGTTCTTATACATTATGTTAATAATTAATCTTCTTTTGGGTTTCATGTTGTTTATGTAACAAGCACTCGATCTTGATTACATAGTATAGTAGTTAAACTGTGGTCGTGTATATGTAGATGTACGTGTTAGAGAAGAAACGGGCAATATGATTTAAACATGTAACTAACTTGTCTTTTTTAGTGTCGTAAAATCTGATTTTTTTATCACACACCCAATTTTTTTTAAATTCTGACATTTGCGTGCATTTATTATGTGCAATGGTCGTTTTACTTCTTCGATGTAAATATATTGGTTAAAAATTATAAGGGCAAAATGGTAATAAAATACACGCAAATGTCGTTGAAATTTAAATAGATACATATAAAAAAGAAAAGTTTGTTACACTTTGTGATTTCTTAAACTTATAAAGATTGATATGACTTTCTGTTTTCCTACATTTGTAGATGGAAATTAAATATTCTTCTAACAAGAATTTATTGTTAAACAAGAAACTAAATAAATAAGAAAAACACTTTGACTTTATTTGAAGTTGAACCGTATCATGGGTTGATAACGTTTCAATGTTCTACAAGTTCTATTATCTGTCAATCGACATTGTTTGAAGTTGAACCGTATCATGGGTTGATAACGTTTCAATGTTCTACAAGTTCTATTATCTGTCAATCGACATTTTCCATTATCTTGAAGAGCTTATTGTAGAAGTAAAGGCGTCCCTTTATGCCGACAAATTCTAAACCTATGTTTCTAATAATAGCAAATGACATGTCAAAACATTTGAATAATAGTACTCGTACATTTTTATTATAGGTTGGTGCGAAGTCTGAAAGTTATCAAGTTGATGTTATTATTCATGTTGATTAAGACTTAAGAATGTGTTGATGTCGATGAATGATGATGATAACGACGAATCAACATAGCCACCATTATATACCGGCCACAATACATACTTCAACCGTCTCAAAATAAACGATCAATTTGAATTTTTGAAGTCAAAATTGTTCAAATGTAACCATAAATATATTTTTGTTATATAATACATTATTTATATCAATGAAAATAAATTTAAAACTCGGTTTATTATATATTTTACATAAAGTTTTGTATAACTAAAAAAAAGTTAAGTTAAAGTTGAACTAATTTTATTGTGAGAAGTTAAACTTGACAATTATTTTGAGACGAACAAGCATTAAGAAAGATTTTTTTTGTGTGAGACGTATCTATTCTCACTTTTTAGCTAGTTTTTGTGTTTTTTGTTTTCGTTTACTCAAGTCCGTCCCATGAAATCCGGAGGCTTCGTGCCACAATCTAGATGAAGCCCTTAATTCAACTCGAAAAATTGAAGCACCACTAAAATTAACAAACTGTATTTCGATTATGCATCAATTCTTTTCATATCAATAGCAACTTATTAACCAACTGGCTTAGCTCAGTTGGCCACCAAGGGTGTCCTTGGGAGGTTGTTATTACATGCGAGAGGTCTCAAGTTCGAGTCTCTCAGTGAGAGTTTTTCTTAAAGGTGAGAATTTATGGGGTTCTGTCCCATAGGTGCGTCGATTCGTGGCTGGTAGGGACTACCTTCTGGATAAGTACTGTGGAATCGGATCACTAATTATTATTCGAGGCTGACAGGGACAACCTTCTAGGTAAGTACTGTAAAATCAAATAACTAACTTTGTAACTGTCTTAACTCGCCGTTCAAAAATAATAATAATAACAACTTATTAATCATATTTTACCATAGATAACATTTTTTTAATTGTTAATATATAATTTTTGAAACTTTTTACAATAAGATGAAATATTTGTAGTTTTCTTTTTCTGAGAACGTATCACAATTTAAAGTCAAAACTATTTCTCGTATTTCAACTTTTCAAACAAATTATTTTACCAGGTGAGCCCTTACTTCCTTTACCCAAAAAGAACTTTCAAACAAAACACATAAACGGTTTACAAATCCAAAAACAAATAAGAACTAAAAGTATATAATTTCCAAAGTTAAAGGTTCTATTAAAAATTAAAAACTTACTAAAAACATTGAGGAAAAAGACAAAAGTTCCATTTAAATGTAGAAACGCTTTCTTCTTGTACTAGTTATAATGCCCGTATACGCACAGGTTTTTTTCTAATTTTTGATAATGATTTTTGTCTATTAAATAACGAATAGTGTTTGTTTTGTAATTGTAATTTATGATTAATTCGGCACGGGACCGGATTAAATCGGGAAATTTTCGGAAAAAACATCAAAACCTGATTTTCCGGCACCAATGCTGATATTCGAATCCCGTTCGGTATGGTACCGGTACACATGCTCGGAAAAAAAATCGGTACCACTAATTCTTTTTATCTTCTAAAAACATTAGAAATGTATAAGAGTATTTTCGTCGCTTTTCAATTATCTTCCTTAACTCTTATATTAACAATTATGCCTAACGAAAATTTAATTGTAAATACCTGATACGCGCGGGGAATATCCCAAAACGTAATACTAATCGAATACCCGTCAGATATTAAGACGGATACGGGTATAAATATCTTAAACATATGTGGATGCGGGTTCACTAAAACCCGACCGAAACCTTGAAAGTTTATGGACTTAAAATTAATAGTCGTGAGATAGGATCGAACTCGGGATCACGGGATTGCACACATAACGTAAAGGGTTATTTTATTTATTAAATATATTATATATATATTTATTAAATCATACCAAAGCTTAACTAACGATCGTTAATAAATAATAGTTAAGTTGTAACGACCGTTATGGAATTAAATAGAAGCTAAAAGAAAGAAGGAAAAATTACACAAACACCCCTAGGGGGGTATCGTCCGTCGGCTACAAAGGGAGGGGGAAAAGGGGAACTTTGGTTTCCTAATTCTTGTTTATTACTTGAAGCCCAAGGTTTGTCAAGGCTATATAAACAATTCCCTAGCTCATAATTTTTCATCCCTCTTTTCTTTTCTTGCTCTTTGATCGCCGGCCACCCCAATCCAAATTAGGGTTTCGTTTGGTTTTCGATCAAGTCTATTTATCTAGTCCTAGCCCCTCTCTAGGGTTGTTAAGTAGATATTCCATAAGCGTTGAAGCTCGGTTTGTTCGTGCTAGATTCACGGTTAACTCGCCGTATTACGTGTGTACAAGAGCGTGATATAGTCTTGCTTTAGACTATATTCTTGGTGGTGTTCGTGATTAACCCTAGTTGCCGTTTGTTCCGTCGTATTGTGGATCTTGCTAGGATAAAGGTATGTAACCCTAATCTTGATTAATATAATTGTGTTAAATTAATGATCTTGTTAATTGCTTCCGATATGCGTTCTTTGATCCATATTAGGGTTTTAAATAATTGTTATGAACTATATAAACCTTCAGTGGCATCGAGAGCCGTTTTAACATGATTATAATTATCAAGATCTAAAGTTTTTTAACTAATATTGATTTGTGTTAAAAATTACATGTTGTTTTTAGGTTTTATAAAAATTAGGGTTTTGTTTTTTATTATTTTTTTTTAAAATCGGCTATTGCCGAATTTTTTATTAAAAAAAATAATATTTTGTAAACCCTAAAATTAAATGGTAATTAACTTTAGATGTTTTTGTATGAATTAATTGTTATGTCATGTCTGGTTACGATCCGTAGTTTTTTAATTGTTAAGAGAATGTGGGAGATCCGTAATAAACATGCATGTTTCTTACGGATCATATTATTTTGATTGCTATTTGCTTTATTTGATTCAAAGTTTTAAAACTAGGGAAGACTTTTTATGTTCATAAAAACCCTAGATTTGATATTCTTTGAATAAATTGTTATGCATGTGGCTATTTGATTTAGTTTTTTTTGTACTACTTGTTTTCATGCGTTTTTATATTGTATGTTGTAAACAAGGGTATTTTTTCCAAGAAAAATAATATGGACTAAATCTTATCAAAATTAATGAATTGTTTTGAGATGTAAATAACATATGATTTGCGTTGATTAGAATTGCAATAGCAACTTAACGGCCTACTTAATTTTGGCAAACTATAAAGTGGGTATAACGCACCGCTGGTCATGTACCCGGTTAAGGAAGGAGGTGTTATGCTTCAGCGCTGACCGAATTCCCCGCTCGCCTGTGCGTCAAAATTGGAATTACCTACGGTTGTTATTGGTACAATTTTTTAAGGTTGATTTAACTACATTAATTCACATCCGAAACACAATGAATAAGGTTATTGCTTTGTACTATAGCTAAGTTCTAGAAAAAGTACGGTGTGAATTTAGTTGTGTGTAAAATCTTTAATTGGTTTAACCAATACCTCAACTTGCAAGTATATGATGAACTTTTAGTCTCACCAAAAAGTTTACTAAACGTTTTATTAAACTTATGTTATGGAGATGTATGCATGCTTCTACATACATGATTTTGACACCAAAATCTATACCCTAAAATTTAAGTCATATACCCTCTAATTGACGAACACTTGAAGTTACAATTGTCGTCATATAAGATATCGGACGATGTTGTAATGGAGAGAAAACTTCATGACTGAATAAGATTGCACATGAAGGTTTTACGTTCTTTAGATTAGTCGACTTAATTGAGTTAGTCAGTGAGAACTGGAAACTTAAGGCATAAAGTAGGGATAAAACATGTTTACAATGCAAATGATTTTGGCAATGTAAATCCCTAACATATCTAGAAATTACAAATTTGTTTGTCAATTATTGTTCGACAAGTTACTGTGTTGAATACATTTGTCACTAGCAGATCAACTGATGTAATGAATCTATGTCAATATGGATTCTAGTTTCAAGGAAAATACTATGGTTTTATTACCGGGGTAATTTTATTTTCTTGAATTGTATTATCAAAAATACTAATGTTTGAACTTATTTCTGTAGAAATGGCTCAACCCGAAAGCAATCTGACAATAAGCTCGACGTTCAAAGCTTTCTTTGAACAGCCTGAACTTACTGTCCCTAATTTCAATGACTGGTATCGCTCACTAAGAATTGTTCTGAGAGCAGCGGGTACTATCAATATCTTGGAAACTCCTTTTCCGGAGGATCTTGCTGAAGGAGCATCTGATGCGGAAAGGCTTCAACACGCTGCTAACGTTAAGAAGCACCATGAGGTGGTTGCTGTAATGTTAGGGAGAATGGCTCCATCACTTCAAAGGAAGTATGAGCTATTTCCACCTCAGCAAATGCTTGATGAACTCAAGGCTGTGTATGAAACGCCGCAAGCTGTAGAGATCTATGATTTGGTTGATGCTCTACATAGTTGCAAGCAAGCTCTTGGAAAGTCCATAAGTGCTCATTATATGGAGATGAGGGGTTATATGGAATAACTCATCGCACTAGGACAACCCTTTGATCATAATATGGCTATTAACTTGATCAATAGGTCCCTTAATAAGGACTTCAATGATTTCGTTCGTAACTATAATATGCATTGCACGGGGAAGACAGTTAATGATTTGCATGCAATGCTCATTGACTTCAAAAAGGGTTTGAAAGATAAGGCATCCACTGCTACTCCTCAAGTACTTTATGTGCAAAAGGGTAGAGTGACGAAACTAAAACCGCAAGTGAATAAGAAGCAAAAAGGCAAAGGCAAGGTTGATAAGAGCAAACAAGTTGCGACTACATCAAAACCAAAGCAAAACTTTGCTAAGAAATCTCAGAAAGATGAGACTTGTCACTACTGCAAGATGACTAGACACTGGAAGAGGAATTGCTCTCTCTATCTCCATGAAATGTCAGAACATAAGAAGAAGGCTGAGCTAGCTGCTGCAGCACCATCTTCAGGTAACTTATTTATGATAGAGTTATTTAATCTTTCATACAAATCAAACTCCTGAGTATATGATACGGGATGTGGTATTAATATTTGTAATACCCTGCAGGGATTTGAGTTGAAAAGGAGGCTTACCTATGGGGAACAATTTCTGCAAGTGGGCAACGGCGCACAAGCAGCGGTTGAAGCTATAGGAATATTTAAATTAGTTTTACCTTCGGGTTTAGTACTGTTTTTAAATAATTGTCATTATGCACCTACAATTTTTAGGGGTGTCATTTCCTTTTCTTGTATGTTGGATCTTGGATTTAATCACACGATTGATAATAATAGAATTTCTGTTTTCAAAGATGGTTTATTCTATTTTGATGCAATTTCTGTGAATGGTATTTTTGAAATTAACATGCATGATAAAAATTCCAAGAGGAAAAATAATTATGTTTTTAGCATGAATAAGAATAGTAAGTTAGACAAGAACTCTTCTTATCTTTGGCATTGTAGGCTTGCCCATATTGGGAAGACTCGCATACAAAAGCTTCAACGTGATGGGCTTTTGGAAAGTATCAATGATGAATCATTTGATAAATGTGAATCTTGTATCTTTGGAAAGATGACTAAGAAACCTTTAAATAGCAATATTGAAAGGGCTACTGAACTACTTGGTTTGATACATACTGATGTGTGTGGACCACTTAGACATGTTTCAAGGAAAGGTGCTAGCTACTTCTTAACGTTTACGGATGATTATAGCCGTTATGGTTATGTTTATTTACTTAAGCATAAACATGAGGTATTTGAAACATTCAAGACGTTTAAAGCCGAAGTAGAGTTACAACTAGGAAAGAAGATTAAAGCTCTTCGTTCTGATCGTGGTGGTGAATATTTAAGTCAAGAGTTTAAAGATTATTTAAGTGAGAATGGAATTGTTCAGAAACTTACTTCTCCATATACTCCACAACAAAATGGTGTATCTGAAAGGAGAAATCGTACATTATTAGATATGGTGCGATCTATGTTTAATCTTACAACTTTACCATTATCTTTTTGGGATTATGCTCTTGAATCTGCTGTTCGTATTTTGAATATGGTTCCCACAAAGAAGGTTGATAAGACACCATATGAACTATGGCATGGAAAGAAGCCATATTTGTCTTATTTAAAAGTCTGGGGATGTGAGGCGTATGTTAAACGTGACTCTGGAGATAAACTCCAACAACGCTCAGTAAAATGTATCTTTGTAGGTTACCCTAAGGAAACTATGGGTTACTACTTTTATTATCCGGCTGAGAACAAAATAGTTGTGGCTCGGTATGGAGACTTCCTTGAAAATGATCTTGTAAATCAAGAATTCAGTGGGAGAAATTATGATCTTGGAGAAATTCAAGAAGATACATTGCCTTCTGAAAATACTAGCGAAGAAATTCCTGTAGAACCAGAAAGTCAGAGTGTTCCACCGGAATTAATTCCTCCACGTAGGTCTCAAAGGACTATACGTGCGCCAGACAAACTATGTCTTTACATAGAGGATGATGAGGAGGAAGTAGGGGATCTTGGTGAACCTGCTAACTATCGGTCCGCAATGTCTGATCCAGAAAAGTTAAAATGGATAGTTGCGATGAATGAGGAAATGAAATCCATGGAAATCAATGATGTTTGGATTCTTGTAGACGCGCCTAAAAATGCTAAAGTAGTGAAAAATAGGTGGATCTATAAGAAGAAAACCGACATGGATGGTGATGTACAATCCTATAAAGCACGTTTAGTAGCTAAAGGTTTTACTAAAACTTTTGGCATAGACTACGAGGAGACATTTTCTCCTGTAGCAGACTTACGAGCTATTAGGATTCTCATAACTATAGCAGCATACTATGACTATGAGATATGGCAAATGGATGTTAAAACTGCCTTCTTGAACGGTCGCTTAGATGAAGACATCTATATGCAACAACCGGAAGGGTACGTTGATCCTAAATATCCAAAGCGCGTGTGCAAACTTCAAAGATCTATTTATGGTTTGAAGCAAGCATCACGTCAATGGAATAAGCGATTTGATGAAGAAATCAAAAAGTTCGGATTTATTCAAAATCGTGATGAGCCATGTGTATACCGCAAAGCTAGTGGGAGTAATGTAGTGTTCTTAATTCTATATGTCGATGACATATTAATCATGGGAAGTAACATTTCAAGACTTAAGGAAGTTAAGGATTATCTTGGTAATGTTTTTCTATGAAAGATTTGGGAGATGATACATATATTCTGGGAATTAAAATCTATCGAGATAGGAGTAGACGGTTAATTGGTCTTAGCCAAGATGCTTATATTGATAAGATATTGAAGAAGTATAACATGCATAACTCTAAGAAAGGTTTTCTACCGATGGAGGTTAAGCATGAGTTAAGTCATGAGAAAGATGCATCATCACCTGAAGAGGTGGCTTACATGAAGAAGGTGCCTTATGCTTCGGCAGTAGGATCTATTATGTATGATGTAAGATGTACAAGGCATGATGTGGCGTTTGCTCAAAACTTGGTCAGTAGATACCAACAGAATCCAGGAAAGTTCCACTGGACTGCTGTTAAGCATATTCTAAAGTATTTGAGGAGTACAAAAGATATGTTTTTGGTATTCGGGGGTAAACCAGACACAGAATTGAATGTAACAGGATTCTGTGATGCGTCCTGGCAATGTGATAAAGACGATACGAAGTCTCAGACGGGTTACGTGTTTGTCATCAATGGAGGAGCAGTTGACTGGAAGAGCAGTAAGCAGAAAACATTGCTATGCATGCGACTCAGTCTGAGTACATGGCCGCTTCAGAAGCTGTTTGGATTAGGAAGTTTATTGGAGATCTTAGAGTGATGATTTTGATTAAAGAACCTATTGATATATATTGTGACAACTCTGTTGCAATAATATTCGCCAATGACCCTGGAGTTATGAAAGGCGCCAAACACTTTAAACGTAGATATCACTACGTTCGAGAACAAGTGGAAGCTCGAGAAATAAAATTAATAAAAGTTCACACATATGATAACGTAGCCGATCCTTTTACTAAGGCTTTATGTGAGACCCCCAAAATCTGACATGGAACAACTAGGCAACGAGGGGGTAACACGTCATAGTACAAGAAACAATGAATTACAGTTGACACAAAGCTGACATAATAAAAGCATATATATCACATCATAAATGATCAGAGTTTTAAACATAGGTCCCATAGTTTTATATGCGGAAAGATATATTATTTCATCATGATTTATAACATAAAGTTGCCCAAAAGATATAATAAATTTTTGACAGTTTATACTAAAATCAGTCTTTTAAAAGTATCACAGAAATCTCCAAGCTGCGATAATATCCTGCGGGCTCCCATCCAGGCAAAGCTAAGTAATAATACCTGAGATTAAACATGTAAAATCGTCAACACAAAGTTGAGTGAAATTCATAGGTTTAGCAATAAAGGTGTGGAACACAAACATTCTTTTGTAAAACAAGTAAATAGAGAAAATGGTTATGATCATTAACCATAGTCTGAAACCAATATTATTGCTGTTTAGTTCATGAACCGAAGCTTAACTCAAAGTAAGTTTCTCTAGGGAGTATTCAGCCTAAATACTCAAGTATAAACAAATGTAAGTGCGTCAAGGTAATCGGGACGGGGATTGTCAATCCCGATGGATCCACCCACAACATTCGCGCTTAGCGCAAAGCATACGGGACAATATACGGTTCATGATCAAGAGAGGAAACTTAAGGCTATTAACTATAAGCAATAATATCAATGAAAACTGTTGGAAAGCATACAAGTCTGAATAGCATACAAGTTCTGAATAGCATACAGTTTTTAAATGGATGTGTTCCACCATGTAAAATTTCACCCCGCGTTTAGAAACAATGTACAAGTAGTAAAAGGGGCTATGAACTCACCTTTAGTAAGTAATCAAAAGGTAAAAGGGGCTGAGCAAAAAGAAGTCTTCACGGACCTATGCAATGGTGACGCGTAATAAGAATGTGTTCAATGAAGCAATAACGTTTTAGAAGTGGTGGGACATAGTATGACTAGGTAACTTGCGTGCGATGGCGAGACCTAAGCTTAAGTTAAAATTTTGACCCAACACCTTGAACCTACTGTAATAACCTAATATCAACCTTGTATGATGGTCCAAGCATTTATGTGTGGGTTCCGAACACGTTTAAGACTCGGTTTGAAAAACCAAAACAAGGGACTGCATTCAATTTTCTGAAAAAGGCTGTGAAGATTTGGTCATATCTAAAAATCTATAATAGTACAGGAGGTGAAATTTCTTTACATGTATAGGTATTTATCTTACCTTTAAAATTTGGGAAAGAACAGTCCTAGAACTATTTTCAATCAACGGGAAATGCACTTTTAGTGACAGACTATCAAAACATAAAGTTGTAAACGTCTTTCGTACCTTACGGTAGATTAAGCATAAATCTCAATCGGTAAAAGATTTTGACAAGAAACCAAAAAGATAAGTTTTATTATATTTTTAGCTATTGTAAAAAAAGTCATAAAATCATAAATTAATCCTTTTTACCCAAGTCAATTTACCCACGTTTTAAGCATAACATTCAGATTTGACCTAGTTTAGTAAAACGACCGTTTCAGACTCATCCGGACACTTCCCGTTTCCATCCAACTCAACACATACTAATCACATCAGTGGGTATCCATTTTTCAAATAAAAACAAGGTCATATGTTTAAGAAAATTTTGCCATGACCTGTTTGTTTCTGTGGTGATTTCCATACTACAAAAACAACTCCATTTAGCTACCTAACCTCAATCAAGCAACACTTAGGCTATACCAAATCGCCACGCAAGTGTCCTAAGTCCTAATATGCACTAAGTATCTATAATCTCAGTGGGTTTCACCCAAGGAATTCAAAATTCATGAATAAAAAGAATCAAAGTACTAGTAACATCAAAACTAAAATGCTAGGAGTGACTATACCTTCATAACAAGTAGGAATTAATCCAAACACGCAAATTAAACAATTCCTCCTCCTTGATCCTTAGAAATTTCATGGCCCTGAGCCACGTGTTAAGTCAATCACGGTACTCAGCAATTGAGTAGAAATAATGTAGTGAGACGATCACCGACGATATGGATGCCCGGGGAAAACACGAAAACCGCAACCTATCACAATAAGGCGCGCGTTAAGACTCGAACTCAATATCGATATATATACCAAATATAACATGACTCAAATGTTTTCAAAGTATACACGTTTCAAAACCATTGACACGAATCAAAAGAATCCATTTATCCAACGTTACTCGTTATAACACTTGAACACTTGAAAATGACTCGTCATACGACGCCAAGTCAACGCAAGTCAAACTATCCTTCACCCTTATTTGGACCAGTAGCTAAGTCATTTATATAATGACTAAGCACTTGAGTAAGTCACCATGTCCGATGGTGAACACTCAAACTCACGCAACACAAGCATTTGAACTACGTGTCCAAAATAAAAATCAGCAAGTACACCCCGAATGTACACACCGATCTACCCTATCTAGACATGTCCGTTTTAAATGAAAATTGGTTTTAAGGTCACTTATAACCTGTATAAGACCTCACAAAAATTTGAGCTAAAGTTCACACTTTAAAATCGATCAGCTCGACACTTTACTCGACTCCAAATTTTAGGACAGATTTGTGCACTTGTTTTGTAACACCGTTTGGACCACTTTAAAAATACTATCTCGACAATCCGTCTGTTGAAACCACTACTAGACTCATAAAACTCAGTTTGTAAACTTTGAAAATCAGTAGTATCAACTATCTAACCAAGCCTAAAGTCCCCGAGAGTCGACCCAAAATCAGCCACAATTTCGGATTGTGCTGACTTGCGTCTCCCGGTACACAAAAACTAAAACTAGCATAACTTTTGACTCGTAATGAGTTATAGGCTCTATCTTATACCGAAACGAGCGTCTCGGAAAACTCTACAACAATTTCAAATAATCTCAGTCTTTCACGGACCTTAAACCCACGAAACAATCTGTTTAAAGCTGCTGTCCCAAATTACCTTTTTAGAAAACATGACAAACCAATTTTCCCACCAAAGCTAATCATTCCCATACCTCTAGGATCACTATACTATCATACCCATCAACCAAACACTCCTAAAAACACTTGTATGAAAAATCTAACAAAAACCAAAGATTAAAAACAAGACTTTTAAGGATCAAAACATGATAATCTTACCAAATATAACATATACAAGATGATTAAATCATCATACAATCATGAAATCAAAAGTTCTTGAAATCTTGATGCATGTGTGAAATTTTTGTATAGATGGAATCATCTTAAGATTTAGAACATGGGTCTATGTTTAGATTTTTATAAAACATGAGAAATTTTGATGATTTTGGGTGTTTTTATGGTGAAGGTGATGGCAAGGTAGAGTAGGGTGGGAGAGAATTAGAGTTTAATTTTTTTTTTTACATTTGTATGTATGTGTTTTTGTTGTAAAGAAATTGGTTTTTATATGGTGGTAGTGGAGGGACCAATATTGGCAAGTTTAAAACTTGTGGACTTAAAAATAATTAATAGTTTTAAAGAGTAGAAAATGGTTATTGGTAAATACTAAAAATACTTACGGGGCTCGGGTTTCGTAAAAATACTTTTCAAAAGTTACAATGCATCGTAAAAATGATTATACGATTTCTCGACACGACTTAATACGTAATTAAAATGACATCATCGAAAATATTAATTATCGAAACAATCGATAAGTAAACGTAAAATTTTGGGCATCCGTCGGTATCGCGATCACTAGGAATTCTCGTTGTACATTGATTTGAATAAACTCGTTGTAAAACGCACACGGGTGATTTTAAATCAAAAACATTGATTTAAAATAAATATGGAAAAATAAAATGAAAATTTATAATTCCATACAAAGTATTTTTCGATGATCAGAAAAATACTTAAAAAAGTATAATTTAAAAATTTCAGGATTTACATATAGCAATACAAGAAAACGTAATACGTTGGAAAAATTCAAGAAGCACGAATAAAAAGAATAAAGTAATGTTGGGAAAGTACGGGTTCTCACAGTCTTCCCCCCTAAAGAAACTCTGGTCCCCAGAGTTCTCCTGAAAACAGTAGAAGATGCAAACAAGAGGAGGTACAAAGTGTAGAACAAAATTCATTGCTTCCCAGGTAAACTTCCGTACCATGACGAATCTTAACGATTAGAATTCGCTATGCTTCAGTTTCTTAACTCCTTTTCGTATAACTTTTCAGTCTTGGATTAGGATAACGATCTTTCAATACGGAGATACATTGAGAGATAGAGTTGTTGGAAATACGTGCGATAAACTAACAAGAATGAACACAAGAATCGCTTAAACAGACAAACTGCGATAAAATGAACCAAGATTGTAAATCAACAAGGGGTCGCAAATCGTGCAACTGTAAAACGTGAAAATCTTAAAATGTAAGAATCTATTTACAAGAGAAATAGAAGGGAAAAATGAATAACATATGATCGTTTAAAATACAAGTTGTCACAATCAGTTGTCTAGGATTTTGGTATTACTTTAAAACTCAGTTTATGTATTTCCTTGATTAAAAGAAAATTTCACAAGGTGTAGTGATTTAAAATCAAACTATCTATATTTAGGGAGTAAGCTGTTGCTATATCTTTTTCTTGATCAGGATTTTCAAAACAAAAGTAGAACAGTTCAAGATAGTTATCATGATCGGCTTAAGAACTTTTGGATGACTGTATTAAATTATCGTTAAAACTCGGGTTTATCGTCACCATTAGAGAAAATTCAGATTTTTTTTCCAAGTTATTTTGAATCATTGTTAGAAATTATAAATTAATTTAAATAATTTCATTAGGTTGACAATAAAGTATGATATAATCAAATACTTTAAAGGATACAGCTTGATATCTTTTGAAACATTAGGTAAATTTACCAAAGAGGATATATAGATCCGATACTTAACTTGAAACAGTTATTTTGGTAATTTAAACATTTGATAAAATGTATAAAATGTTCTTAAAAATTAATAATAATTTTTTTAGAAATTTAAGAAAGTGTTTAAGATATCAAACGATAAACACGTAAAAGTTTCTGGTTTTCAAAAGGTGACAAGACAAAAACGAATGTGAATCAAATAAAGGTCAACAATCTGTATGCGAGCAATATACAAAGGAATAAGACGGAAGTCGTATCAATTCTTAACAAATGTGGTAGAATAGTCACGTCAATAATAAAAATAATAAGAAACAATGATTATAGCAAGATTAATTCACGAGTGCGGTTGGCGTCACCAATAACGGCTTATTAAGTTCTCGGTGGTCGAAATACGATCGAAAGGGAAAAGCCACACAACGAATTTTCGAATCAAAGAAAATTCTTAAGAAGTCAATTGAGAGAAGTTCCAGTAAGATGAACAACATTAGCAATGAAAGGCGAAATCAACACATGATTCACACGAATGAAATTTCAAGACGATAGTATCTTAACACATATCATGGCAATTACACGTAATCATCGTTCAAGTCCAGTCATAAATCACTAATCGCGTCCAGAGACGTTTCGAAGGTCTACCAAAATAGATATAGATGGTCAATCGATGTAGGAGCATAGCAACGTTGAAACTTTCAAGTCGGGTATCAATGGTAAGAATTTAGGCAAATGGTAACGAAAATTATATCATGAGGATGATGAGGTAACAAGTAAAGCAAGGATCGTTGAGTAAAGAAATCTGTGCTTGAGGCATGTATTTTGTTCAAGAAAAGATAAGGGTTCATAGGTGTATGTCGCGAACTGTTGTTACTCGCACAAGAAGTAAAAGTTTTCAAAACTTATATTTATCTAACTTTTTAAGAAGTATGATTAAAAAGTTGATTCTTGGTTAAATATTTAAGGTGACTACTATTTGGCCTTGCATGGCTCCTTCTAAATTAGGCATAGGTGATCAGGCCATGCATAATTTAGGACTAGCAATGCGATGCTCAGCTTCGTCAACCAATATTACATATCATATGATTTAAAATATGCATATAATGCCATTTGTAAAAACAGAAATCAAAATAGTTTATGAAACTATTTGCTAATAAGTTACTGGCTAACTGTTTTAAATCGACAATTCGTATAGTTACAAGGGTTCTTTATAAGACCGTATTAAAACAATTTGTGAAAATACATTGTAAAATTATTATAAGTTAATTTTATAAGATAGCATTCAATTATTTAAGAAAGCCCAAATGAAACCTTTTTTTAAAATGATTCGTAAACCAGACCAGTTTGAGTTGTATGGTAACATGACAATAGTTTATAAAGTAGCGAGTGGGTTACAAGAGGGAAGTAAGGAGTAGTTCAATACAACCAATAAAATGGTTACAAGGTGATTAGGTTTCAAGAGGTTTAGCCGAAATCGTCAGGAGACACGTGTCAAGATGATAACAAACGATATGAAAGCAAGATCTTCAAATCTCGATCCAATTCAGTGGTACGATCGAAGCAATGAAAGAAAATAGAATGACAAATAAGTCATAAACAAAAGAAAGGAATAAGGAATCTGTATGTGCACATCGTAATTTATTTGACAAAAATACACTTTTAAGAAAGTAAGGTATCAGTTAACAAATAGTACAATCACACTGAAAAGTTTCTATATTAGGAAGTTACCGAATTTTAAAAGTTCAAGATCTACGTACATGTATGACCGAACACAAAGTTACTATTTTATACTTATTCAAAAGCAATCCTTATTTTTAGTTTGCAAAATATCATTAGTTAAAGTTTTACGAGCTCAACGAACTCAAAAACGCTTCAATCCATGTTTTTAACTTTTATTAGTTTTGACCTTTGGGTTTGACTAGACCAATTAACTCACTAAACGATATTCTAAGACTCAAAGTCTAATGCATTTCGATGTAAAATAATGTTTTGAACAACTTTCTAGTTTTACCCGAGACTTGAAACGGAATTAAAATGGACGAAAATGCCCTTGCATTAAATCTGTTAACAAAATGATATTTTAGCATTATTCAGAAAATAACTTCTTAGATTTTACAATCTCAAATGAGCGTAACTTGCTCGATTTTAAAGTTTATTGGTCAAATTTTATGTCCTAAACGGACGTCTCAACATGTAGAAATATATATATTTTTATGTCTAAAGTTATAAAAATATTTTCTCGACACTGTTAAACTTCCTGTAAAGTTTCTGTACAAAGTATATTTTTCGACACAGTTTGAAATTAAATCCAAATTTCATGATAACTCAAAATTAATGTACACATAGGACTTGTGGATTCCATAAAGACGAAAGAAGGTAAACTGTATAATTAGTCATGTAAAGAAAACACAGTATAGAAATGGTTCAAGAATGCCAACGATAATCGGAGACATAAAAAACGACGCATATCATCCGTGTCTTCGGTTGCACGATGCAATGCAGAAAGGTCTCTTGGTGGCATGATTTCCAAAATCACAAGATATATCGAGAAAGAAACGGGACAATAACAAGTGGCATTCCTGGAGCGGGAGGAGGTTCAATGAAAAGGGAGGATACAAGTAGGATCGTATTCCAAACAATCATCACATAATAAATGACGATTATGTGTTCAAGGTACAACGGATGTTCTAAGTTGAAATCGAAACGTAGAATGGTCAATGAAGTAAGATGTAATCCATGTACAAGTGTCGCGTAAATCGGTGGCGTAAAGGTAAATCAAGATTATGAAAACCCACAATATTATTCAGCACTGATTCAACGAATTCTTCGAGATGTGAGACTCACACGATGTCCTTTAGTCTTTCTGGGAGACACATTGAGCTACACAATGGCCTATAGACTAGACATTCAATTATGAATGGTCAGAAAGAAAATCTGCGTATCTAAGTAGATATTTTAAGGGAAATAAACAATGAAAGCAACACACACGGTAGTAGAATGAAAATCAGAAGTTCATCGAAAACAACACTTAATCAATCCCGAACAATGGTATCGCGAGAGTATGCACAACACATATCAGCGAGTCAAGAAAAACAGACGGTTCAAACCGAACGAGCATATAAAGTTAGTCGTATCACGCATAAATGAAATAGCAATAGTACTCAGAAAAATGAGTATGAAAAGTTGGCAGCATACGCGCTCTGAATACATGTATGTAACGTCATAACGATATAATATCGTTGCAATAAGATCAATTCACAAGAACAAGAATTCAAGAAATACAGTATAGGCATATGTAATCACAGTAACATTCAATGATAATTCATGAAGCACATAGGCTTTGAAAAGACATAGTAATTATCGTCATTAGCGTAAAGTAATATTTCAAAATGAAATCAAGAGATGAAATACTACAACGATAATTAAAAGTAAATAATAAGGATTAGAGAGTTACCCGCGAAGATATCGAGCAGCAATGGCAAATTCTGTGTTAGACACTTAGAAACAATAAAATATTTGAACTTTTGGTTATAGACTAAGTTTTGAAAAACGACTCAGTTCCCTATAACCATCGCTCTGATACCAATCTGTGAGACCCCCAAAATCTGACATGGAACAACTAGGCAACGAGGGGGTAACACGTCATAGTACAAGAAACAATGAATTACAGTTGACACAAAGCTGACATAATAAAAGCATATATATCACATCATAAATGATCAGAGTTTTAAACATAGGTCCCATAGTTTTATATGCGGAAAGATATATTATTTCATCATGATTTATAACATAAAGTTGCCCAAAAGATATAATAAATTTTTGACAGTTTATACTAAAATCAGTCTTTTAAAAGTATCACAGAAATCTCCAAGCTGCGATAATATCCTGCGGGCTCCCATCCAAGCAAAGCTAAGTAATAATACCTGAGATTAAACATGTAAAATCGTCAACACAAAGTTGAGTGAAATTCATAGGTTTAGCAATAAAGGTGTGGAACACAAGCATTCTTTTGTAAAACAAGTAAATAGAGAAAATGGTTATGATCATTAACCATAGTCTGAAACCAATATTATTGCTGTTTAGTTCATGAACCGAAGCTTAACTCAAAGTAAGTTTCTCTAGGGAGTATTCAGCCTAAATACTCAAGTATAAACAAATGTAAGTGCGTCAAGGTAATCGGGACGGGGATTGTCAATCCCGATGGATCCACCCACAACATTCGCGCTTAGCGCAAAGCATACGGGACAATAAACGGTTCATGATCAAGAGAGGAAACTTAAGGCTATTAACTATAAGCAATAATATCAATGAAAACTGTTGGAAAGCATACAAGTCTGAATAGCATACAAGTTCTGAATAGCATACAGTTTTTAAATGGATGTGTTCCACCATGTAAAATTTCACCCCGCGTTTAGAAACAATGTACAAGTAGTAAAAGGGGCTATGAACTCACCTTTAGTAAGTAATCAAAAGGTAAAAGGGGCTGAGCAAAAAGAAGTCTTCACGGACCTATGCAATGGTGACGCGTAATAAGAATGTGTTCAATGAAGCAATAACGTTTTAGAAGTGGTGGGACATAGTATGACTAGGTAACTTGCGTGCGATGGCGAGACCTAAGCTTAAGTTAAAATTTTGACCCAACACCTTGAACCTACTGTAATAACCTAATATCAACCTTGTATGATGGTCCAAGCATTTATGTGTGGGTTCCGAACACGTTTAAGACTCGGTTTGAAAAACCAAAACAAGGGACTGCATTCAATTTTCTGAAAAAGGCTGTGAAGATTTGGTCATATCTAAAAATCTATAATAGTACAGGAGGTGAAATTTCTTGACATGTATAGGTATTTCTCTTACCTTTAAAATTTGGGAAAGAACAGTCCTAGAACTATTTTCAATCAACGGGAAATGCACTTTTAGTGACAGACTATCAAAACATAAAGTTGTAAACGTCTTTCGTACCTTACGGTAGATTAAGCATAAATCCCAATCGGTAAAAGATTTTGACACGAAACCAAAAAGATAAGTTTTATTATATTTTTAGCTATTGTAAAAAAAGTCATAAAATCATAAATTAATCCTTTTTACCCAAGTCAATTTACCCACGTTTTAAGCATAACATTCAGATTTGACCTAGTTTAGTAAAACGACCGTTTCAGACTCATCCGGACACTTCCCGTTTCCATCCAACTCAACACATACTAATCACATCAGTGGGTATCCATTTTTCAAATAAAAACAAGGTCATATGTTTAAGAAAATTTTGCCATGACCTGTTTGTTTCTGTGGTGATTTCCATACTACAAAAACAACTCCATTTAGCTACCTAACCTCAATCAAGCAACACTTAGGCTATACCAAATCGCCACGCAAGTGTCCTAAGTCCTAATATGCCCTAAGTATCTATAATCTCAGTGGGTTTCACCCAAGGAATTCAAAATTCATGAATAAAAAGAATCAAAGTACTAGTAACATCAAAACTAAAATGCTAGGAGTGACTATACCTTCATAACAAGTAGGAATTAATCCAAACACGCAAATTAAACAATTCCTCCTCCTTGATCCTTAGAAATTTCATGGCCCTGAGCCACGTGTTAAGTCAATCACGGTACTCAGCAATTGAGTAGAAATAATGTAGTGAGACGATCACCGACGATATGGATGCCCGGGGAAAACACGAAAACCGCAACCTATCACAATAAGGCGCGCGTTAAGACTCGAACTCAATATCGATATATATACCAAATATAACATGACTCAAATGTTTTCAAAGTATACACGTTTCAAAACCATTGACACGAATCAAAAGAATCCATTTATCCAACGTTACTCGTTATAACACTTGAACACTTGAAAATGACTCGTCATACGACGCCAAGTCAACGCAAGTCAAACTATCCTTCACCCTTATTTGGACCAGTAGCTAAGTCATTTATATAATGACTAAGCACTTGAGTAAGTCACCATGTCCGATGGTGAACACTCAAACTCACGCAACACAAGCATTTGAACTACGTGTCCAAAATAAAAATCAGCAAGTACACCCCGAATGTACACACCGATCTACCCTATCTAGACATGTCCGTTTTATATGAAAATTGGTTTCAAGGTCACTTATAACCTGTATAAGACCTCACAAAAATTTGAGCTAAAGTTCACACTTTAAAATCCATCAGCTCGACACTTTACTCGACTCCAAATTTTAGGACAGATTTGTGCACTTGTTTTGTAACACCGTTTGGACCACTTTAAAAATACTATCTCGACAATCCGTCTGTTGAAACCACTACTAGACTCATCAAACTCAGTTTGTAAACTTTGAAAATCAGTAGTATCAACTATCTAACCAAGCCTAAAGTCCCCGAGAGTCGACCCAAAATCAGCCACAATTTCGGATTGTGCCGACTTGCGTCTCCCGGTACACAAAAACTAAAACTAGCATAACTTTTGACTCGTAATGAGTTATAGGCTCTATCTTATACCGAAACGAGCGTCTCGGAAAACTCTACAACAATTTCAAATAATCTCAGTCTTTCACAGACCTTAAACCCACGAAACAATCTGTTTAAAGCTGCTGTCCCAAATTACCTTTTTAGAAAACATGACAAACCAATTTTCCCACCAAAGCTAATCATTCCCATACCTCTAGGATCACTATACTATCATACCCATCAACCAAACACTCCTAAAAACACTTGTATGAAAAATCTAACAAAAACCAAAGATTAAAAACAAGACTTTTAAGGATCAAAACATGATAATCTTACCAAATATAACATATACAAGATGATTAAATCATCATACAATCATGAAATCAAAAGTTCTTGAAATCTTGATGCATGTGTGAAATTTTTGTATAGATGGAATCCTCTTAAGATTTAGAACATGGGTCTATGTTTAGATTTTTATAAAACATGAGAAATTTTGATGATTTTGGGTGTTTTTATGGTGAAGGTGATGGCAAGGTAGAGTAGGGTGGGAGAGAATTAGAGTTTAATTTTTTTTTTTACATTTGTATGTATGTGTTTTTGTTGTAAAGAAATTGGTTTTTATATGGTGGTAGTGGAGGGACCAATATTGCCAAGTTTAAAACTTGTGGACTTAAAAATAATTAATAGTTTTAAAGAGTAGAAAATGGTTATTGGTAAATATTAAAAATACTTACGGGGCTCGGGTTTCGTAAAAATACTTTTCAAAAGTTACAATGCATCGTAAAAATGATTATACGATTTCTCGACACGACTTAATACGTAATTAAAATGACATCATCGAAAATATTAATTATCGAAACAATCGATAAGTAAACGTAAAATTTTGGGCATCCGTCGGTATCGCGATCACTATGAATTCTCGTTGTACATTGATTTGAATAAACTCGTTGTAAAACGCACACGGGTGATTTTAAATCAAAAACATTGATTTAAAATAAATATGGAAAAATAAAATGAAAATTTATAATTCCATACAAAGTATTTATCGATGATCAGAAAAATACTTAAAAAAGTATAATTTAAAAATCTCAGGATTTACATATAGCAATACAAGAAAACGTAATACGTTGGAAAAATTCAAGAAGCACGAATAAAAAGAATAAAGTAATGTTGGGAAAGTACGGGTTCTCACACTTTATCTAGGCCAAAGGTAGTTAAGCATGCCAAGGCAATTGGGTTGCAACTAGCTAGCAAATTCATGCAATAAATCTGTTGATTAGTATTTGGATAAAGGATGTAAGACATTATTGAATTGATGAAATAAAGATTGGTATTCATTTATTTTTCTGTTATTTGATTTTGTGTCCTATTTTACATGTTTTAATCCATGAGCATTATGATGTTTCTAAATGTCCGTTGTCGATTAATAATATGGGAATATTATTAAACTAAGACAATTCAAAATAGTGACAGAGTATACTTGAAAGTATATTGGTCAATTTTGGATGATATTTGATGGATCAAATATTGGATTTATCCCAACTATATGATTTTACTTTATGGATCTTTGTCATTAGGTAAATCATAAATAGTTATCATTAGACCTGAGATACCAGAAAACTGCATTGAATGTAGTGTATTTCTGTAAGGTAACCTAACGTTAAACGTAACTGGTAGTTATAAGGGTTATTTTCAGAAGTGTTGCAAAGTTCATGTGTTTTGCTTGTAGTCAAAATGGGATTTGTTTCCTTCAAATCATTTTGAAGTATAAATACAACTGGCCCCTCGGGGGAGTAGTAAGATGTTTGTGTGGCCACACCCAAATTTGTTTTGGTAATCTTGCTATATCTGTAAATGAGAAACAGAATAGTTAATGAAGGAATGACTGAGATCCATATCCTTATTAACGATGTATTTGAAATGAAAGGATAATAATAATGATATAATCATTAAAAGGTTCTTGTCCATGAGACCTTACCCGGTTTGTACTAGTGACATTGCTAGTGTAACTAGACGCTAGTCAATGTGATCACGATATTAGAATTTTGTCCAAGTGGGAGCTGAAAGTTTATGGACTTAAAATTAATAGTCGTGAGATAGGATCGAACTCGGGATCACGGGATTGCACACATAACGTAAAGGGTTAATTTATTTATTAAATATATTATATATATATTTATTAAATCAAACCAAAGCTTAACTAACGATTGTTAATAAATAATAGTTAAGTTTTAACGACCGTTATGGAATTAAATAGAAGCTAAAAGAAAGAAGGAAAAATTACACAAACACCCCTTGGGGGGTGTTGTCCGTCGGCTACAAAGGGAGGGGGCAAAAGGGAACTTTGGTTTCCTAATTCTTGTTTATTACTTGAAGCCCAAGGTTTGTCAAGGCTATATAAACAATTCCCTAGCTCATAATTTTTCATCCCTCTTTTCTTTTCTTGCTCTTTGATCGCCGGCCACCCCAACCCAAATTAGGGTTTCGTTTGGTTTTCGATCAAGTCTATTTATCTAGTCCTAGCCCCTCTCTAGGGTTGTTGGGTAGATATTCCATAAGCGTTGAAGCTCGGTTTGTTCGTGCTAGACTCACGGTTAACTCGCCGTATTACGTGTGTACAAGAGCGTGATATAGTCTTGCTTTAGACTATATTCCTGGTGGTGTTCGTGATTAACCCTAGTTGCCGTTTGTCCCGTCGTCTTGTGGATCTTGCTAGGATAAAGGTATGTAACCCTAATCTTGATTAATATAATTGTGTTAAATTAATGATCTTGTTAATTGCTTCCGCTATACGTTCTTTGATCCACATTAGGGTTTTAAATAATTGTTATGAACTATATAAACCATCAAACCTAACCCGTTGTCATCCTTGCATCAGTGGCATTTCAACTTTATTTGCCATTTAAATACACAACATCAAAATTAAAGCTATAATGTAACCAAAAGAGTAAATCAACAACGAACATTGTTAAAACACTTGTACGACCAACATATGAGCAGTTGGACATTAATATTAAAGGTTTAAAGTGGTATTAGATTTAGTAGAAACTCATATGTATTGTCATTTTAAGAAGAAAATGGTAAACGAATATCCCTACCAGGAAATGTTTATAATTTACTATAACAACGGGTACTATCATTTGTTGCAAATGATCAGACATTGAATTGTGGGTTTCTGAAGAGTCCTAAAGGATATCATAGCACACGATTTGACTTGGTTGAATATGGAGCATATTTGGTAGTTGCCATATGATTTCGTTCCTTTGGAAATTCTGATTATTACGTCTTTCGACCTATACAAAAGAGTTAAGAGCGAGTAATACCTTAAAGGTACTTGAGTATTCATGGTATTTGTGCAAACATGGAGGTCGTATTGCAAAACCTTAGGCGTCTACGTTGAAGAGAATACTTCAATGTCAATCACATATTAGTTGGCACAAAATAAATTGTTCAAAAAAGGTTAAAACTTATGTCAGATGATATTGTAGGCGAGGTAACCGCCCTATTCAAGTATATATAGGATAATACTTTGAGAAATTAAATTTAATATGCGTACATAAATGCATATCCTTTAATGTTTCAAAAAGCATAAGCTTACAAAACTGAATATTTTCACCAGCAGTTGATTGGGCTTAAGAACGATGATATAGTATTTCCCTTAGTGAACCTTGCCGGATTTACCATCATTAGAACTTGAATCTTCTTGATTAAACCCATATAATTATGTTAGGGAGAACCCAAAAGACTGTGATCTATAGACGTCAAAATAAAAGCCAACGAATTATATCAGTTGGCACAAAATAAATTGTCAGGTTTGTTTATTTTACAGTTTTAGCTTAATGTATGAAAGCATAGCTATAAGTTTCATGTGTATTTTTTAGTTTTTTAAACATCACCTCCAACTTTAAAATACTATGTCCGTTTTCTAAAGTTTGTTTCTTTTTGTTTTTGACACATGTATTTTTGGGTATACTTTTTCTATCTCAATTATAAACAAACGAATTTTTTTTCTAAATTAAGAAATAATTAATTTTTTTAATTAAAAAAATTAATAACAAAGGGAATAAATAAAATATTTATTCCTAATTAAAGAAAGAATCTTTTTAAAAAAAGTCCTTATTTTGGGTTTTGCTTTAAAAAAAACTAGCTATAATGCCCGTGCATGCACGAGCTTTTATCTAAATATTTTAATAATGTATTTTATTTATTTACACAATCAAACGATACATAATACCACAATAATTTCAATACTTTATCGAAAGATCATGTTTGTTGAAATCAATATCATCACACCATCTAAGCAATAAAAGTTCGTATGTGTTCATCTAAAAATTTCCATTTTATGTATCTAGTATTGTATGGCTTATGCTTGACAAAGATGTAGTTGTATAATTCACAAAATTACGAAAATATAGTTGTCGACAATAAAAAGAACTGAAACTTGCTAGAGGTAGAGATGATTATGAGTCCCACACCATATATTCATAACCGAGGCCTACTCTTTGTTTCTTAAGTTCACATGTATCATATTAGTAAAATAGACATCCACATCACAGTGCAAAAAGGATTATATGAATTAACGTACTTCATGAACACATTAATTACCTACAATCTAAATTAAAATAAGAAAGTCATTAATTGTAAAATTAACCACGGTAGAAGAAATCAAACTAAACCTTTTGAGAAGAAGAGCTGATAAGAGAATTAGCAATAGCAGCAACAGGACTGGATGGCCCCTTACCTGTCACCAAATACCTCGTCCCCGTGGTTTAATTTTGATCAAAAATGATTTCGAACTGAAACTAAGTTAGAGTTACGGGTTGACATGTGGCTTAAAAAAGTCTCCATATAACTTCTATACACTAAAAAGCATTCCCATTTGAAGAGGTTTTTGGTGTCTTCCGCTTCCACATAACTAACCAGTTATAAAAGTTCGTACATCAAAACTGGTACTTTCATGGATATCTTAGCAATAACTTTTCGAAAAGATTCATTATAGCCCGTGTTCAACGTGTGTACGCTTTTGAACACATATTTCCTTTCACATATTTTGTCTATGAGTATGAGATTGACATTCGTGTGTAATCTGCAAAAACCTATCAATACATAAGATAATTAACATAAATGCCAAATTAGTATATCAAGGAAAAGTTATGAACATATAATATTAGCTCAAACCAAATTTTACATGCCAAGCCATGCAAACAAAAAATTTCAACACAACCAAGAGAATACCCATAAGAAGAACATTTAGAAGGAGAACATATGTGATAGGAGTGAAAACACCCATCCTTTTACCACTTATTTCTTGCTAAAACGAGACCAAAACGCGTATTTAATGTCATTTGTTTGGAATTATGCATGGTTTGTGTGTTTGTTGTGTTTTTAGAGCCAACCGGATAAATATTGAAGAAAACATGGGATTGCACGGGTTTTATCGAAGAAAAAGACTCAAGACGAAGTCTATTGTCCAATAGATGCAAAAGATTTGAAGTCAATGGGCCTATTTGAAGATTTATCGAAGAAAAGGACCAAAGATGAAAGATTTACATATGTCGAAAGAACTCAAGTCTATTAAACGAAGAAATTAAAAGACGAGTTAAATTTATTCGTCGACAAATCCCGAATCAGAATCGAAAACGTCAACTTTACTGAAAAGACGAGAAGACGAAAAAAAGGAAGAAAGCCCACTCACCAACCAAAGACAAGGCCTATAAATAGGACCTCCCTTCACACATTACAATTAGCTTTCATTTTTTTTCCAGTTTCTTTCTTTTTCATTCGTAGGAACCAACACCCTTAAGGTGTTTGGTGATTTTCATTTTTCAATCCAAGATCTTGTAAACTTTAATCTTCCCTTTCATTTGTTTAACATTAATCTTTCAATATAATCTTTCATTTCATCTTGTTCATCTTTCTCTTGTTGATTTAAAGTTTTAAAGTTTTATTTGATTGATTTTAATCTTCAAAAGTAAGTGGGTTTTGTGTTTTTATTGTTTTGGTTTGATGTTTATGATTAGTAGATGATTCGTGGTTACTTTGGTTTAATCTTTTGGTAAAAACTTGGTGGATTTTGGTTAAATTCGTTCTTGTTCTTTTTCCCTGTTCTTCGCGTCCTCATACTACCCAGATTTCGAATCAGCAGCAAATATTCCGAATGAAGCATTTTTGTTAATTATTCCGGATGAAGTTTTTTTTAGTTTATTGTTCCGAATCAGTGCAAAGTATTCCGAACGAAAGATTTTCATAAAGTATTCCGAATCAGAGTGTTCATCCGGAATAATCAATATTCCGGATGAGTAGCTAAGTTCCGAATCAAAGTTTTTAAAAAAATATTCCGAATCAGTTTTCTGTTCCGAATGAAGCTCTTTAGTTAAAGTTCCGAGTCAGTGCAATTTATTCTGAATCAAGTAATTTCATTAGATATTTCGAATCAAGGTTTACAAAATATTCCGAATCAGTTTTTTTTAAATGTTCTGAATGAAGGTCAAATCTTCCGAATCAGCATTTTATTCCGAATGAAAGGTTTTCAGTTAGAAATTCCGGATGAGCCTACTTTCCGAATGAACGATTTGTTCCGGATGAAGGGATATTCCGCATGAAGTTAATATTCCGAATGAGTGGTTTGGCTGATTATTCCGCATGAGTTTTTGGATATTCCGGATGAGCAGTTTATTCCGAATGAACTTTAATTATTCCGAGTGAGCAATTTTTCCAAGTTAAGTTACTTTACTGTTTTTCTGTTTTTCCGAGTTAAGATTTTTAATTGTCTTATTTTAATTCAAGTCTTATTTTTATTAGTTATTTTTGGCTTATTTTCTCTATTGCATGCATTTAAATTTTTTTAGTAGAATAGAAAACCAAACCCCTTTTTAGTAACCAAGAACAACTATTCCACTTTGAGCCGTGATCAATTCAAGAAGATACCGAGAACTAAATTGAACCCAAGCAAAATCTCTTGTATCAAATGGCGCCGCTGCCGGCTTTTCTCGTAGAGATTAACGGAACTTTGTGAGAAATTGGATTTTGGGATCCGTTCACCATGAGCGTTACTTTTTCATAAAAAATTTCAAAAATCCTAAAAAATATAAAATTTTCAAAAATACCAAAAAATTTAAAAACATAAAAAAACCAAAAGATTTCTGCTTTGTTATTTCTTTTGCAGGTGCATGCGTACACGATCAACGTCTTATCCCGAGCCCGAGACTCTCGATAACTTAGACATGGCCGGTGTACACAACAACAATAATAATCCACCTCAAAACAACATAAATAACAACAACAATGAACCTCTACTAGACAATCGCCCTATGATCGAACTTTTGCAAGAACATGTAGAGGGCAACAACGATCCTATTGTCATACCCGCGATTGCAGCCAACAACTTTGAGCTCAAATCCGGCTTTATTCAAATGGTCTCTGCTCAACCATTCTTGGGGCGTACCATTGATGATCCTCATGACCACATCAAAAGGTTCCTTCAACTCACGAATACGGTCAAACTCAATGGTGTTCCACAAGAGGTAATCCGCTTACAACTTTTTCCTTTCTCCTTAGAGGTACAAGCCCGGCATTGGCTTGCAAAGGAACCGCCACAAAGTATTCTTACGTGGACGGACTTAGAGACCAAATTCATAAACTACTTTTTCCCACCCTCTCGTACTACCGCTTTGCGGAATGAAATTATTAATTTTGAACAAAAGTACGATGAGAGTTTTAGTGAATCTTGGGACCGTTTTAAAGACCTTTTAAGAAAGTGACCACAACATGGTTTTACCAAAGTGCACCAAATTAATACTTTTTACAATGGTTTAAGCATGAATGACCAAGATTCAATAAATAGTGTCTCGGGGGGTAATATTTTGGTTAAGTCTTCTAATGCCGCTTGGGATATTATTGAGAATAAGTCTAGATTGCAAACCAAGAGTGTTCGGACCAATGCCGCTAGTGCTAGCACTAGTGACAACGACAAGAGACTTGACAAAATTACTTCGCTTCTTGAATTGCTTGCTGCCCACACCGCTAACAACACCAAAAGCATCAACGCTCAAAACGCTCAAGTCAATGCTGTAAGCCAACCATGTGAAATATGCGGGGGTCCTCACTCTTACACTACTTGTACCTCCACCCAAGAATATCCTTGTGAGAATGTTAACGCAGCATACGGTACCTATCCTCCGGCCGGTTGTCAAGCTCGTCCTCAAGGTGACCGCAACTTGCTCAGCTATCGCTCAAACAACTTTCTTTCCCCGCCCGGTTTTCCTCCAACCAATCAAAACCAACAACAAAACCTTAACCGAACCAATCAAAACCAACCTCGAGCACCATACCAACCACCTCAAAGACAACCATATCCACCTCAAAATCCTACTCAAGTTTACCAACCCGCTCCTTACCAATCACCTGCTTATCAAGCACCTCCTCCTACTCAACCCACCGTTTTCAACCACGAGGTCAAAACGTACATGTGAATGAATGATGTGTTGGTGAAGAATCTGCAGACCCAGATTATTAATTTGAAGGGCGACATGGTGAAACAAGGGAATGATCTTAGAGCCGATATGCGAAACTCTTTTAGTAGTCAAACGAATGACCTAAGGGACATGATGGCTGGTTTTTTCCAAGGTAATCAAACCTCTTCTTTGGGTACTCTTCCGAGTAACACCGTGGCTAATCCAAGAGGGGAGATGAAAGCAATCACCACTCGCAGTGGAAAAGGTACCAAGGAACCCGAGCTTCCTATACCTACACCGGTGATTGTGACAAAGGAAAACGAGTCACCTACTCATATTCCTCATCTTTCTACTTCCCCAATTCCTCCACCTCTTACTTCTACCCCTCCACCACCCAAGGATGTGAGTGATCCTACTATTCCAAAGCCTTCCTCTTCTTTCGATATACCTTATCCCTCAAGGTTGAGGAAAGAGAAGCTCAAAAGCAAGGACGATATTCAAGTTTCAAACTTTCTCAAAATGTTTAAACAATTGAATTTCAACATCTCCTTCGCTGAGGCTCTCGCTCACATGCCTAAATATGCGAAGATGTTTAAGGATCTTCTTAGTGACAAGGAAAAGCTTCTTGATATTGCTAATACCCAACTTAATGAGAATTGCTCTACAGTGCTCTTAAGGAAATTGCCAACCAAACTTGGTGATCCGGGTCGCTCCTTAATTCCTTGCAACTTCCCGGGAGTAGAGAATTGCATGGCCCTAGCCGATCTAGGTGCTAGTATCAATTTAATGCCCTTAAGCGTTTGGAAGCAATTATCTCTCCCTGAGCTAGTCCCCACCAAAATGACTTTGGAATTAGCTAACCGTACGGTTGCTTATCCAGTGGGGATAGCCGAAGACGTTTTTGTAGGAGTCGACAAATTCACTTTTCCCATCGATTTCGTCGTAGTCGACTACGAGATGGATCCTCGTGTTCTATTAATCGTTGGACGTCCATTCTTGAGGACCGGTCGCACTCTCATCGATGTAGAAGCGGGTGAGCTTATCATGAGAGTTGGTGACGATCAAATTGTCTTCAACATGGGTAAGATTTCTAAACAGTCTTATTAATACGAGAGTGTTAATTGTATCGACGTTCTTGATGAGGCTTGTGAAGAACACTTTAAAGATGCTTGCAAAAGTATTCCTACCTCTCCTCCCAATGTTGAGACCGTTGCCTCTATTGCTCCATCACTAACTCCATTTGGAGAAAGTGATTTCCTTTTGACTGAATTTGAAGCAACTTTGGGAGATGTGAACTTACAATATGACGATTCTCCCACCGATTGGGATGAAGACATTCGTACCATTGAGAAACTTCTCAATGAGGACCATATTTCTCCACCATCTCCCAAGGATATTGCTATCGATGAACCGAATTTGACTGCGCCTTCCACCGAAAATCCTCCGGATTTAGAACTTAAGGAGTTACCGTCCCATCTCGAGTACGTGTTCCTTGAAGACGAGAAGAAGTCACCGTCATCATCGCTAAGGACTTGAAAGAAGAAGAAAAATCTCGCCTAATCGTCGTGCTTAAAGATCATAAGAAGGCAATTGCTTGGAAAATTTCTGATATCCGCGGAATTGATCCAAACTTTTGTACTCACAAAATTCTCATGGAAGATGACTTTAAACCCGCAATCCAAAGCCAAAGAAGGGTTAATCCTCGAATTCATGACGTCATCAAACAAGAGGTTATCAAGCTTCTGGATGCCGGCATGATTTACCCTATTTCGGATTCGCCATGGGTAAGTCCCGTCCATTGTGTGCCCAAGAAGGGCGGAATAACCGTTGTTCCCAATGAACACAACGAGTTGATTCCTACTCGTCTCGTTACTGGGTGGAGAGTTTGTATCGACTATCGCAAACTCAATGCTGCCACGAGAAAATATCATTTTCCCATTCCTTTCATGGACCAAATGCTTGAGCGTCTAGCGGGTAATGACTATTACTGCTTCTTAGACGGTTTCTCCGGGTACTTTCAAATTCCCATCGATCCCAAAGACCAAGAGAAAACCACATTCACTTGTCCCTACGGAACATTTGCTTACAAACGCATGCCTTTCGGTTTATGCAATGCTCCTAGGATGTTTCAAAGGTGTATGATGGCTATCTTCCATGACATGGTTGAAGAAACTATGGAAGTCTTCATGGATGATTTCTCGGTTTATGGTGATTCATTCTCTGCTTGCCTTGCCAATTTTGAACGTATGCTTAAGCGGTGTGAAGACACTCGCCTTGTTCTTAATTGGGAAAAATGCCATTTCATGGTAAAAGAGGGCATCGTACTAGGACACAAAATCTCCAAAGCCGGTCTTGAAGTGGACCGTGTTAAAGTCGATGTTATTGCAAAATTGCCTCCACCTTCAACCGTGAAGGGTGTGAGAAGTTTCCTTGGTCATGCGGGCTTCTACCGTCGATTCATCAAAGATTTTTCTAAAATCGCTCGCCCGATGACCCACCTCTTGGAAAAAGATACTCCTTTTATCTTTTCCAAAGAGTGTATTGAAGCCTTCAACCTTCTTAAGGATAAGCTAACTAAGGCACCGGTCTTGGTTACCCCTAATTGGGAGCTACCTTTTGAGTTGATGTGCGATGCTAGCGACTTTGCTATTGGAGCGGTTTTGGGCCAAAGAGTGAACAAACACTTCCAACCGATCCATTACGCTAGCAAGACAATGACAGGGGCTCAATTGCAATACACGACAACCGAAAAAGAGCTTTTAGCTGTTGTCTATGCTTTTGAAAAATTTCGCCCCTATCTTGTCCTTTCCACTACCATCGTGTACACCGATCATTCCGCGTTGAAGTACTTGTTAACTAAACAAGATTCTAAACCAAGACTTCTTCGCTGGGTTTTGCTACTTCAATAATTTAAAATCGAAATTTGTGATAAGAAGGGAGCTGAAAACCTAGCCGCGGATCATCTCAGTAGACTTGAGGATCCTTATCAAGGTGATCATCCGAACAAAGAGATCAATGACTCTTTTCCCCTTGAGACCTTAATGTCTATCAATTCGAATCAAGATGAGACCCCGTGGTTTGCGGACACCGCAAACTACTTGGCAGGTGGAATTCTCATTGACGGGTTAACATCCCAACAAAAGAAAAAGTTCTTTAAAGATATTAAGACTTACTTTTGGGATGACCCGTATCTCTTCAAACAATGCGCTGATTTGATTATTCGCCGATGTGTTAATGGACCGGCAGCTTTAGACATTCTCGCAGCTTGCCACAAAGGACCCACCGGTGGTCACTTTGGTCCCAACTTCATCTCTAAGAAAGTGTTTGACTCAGGATTTTATTGGCCTCCTATTTATCGTGACGCTCACGAAATGGTAAAAAATTGTGATGCTTGCCAACGACAAGGCAAGATCACACATAAAGATGAGATGCCTCAAAATTTCATACAAGAATGTGAAATCTTTGATGTATGGGGCATCGACTTTATGGGGCCATTCCCTTCATCTAAAGGAAACAAATACATCCTTGTAGCCGTTGACTACGTTTCTAAATGGGTTGAATCCAAAGCTTTACCCACTAACGACGCAAGGGTGGTTTGTAACTTTTTGAAATCGCTATTCGCTAGATTCGGTGTGCCTCGTGCCATTATTAGTGACCGCGGGACTCATTTTTGCAATGATCAATTCGCAAGAGTCATGGTTAAATATGGTGTCAATCATCGTCTTTCCACCGCATACCACCCACAAACTAATGGCCAGGCTGAAATCTCTAACCGAGGGTTAAAGCGAATTCTTGAACGAACCGTGGGAGAGCATCGTGCCTCATGGGATGATAAACTTGATGAGGCTCTGTGGGCTTTTCGTACCGCATACAAGACTCCGATTGGTTGTACACCATATCGTCTCGTGTACGGGAAAGCATGCCACCTCCCCATTGAGTTGCAGCACAAGGCTTACTGGGCCTTGAAGTGGGCTAATTTCGACATCAACAAAGCTGGTGAACTACGCAAAATCCAACTCAATGAGCTTCATGAACTCAGGAATGATGCTTATGAAAATTCCTTGATCTATAAGGAAAAGACTAAGCTCATTCATGACTCTAAGATTAAAAACCGAGAGTTCCAAGTTGGAGACAAAGTTTTACTCTTCAACTCTCGGTTGAAAATCTTCTTGGGCAAGCTGGAATCTCGTTGGTCCGGCCCATTCACCATTGTCCAAATTTTTCCATATGGTACTCTCGAGCTCGCTCAACCTAATGGACCTAATTTTAAGGTGAATGGCCAACGAGTGAAGTTGTACTTTGGTGAGGACATCTCTCATGAGATGATTCCATCCCTCACCACGTTTCCCATGAACTAATTTTGGGTCGAGTCAGGCTCGTGACTCGGTTATCAAAAACAAGCGCTCCTCGGGAGGCAACTCGAGTATCTATCCCTTTTTGTTTTACCTCCTAAGTGTAGGGGGACCTATATAGGTTGTTTGTGTTTGTGTGGTGATGTGATTACAGGGATGAATGCCCTTTTGGCACCTTTGAAGAACCGTGCTCCCGTGTTATCCGCAATCTGGTTCTATCTCTCAACTATCGTGATTCAATTTTCTTCATACTCACATTTGAAATTGATCACTTTAATCGTCTCTTCCTTAGCTTGATTTAAACAACGTGCACAATGTCATAAGTGTAGGGGAGACTTTTCCCACATGATTAAACATTGAGGACAATGTTTATATTAAGTGTAGGGGAGAGTTCTATCGAAGTTTTAAGTGGACTTTTCTATTAAAATGCCTTCATTTAACCGGAAAATCATCTTTTTCAGCATTTTTCAAATTTTTAATTAACTTTGGCCATATAGTCGTAATTTTTAAATTTTTATCGTTGCTTTCATATGTATATATCCCACAATAAAGTCAAAAATATTAATAAAGTGGTGTAGCTAGTTCAGAAGTCTTTGACATATTAGGCCCGTTGCGATTATTTTGACTCAACCCGAATAGACTTATCCAAGTTTATTCTAGCAAGTATCTGATAGGTGTGTAAACACCCATCCTTTTTACCACTTAACTACAATAATAACTGAGCCAAAACGTGTATTTTATGTCGTAAATGCCGGAATTATGCGTGGTTTGTGTTTTTGTTGTGATTTAGGACGAAATTGTGAAAAGGGGAGAAAACACGGGCATTCACGGGCTTTTATCGAAGAAAAAGACGAAAGACGAAGTCAAGAAATCAAGAGTGTAAAAAGAACGGAAGTCCAATACCAATTCTGAAGATTTATCGAAGAAAAAGTCAAAAGACGGAAGTTTACTAAAAGTCGAAGAACTCAAGTCTTATTTATTGAAGAAATTCAAGACGAGTTTAAAGAAATCCCGAGACAAAGTCATTAAAGTCAAAGAACTAAGAAGATTAAGGACTTAATAATGCAATTAAAGAAAGAAGAAAGAGGGGAGGAAGCTTCCTAAGCACCTCCCTAATCCTCCTATAAATAGATGATTAGGATTTACATTTCATTTTGTTGACTAGAGTGACACTAGTTCTTCCACCATTTAATTACCTTGCACTTTAATTACATGTCATTTAAATACATTGTCTTGCACCTTAAATTCATTTAATTTCAAGTAAGTTTCCTTTTAATTATTGTCAATCTTTACTTTTATTGTTAATCTCCAATCTTCCTTTCTTGTTAATCTTTAATCTTTATGTTTTATTGTTTATGTTTATGTTTTTGATGTTTTATTGATTTGATTAAAGTGGGTTTTGATCATTGTGGTTATTATTGTTAGTTTGATTGTTTTGGATTGTTAGTTTATGATTAGTAGATGTTATTTGGTTAGTTTGATTTAATCTTTTGATTGATTTGGGTTAGATTGGTTTAGATTCGTGTTTCTTTTTGTTCCTTGTTCTTCGCTGCCTGTTACTGTTTCCAGGTTTGTTCCGAATCAAGACTTATTTCCGAATCAAGGTTTGTTTTTTTGGTTATTTCGGATCAAGCTATTTGTTCCGAATCAAGGTTTAGTTCAGGAAGTTCCGAATCAGTGAAGTTCCGAATCAGCAAAGTTATTCCGATTAAAGGACTTATTCCGGATAAAGTGACATATTCCGGATCAAGGTCTTTCATTCGGAATATTTGATATTCCGGATCAGCTGTTCATTCGGAACATTCCGAACGAAGGAGTTTTTGGTAAATATTCCGAATCAACTTTCTTCCGGATCAAGGAGTGTTCATTCGGAACATTCCAAACGAAGGATCTTGAGAATTTGTTCTGGATCAGTGGAAGTTCCGAACCAAGAAGTTATTCTAGATAAAGGGTGATTCATTCGGAACATTTAATGTTCCGGATCAAGGCTTCTGTTCAGTTATTCCGGATGAGTAATTTGTTCCGAATGAGCGTTTTTTGGTAAATATTCCGAGTGAAGAAGAATCATTCCGAACGAAGGTGAAATTCCGGATGAGTGATTATTCCGAATGAAGGATTATTCCAAGTGAGGTATTATCAGGTTATTTTAAGTTACTGTTTTTAAGTTTTAATTTTTGATTTTCAAGCTTTACTTTTCCCGTCTTTTTCCTTAGTTGCACTTTAAGTTTACTTGCCTTAGATTTATTTTAGCTCTGCCTTAGTTTAAGTTTTAGTTGCGTTTTAAGTTTGCCTTAGATAGTTTTGAGTTCGCGTTATTTACTTTAAGTGCCATTTACTTTCCGTCTTGCTTTAAATTCCCGCCATTTATTTTAAATTAGAGTTAGATTTATTTTACCTGCTCTTTACTTTAAAGTTTTGCACTTTTTAATTACTACAACGACACAACTATTTGTTTCACCAAAGAACGACTGAGTCGCACAGTTAACCAGTTATAAATTCGATTAGACCGAGAACAACGAACTTTAATTTTCATACGGGCAAAAGCCTTGTATCAAATGGCGCCGCTGCCGGCTCTTTTCGTAAAGATTGACGGTTTTCTGTGAGAGACGCGTTGCTTTTTGGGATCCGTTCACTTGTGAACGTTATTTTTCTTGCTCAAAATTTCAAAAAAAAAACCATAAAAATTAAAAATTGTTAAAAATCCATAATAATTAAAAATTTTCAAAAATCAAAAAAGATTTTATTTTTCTTTATAGTGTATATATATTCTCTTTGTATTTGGTATTGTTTTCTTTTGCTTTCGCAAGTGTATGCGTACTAGATCTTCTAATTATCAAGAGCCCGAGACTCCTGAAGATTTAGCTATGGCAGGTGTGAACAACAACAATAATCCACCGCACCTCAATAATAACAACAACAATGTTCTTCCATAGCCCGATCTTCGGACAATAGAGGAGCTTTGTCAACCCACCATGTTTGGACGAGGAGGACCGATTGCGCCGATGCAAATCACGGCTCTGGAGTTTTCGTTGAAGCACCACATGATTCAGCAAGTGCAAACTAATCCATTCCGACAAATGCCTGATGATGATGCCAACAAACACCTCGACAAATTCATTACTATCACTCAAAGCATGAAGTTGCCCGGTGCCACAATGGATGTTCTTCGCCATCAACTCTTCCCACATACTTTATCACACCATGCCGAGAAATGGTTTGATCGTCTCCCGAAGAAGTCCATTCATACCTGGGATGACATGACTCAACGCTTTTTGTCGCGCTACTTTCCACCATCCATGGTCACGAGCCTTCGCAATCAATCAGCGATTTCATGCAAGAACCTGATGAATCTCTCTTTGATGCTTGGGAAAGATATAATGTTTTGATCGATCGTTGTCCAAACCACAACATGCTCCCTGTGACCTTAATTGATACTTTCTACAACGGTTTGACTTTTCGAGATCGTGATACGATTAATGCAGCCGCCGGTGGCACATTTAGAAAAAGAAGACCCGAGGAGTGTAGAGAGCTTATTGAAAACATGACTACTCATCACAAAAACTAGGATTCCTCCGCTTCTTCAAGGAACAACCCGAAAGTCAATGTTTCTTCTACTTCAACAAACCCCGACATGACCGAATTCACCCGCATGATGCCCGAAATGAACAAAAATATCTTGCTCTTTACTACAAACCAACAACAAGTTAAAGTGGTTGCCAATCCTTGTGAGACATGTGGCGGTCCACACTCATACACTGATTGTCCTTCTACTCAAGGAAATCTGGAAAACGTGTATGCGGCTTATGGTAATTATTCACCGGAAAATTACCAAGCCCGACCTCAAGGGGATCGAAATTTGCTGAGTTACCGGTCCAACAACTACCTTTCACCCGGTTTTTCTCCTCAAAACCAAAACCCCAACAACAACTACAATAGAAGCAACCAAATCCCACCTCGAGCTTCTAATCCTTATCACCCACCCGCTCAACAAACCCCACCCATCAATCAAGATGTTGAAGCCTTAATGAGAACCCAAGGTGAGCAAATCAAGAATCTACAAAGCCAAATTATCAATTTGAAAGGGGATATTATCAAGCAAGGGAATGACATTAGATCCGAGCTTCGAGATAATATTCAATCCTCCTTCAGCAATCAAACGAATGATTTAAAGAATATGCTGGCTAGTTTCTTGCCCACCACTTAACCCTCTACTTCGAGTTCTCTACCTTCAAACACCGTCACCAACCCGCGAGCGAATGTGAGTGCTATTACTACCCGTAGTGGAGTTACTTTAGTAGGAACACCTATCCCGCCCCCATCATCTACACCTCCTCCACCACCATTTATCCCTACTCCTCCCACACCTAGTATTAGTACACCATTACCGTGTCCGCCTCGTCATGACGATGTACCCAAGAAGAACCCTTCAACATCTCAACCTTCACCTTCTACACCTCCACCACCCAAACCCAAAATTCCTTATCCATCTCGCTTAGGCAAGGCCAAAATGCACACCAAGGATGACATTTAAGTGTCAAACTATTTGAAGAAAGTTTCGGAAATGACCGTCACTTTTCCCCTTGTTGAAGCTCTAGCACAAATGCCTAAATTTGTTAAGATGTTTAAGGAATTGCTTAGCAAAAAGGAGAAGATGGCCGAGTTTGTTAATACTCGATTGAATGAAAATTGTTCTGCCGTCCTTCTTAAAGAACTTCCAGAGAAACTTGGAGATCCCGGTCGTTTTGTGCTACCTTGTACTTTTAACCAAACCGACAAATTTACTGCCTTAGCCGATCTCGGGGCAAGTATTAATTTGATGCCGTTAAGTGTTTGGAAAAAGTTATCATTGCCCGACCTTACACCCACCAAAATGACTCTTGAGCTAGCCAATCGCACTCTCGCTTACCCCGTTGGTATTACCGAAGATGTGTTCATTAATGTTGGCACATTCACTTTTCCGGTCGACTTCGTCGTTGTTGATTATGAAATGAACCCTCGTATTCCATTAATACTTGGGCGCCCATTTTTGAGAACCGGTAGAGCTTTAATTGATGTGGATAAATGTGAGCTCATCTTAAGAGTCGGAGATGATGCACAAGTTTTTGAAATGGGGAAGCTTACAAGCAAATCATATGGAAGAGAATCAGCGTATATGATTAATGTGCTCGATGATTTTGTCGTCTACAACAATCCTCTATTCGATTCTTGCATTGATAATCCACTTTTTCAAGATGATGTGGATGATTCTCTCTCCAATTTAGAACCTTCTCCCATATATGATTCTCCATCGATCTATGATGCTTATGATGGTGATTCTAGCTTCGATGGAGATGACTATGATGATTTTACTTTCGAGTATCCTGACATGCCCACGTATGATGATTTTGATGAGGCCGATACTCTTTCGAGTGATTCTTCTCATGATGAAGATCCTCCGCCTACCATGCTTAATCCTACTTTGGATGACTACTCTTTTGAGGAAGACTTCTCTACTTTTATTAATACATACTTCCCTCATGAGAGTGATGCTCTTCCTTTAGACTTTGATGATTATGGTATTGATCCTACTTTGGATTTGAAGAAAATTCTTTCAAAGGAGAAGCAACCGGACGACACCAACATCCGCAGCACGTATGATTTGACACCTCTTTGTCCACCTTCTGAGGACGAGGTTGTGCATTTTCTTCGCGGATCATCTTCAAATTCTGCTGAGCCTGAGTGCTATTTTCCCCTAAAGGAAAAGGTGTTCGATCCCGGTATCGATATTCTTCAGCCATCTCAGTATCCATCTGATGAAATAAAAGGAAAAATCTTTGGAACTTTTGAAGATATACTTGCACCACCTCACCCTTGCTTCCACCATGCTCCATCTTTGCTTAAGGGAACCTTGCCTACTCTTCTTTGGCTTGCCTTGTTTCATGCTTCTTCCTATGATAATCAAGGTCGAGTCAGCCTCACGACTCGGTGATCAAAAATCAAGCGCTTCTTGGGAGGCAACCCATGTGTCTATCTTTTAGCTATCAATATCCTAAGTGTAGGGGAGACCCGTTGGTGTTTGCTATTTCCTCTCTTCTTATAATCAGGGATTCGAGCGCTCAATGACACACTCTTGATGATTTTTGACGACCGTGATTCCGTGTTTCCTTCTTCCCGGTTCTATCCTAAACTCTTTTCGATTTACTATTTTATATTTTCCAATATTAAAATAGGAATCTCGTTAGTTGTCTTTTCCTTAGCGAGATTTAAACAACGTGCACAATGTCCTAAGTGTAGGGGAGTTTACTCCTACATGCTTAAACATTGAGGACAATGTTTATATTAAGTGTAGGGGGACTTCTATCGAAGTTAAGTGGCCTTTTCCTTGTATTTGTCCTCATTTTAACCGGAAAATCAAATTTTCGACATTTTTCAAAATTTTCGATCTATTTTGGCCTATTAGTTTTACCCTTTGTATAGTTATTTTCTTTCCTTACTAGAGTAAATTTCAATAAAGTGGTTTTAGTTTTCAAACGTTGTGAATCTTTTGACTCAACCCGAGTTTACTTATCTAAGTTTACTCTAGCTAGTATCCTTAACGTGTTTAAGTCAAGTTTTGCTAGGCTTTTATATAGGGAGCTTTAAAACGCGAAAGTCTTAACTCTAACTGGTTAAGAACAAGAACTTTTCGCAAGTTCCTATAATTGATCCTAGAGATTCGTTTATCAAGGGAACTTTAAAATGCGATTTCAAAACTTGAAAAAGTCTAAGAGTTTACAAGATCCTATAGGCGACTCGAAAACCCAAAACTTTGATTTAATAGGCTAAGCATCCACGAGTCTCATTCCTTGAGATTTTAAACTGTGGAGAACGAGAGATGATAGAGTCAATTATAAGTTTGGTATTCTTTCGTGAAATTATGTGAGTTAATTATAAGCCTATTCTCCCATCGCTTGCTAATAAATTTATCTGCAATAAATAAGGTTGTACGATTTGAAAAGTTACTTAGCTTCTAGCCCAAGATCGTTTAAAAGTTGCTCGGTATGGATTAGAGTTCATAGCCAAGGCATAACTTATTGAAGCGGGATGCGAAGATTGGCGAGTCCAAAAAGGTCCTAACAAGACATGAGGGCTACATTTTGTTGCTAAAGATCCAAAGTGATGTGAAGAATCATTTATCAAAAATCAATATGAAGGATCGAGACACACGACGAAAAGAAAATACTCCCGTAAAGATCATGGAGAAGTCTATCCAAAAAGGCCCTTAGAAGGTATGAGGATAAATAGATCCAAGTCCAAGAAGGAGGCGGATCGTTGTATATCAAAGTCCAAAATAAAGATTGGAGAAAAATGAAGAAGTCGTGGTCCAAGTATGAAGAATCTCTCAAAACTTCAAGTGAAGAAATTCCTATTATGAAGAGAAACCATTATTTCATGAACGTCTCTCAAGATTTGAAGTATGAAGTCGCTGCCAAATATCGGTCCGAGAAAGGTCTCAAATCGCGAAGCGAGTTATGCCAAGATATGAACTTTTTGAGGCCCCGAGAAGCAGTTTTAAAAGATTTTGTTCTTTAGCTAACTATTGATTAAATCGTCCCACTTTATTTTCAGCCTAAATAACTATCAAAATAAGTCAACAATGCATCCTCGTGATCATTCAAGACAATAATAAAATATAAGAGATACACCTAGGAATAAGGGAGTCTAAGTGAATAATTGGCCCACATGAGTTCGTGTTAGTTTGCTAACTTATAATAACAATGATCTCGTTTTTAAGCTTGGTTTGGAGAAAGTGAAAACTTGAGGATGATGATCATTCATGACATTTTCAAAACCCTAAGGTATGTTTTTGATTTCTTTACTTTCTTCCTTTGAATGTTTATAATTTTCTATCTTTTTAATAATGGCCAACGTGGATTGATTATGATGAAAAGTGTAATCGTGCTTTGTAACTAATGCATTGCATGAGGACATTGCAATGGTCATGTGTAGGGGATTTGATAGGTGTGTAAACACCCATCCTTTTTACCACTTAACTACAATAATAACCGAGCCAAAACGTGTATTTTATGTCGTAAATGTCGGAATTATGCGTGGTTTGTGTTTTTGTTGTGATTTAGGACGAAATTGTGAAAAGGAGAGAAAACACGGGCGTTCACGGGCTTTTATCGAAGAAAAAGACGAAAGACGAAGTCAAGAAATCAAGAGTGCAAAAAGAACGGAAGTCCAAGACCAATTCTGAAGATTTATCGAAGAAAAAGTCAAAAGACGGAAGTTTACTAAAAGCCGAAGAACTCAAGTCTTATTTATTGAAGAAATTCAAGACGAGATTAAAGAAATCCCGAGACAAAGTCATTAAAGTCAAAGAACTAAGAAGATTAAGAACTTAATGATGCAATTAAAGAAAGAAGAAAGAGGGGAGGAAGCTTCCTAAGCACCTCCCTAATCCTCCTATAAATAGATGATTAGGATTTACATTTCATTTTGTTGACTAGAGTGACACTAGTTCTTCCACCATTTTAATTACCTTGCACTTTAATTACATGTCATTTAAATACATTGTCTTGCACCTTAAATTCGTTTAATTTCAATTAAGTTTCCTTTTAATTATTGTCAATCTTTACTTTTATTCTCAATCTCCTATCTTCCTTTCTTGTTAATCTTTAATCTTTATGTTTTATTGTTTATGTTTATGTTTTTGATGTTTTATTGATTTGATTAAAGTGGGTTTTGATCATTGTGGTTATTATTGTTAGTTTGATTGTTTTGGATTGTTAGTTTATGATTAGTAGATGTTATTTGGTTAGTTTGATTTAATCTTTTGATTGATTTGGGTTAGATTGGTTTAGATTCGTGTTTCTTTTTGTTCCTTGTTCTTCGCTGCCTGTTACTTTTTCCAGGTTTGTTCCGAATCAAGACTTATTTCCGAATCAAGGTTTGTTTTTTTGGTTATTCCGGATCAATCTATTTGTTCCGAATCAAGGTTTAGTTCAGGAAGTTCCGAATCAGTGAAGTTCCGAATCAGTGGAAGTTCCGAATCAGCAAAGTTATTCCGAGTAAAGGACTTATTCCGGATAAAGTGACATATTCCGGATCAAGGTCTTTCATTTGGAATATTTGATATTCCGGATCAGCTGTTCATTCGGAACATTCCGAACGAAGGAGTTTTTGGTAAATATTCCGAATCAACTGTCTTTCGGATCAAGGAGTGTTCATTCGGAACATTCCGAACGAAGGATCTTGAGAATTTGTTCCGGATCAGTGGAAGTTCCGAACCAAGAAGTTATTCCGGATAAAGGGTGATTCATTCGGAACATTTAATGTTCCGGATCAAGGCTTCTGTTCAGTTATTCCTGATGAGTAATTTGTTCCGAATGAGCGTTTTTTGGTAAATATTCCGAGTGAAGAAGAATCATTCCGAACGAAGGTGACATTCCGGATGAATGATTATTCCGAATGAAGGATTATTCCAAGTGAGGTATTTTCAGGTTATTTTAAGTTACTATTTTTAAGTTTTAATTTTTAATTTTCAAGCTTTACTTTTCCCGTCTTTTTCCTTAGTTGCACTTTAAGTTTACTTGTCTTAGATTTATTTTAGCTTTGCCTTAGTTTAAGTTTTAGTTGCATTTTAAGTTTGCCTTAGATAGTTTTAAGTTCGCGTTATTTACTTTAAGTGCCATTTACTTTCCGTCTTGCTTTAAACTCCCGCCATTTATTTTAAATTAGAGTTAGATTTATTTTACCTGCTCTTTACTTTAAAGTTTTGCACTTTTTAATTACTAAAACGACACAACTATTTGTTTCACCAAAGAACGACTGAGTCGCACAGTTAACCATTTATCAATTCGATTAGACCGAGAACAATGAACTTTAATTTTCATACGGGCAAAAGCCTTGTATCAGTATCCTTAACCATGTAGACCTTAATTGGTTTATTAGGCTAAGCATCCATGAGTCTCATTATTTGAGATTTTAAATTGTGGAGAATGAGAAATGATAGAGTCAATTATAAGTCGGTATTCTTGCACAAGCACACTTGGTGTGATTATAAGCCTATTCTCCCATCACTTGCTAATAATTTATCTACAATAAGTAAGGTCGTACGATTTTATTGAATAACTTAGCTTCTAGCCCAAGATCGTTTAAAAGTTGCTCGGTAATGATAAGAGTTCATAGCCAAGGCATAACTAATAAAGCGGGGCGCGAAGATTAGCGAGTCCGAAAAGGCCCTAACAAGGCATGAGGATTCCATTTTATTGCTAAAGATCCAAGGTGATGTGAAAAGCATTATTCCCAAAATCAATATGAAGGATCAAGACTCACGACGAAAAGCAATCAACTCCCATAAAGATCATGGAGAAGTCTATCCGAAAAGACCCTAACAAGGTATGAGGATAAATAGATCCAAGTCCGAAAAGGAGGCGGATCGTTGTATCTCAAAATCCCAATTAACGATTGAAGAAATAATGATGAAGTCGTGGTCAACAAGTTGGGTATCCCTCAAAAGTCTCCAAGTGAAGAAACTCTATTAACGAAGAGAAGACCATTATCTCAAGAACGTCTCTCAAGATATGAAGTATGAAGTACATGCCAAATATCGGCCCGAGAAAGGTCTCAAATCGCGAAGCGAGTTATGCCAAGATATGAACTTTTTGATATCCCGAGAATCAGTTTTAAGAGATTTTGTCCTTTAGCTAACTATTAATCAAATCGTCCTACTTTGCTTTCAGCCTAAATAAACTATCGCAATAAGTCCAAAAATGCATCTTCATGATCATTCTAAGACAAAAATAAAATATAAGAGATACACCTAGGAATAAGGGAGTTTAAGCATATAATTAAGCCATGTGTGTAAGTGTTTGATTTGCTAACTTATAATAACAATGATTTCGTTTTTAAGCTTGGTTTGGGGAACGTGCAACTTGAGGGTGATAAATCTTCACAGCACCAAAGCCCTAATGTAAGTCTTAGATCTCTTTGCAAGTTATTCCATATAGCTATTTTCAAGTGAAAATGATTTTCTATCCCTTTTGTTTCCTTTAAAGTTTTATTTCTTCATAGTAGTTTAAATTTTTGTTTTAGTAGTATATTAATAAGGCCAAGGTTGATTGATTATGAGAAAAGTGTAAATTTGCTTTATCACTAAGCATTGCATGAGGGCATGGCAATGGTTAAGTGTAGGGGATTTGATAGGTGTGAAAACACCCATCCTTTTACCACTTATTTCTTGCTAAAACGAGACCAAAACGCGTATTTAATGTCATTTGTTTGGAATTATGCGTGGTTTGTGTGTTTGTTGTGTTTTCAGAGCCAACCGGATAAATGTTGAAGAAAACATGGGACTGCACGGGTTTTATCGAAGAAAAAGACTCAAGACGAAGTCTATTGTCCAATAGATGCAAAAGATTTGAAGTCAATGGGCCTATTTGAAGATTTATCAAAGAAAAGGACCAAAGATGGAAGATTTACATATGTCGAAAGAACTCAAGTCTATTAAACGAAGAAATTAAAAGACGAGTTGAATTTATTCGTCGACAAATCCCGAATTAGAATCGAAAACGTGAACTTTACTGAAAAGACGAGAAGACGAAAAGAAAGGAAGAAAGCCCACTCACCAACCAAAGACAATACCTATAAATAGGACCTCCCTTCACACATTACAACTAACTTTCATTTTTTTCCCAGTTTCTTTCTTTTTCATTCGTAGGAACCAACACCCTTAAGGTGTTTGGTGATTTTCATTTTTCAATCCAAGATCTTGTAAGCTTTAATCTTCCCTTTCATTTTTTAACATTAATCTTTCAATATAATCTTTCATTTCATCTTGTTCATCTTTCTCTTGTTGATTTAAAGTTTTAAAGTTTTATTTGGTTGATTTTAATCTTCAAAAGTAAGTGGGTTTTGTGTTTTTATTGTTTTGGTTTGATGTTTATGATTAGTAGATGATTCGTGGTTACATTGGCTTAATCGTTTGGTAAAAACTTGGTGGATTTTGGTTAAATTCGTTCTTGTTCTTTTTCCCTGTTCTTCGCGTCCTCATACTACCCAGATTCCGAATCAGCAGCAAATATTCCGAATGAAGCATTTTTGTTAATTATTCCGGATGAAGTTTTTTTAGTTTATTGTTCTGAATCAGTGCAAAGTATTCCTAACGAAAGATTTTCATAAAGTATTCCGAATCAGAGTGTTCATCCAGAATAATCAATATTCCGGATGAGTAGCTAAGTTCCGAATCAAAGTTTTTAAAAAAATATTCCGAATCAGTTTTCTGTTCCGAATGAAGCTCTTTAGTTAAAGTTCCGAGTCAGTGCAATTTATTCCGAATCAAGTAATTTCATTCGATATTCCGAATCAAGGTTTACAAAATATTCCGAATTAGTTTTTTTTAAATGTTCCGAATGAAGGTCAAATCTTTCGAATCAGCATTTTATTCCGAATGAAAGGTTTTCAGTTAGAAATTCCGGATGAGCCTACTTTCCGAATGAACGATTTGTTCCGGATGAAGGGATATTCCGCATGAAGGTAATATTCCGAATGAGTGGTTTGGTTGATTATTCCGCATGAGTTTTTGGATATTCCGGATGAGCAGTTTATTCCGAATGAACTTTAATTATTCCGTGTGAGCAATTTTTCCAAGTTAAGTTACTTTACTGTTTTTCTGTTTTTCTGAGTTAAGATTTTTAATTGTTTTATTTTAATTCAAGTCTTATTTTTGGCTTATTTTCTCTATTGCATGCATTTAAATCTTTTTAGTAGAATAGAAAACCAAACCCCTTTTTAGTAACAAAAAACAACTATTCCACTTTGAGTCGTGATCAATTCGAGAAGATACCGAGAACTAAATTGAACCCAAGCAAAATCTCTTGTATCAATATGCTATCAAATGACTCTCATTCCCACTATAATGTACAGGAACTGGAGGTGACAACAACTTTAACATGAATAGTTCATGTAAACGTCACCCATAAAATGTTATAGATTTACACAAGTAATAGTTTAAGCAAACAAAAATCCATATAAATTAACAGTATTCACATGTAAATTCCATCGACGAGTTAGCGATACTCTTGCTCTACATAGACAGTTGTAACAGAAATCTTCTCTTCTGAACTGCTAGTTGCAATTCCATAGATTTTCTCAACCTCTGCTAAGCTGCCATCAATTTAAGAGCTCAAGTTCAGTTTCCAAACCACAACAAAATATATGACATAACTATGAGAATCAGACACAATCGCCTTGGAGAGAGAGATAAGAGCATAACTTCAGAGCCACCACATTCCGTCAATTGCATTACAACCCTATATATACACACATGGCAGGCAACGCCAGTGTTTGTGGGTGTGTACACTACTTCAAACAATTTTAGGTTTGGATGTTGCATCAAGATGGTATTTACTATCTAGGGTCAAATGATCAGTATTATGTGCTGCAACAGAACTGATTATTTATGGAAACAAAAAGTACTGATTCAACCATCTTTTTTCTTAATGTAATACTTTCAACAATGAATGGATATATCCTAGGGGCTATTGTTGTCTTGAGCTTTGTGTAAATTACATAAAAGCGCCACGTGGGCCACTAAACAATCAAAAAATAATTTTTTCCTTTAAAAACGATTACATGAAAAGTGTATAATAAAATTTCAGTTTGCATACCTTCCTAGGAATGGTGTTAAGAAGACTTCTCGGCGAAACCTCTAGTTGCTTCAACTACACTGGTAAGTAAGTTGGTCTTTGTGGAAGCCTATTCATGGAATGAAGGTCTATAGGTTGAAATATGGGCCAAAGGTACATAACTACTTATAGTGTTGCAAGGAACAAATAACTTCACTTCTGAGAACCAACCAATCCATATTCATGAATATAATCTTTATATACTTGCAGAAGGATATGGAAATTTTGAAACAAAAAAAGAGAAATTTTAGTTCAACCTCGTGGATCCGCCTATCAGAAATACAGCTAACTTGTCAAAGGATGGTTTACCATTAGATTTATTGCTGATAATCAAGGTAAAGAATAGAAGTGAGTCAAGTACTAAAGTGGTTAAAGTAACATGTCAAAATCAGTGGTCAATAACTCATAAGCTGACCAATGTGACATCTTTGTATATGCTGCCTAATATGGGTTGATTCTAGTTATTTTCTATATAAGGTCGGTTAAGTAGGCAAAATTTAGTTAGAAAGAAAACAGATCAAAATCTTTCTACATCATTATTCAAATTCATAATATTACCAACTTTTATAATCATTTTGGGCATACAAAGGTGTTCCGGGTAAATCCAACCAGGCCCAATTTGCTTCGATTTTTTACAATGCAAAAGATTTACCCATTTGACTCGTTGCCCACCTATCCATGTTTTCACCTTTACCTACTTCTTTAGGCACAGATGAATATCATTATATCTTTACCCTACAAATAGATCATCACAAATGGCATTACATATATAACTAAAAAGGATCACATAAATAATGCATACATTATCTCGAAGTACGGCTACATTCTATACACCTTGCATCATCAAACAAACTCATCCTATATATTTTTTGAATATACCCTGAAGTTGATAAGGCGAAAAGCTCATTTTTTTGGTCTTGTAATCTTATAATCATTAATCTTATAAACTCAAATAAACCATAAGCTCAAGTTCATTAGCCATTCCTTGGTGACTCGCTTAGATTTCGGTTACTACTTAAAACTATTTGACCATAAACTTCCATGATTTTTTTGGTCTATTTGGTGAATAAGTGTATTTAAGAAAAGTTCAGGAAAGTATGAGAAACTATACAAAACTTTACATGTATTTTATAGAGATGGCATAATAAGATAGAATACCTCGTGTTTCCTTCCGCTTTGATTGTCAGAACGATTCAACATCTATTCCAGAGAAGTGCCGACTCTATATCTGTTGGCTTCCTTGCTTCTAACATTTCAACTTCATAGCCACTATTATTCATATTTTTCTTGTTCTCTATTTCAGTTTGTTTAGTTTCTCTAACCGTATGCCGTGCAACTCATATCTGATGATCAATATGGCAAATAACTTAATCAATAACGTATTTATCAAGCTCATGTGAACAAATGAGAACAGAGAAACACTTGAGAAAAGAGTTTGTAATTCCGATAGCAATGAAAGAATAATGGAGACGTGGACGGGTCAAGCGGGTTGGGTAAAAGCATAATAATATCAATGTTTAGGCGATATTTACCCCGTTTGAACTATTTCCCCTTTCATCATTGCTAAATTTATTGATTTAACCCATTTGACATAAAACCTAACTAAAATTGATTATGTAAACCCAAACTAAGATTGAATTGTTTATCAAATGGATGCAAGACATCTGCAAATCTGCTACATAAGCTTTGAGGTAAGCATAAACAACATAAAAGTAACAACAATAATAACTTTTTATACATACATGTGATTAATATATTAACCAAACATTAATGTAAAAGGACAATATAGAAAATAGTGCCTTCTGCGTAGAGATATCAAGGATTCAATTGTATATAGCAGTTTGTTTCATTTTCTATTTTGTGGGTGTGAGGTGTCAATTCCATTTCTCTTCTCACATTATGCCATTTAAGCATAGCTACGGTCAAATGATCTTCTAATGCTTGATTACCAAGTGCAAATTAGGTTCATTAAAATAAAGAGTAGAAAATTATCCCCAACTTATTTAAAGATGTGGGAATAAATAAGAATTTATTATCCTGATATAGTTTCTTTTGTATATAGAGTTGCATAGTTTCATTGAAACAATTATTCAGAAAAGATCGAGCTATAAGAGATTCCCTCTAATTAAGAATTATTAGAACATAAATAAGACTGCATCAAAAGGATGAGAATATCTTACTTTGCAACATGGTTCTTCACAAGTGTAAAATTCAAGACAATCTTATTTATGTTCTAATAATTCACTTGGAGCATCAAGCATAGAATAGATTCTCCAAGTGTTGTTCTTTCAAGTAAAATCGAAAACATTCAAGACAGTCTTTATAAATTCTAAACTTTGGCTCACAAAGTATCATCGAAACTATATCAACAACCCATATTTCAACCTTAATAACAGTGGATGTTGACCACAAAGAAGGTCAAAGTCGAGATGCACACAACGCATTATTACTATGGATATACTATAAAATTGGAGCGAAGAGTTACCTGGTTCAAGCATTATTGCATACTGTTGTATAAAGAAGATACACAACTGAATTTATCATTAGCACCAAATCCACAAATAAGACGAATTTAATTGCCATATTTATTGATTAAATTACAATTTCAATAAAACCTAAAAACATACCTTTGATTATAATTAAAGAATTCGCGGAGACTCGCTGGAGATGATCGGGTGGTGGTTCGGTGGTGGTCGGATGATAGGGTTGGGGGATAGAGATCGAGTTTTTTTATGGTGGTCTAAAGAATTTATTTTCTAAGTTTATGCCTAAGATTTGGTTCCCTGTTTGGTTTATAAATGATAGTTTAACCCCAAAGTTGTATAAATTAAGAAACATTTACACTTTTTAAAGGAATAAGTTAAAAGATTATTTTCTACTAAGGAAAGAATCTCTTGAAAAAGTCTCTACTTTGTGTTTTGCTTTACAAAGAAAAAGATTCGAAACCAGAAACTTGAGAAGTGGTAATTAGTAGTAACTACTAGTGTAAAAGCTTCAAACATAGATATGGATATCATTATCATAAAGTGTATATTACTTGAGTTTGAGAGATTTTTAGTTTGCACCTTGTGACCCGTGTGAAGGCAAATAAGAGCCAAATTATGAGGCCCAAATGTATCCAAATTTTAGCCTATTAACAATTGCAGCCCAACACATTACAATAATACAAGGGAATTTGGCCGTGTTTGGTTCACATTATTTGATTCACGGTATTTATGAATATTTAGGAGTGATGAGCGATAAACGTTGACTGTCTATGATTTTAATGCTTGATTAGGCATCAACAAGTAGGTTTATCTTCTTTATTTCAGAATGATTATTTTTCAACGTTTTATAAAATTAGTGGCTCGTAAAACATTATGTAACCAAACATTTTTTATAAGGAAAAAAAAATCTCATTGCTATTACTTATAACTAGTCCTCACAATTAGTGCTACTTTTCCCAAAAACACACGTAAACTCAGATGTATCTGTGGGTGTCCGAGAACCCATCAATTTTTCCGATGTAGCGTTGAATTTGAGAAAAACATCAATTTTTTTTCTAAATTTATGTTAAATACACCCGGTCCATCAAAATATGTTTCTATTATTACGGTTCAAAATTCTATATACATCCGGCGATATTTAATTCTGATTACGTCCACGCGTTCCGTAATTTTCTGGTCTCATCCATATATTTAAACTCTGATTAATTAAGGTTGTTTAACTAAATGAGTTAATTACGACGTGTGAGTGTTTGACTGATGTGTGCGATAAGCCGCTGAATCGTCGACCATGAACCTGTAGATGGTTCTGTGCTTATCAACGAAATTACCAGAAGATATTATTGTTGAGCATGTTATTTGTTATCTACGTCCAGAGATGAAATTATAGCTAAAAGCGACTGAGTGCATGGTTTTTTCCAACTAGTACGTATAAAAGTTTAGGGCAAATGACACAAAAAAAACTTAACTTAGTGTTTGTTTTCAATCAAGGTATTATACTTATTTTTTTCACATAAAAGATGTGAACTTTTTATTTTGGCCAATTTAGGTTTTTTTGTCAATTGTCGTTAAAAACTTACGGTTAGTTTGATCATTTCCCTAAATGAATCTTATATGAAATTTAAAAGTTTTTTCTTATAATTATTCACTAAAACAAATCACAGTTACAATATGAAAAAACTCTAATTGAGTGACAATCTAAGCCAATGACATAATCGAACCCACATTAGTTGCCTATTGATTAAGAACTATTATCAAAACACTAATTAGTCAATAGTGTTCCATAATATCTTGAACGAGAATCAACAGATTGAATTTGCATGATTGCTTTGTTTGAAACAATTGTATTTGGTATGATCATTAAACTAAGGTACTGCAATACTGTATCAAATTTCCCTTTGCACTCTGTGTCTCAACATTGGTTACGCAGTGCACATGAATACAATATTATACTTGATGTAGAGTATAATTATATTCAGACTAATTAAACGAGTGGGTATTTTCAGTGTTAAGCTTATGAGGTATCAACTTTTCACGATAAAATTTTTCCAGATTGATGAGATCGGTGTTTAGAGTCATATAAATTCTAAGTCTAAAGTGGTCGAGATTAGTGAATAAATGAAAAGAAAACCCCTTAAAATTCATATAAGATTCAATTAAGAAATTGATTAAATTAATCGTTAGTTTTTAACGAAAGTTGACAAAAGATCCTAAATCGGCTAAAAATAAAAGTTGACTATATGCAAAAAAATAAGTATAAATACCTTAATTAGAAACAAACCTTAAATTGAGTACCTTTTATGTCATTTGCCTAAAAGTGAAGGTATAATTTCGACTAAAATGATGTTAATTGGTACAATCGTAAGATTAAATAAATAAGTTAACGATGATATGCAACTGACGTGTGACTGCGGATGGTTTGCGACCAGTGCTAGTGGTTGGTCATTAATCCGCTCAGGGTGGCCGAGTTCAGGTCGAGACTGATAATAACATATTTGATCTTAATTTTATTAAATTCTGTTTTGTTAGATTCGAGTTCATTTGAACTCGGGTCAACTCGAATATGAGTAAAATGTAATATGTATTCCTTTGGCATTAAAAATATATAAGAAGTTTCAATTCGTGTCAATGAAATCAAAGTTAGCCGAACATTTTAACCTAATTTGAGTTACTCGTGTCGACGCACATAATTCAAATATTGACTCGAGTAACCAATTTTGCTCGACCGGGTTGAGTTCCGGTTCAAGTTTGAACCGGATCGGGTTTTTTTTTCCTAGTAGTACTCTATCTAGTTCCGAACTTCCAGTAGGTAATATAGTACCGGTGATACATGTTAGCTACATGCCACCAAACTATTCATCATCTCATCAAACCCAACCAAAAGTCACTTCCTTACCAAAATGGGTCTCCACAATCTTCCATCATCATTAACATTATCATCAGCATCATCATTTTTACCATTGCAATTTCAGTCCAACTTCAATCCTATCTTAATCCCCCAAAGACCCACAAGGAAATTTCTGACCATAAGAATGGCCCAAAACAACAATGACACCAAATTTGTCACCTTTTTGGGTAAAGGTGGCTCTGGTAAAACATTTTCTGCTGTTTTTGCTGCTCAGGTTTGCTTTTTATTGCTACCTTATTACAGTGTCATTTATTTACTGCATTAGTATATGGGTTTTTATTAGAAATTAGAGTAGGGGGTTTGACTTCTTTTGGGTCAGATTAGTGGTTTTAGAAGAAACTCTTTTGTGAAATAGTGGAAAGACTAGTAATCTCTATATCAGGATATTTCAGTGCGTGGGCATTTTTTTTCTTTGACAATAACAAGGCGAAAAAACTAGAATCCGAATAAAAAAAACGAGTATTGTATCTTAAAAATTAAGGATTTCTAGGTTTTACATTGTTAAATGTTGCAATTTAATGTGTGAGTGGGGGGCAATTTGAGTTTCGAGAGGGGGGGGGGGGGGGGGGGGTTCTAGCTATGGGGGGCGCCGCCACCCCGAAGCCATAACGTATGTCCCCCCTCCCCCCTCTCGAAACTCAAATTGCCCCCCACTCACACATTAACAGGCGTGATTGGTATTTTTTGTTTTGTTTTTTAGTTAAATGGCGTGTTTTTGGTTGTGTATTATGGGACTCACATGCCTTATATAACATGTTATACTTGGGGAGGGTGTTTTAGTTATAGTTGTGTTATAGGGTATGTGCTGAGGTGGCGTGCCTTATAAAATTTATAGGGCACGAGTGCACGACTGCACCTAGCTCTCTAAGTGTATGGTTTTTCACTCTCTCTATGTCATGCGGGTAATTTATTGGTACTACAACAAATAGAAGTTGTTACTTTCCGTAAGTGGGATTGATATCGAGTATTAACACGACTAGCCCTTTAAATTGTATATAATTTTTTTGAAGAAAAGTTTATGTGTGGTTCAACTTTCAGAAAATGGTTGAATTGGAATAAAACTGACTCAAAGGCAATTTGGTTGGCATTAGTAAGACGTTTGTTTACATTTTCTTACAAGATCCTCTTTACAGCATTATGCAATGGCTGGGCTTAAAACATGTTTGGTCATACATTCACAAGATCCGACCGCGGATTATATACTTAACTGTAAGATTGGTACAACTCCTGTTACTTGCAGTGAGAATCTAACGGCTGTTAGATTGGAAACTACCAAAGTACGTTACTGGATTTATTCTTTTGATCTTGCTTTTGTGATTTTCCATTCTGTATCTATTGACCATTGGTGAAATGTATTTTGACAATAATAGTTGATTCTCGACCCGCTTAGTAAGTTGAAGCAAGCTGATGCCCGTCTTAATCTGACACAAGGAGTCCTTGAAGCGGTGGGTATGTGACCATTATCATTTTCGTCATAGACTACTTATTCTTTGCATACCATATGCTTGGCTTTATATTTCTACCAAACCTTCATTATTGCAAAAGAAACCATAAAGCGCGTAATTTCCCATACTGAACGGTATTGGTATGTTTAGTAAAAATAAAGGCAAATAATAAGAATAATGATGGTGCGAAAAGTTAATTACAAATTTACTCTTTTCCTACTGTTATCAAATTTATCTAAATGATATTTCATGCACCATTGTGGAGTAGGTGGTGGTAGGAGAGCTCGGTGTACTTCCTGGAATGGATACTATATTTTCAGCTTTAGAACTTGAAAAGTTCGTAGGATTTTTAAATAACAAAAATCAAAAGAATAATCCAAAATACAACTTTGATATCATTGTTTATGATGGGTTAAGCACAGAAGAAACGATAAGGCTGATAGGTGCAACTGGTAAATCAAGGTTTCAACTCTCTCTTAGTAATTGTGTACACCCACACACACGAGTATGCACGATCATATATAAATATATGATGACATAATCACATGTTTGTATCAGATTGTACTTGAAATACATGCGAATGCTGGCTGAAAAGACTGATATGGGACGGTTGGCCGGCCCGTCATTGTTGCGACTTGTAGATGAATCTTTAAATACAGGGATTAGTAGTTCTGGTCTTAATGGCAAACTCACTGGCGAAATATGGGACAAATTAGATCGCATGTTAGAGGTATCAATCACATTCACATCTTTTTATTTGACTTATGTGTCACTTATAGATAGAGAATATGATCGGTGAGTTGACTTAAGGTTTTGATTTTTGCTGTTGTTCCGGGGTCATATACTGAGGTCTAAAATGTTTAAAAAGTAAAACTTCTTTACTTATGATGCAGAAAGGATCATCTTTTATTACGAATCCTGAGTTATTTGGGTGCTATCTTGTGATGGATGTGAGCGATCAAATGTCTATAAACTCTGCATTACGTTACTGGGGGTGTGCTGTACAAGCTGGTGCACTCGTTTCTGGTGCATTTGGTGTCACACATTCAGGTTACGGCCAAGATCATCTAGAAACAGCTAAGAAAACATTTTCGCCCTTGCCTTTTGCATCATATCCTTCTGTATCATTTAGTGATATTTTAAAATGGGAAGATATCATGCACAATGGTCACTGTAACGATGCACAAGAACTTCTCAATGCATCAAAAAGTGGTTCAAGTGAGTATATGCAGCCGGTGACATTTGATCCAGTGAACAAAACTGTGACCCTTCTCATGCCTGGTTTTGACAAGTCGGAAATCAAGTTATATCAAGTAAGCTAACACAACTTTAAACCAGAGTATCATGTTGGTTAGAAAGATTTTAGTTGTTTGTCTAACTATTGAATCTTACAGTACCGGGGAGGATCAGAGTTATTGATTGAAGCTGGGGATCAAAGACGAGTCGTATTTCTACCATCTCAGATTCAAGGGAAGGTCGGGGGTGCCAAATTTACTGACAGAAAGCTTATAATCACCATGAGGTAGTTTACAGCTGTTTTTGCTAGCAAGTCTTTAGTGAAAACTTTATTTTCATGTAGCTTTATGTGCCTCTAATAGTTAACTTCAGGAAATTATAAAGAACTGCTAGTGAAGAGATATATAGAAATTATAAAAGACCTTTTTATATTATTAACAATATCGTTTGTTACAATCTTCCAGTGTCGGGTTTTTTAACTAGTTTCTTTTTAATGGGTGAATAAAGTGTTCATCATGTTTCATTCAGCTATTCTCCTGTCTAGTTTTATGGATTGAAGTTTTAGGGCAACAGCCCACAGTCACACCCATTGGCTGAAAATATTGATGACATTTCACTGGATTTTGCGCCTTTTGTATGAATCATTGGTTGCTATTAACCTCCTAGAGGCTACACAGTTGTTAACTAGAAATAAACACACAATGTCACAATGTATAAACACACTTGAAAGTTCATTATGTTATACATAATAAATCCTAAACTTATAAAGGAAGGCACTTATAAGTTGGGTCCTATTATTGGCAGGTTCGGCCAAAAGTTCAAATTTGAAAGCCTAAATAAGTAAAATGAATTACCCTTCAATAGAACACGATTGATATACATAATGAAACGGAGTTATCTGGAATAACCAAAATATACTTAACGCTGAGCCTAAATGAGCCATGTAGATATGATTAATGAGCCCGTGACCAGTTAAAGCCGAGCAACTTTCTTAGGTGTGTATTCCATGCATAAACTTTACTGCATGGATAGCCTCTGCTAAGTATCATAGATTTGCTGGTTTATAGATTTAAATTTTGTGCGAATATACGAAAAGACCGCTGCGTATAGATCCAGTCGGCTAGTTTGATAGTCGCCTAGTTTGATCAAATTTAATAAAAATCAGATACCTAGGTTATTAAAGAAGAGATTAAAGCCACTTTAACTCATGAAATAACATATGTACACTAGCACTCAATATTAAAACATAATCAATACAATTTGGCTAAGAAGTTAAGCACTTGGTATCTGAGTACAAAACCTTTGTTGTGGGTATACTTTGATATTGCTTGGGAGAGACTGCTGTTAGTATCACTAAACCACAAAGCATGGCCAACCCCAGCCCTAAACCGTTAACAATCATCGACTCATTGCACCTCTTCAAAACAACTCCCTTCGTCTGCAAGAAAGTCAACTTCTCTAGAAGCCCGGTTTCAGCTGTTACTACCGCTAGTCCATATGTATAAAGACCAAGAAAAACATGCCAAGGTAAAACTCGTATTCTAGTAGTTCGCATCTCGCCTCTATGCCAAAAGCTTAAAAAACCCATCAACCACTGCATGTGTACAGATGTATCAGTAGACATATACTGTGCCAAGCTTTTTATTGTTAGTACATCGTTTTCAAGGCTTTCAAATTTATTTGAGGGATTTTTTATCTTGTGTCTTAGGGGACATGATAAGAGTGACTAAAGTACATAAAAAATACAAATGGTTTCACAGAAAAGTACACAGAGATTCATAAGATGTGAATCTCTATGTACTTTTCTGTGAGACCTTATGTTATTTTTACCTTCTTATCATATGCTCACAACATAAAAAAAATCCATTTATTAAATATGCTTTACACGTATAGAGTAGAAGCAATAATGTAGTGCTTGTTCACTTATGGAGAGGGACCATATGAGCGATTGCTTATTGGCTTATTGCTTGTCATATCTGTAATAGTTTATGTTACTTTCTTCCAAAAAAGCTCCACATTTGAAACTTAAATATAGTTTTCAAGTCATTATATGATCATATACAATTAGAAAGATACTTATATCTGCTTTTGGGAAAGCAAGAACTTTTTATTTTTTATATTGACATCAAAGGAAGAATTGTTTAAGGAAATTTTTTTGAACATTGTTTAAGGAAAATGAATATATCAAAAATGACAAAACAAACTTGTAAGTCGTAACTATAATAGTAGTATATCTTTATTGGGCTACTTTTGTCATAAACGATGGTGTTTGGAATTAGTTTTTTTTTGAAAGGCGGTGTTTGGAATTAGTTATTTTAAACTAATGTTCTTTCTTATATAAACCAAAAGATGTGTTTTCTTGAATATTGGAATCTTAAACTTAAAAAAATTAAGAAAATAACAAAATAATTATTATCATCTTTAAAAAATAAAATGACTAACAAAAAAAATAATATAGTTTTTATATTATTTATTGCTAGTTTTGGTTATATTACACCTAATATTAAATAATTATGATTATTGATGTCATTTATTGTTAGTATTACATTGTGTTTTGTAAAATCTAATTATTTTAATAATTTTAATTTAATTGGTGTCTAAAAAGTAAAAATAAAATGTTAATTTAGCAAACCTCACATAAAAATGATAACAATATTCATCACAAAATTACTCTCCTAATAGTTTAAATATTGATTTTATTTCCAATTCATCAAACTTTTACAGTATCATTTTCTATTTACAAGTTACAACTCATTGACCTTTCTCTAACTATCAAGAGTCACATCAAAACCACAAATTTGCATGTACAATTATTTGCCCATATACTCTGTCGTTTTGCACAGTCTAGTACTTAAATACATAAGCATGTATGATCCAAAAACTTAAAACTCCATAAATTCTAAAACACGCAACAAACACAAATCGCATAGACAAGCAATCACAAATGCCCCTTCATTTGAATATCTTAAGCCTGTGATACTGACATGTAGCTTACTTTAATGAGTAATTGACTAAACTCAACAAAATAATTTTTACCAAAACAGAATTGGTTATTTACTTTTGTTATAGTTGTCAACACATAAAAATAAGTACTATTTGCATTTGACTATTACTACTAAAAAGAGGCATATAACAGTTAAAGTTTATAGAGATGCATGTAAATTGAGAAATATACCTGAGCTCCAAATAAGGAAACACAAAGAAGACCCATCCAAGAATGTAAACTATAGAAGTTGGCAACAACACCATCTTGACCTTGAAACTTTGTCCAAATCCCAAATATCCCACTTGCCAATGCTACTCCTTGTAGCCACAAATGCACCCTTTTCTTGCTCTTTCTTGAACCAGGTAACCATCTATGCACCAATATTGCTAGTACAAAATAAACATTCTATCATTTCAAGAAAAAACATTCAAATAAATAGAATGTATATACTTCTGTCCTAAAATAAGTGTTCATGTTTGACTTTTAAAGTTTTTTTTTTCCGACTTTGACCCTAATTATCTTTGGGTGTGTTATATAATACTTGATGCAAAATATATGAATGTGTATAGTTTTAAATGTATTTTCATTGATATAATTTTTATCAACTATTATATAATACCGTCAAATAAACATATTTACAGCCAAAGTATAAAAAAAAAGACCGAAAAAATAAAAAATAAACACTTATTTTAAGACGAAAGTTACTACTTATTTTGGTAATAATTAAATAGTTGCTACTTATATGATTGTCACTTCAAAAATACTCTTCAAAGTTTCAAACATTATAGAAAAAGTCTACATACCTTCTCCACTTATGAGAATAAAACCAATGACCATTAACAAAGGATGCAACACCTGTTAATCAACATGAAAACAACATAGTACCATCAATACATTTTTTAACATACAATCAAAATATATTGATGATCATTATTAAAGGCACACTAGAAGGTTTGTGCATACAGAATAAATGAGGTCTCTTTGAGAGAGAGTGTGAGGAATAAAGCTTGTTGTGAAGAAAAGAGCCCAAGTAAGAACAAGAATGGTGACAAGAGTAGCAATGAGTCTGGCTAGAAAGATGAGTGACAGTGTTGGTTTTGCAGCCATGGCTGATGGCTGTTGGTACCACCGACAGACAACTATCAAGTTTTTTGATTTAATGAATGAAAAGCTAAAGAGTAGCATATACAGAGGGACCCATATATGTTATTGAGTTATTCCTTTTTTTTTCTTTTTTTATCCATTTTTTTAAATGTTTTGATTTAATTATCTATTATTAAAATTTAAAAAAAATATTCTAATTAATTAGATGAAGAAAAAATAAGAAATGATAAAATGGCTAAATTACGTAGTGTACTTTTTTTTATTAAGACACTAATTTATTTAGAATTAAAAAAACCAACCATTATCTAGATTGAAAAAGATGGTAACATAATTTATCTCTAACTTTTTTTTAATAGATCGCATGTTGAGATAATGTATATTCTAATTTAGCATATATGCAATCAATCAATTATATTTATTTAATTTTTATAAATTTGTTTCTCATTTTTTTTAAAAAGATTAAATATTTTATAAGCTGTAAATTATCAAGCAACAAAAAATATATTATTATAATCAGAATTAAATCATCTTTATAAAAGAAGGGCACATGTATAAACTTTTAACGAAATTTTTTTTGTCTGTAAAAATAATATATGATTCGTATAACGAATCATATATTATTTTCCAAAATCATATATGATTTCTATGAATCATATATGATTTGTGATATGAATCATATATGATTTTCTCAGACAAAAACAACTTTCGTCGAACTATATACATGTGTCTCTCGATATAAAATGATGATTTAATTTTCGTCACGATGATATGTTTCGTTTTGCGTAATGATTAAAGGTTTGCGAGATATTTAATTTTAAAAACTGACAAAAATTAGTTTTTTTTGTTAAATGAGAAAAATAAATAACTAAAATTAATTATTTGAATTATGCTATAAAAAAGGTTTATTATATCCTTAATAAAGAAGGAGAATTGCGTTTCCCAATGAACAGTATCCCACTCACAAATGAAATAAAAAAAATATATCGTTTACTCCCTCTCATCCGTTTATCCCACTCACAAATATATCCTTCACTCCCTCACATCCGTTTATCCCACTCACAAATGAAATAAAAAAAATATATCCTTCACTCCCTCACATCCGTTTATTAGTTATATCCCTCACACAAATAAGCAGTCTCACACATCTCTCTCTCATTATCTCACAAATATGTGGGTGTGGTGATCATCTCTCTCACCTAACTAAAATTATTGGTGTACTGTTTATGTTCTAAATCTGATCAATATTGGTGCATTTTTCATGTTCTAAATCTTATGAGATTAGATCTTGATAAGATCTAACCTAAGTGTATCATCAATGGTTCAAATAATTATTGGTGCATTGATAACTAATTTTTAGTTAGGAAAATTAAGTTCGTTGTGTTGGTCTAATCGAAGTGATCTGGTTTAACTATGCGACTCAGTCGTTCTTTGGTGAAACAAATAGTTGTGTCGTTGTAGTATTTAAAAGTGCAAAACAATTAAAGTAAAATGACTTTAAAGTAAATCTAAGTCTAATTTTAAGTAAACGTGCATGTATTTAAAAGCGCGACGGAAATTTAAAAGGCACTAAACGTAAATAACGCAAACTTAAATCTAACTACGGCAAACTTAAAACGCAACTAAAACTAAAACTTAAACTAAGGCAAGGCTAAAATAAATCTAAGGCAAATAAACGTAAAGTGCGACTAAGGAAAAAGGCGAGAAAAGTAAAGCTTGAAAATTAAAAATTAAAAACAAAAACTAAAAAGAACCTTAAAACAGCTCATTCGGAATAATTCTTCGATCGGAATAATCACTCATCCGGAATGTCACCTTCGTTCGGAATGATTCTCCTTCACTCGGAATATTTACCAAAATCCTTGATCCGGAACAAATTCTCTATTCGGAATATGTCACTTATCCGGAATAAATCCTTCGTTCGGAACTTTTGCTGAATCGGAACTTCAATTAGTTCGGAACTTCCTAAACCAAAGCCTTGATTCGGAACCCTTGGTTCGGAACTTTCTGATTCGGAACTTGCTGATTCGGAACTTTTGAATGTTCCGAATGAAACACTTCTTCACTGATCCGGAACTCTTCCGAATGAACAAATAGTTGATCCGGAACTTCTACTGGTTCGAAATAGGTTCCGAATGAGCAAGCCTTGATTCGGAACTTTGAATGTTCCGAATGAAGCTGTTGATCCGGAATACTTTGGTTCGGAACACTTGGTTCGGAACTTACTGATTCGGAACAATCAAGGAATAAACCTTCACTCTGAATCTTGGGTAGGCTTGGTTCGGAACTTCACCTGGGAATCACAGTAACAGAAAAAAGCGAAGAACAAGGAAACACAGTATACACGAATCTAATCACAATTTAACCAAATCAAACAAAAGATTAAATCAAACTAATCACAAAGCATCTACTAAACATAAACAAACAATCCAAATCAACAAAACTAACAAAACTAACCAAAATAATCAAAACTCACTTAAATAAATCAGCAAAAATCAAGAACATGAACATAAATAATAAAGCATGAAGATTAAGATCAAATAAAGAAAGGTAGATAGGAGATTAACAAGAAAAGGTAAAGATTGACAAGAATTAAAAGAGAAACTTACTTGAAATTAAATGTAATTGAGGTGCAAGACAATTAAGGTAAATGACATGTAATTAAATGACAAGGAAAGTAAAATGGAAGAACTAATTGTCAATATTAGCCAACAAAATGAAATGATTATCCTAATGATCTATATATAGGGGAGGATTAGAGAATGCTTAGGAAGCTTCCTCCCCTCCTTCATTTCTTCTTAATTGCACCATTAAGTCATTCCCTTCTTAATCTTTTGTTAATCTTGGACTTTAATAACTTTAGGCTCGGGATTTCTTTGAACTTGTCTTTTAATTCTTCAATAAATAAGACTTGAGTTCTTCGGCTTTAAGTAAACTTCCGTCTTTTGACTTTTTCTTCGATAAATCTTCAGAATTGGTCTTGGACTTCCGTTCTTTTTGCACTCTTGACTTCTTGACTTCGTCTTTCATATTTTTCTTCAATAAAAGCCCGTGAATGCCCGTGTTTTCTCCACTTTTCAACTTTTCATCCTAAATCACAACAAAAACACAAACCACGCATAATTCCGACATAAATGACATAAAGTACACGTTTTGGCTCGGTTATTATTGTAATTAAGTGGTAAAAAGGATGGGTGTTTACACACCTATCAAATCCTCTACACTTGACCATTGCAATGTCCTCATGCAATGCATTAGTTACAAAGCACGTTTACATTTTTCATCATAATCAATCCACGTTGGCCTTTATTAAAGAGATAGAAAATTATAAACATTCAAAGTAAAGAAATCAAAAACTTACCTTGGTTTTGGAAATGTCATGAATAATCATCATCTTCAAGTTTTCACTTTCTCCAAACCAAGCTTAAAAACGAGATCATTGTTATTATAAGTTAGCAAACTATCACGAACTCATGTAGGCCAATTATTCACTTAGACTCCCTTATTCCTAGGTGTATCTCTTATATTTTATTGTTGTCTTGAATGATCACAAGGATGCATTGTTTGACTTATTTAGATAGTTATTTAGGCCGAAAATAAAGTGAACGATTTAATCAATAGTTAGCTAAAGGACAAAATCTTTTAAAACTGCTTCTCGGGACCTCATAAAGTTCATATCTTGGCATAACTCGTTTCGCGATTTGAGACCTTTCTCGGACCGATCTTTGGCAGCGACTTCATACTTCAAACCTTGAGAGACGTTCATGAAATAATGGCCTTCTCTTCATATAGGAATTTCTTCACTTGAAGTTTTGAGAGATTCATACTTGGACCACGACTTCTTCATTTTTCTCCAATCTTTATTTTGGACTTTGATATACAACGATCCGCCTCCTTTTTGGACTTGGCTTTATTTATCCTCATACCTTGCTAGGGTCTTTTCGGATAGACTTCTCCATGACTTTTGGGGAGTTTTTGCTTTTCGTCGTGTGTCTCGATCCTTCATATTGATCTTTGATAAATGATTCTTCACATCACTTTTGGATCTTTAGCAACAAAATGTAGCCCTCATGTCTTGTTAGGACCTTTTTGGACTCGTCAATCTTCGCATCCCGCTTCAATAAGTTATGCCTTGGCTATGAACTCTAATCCATACCGAGCAACTTTTAAACGATCTTGGGCTAGAAGCTAAGTAACTTTTCAAATCGTACAACCTTATTTATTGCAGATAAATTTATTAGCAAGCGATGGGAGAATAGGCTTATAATTAACTCACATAAATTCACGAAATAATACCAAACTTGTAATTGACTCTATCATCTCTCGTTCTCCACAGTTTAAAATCTCAAGGAATGAGACTCGTGAATGCTTAGCCTATTAAATCAAAGTTTTGGGTTTTCGAGTCGCCTATAGGATCTTGCAAATTCTTAGACTTTTTCAAGTTTAGAAATCGCATTTTAAAGTTCCCTTGATAAACGACTCTCTAGGATCAATTATAGGAACTTGCGAAAAGTTCTTGTTCTTAACCCGTGAGAGTTAAGACTTTCGCGTTTTATAGCTCCCTATATAAAAGGCTAGCAAAACTTGACTTAAACACGTTAAGGATACTAGCTAGAGTAAACTTAGATAAGTAAACTCGGGTTGAGTCAAAAGATTCACAACGTTTGAAAATTAAAACCACTTTATTAAAGATTTATTCTAACAAGGAAAGAAAATAACTATACAAAAGTAAAAACTAATAGGCCAAAATAGATCAAAAATTTTGAAAAATGTCGAAAAATTGATTTTCTGGTTAAAATAAGGACAAATACAAGGAAAAGGCCACTTAACTTCGATAGAAGTCCCCCCTACACTTAATATAAACATTGTCCTCAATGTTTAAGCATGTGGGAGTAAACTCCCCTACACTTAGGACATTGTGCACGTTGTTTAAATCTCGCTAAGGAAAAGACAACTAAAGAGATTCCTATTTTAATATTGGAAAATATAAAATAGTGAATCGAAAAGAGTTTAGGATAGAACCGGGAAGAAGGGAACACGGAATCACTGGTCGTCAAGAATCATCAAGAGTGGATCATTGAGCGCTCGAATCCCTGAATAGAAGAAGAGAGGAAATAGCAAACACCAACGGGTCTCCCCTACACTTAGAATAAAGAAAGCTAAAAGATAGATGCATGGGTTGCCTCCCAAGAAGTGCTTGATTTTTGTTAACCGAGTCGTGAGCCTGACTCGACCTTGATTATCAACGGAAGAAGCAAGAAATATATCCACCGGGATCAAAGACATAGTTTTCGTCCATCAAGTAGCAGAAGCTTAAGGCGAACAAGGCAAGCCAAATAAGAGTAGGCAAGGTTCCCTTAAGCAAAGATGGAGCACGGTGGAAGCAAGGGTGAAGTGGTGCAAGCAGATTTCCATAAGTTCCAAAGATATTTCCTTTTATTTCATCAGGTGGATACTGAGATGGCTGCAGAATATCGATACCGGGGTCGAACACCTTTTCCTTTAGGGAAAAATAGCACTCAGGCTTAGCAGAATGTGAAGAAGATCCGCGAAGAAGATGCACAACCTCGTCCTCAGAAGGTGGACAAAGAGGTGTTAAATCATATGTGCTGCGGATATTGGTGTCGACCGGTTTCTTCTCCTTTGAAAGTATTTTCTTCAAATCCAAAGTAGGATCAAGACGATAATCTTCAAAGTCCAAAGGAGGAGCATCACTCTCATGAGGGAAGTAAGTATTGAGGAATGTAGAGAAGTCTTCCTCAAATGAGTAGTCGTCCAAAGTAGGATCGAGTGATGGCGGAGGATCTTCATCATGTGAAGAATCGCTCGAAAGAGTATCGGCCTCATCAAAATCATCATATGTGGGCAGGTCAGGATACTCGGAAGTACAATCATAATCATCCGAATCTGAGCTAGAATCATCATCATAAGCATCAAAGATCGGTGGAGAATCATAAATGGGAGAAGGTTCCAAGTTGGAGCGAGAATCATCCACATAATCTTCAAAAAGTGGATTATCAATGCAAGACTCGAATAGAGGATTGTTGTAGATGACAAAATCATCGAGCACATTAACCATATTCGCATATTCTCGTCCATAGGATTTGCTTGTAAGCTTCCCCATTTTAAACACTTGTGCATCATTTCCGACTCTTAAGATTAACTCACCTTCGGCAACATCAACTAGAGCTCATCCGGTTCTCAAGAATGGCCGACCAAGTATTAAAGGAATACGAGGGTCCATTTCATAATCAACAACGACAAAGTCGACCGGGAAAGTAAATGTGCCAACTTTAATGAACACGTATTCGGCAATACCAACGGGGTAAGCGAGAGTGCGATTTGCTAGATCGAGAGTCATCTTTGTTGGAGTGAGGTCGGGTAATGATAGTGTTTTCCAAACACTCAAAGGCATAAGATTAATACTGACCCCGAGATCAGCTAGGGCAGTAAATTCTTCAGTTTTGTTAAAGATGAAAGGCAACACAAAACGACCGGGATCTCCAAGTTTTTCCGGAAGTTCTTTAAGAATAACTGCAGAACAATTTTCATTTAAGCGTGTGTTGGCGAGCTCAATCAACTTCTCCTTCTTGTTAAGCAATTCCTTGAATGCTTTCACAAATTTCGGCATGTGGACAAGTGCTTCAACCAGGCTAATGTTGAAGTTCAGTTGAGAGATCATCTTCATAAAATTTGACATTTGAGAGTCATCCTTGGTGAGCATTGTGGTCTTGCCTAGCCGTGAAGGATAAGGGATATTGGGTTTGGGTGGTGAAGGTGCAGGTGTAGTAGGTAAAGGTTGAGATGTTGAAGGGTCCTTCCTAGATACATCGTCATGACGAGGCGGAGACGGTAATGGTGTACCAATACTAGGTGTAGGAGGAGTAGGGATAAATGGTGGTGGAGGAGGTGTAGATGATGGGGGTGGGATAGGTGGTCCTACGATGGTAACTCCACTACGGGTAGTAATAGCACTCACATTCGCTCGCGGATTGGTGACGGTGTCTGAAGGTAGAGAACTCGAAGTAGAAGGTTGAGCGGTAGGCAAGAAACTAGCAAGCATATTCTTTATATCATTCGTATGAGTGCTGAAGGAGGATTGGATATTATCTCGAAGCTCGGATCTAATGTCATTTCCTTGCTTGGTAATATCTCCTTTTAGATTGATAATTTGGCTCTGCAGATTCTTGATTTGCTCACCTTGGGTTCTCATGATGGCTTCAACATCGGGATTAATGGGTGGGGTTTGTTGAGCGGGTGGGTGATAAGGATTAGAAGCTCTTGGTGGGATTTGGTTGCTTCTATTGTAGTTGTTGGCGGGGTTTTGGTTTTGAGGAGAAAAACCGGGTGAAAGGTAGTTGTTTGATCGGTAACTCAGCAGATTTCTATTCCTTTGAGGTCGAGCTTGGTAATTTTCCGGTGAATAATTACCATAAGCTGCATACACATTTTCCGCATGTTTCACAAGGATGAGCAACCGCTTTAACTTGTTGTTGTTGTTGGTTTGAAGCGAGAAGCAAGATACTTTTGTTCATTTCAGTCATCATGCGTGTGAATTCGGTCATATCAGGGCTTGCTGAGGTAGAAGAAACATTGACTCTCGGGTTGTTCCTTGAAGAAGCGGAGGAATCCCAGTTTTTGTGGTGAGTAGTCATGTTCTCAATAAGCTCTCTACACTCCTCGGGTCTCCTTTTCATAAATGTGCCACCGGCGGCTGCATTAATCGTATCACGATCTCGAAAAGTCAAACCGTTGTAGAAAGTATCAATCAATGTGACGGGGAGAATGTTGTGGTTTGGACAACGATCAATCAAGACATTATATCTCTCCCAAGCATCAAAAAGAGATTCATCGGGTTCTTGCATGAAACCGTTGATTTGATTGCGAAGGCTCGTGACCATGGATGGTGGAAAGTAGCGCGACAAAAAGCGTTGAGTCATGTCATCCCAAGTATGAATGGAATTCTTTGGAAGACGATCAAACCATTTCTCGGCGTGATGTGATAAAGTATGTGGAAAGAGTTGTAGGCGAATAACATCCATTGTGGCACCGGGCAACTTCATGCTTTGGGTGATTGTAATGAACTTGTCGAGGTGTTTGTTGGCATCATTATCAGGCATTCCTCGAAAAGGATTTGTTTGCACTTGCTGAATCATGTGGTGCTTCAACGAAAACTCCGGAGACGTGATTTGCATCGGCGCAATCGGTCCTCCTCGTCCAAACATGGTAGGTTGACAAAGCTCCTCCATTGTCCGAAGATCGGGCTGTGGAAGAACATTGTTGTTATTGTTGAGGTGCGGTGGATTATTGTTGTTGTTAACACCTAACATACTTAAATCTTCTCGAGTCTCGGGCTCTTGATAATTGGAAGATCTAGTACGCATACACCTACAAAGGCAAAAGAAAACAATACCAAACACAAAGACAATATATATACACAATAAAAATAAAATCTTTTTGGATTTTTGAAAATTTTAACTTTTATGGTTTTTTTTAACAATTTTTAATTTTTATGGTTTTTTGAATTTTTAAGCAAGAAAAATAACGCTCACGAGTGAACGGATCCCAAAAAGCAACGCGTCTCTCACAGAAAACCGTTAATCTTTACGAAAAGAGCCGGCAGCGGCGCCATTTTATAACTAGGTTTTGGCCTAGTATGAAAATATCGTTGAATCTATCTCTTCGAATTGAAAAATGGATTAACTATGCGACTCAGTCGTTCTTTGGTGAAACAAATAGTTGTGTCGTTGTAGTATTTAAAAGTGCAAAACAATTAAAGTAAAATGACTTTAAAGTAAATCTAAGTCTAATTTTAAGTAAAAGTGCAAGTATTTAAAAGCGCGACGGAAATTTAAAAGGCACTAAACCTAAATAACGCAAACTTAAATCTAACTAAGGCAAACTTAAAATGCAACTAAAACTAAAACTTAAACTAAGGCAAGGCTAAAATAAATCTAAGGCAAATAAACGTAAAGTGCGACTAAGGAAAAAGGCGAGAAAAGTAAAGCTTGAAAATTAAAAATTAAAAACAAAAACTAAAAAGAACCTTAAAACAGCTCATTCGGAATAATTCTTCGATCGGAATAATCACTCATCCGGAATGTCACCTTCGTTCAGAACTTTTGCTGAATCGGAACTTCAATTGGTTCGGAACTTCCTAAACCAAAGCCTTGATTCGGAACCCTTGGTTCGGAACTTTCTGATTCGGAACTTGCTGATTCGGAACTTTTGAATGTTCCGAATGAAACACTTCTTCACCGATCCGGAACTCTTCCGAATGAACAAATAGTTGATCCAGAACTTCTACTGGTTCGGAATAGGTTCCGAATGAGCAAGCCTTGATTCGGAACTTTGAATGTTCCGAATGAAGGTGTTGATCCGGAATACTTTGGTTCGGAACACTTGGTTCGGAACTTACTGATCGGAACAATCAAGGAATAAACCTTCACTCTGAATCTTGGGTAGGCTTGGTTCGGAACTTCTCCTGGGAATCACAGTAACAGAAAAAAGCGAAGAACAAGGAAACACAGTATACACGAATCTAATCACAATTTAACCAAATCAAACAAAAGATTAAATCAAACTAATCACAAAGCATCTACTAAACATAAACAAACAAACCAAATCAACAAAACTAACAAAACTAACCAAAATAATCAAAACCCACTTAAATAAATCAACAAAAATCAAGAACATGAACATAAACAATAAAGCATAAAGATTAAGATCAAATAAAGAAAAGTAGATAGGAGATTAACAAGAAAAAGTAAAGATTGACAAGAATTAAAAGAGAAACTTACTTGAAATTAAATGTAATTAAGGTGCAAGACAATTAAGGTAAATGACATGTAATTACATGACAAGGAAAGTAAAATGGAAGAACTAATTGTCACTATTAGCCAACAAAATGAAATGATTATCCTAATGATCTATATATAGGGGAGGATTAGGGAATGCTTAGGAAGCTTCCTCCCCTCCTTCATTTCTTCTTAATTGCACCATTAAGTCCTTCCCTTCTTAATCTTTTGTTAATCTTGGACTTTAATGACTTTAGGCACGGGATTTCTTTGAACTTGTCTTTTAATTCTTCAATAAATAAGACTTGAGTTCTTCGGCTTTAAGTAAACTTTCGTCTTTTGACTTTTTCTTCGATAAATCTTCAGAATTGGTCTTGGACTTCCGTTCTTTTTGCACTCTTGACTTCTTGACTTCGTCTTTCATCTTTTTCTTCAATAAAAGCCCGTGAATGCCCGTGTTTTCTCCACTTTTCACCTTTTCATCCTAAATCACAACAAAAACACAAACCACGCATAATTCCGACTAAATGACATAAAGTACACGTTTTGGCTCGGTTATTATTGTAATTAAGTGGTAAAAAGGATGGGTGTTTACACACCTATCATGCATTGTTCATGTTGTAAATCTTATAAGTGGATCTTGATAAGATCTGAGATTAGATCTAAGATCAAGCGTATTTGCGCTTCTTCAGCTTCGTAATAATAAGGCCGTGGGTTCTCATAATTAAGCTGTGTATGAAGAAGAAGGCTGATGCTTTGGAAGCAGAAAATTGTAGTGGTGGAAGTATGGTACAGAGGTAATTTTATCGCCTGAAAAAGTTAGAAATTATATTATATCTTTAATAAAGAAGGGGAATTGCGTTTCCCAATGAACAGTAAGTTACAAGGAACCAATTGTTTATTGCAATTTGGTGCCTTAAATAAGCATATTGTCGAGCATCAGATCATAAAACCTCTTGAATTCGATGTGAGGCCCTTTTTTTATTAAAGTCTTATTTATTGCTACTTTGGTTAACGGTTCTATTGTCTTGTTGATTAATTTAAATTTCTTATGTTCATTCGATGTTGCTGCTAAAAATTGCGATATATGGTTTTCGTTGGCTTATATTTCGGCTTCTGCTCCTTCGATGCCACTTATCCTTTTGTTGCCGCTTTCTATTGCGTGCGGCGATAGTGGTGGGTGCGTGACGGTATGATGCACTCATAGGATGCAAACTGAACAAATGACTGGTACATTATTAATACCTTTTAAGTAAAATGTGGGCTTTGTTCATTGTGTTGTATAAATAAAAGTAAAAAATAGTCTCCATGTAAGTTGGGTATGTGCTTATTATACTTTGATGTGGAACATGCCTGTCAAATAACCATATAAGTTGAAATACAGGTACCTTCTTTCTATGCTTTAGTGTTTTTTTGTGCGGGTGGTTTGATCGAGGGTTTATGTGGGCGATGATGACATTTATGCGTTTCGATACCACCCTTGCTTTCGTTGCCCCTATGTATGGTGTGCGACGAAAGTGAAGGTTGTGTGACGATTGCACTTGGCTCATAAGCCGCAAACTAAGGCACCAACCCTGCTTGGCGGGGCAGACATTTAAGTTTGCAGCCATAGCGGGCGTAGCCGCTTTCTGAGCCTCACAACCTTTAATTTTATCTTGAGAGGAACTTTTTCCTGAGCCTCAAGTGGCTTAATGGAAGCGAGGCTAGAACTTTTTCAGAAGCATGTTGAGATCACCCAAACGGTACGAGGAATGGCGAATCATTAGCTATGGAATCTGACAGGTATCGGTATGAAACAGAGAGGGCTATTCACAAAGCATTCTGTGATGTGTGAGACTGCTTATTTGTTATACTTTGATGTGGAACATGCCTGTCAAATAACCATATAAGATGAAATACAGGTACCTTCTTTCTATGCTTTGGTGTTTTTTTGTGCGGGTGGTTTGATCGGGGGTTTATGTGGGCGATGATGACATTTATGCGTTTCGATACTACCCTTGCTTTCGTTGCCCCTATGTATGGTGTGCGACGAAAGTGAAGGTTGTGTGACGTTTGCGCTTGGCTCATAAGCCGCAAACTAAGGCACCAACCCTGCTTGGCGGGGCAAACATTTAAGTTTGCAGCCATACCGGGCGTAGCCGCTTTCTGAGCCTCACAACCTTCATTTTTATCTTTAGAGGCACTTTTTTCTGAGCCTCAAGTGGCTTAATGGAAGCGAGGCCAGAACTTTTTCAGAAGCAGGTTGAGATCACCCAAACGGTATGAGGAATCGCGATTCATTAGCTATGGAATCTGACAGGTATCGGTATGAAACAGAGAGGGCTATTCACAAAGCATTTTGTGATGTGTGAGAATGCTTATTTGTGTGAGGGATATAACTAATAAACGGATGTGAGGGAGTGAAGGATATATTTTTTTATTTCATTTGTGAGTGGGATACTGTTCATTGGGAAACGTAATTCCCCGCAATTCCCCTTCTTTATTAAAGATATAATTTCTGGATATAAGGCAAGTTGAAAAGACCAATGTTCATTCGATGTTCCTGCTCAAAATTGCGATATATGGTTTTGGTTGGCTTATATTTCAGATTATGATCCTTCGATGCCACTTATCCTTTCGTTGCCGCTTTATATTGCGTGCGCCGATAGTGGTGGGTGCGTGACAATGATAATGCACTCATAGGATGCAAACTGGACAAATGAGTGGTATATTATTAATACCTTTTAAGGAAATGTGTACTTTGTTCATTGTGTGGTATACATAAAAGTAAAAAATAGTCTCCATGTAAGTTGGGTATGTGTTTATTATATTTTGATGTGGAACATGCCTGTCAAATAACCATATAAACTGAAATACAGGTACCTACATTCTATGCTTTGTTTTTTTTGGGTGAGGCTGGTTTGATCGGGGGTTTATGTGGGCGATGATGACATTTATGCCTTTCGATACCACCATTGCTTTCGTTGCCCCTATCTATGGTTTCCGACGAAAGTGAAGGTTGTGTGACGATTGCGCTTGGCTCATAAGCCGCAAACTAAGGCACCAACCCTTCTTGGCGGGGCAAACAATTAAGTTTGCAGCCATGCCGGGCGTAGCCTCTATCTGAGCCTCACAAACTTGATTTTTATCTTCAGAGTGGCACTTTTTATGAGCCTAAAGCGGCTTAATGGAAGCGAGGCTAGAACTTTTTCAGAAGCAGGTTGAGATCACCCAAAAGATTTGTTAATGTTATCCTATATTTTTGCTTCAGAATATTATATTGGGTGAAGTATAGACTCGGAACATGTTTTACTTGATTTTAGCTAATGTCGTTGCTTAGATTGATTTTAGCCAATGTTGTCGCTTATATCGTCTCATCCGCTTTGGAACTTCAAGGGTCAGATGGAAGCAAGATGGTATCTGTTTGTTCTATGGATTTGTTTTTCTTTAGTTTCATATTTTTTGTAATATGTCAATTCTCATAATATATAAATTTTGATTTCTACCACAGGAACCACCACTAGGGAACTTGGGAGGAGTTGGAATAAATCTAGAGGATTACTTATTGATGTTACCCGAGGATATCGACAACCTTGCTGGAAATCTGGAAATCTGGAAATCTGGCCCAAAATTCTTTGATGTGTTCTTATTTTGTAGAAAAGATTATGCCAGCCGTCAAAAATCAACAGCTACTACTGTGCACGCTTCTGATATGCAATACCGTAGCTACGGAGGTATATATGTACTTTTATTTCAATATGCTCATTCGTGATCTTAGTATGCTTTTCAGGTGATTATTTGTTTATTTTGTTTATAGATAGGCATTTTAGTGTAAATAACAAATCCCAAACAAACCTAATACAATATATTGCATATTCAGATATTAGACTGTAGAACCACTGTCATTGACCTATAACAGTGAAATTGGTTACTGGATTCTTACGTAGAGTTTTAAAGTGCTTATATGCTTAATCTTATGTAAAAGGTAAGCATTTTTATTGCTTGGCTATAACAGCTTATTTTGATTATTTAGAGTAAAGAAGTACTTAAAATTACGCAAGTTAAAACTTCGGACCTTTTGAACTTATAAGTAGTAGATTATCAGCTTGAAATAAGCAATCCCAAACACCTGCTTATGCTATCATAATATGTATAAGATGTATTTATCATTATCTTGATTAACAAGAACTGCATATGTTGCACGTGACTTGGAAGATGATTTACAAGCAGGTGCAATAGCGGATTATTTGTTAACTAGGTATGAATATTATGCATTAAACATCGTTGTGAAGTACATGTTCTTTGGTAAGTTATCGGTTGTGATATGTATATTTTTATGTGATTGGAATATATATGCTAAAGAGAAATTAAAAAATTTTACGAAATTGAACCCATAATTTCCTAATTTGGTAAGAAAATATCGGATCATGTACTAGGAGTTAGAACACATACTTCATATTGACCATTAACACGCCTGGAAGTAACTATGAATTAGGAAGTGAAGTATGCCTTCAAAGGTCAACGAGCTTATTTCGATATAGAACACTTATACTAACACGATGTTAATGTGGCTGTTGGAAAAGAAAAAAGTGAGATGGATCAGTTGAAAACTTCGATATGTTGTTGTGAAGAAGTGTTCAAAGAAAATAAGTCAATTTTAGTTAATGGGCGATGAATCTGTTTTCCTCTTTCTAAACTACTTTCGTCGCAGGTGACAACCAAAGGCCAAGAGCTGTGACTGGCGATTTCCATGAGAGCAACGGCCGCAACCACCACAGTCGTGAAGGTAAGCTTAGCCTTCCATGTTTTATTCCATGTTCTCATGGAAACGCGATTGTTTTATTCCATTTGAAACTGAGGCCATTGTTTTATTCCATTTGAAACAGAAAATGTTTAATTCTAGGCAGGGTTGCCTCCTTAATATATCCTGACATTAGCATTTTCTTAATACATCCATTATCCTTCCTACACACATACACCTAACTCTTCACTTTGTTTTGCAAAACAGGCACTCCACCTGCAGATACCGTAGAAGAGCTTGCCACAGACATACCAGGCGCACCCGAAAGCAAAAACACGGACGACAAGCCAAAGACCTCAAAACGTCCTGGGAAAAAAACTAATCAGCCGTAAAGAAATCAACGAATCCACAAGAATACTTTTGTTAAATACTGACGATCCAAACAACGTTATCATCTATGTAATGAAACATCTTAAACCCGGTCGTCACTTTTGTACATCGTGTGTAACAATGTAACTATAACACATCTTTTGTAACCCAGTTTATGTATAGCAAAATGGTTCCACCAGTTTCTCTAACGAACACATTTATAACATGATTTACATTCGCCTTCCCTACCGCCCCTAAGAACGTTAACATACACGAACACAGCCCGCCGCAGCGGAGCGCGGGCAAAAGCCCTAGTGTTAAAAAAATTTCAACAAATCTATCTCTTACTTTAAACTTAACATCTTATAAGTAATTTCACAATGATTACAAGTCTTTTTCGTTGAAAATTTAGTTTATCAGTACACCATATAAAAGAACGTTTTCATTTTTGTAATGATATTTATTCGTATCAAATATGCTGATAAAAAAGTTGTATCAGATCTTGATGACTCGAAACCCGAATTAGAGGTAATTCGTATATTGAATGTTTCGGCTCCTACACAAAGTGAACTTGTTTGAGGATCCTACACAGTGAGAAAACATCGTTAAGCTTACCGCGGGATTGTCTCCCATGATTAGTCTTCGGCGTGAGAGTAAGTAATCGGTTTGATTTAGTATTCGATTAGGGGTTGAGATCGTATGAAATCGTACCTTTGAAGGAACCATGTGGGTTCTTTTTATATCCGGTGAAACCCTAGTGGGGTTTTCGAATCGTGCGGCCAAGGAAAGATACGCTAGGATTTGTTTCCTAATCCTTATATACAAATAAGGAATGCATATCATTTCTAGAATAGGGTGAATCATAATCCTTATTAGGTTATGATTCAATTAGGGCTAACCACGTACGGCCAGCCGCGGTCTGCATGAAACCGTGTGCGACTTACCCTGGGTTGAGCTCATTGGGCTTGTTGCAGTGAGGAGATCCATTCATAACTTTATAATTATTGTACTTAAGAGTTTAGGAAGGTAATTAGGGATTTATAAGGGTGTAATTAGGGTTTACACATTGTAATTAGGAAGTTTGGATCATTAGTTTGATGCTTAAATCAGGTTTGAAGTGAAATTGAGAAGAAAACCTAGTCGGATTCGTGTTTCTAGTGATCTAGGGTTCAATCCCTGTTAACGCCATAATTCTTACTTTAGCTAATAATGTAAACTCAATTTACATATCTTACATTGTCTCTAATGTGCTCATAAAGTTTCTACACTTGTCTTAATAAGTTATACTAGGTAAAAATATCTAAAGTGTGAAAATACTTATTTTGATCTAATTTATAAGTCATGCATTGAAATGTTGTACCTTACTTATTAGGATGGTTATACCTTATCTTAATACGATATTATAACCTAAATTTAATGCTAAGAGTGTTGGTAGACTTGTCCTAAAAGACTAAGCATTGATTCCAAATGAAATGGGTAATATAGGGATTTTTAGGTTACTATGCCCAAATGACTTGTACCTTGTGTAATTCATGTTTATCTCCATATATAAGCTTATTAAGGTCTTATGCATTGTGTATATTGTTTCTAAAGAGTCTACACACTTAGTTTGATGAGTTATATAGAGTAATCATATCCCAGGTGCAATTAGGTCAAATTATGGTTCCATGCTTAAAGGAATTATACATTGTGCATTAGTAAGTTGTAACCTAAATTGAGATGAAAGTATAACCTTAATATGATGCTTAGTTGAGTTTTATAATTGGTTTCAAAATATTAGGCTCTAATTCATTGTGAACTGGATTCTAGGTGCCAATCTTGATCACTAGGTCTTGATTCTTGTACTTAGCTCTAAATGGTTTGTACTTAGTGTTCTAGGATGATATCTTACATCTAAATGATAGTTTATAACTTATACACAAGTGTTGTATATTCATACTTCACAAATCTTGAGTTTACAACTCATCTATAGAGTTTCTAGGGTTTCTTGATGATTTAGGGCATCATAGTTATATTTGAGATGTTCTTATTCACAATGTACTTATAATATTACTTTTAGAGCTTAGACTTGATATACACAGAGCGTTTACAACATATAGGAATATGTTGAGATGACGGTGCAGGTTGTGATAATCCGTTCATCTTACCAAGTAGTGTTGATCCCAAACTTAGATTGATTAAGCTTTTGTATTGTCGAGATTAGTTCAAGTATAATACGTAGAGAAACTTTGTATATTCAACACCTAAGTATTATGTGGAATTAATACTTAGTACAAAGAACAAACAAAAAAGCATGTATACCAAACTTTCAACTTCGATTAATGATAACGGTGGACAAAAGTGATTGAAAGTCTATCAAACATAAAACCTAAAGGTCTCGTGTTATACACATAAGGAGCCTTGTACACAAAGCTAACGTATCAACTATTCTAAGAAGATATAATAAGATAAACATAACAAAATACAATATTCATGCATATATTCCTAACTTAACAAAATGTGTTGACTTAAATAGCTAATAAGTCTTGACAGCGGCTTGATCCTTTTTGTTTGCGCCTACTTTGTCAGCGGCTTGATAACACTATGTCAGCGGCTTGATGTGATGTGTCAGTTGCTAAAACACTTAGCTAATTTTATTCCCAACAATCCTCCCCTAAACTTGATAATTACCCTAATCATCAAGTTTCTGAATAAAAATAAAATAAGAGAGGATTCTTACAAACAAACCTGTTCTTCTTTGACCTAGGAATAAATAAAATTCAAAAAGTCAACGCCAACATCACTTGTATAGTCAACCTTGAGCTTGGTACAAACCATCTTCATCAATAAGTCTTGTGACAGTGGATAAACCCTGTCTATCAACAAATACTCAACAAACTTTAAAGTGCAGAGATAGTATACACCAACAGCTGAATACAAACGTCATTCCAAGCCACTCAAATCATAAAGATCCAACCAAATTGGATCTGATTCATCATGGGCAAACATTTTCTTGAATGTTGTCCAGATTTTATTACCACCAAATGAAGAAGAAGCATTAGCATCATATTTCTCCTTCATCAACCCCCATAAAGTCTTCAAATCTTCTCTGTCCATACTTGCAAACAAAGAAACAAGAGAAGTGAAGACATGTACCTTATCACCATACCTGATGACCTTCCAAAAACCTGCAGAATCTTCTTCATACTTCACAATTGGGTTTCTGAAATCAAGAGGTACCACAACTGCAATGTCAGAAGCTTCCAAGGGTGAAAGCTCCATGTTCTTCTTTAAAACTGCATCATTAAGCCTTGAATCATAGGGATTAAAGGCTGGAAACAAAAATTTTGCTCCCTTCTTCACTGGTCTAGGAGTGATAGATGCCTTCTTTATCTTCAACTCCTCTTCAATCTCTTCTTATCTTTCAGCAGAAAGCATCCTGAATGTGTTTTCCTCACAAACACGTTCCCAAATAGGAAAGAAAAGATACTCTAAATGTTCAAAGGATAGCTTTCTTAGCTTTGTGTAAGTCCACCCTGTTTGGTGGCACCTAAGAAGCACATAATACAGCTCCCTTCTTGCTGTCTTGTTCTTGTAAAGCACCCTGTTTGCCCTATGCTCCAAGATTATCTTGCAATCTTTTTTAACTCTTAACAAAATTTCCAACCCCTAAATTTTCTCAGTCAAAGTCATATATGGGTTATCTATGCAAGCTTCTTCCCATTTGAAATACATGTTTGGAACAGCAGGCATATCAAAATCAACCTATTTCTTCAACTGTTGAAGTTTTTCCAAACCTGCCTCACCCTCACCATACTCCAATATTTCTAGTTCTTCTTCTATAACATCAATAGAACCATGACCACTACCTTCTTCATCATCATTATCATCATCTCTCCTTATTCCCTCAGATTATGAACTGATCTGAGCTTCTATATTCCCTTTCCTAAGCCCTCTTCTTTCCTGTTCTTGAACTTGTTGAGCCAACATGGCATCAAACTTAACCTGTGCATCATTCTTAGGGACCTCTACTTCTATCATTTTGGCTTTTCCTTTATCCTTGAGATCTATAGTAGATGGGAATACTTGTGAAGAAACTTCTTCAATCACCAAAGATGGTTGGGATCATCTATGGGTTTGTTAGCGGCTACCATTGAAGTGTCTGCGTGTAGAATGGACTTGTCAGCGACTGACCCTGTTTTTTGTTGTTTCATCAACTCCACAAATGATATATGTGTAGGTGTCACCACACCTTGGATGAATCAAACCTTCCTTGTTCTTGTTCCTTCATCCCTGTAAGAGCAACAACTATTTCTTTCTCACCAAAAGACCCCTCTTTTGAACTTTAATCACTGGCAATGAAGGGCGTTGTTGGTTGTTCATCCTCCCATTTGGAAGAATCCTCTACAAAAAATATACGTCTAGACTCCAATGTTACAATCCTCTCCCTCAAAGTATTAAGTTAAGGTCTTGAGCTGTCAATTTTTATACAAACTCTGCATTTTGCTTTTGCAAGCTCATGTAGAGTACCATCAATTCCAAGTTAGATAATGGTTGCATGCTGCTCTCATCCACCCTAGGAAACTCAATCCCTAATGAGGAATCATGGGGCATGGTGGTAGACTTAGCTACAGTGGACCTGTCTTGACCTGTAATAGGGTCAATAGGTCCAGCCACCCCCATCTCACCAACCACACTTGTGGTGGTGGTTCTCTCTGCTTCATGGAGAGGACCACCAAGGGAGAACACCTTAGTAGTCCTTTGTCTTTTGGAAAGGTGGAAATGTTGTGGTGGAGATTCAGAATAGGTGTTTGGGTCTATTTGAGTGGTGTTGGGGGCTATGATAGAAGTGTCAGCGGCTGACATAGAAATGTCAACGGCTGCAGGAACTGGTTCAAGATGTGGTGGTTCTGGTTCATGAACTAGTTGTGGTTCTGGTTTAGGTTGTGGGTGTAAAGCTGCCTCAATGACAACAAGCATATGAGGTGTCAAAGCAATGGGTGCATATGGTTCTGTGTTAAGGGTAATGAAAAGCTTTTTCTTTTGTGCAGGGATCTCATAAAAAATTTCATGATTCTTGCCACAATATCCTTGGATATCAAAAACCATTTGTAAAAACCTGGGGTAAGCAAGAGTCATCTTGCTACCCTTGTTGTGCAACATGCCTTCAAAATCATTTTTGAAAAATTATAAGGTTGCCCATTTTCCAAACAAACAAGAGCACTCTCGATTGATCGGTTGATTTCACTGAATGAAGAGCAATTGGGACTAAGACATTATAGAAGGACATGGTATTAAAAACTTCCAGGCTGGGGGGAATTGACCCTTAGAATATTTGTTTGTTTTCTTTGTTGGTGGGAGTCTATACCCCAAGCCTTAAAGGCTTTCATGTAGCAACTCATTGGGAAGGGTGACAACACCATCATCATCATTAAGATGCAAGGCTTGACGAACCAAAGCCTTAGTGACCACCTATTATTTCTAATGGATGATACCTTCGATTCTTGTCACTCCATCAACTGTTGTGGAACTGGCAGTGTTCTAAAACTATTTGATGTGTGTGACAAGGATGATAGGAGCATGAGTTAAAGCATACCTTAATGGAGAAGCCAACATATACTCTACCATATGCGTGTATTGAGGTTGTGTTATATCAATAGTTAAATATGCAATCATATTATGTTGATCCTTGAATTCTAACACAGCATCAGCAGGTCTAAACTTTGACGCCATTTATGAAAGTGAAAATCTTTGAATGAAGGTAAAAGGTTAGAGTGTAAAAGATGTATGTGAAACAAATAATGCAAGTTGCCCTGTACACAATATGGTGAGTCGAATATATAGTAGAAATAAGTGGGACGTGATTGGTTGAAAATAGAGGTAAGTGAGAAAAAGTCTCAAAAGTAATAATGAAAATATTTGAAAAATATGACTTATCTCATACCAATTAAAGAAAATAACCACTCCCCAAAAATTACGGCTCAAAATATTGTAAAAGTAACAACTAGGTAGGACCCTAGTAGTTTTCAACGGTCAAAATTTTGTCAGCGGCAACGGCTATATTTGTTAGCGGATAAAATTACTTTGTCTGGAGCTAAAAATGTGCTTGTCTGTGGGTAAAATATGTTTTGTTAGGAGGTCAAAAATAAAAAGAATAAAGAAAAATAAAAGACCTAACAAAGATAATTAATCCTAAGAGAGTTATCTTATCTTAAAAAAGATAGAGTTTTGCAAGCACTGTCCAATCACACACACTTGCTTTCACAAGATAGATATGAGTGTCCTCAAGTGTCCCTTGCTCACAAAGTCCTTAAGAATGAAGTTACCTCATATAATATCTTTGTAACTCCCAGGTAAACCCAAAAATATATAACCAAAGTCACCCAAACCAACCATCCCAGTTCTAGGTCGAAATGTCTTGGCAGCATGCATGCAAAATAAATCACGTGCATGCTATAGTGCCTCGAAAATTAGAAATTCCGCCATATTAAAAAAACATGACATCATAACTTCTAACCCCCACTCACATGTGGACACAATCTAGAATTGTGATAAGAGCACTCTAAGAATACTCAAGAGCCTAAAGGTTGTCCTAAACCTCCCATTAAACAATGCTCAAATATATATGTGTCAAAATATTTATTTCAAGATAGGAATGGAAACATTCCAACCATCATAAATAAACCTTTTGGCACACTCCTTTTGTCCATAAGTAACTCTGTATCAATATTTACAATTTCCCTACATACCTGCATTATTAGATGAAAAACCACAAAAGTTGTCAGCGGCTTCTTTCCACTATGTCAGCGGATAGAACGCCTTTGTCAGCGATAGCTAAATAAAGTGGAGAATCTAACTTTTACAAAAACTAATAACAGTGCACATCCTGTACATACTTTACATCAATTTCAAAAACCACATAATTTATGGATTGATCATTGCAATACTTGAAACCAAGTACTGAAATCTCCCAACATCAAAAGGTTTAGTTAAAAGATCAGACACAATTTTCTCTGTGTCTATTTTATTTAGAAATATCAAACCTTTTTCAAAATCCCTTATAAAATGATGCCTGATTTCTATTTGTTTGGTTTTAGAATGATGTACAGTATTCTTAATTATGCACAATGTACTTTTATTATTTACAAAAATCTTAGTATGCATAAAATTGTACCCATAATCCAAAAGCTGATTTTGAATCCATAACACTTACCCACAACATGCAGCAGCTGCTACATACTCAACCTCAATTGTTGAATTGGCTACCACAGTTTTCTTCTTGCATTGTCAAGATATAAGTCTGCTTCCAAGGAATTGACATCCACCAGTTGTGGACTTCCTATCCCCATTATCACCACCATAATCACTGTCTGAATAGCAATTAAGCTCCAATAGAGAGTCTCTAGAATACCATAATCCCAATGTTGGAAAACATCTAAGTTACCTAAAAATCTTCTTGACAGCATGAAGATGACATTCCTTGGGAGTCACTTGATGACGTGCACATGCACATACTACAAACATAATGTCAGGCCTTGAAGTTGTGAGATACATCAATGATCTAATCATTGATCTATAATGCCTAACATCAACTTCCTTTCCATCTCCAAGATTTCCCTAGAGATGTTCCTTATCCATGGGTGTGCTAGCTCGTTTCTCATGTGGTGAGAAACCAAACTTCTTCAAAATTTCAGCCACATATTTGTCTTGAGAAATAAAAATACCATCTTCTTTATGTTGAACTTGTAAACCAAGAAAGAAGTTCATCTCTCCCATGGAACTCATCTGAAATTTATCTGTCATAAGCTTGGAGAAATCATCACTCATCCTTTGGTTAGATGAACCAAAGATGATATCATCAACATAGACTTGAACAAGTAGAAAATATTTTCTTTTCTGCTTGGTGAATAATGTCTGATCTATGGTGCTCCTCTTAAAGCCATTTTCTACCAAGTATGTGAAAAGTGTACCATACCAAGCTCTAAGGGCCTGATGAAGGCCATACATTTCCTTTTTCACTCTATAAATCTTGTTTGGATGCTTAGGATCTTCAAAACCAAGAGGCTGCATCACATAAACTTCTTCTTTGATTGTGTCATACAAGAAGGCACTCTTCACATCCATTTGGTAGACTTTGTGTAGGGTCCACTAGATGTGGATCTTGCAGCCTGTTAGGAACGGTGAACGACTTCTGTAATCACAAGTCTATTCACAGAGAGACTCTATACAAATCACACAGTATAAGTGCGGAATACAAATACTATGAACAAGAAGAACAAAATAACTATAATGACTTGATCCTTTACTAAGGATTTCTAATATTAATATGAACTAGAATTATATTTGATGAAGGTATATTGAACCCTTCTGCCTTAAGGTTCCTTTTATACTATAAGGAAACCCTAATACATCATTAACCAAAACGTGTAAAACTGATATGCATATCCTTTCCTAACATATCTCATGCATATCCTAACAGAATAATATTTAAATAATAAAGTTTGACTTTCTATAAGATCAGGAGCACGGCTTGCTCCTACTACTACTAGGACCAGGAGGAACTACATACCTCCTAGTCTACCTATTACAAATAACTATTCCAATGGTCCTAACAATCCTCCCCTAAACTTGAATTTGACCTGTTGAGTTAAAGTTTCCTGGTAAAACGTGCAACATAGCTTGAGGATTGGAATAGCAAAAGAAACAGCAGCATCACAACCATCAACATAAAGAACATAATGACCGTTGCAACAATGAACACCTAGAAGCTTCTTGAAAGCTTGAAACAAATCTGCATCTTGTTGAATCTTCACAGCAACATGAGCAGATTTTATGAGCCTTTACCAAGTAGCTGCGCGCTCTTTGGCTAGCCAGTCTTTATGGTGGAATAAGCATCACCTTGGGAGACCAGAACCCAGCCCAACTCCTAGAACGTGAATCAATGGTGAGTGGGGGTACCCTGATGATTTTAGGCAAACCATCACAGCCGTCAACGGATTTGATATGTCTTTACCAGAAGTCGTACCCTTCTAGACTCGCCAACTCTTAGCAATGAAGCATCGGTGAGTTGAAAACCCTATAGCTTTGAGCAAGCTATTACAGCTATCAACGGATTTGATAAAATCTTTACCAAGAGCCGTACCCCCTTGGATTAGCCACTTTTCAGTCTAGGACCATGGCAAGTAAAAACCATCCAGTTTTGGGTAACCTGGCAACCATCAACAGATTTGACTATCACACCAGAGCCGTACGCTCATGGTGAATCAACTCTTTCTTGTCTGTGAGACATGGTGAGTTGAGCACCATTTGTTGTGTGGACCAGGTCCAACACCAGATGTAACTCCAAACCAGCACAAGTGTGAAACAGTCAAATGAAACCCAATGTATGATGGAAAAGTATAAGCAGATATTATATTATGCACAAGTGTGAAATCCATCATTTGTTTAAAGTATAAGCAGATATTATATAAAAAGTATGTTTTTTTTAACTATAATGTAAGTCACCAATCACTATATAGATTGGTGAAAAGAATGTCAGTATAAACACAAAAACATAAAAACATACCCATCACATACCAGACACTGCCACCTTGTCAGCTTGCAACCGAGCTTGGATCCCTTCCACCAAAGTAGTAGCCATGGAGGTTTCATTTCTTGAAGGGGCATTGGAGATCTACAAATGACACGCTAGCATGGCCTCCATAGTAGCAATAGTCAACGGATAGTCCATATCCATAAGCATGAACACTATGGCACCAGACTCCAACTCCAAGATATGCACCCCACAGCCATCATACAGCTTCCATCGCTTGATTATCCAATGTGGCTGGTCTTTCCAGACACCAGAATGTGGAGCATTAGGAGGAGAGTCAAGCATCATCTTCAAGTCACCCCACATTGTCAGACCAGGCCAGTTGGCCACCTCACTAGGATGTTTAGGAATACCAGCATCCACAAACCCATACAATGACATAAGATCCCTACGATCCGCCAAAGTCAAAACACCTTGCAAACCCGAAACATAGCAAACATAACCATCACTGATGGAAATCCGATGGGTGAATGTACCAGGAACACTCGTGGATGGCTTAACCGTCTAAGCAGTAATAAACCCCGTACCCATTGGCAACTCTGTGTCACTGTCCGAAGCTGCATCAATAAGATTCTCAGGAGCACGCTTCTCATATGGAACAGACTTACCACGTCTAGCCTTCTTCTTTCGAATGGAACGACGAGGTGTTGGAACACCAAACGAGGTTTCAACCTTTACCTTTGCAGCAGCAATAGGATCAGCAGGAGTAGAATCAACACCTTGACCAACCAAAGGATCAAAGGCGGCTGCACCAGGAGAAGGGGTAGGTTGAGGTTCAGTCACTGGTGGTGAGGATTGTTCCATAACAGGAGTAGCAGGGGTGGTAGTAGTAGCATTGGTGGTGGTGGTAGGACCCGAAGATGAAACAGGATGAGCAACCGAAGGTGTGGGTGTGGAACCAGCAGTAGAAGTATCAACAACAGATGATATACTAGTAGAAACAGGAGGAACACCAGATGAAGAACCAGGAGAAACAGCAGGTTGAGAAGTGGAAACCACTCGTGGAGGAGGACGATAGATGAAGCGCTCAGGAACCGGTGTGTTTTGACGCTTTATCATCCTTTGGTATAGATCCTTAAGCTCGTCAAAAGACAATCCCCTTACCCGATCCCATGTCCAACCAACGGTAAAGTGAGCACCCGACTGATATTTGACATACCTCTGCATTAACTTCCTCTCTTCGGTTCTTGTCAAAGGTCTGTTCCGACGCTTTTCACGCAGTTGAGCAGCAAGAGACAACTGTTGTTTGCGCATTAATGCCATTGCCCGGGGGATACAATTTTGTTCATTCACATCAACACCCAAAAGATCAGTAAACTGCGAATAATCAGATGTAAGAATAGTAAGCACCCGCATCTAATCATTATCATCCCAATGCATAGAATCATGCTGCAACTGTTCACGCCTTTGCTTCTGAAGAGCTTCTTCCTCAACCCTAGCAGCTTGATCAATCTCCGCCTGCATTCGTTGTGCAGCCTCCTCCCCCAACCTGTCTTCCTCAAGTTGTCTGTGAGTACGCTTTCTAGGGGGTGAGGGTGCATCAGTCATAGGGGCCTTCCCCTTAGGATCATGTGACAGCCCAACAGTTGGACCAGCAGTAGTACCAGGAGAAGAACCAGCAATATCCTCTTTTGGTCTAGGACTAGCAGCAGTAGGAGGGATGCTTGATGGACTAGGAGGTATAGGCAAATCAGCATACGGCTTATCAGCAAATGCAGCCTTCGCCAGCAAAGTCAACCATCCTCCACAAGATCCTCAACATCCGCATCAAAATCAGAATGAACAACATGCTTCGTCCTTTTCCTCTACTGTGTCTCCAAAGCCTTAATCCGGTCCGCCATTGGAAGAACAAATTCCCTGGTAAGCTTGTGATGCTGATTCAAATCTTCCTCCAAAGAAATAATCCTTTCATGGTACCTGTGCATGACATCAAGCAAAGAAGTTAGTGTAGCAGGTTCCTCCGCTTCCCCACCAAGAGGACTTGGATCAGGGAAAGATTCATTGGAACCAGAAGCAATAAAGGGGTCAGCATTATGAGCACGAGAACAAGAGGGCTTCTCAGCAGAATGAGGTGCTGGACTAGAAGGGGAGTATCCACAAATGGGGAATTATGTGGCATAGAAGAGGGGGCAGCCTTGGAAGTGGATGGCATTTCAACCACCACTTCCTTAGCTGGCTCTTCCACAACCACATGAGGCGTACCACCAGCAGGATGCTCCTCCTCCATAGGATCTTCTTCTAATGGAAGTTCCTCCTCGGCTTCAGCAGCCAGAGGAATAACATTTGGAGGACCTTGGGCAAGGCCCAGCATAGCATCAGTAAGGGGCCTCGAAGCCCCCTTAAACCCAAGAGCCATATTGGAGTAAACTTTAGAACTAAGCTTGGGGGTCTCATACTCCTCCCTATCACGAGGTATACACACAAGTATCTGCTATAAGAACCTAGGATACATCAAAAATTTCTTTCTAGATCCAGTACTACTAAGATTGCAAACCATCCCATCAAATAAGTAGCGAGAAAGATTAAACACTCCACCATGTGCTATGCAAATCAAACCAGTAGCCAAAGGAATGGGAAATGCATCCCAACTCCCAGACTTTGGGCTTAAGTAGTGAATCAAGAAGTGCACTAGAAGCTTCCATTGGGGGGTAAACCTATTCTTTTGGAAGTTAAACTTCCCCCATGGTTATAACCAATATTAGTCATCCCCTCCAAAACTTCAGGATTGGGGATGGAAACAACATCACCTTCATCGTGAAGATGAAGTGAACTCCTAATAGAAGCTTTAGAAACCACATATGAACGTCCATCAATGGTAGCATGGAGTTCAAGTGGGCGTCCCAAAACATCCACAAGATGGGCAGTGGCCCAAAACTGGCGAATGACACTATCATAGACAATCGAGCAAACAGTAAAAGCATACCTGAGGTTAGAAGCCTCAATAAACTCGAGGATGTCTGTGAACTCGTCACGTTTAGGACCATCTCCCAGATACGCCACCTTATTATGATCGGGTTTGTAGAACAGAGCATCCATTGATGATGATTGGAAGTGATGGAAGGTGATTGATTAGAGATTGAGAGAGTAGGAGCGTGTGTGTGTGTTATAGTTGTGATGAATGAGTCAAGGGGGTATTTGACCATAAATAATGGTCTTGTAACTGTTCATTGACCCCTAATAATGTGGGTTGCCCTTTCAAATTGGGCAGCTAATGCAAAAGTAACCACTTGCCCCTTATAACTTTATTTGCAAATCCCAGTTACCAAAGTTAAATAATAGGATATACACCAGAAGTAACTTGCGTTGACTAAAAGTCAAAACACATAAGGGTCAACACTAGAAGCACAATGTGGTCAACAAAAGTCAACGAAGTGAACAGTGACCCAAACCAAGACTAGAAGCCAACCATCAATAACCAGGAAGGATTCTTATCCAGAGAAGTGGAAGATTACCACCAGAAGTGACCAAAATCCTCCACTAGAAGTAGCATACACCGCAAATACCCATACAATCTGTTGTTAAAAACTACCAATATGTTAATCTGTGCAAGTAAATATGTACACTAAGCCTCCCCTTAGGCTTAGCCTCCCTCAATCCTATGTCTCAAGGATTGACCATTCCAATGTGAACCACCAAGTGGTTGAACCGAGGACCATCAAAGGCTTTAGTCAATAGATCAGCAACATTATCATCCGTATGAACCTTAAGAACCTGTATCAACTTCTTTTCATTGGCATCCCTGATAAAGTGGTGCCTAATTTCCATATGTTTTGTACGTTGATGAAAAACAGGATTCTTCACAATGCAGATAGTGCTTTGATTGTCAATTAAAATTTTGGTGTTCATAAAGTTGAACCCATAATCAAGCATCTGATTTTGTATCCACAAGACTTGTCCACAACAACTAGCAGCAGCGACATATTCAGCTTCTGTTGAAGAATTGGCTACTATCGTCTGTTTCTTACATTGCCAAGAGATAAGTCTTCGACCCAAAAACTGACAACCACCAGTAGTAGACTTTCTGTCATTATTAGCACCTGCATAGTCACTATCACTATATGATTCAAGAACAAAAGGTGATTCTCTAGGATACCACAAGCCTAGCTTGGGTTGAGCCTTGATGTACTTGAAAATCTTCTTGACTGCATTCAAGTTAGAAACCGTTGGAGCCACCTGATGTATAGAACAAGCACTTACTGCAAACATAATATCCAGACGTGATGCAGTCAAATACATGAGTGAGCCAATCATGGACCTGTACATGTGAACATTTACCAGAGGATCTAGCTCATTCTTGAGTTTGACCTTAGTAACTTCATAAGGTGTTGCTGCTGGTCTAAGAGGATCCATATCAAACTTCTGAAGGATCTCATGAACATATTTGTCTTGACTTATGAAGATTCCATCCGACTGTTGCTTGACTTGAAGACCAAGGAAAAATGTAAGCTCTCCTATAGCACTCATCTGAAATTCGCCATTCATCAGTTGTTCAAACTCATCACACCATTCCTTCTTAGTAGAACCAAAGATAATATCGTCCACATAAACCTGAACTAGGATAATGTCCTTGGTATTCCTTTTAAGAAATAGTGTTTTGTCAATCGTGCCTCTTCTATAGCCGTGTTTTAACAAGAAAGTTGAAAGACGCTCATACCAAGCTCTAGGAGCTTGATGAATTCCATATAGAGCTTTGACCACCTTGTAAACTTTCTTGGGATGAAGTGGATCCACAAATCCCTTAGGTTGAGTGACATAAACTTCCTCATCAATTTTGCCTTAGAGAAATGCACTCTTGACATCCATCTGAAAAACCGTAAAGCCCACATAAGAAGCAAAATCCAAAAACAGACGAATGGCCTCAATCCTAGAAACAGGAGCAAAAACTTCAGTGTAGTCAATGCCTTAAAGTTGTGTATGACCTTGTGCAACCAACCTTGCCTTATTTCTCACCACAATACCCCTTGCATCTTTCTTGTTTTTGAGAATCCATTTGGTACCAATTGCTGTCTTTCCATCTGGCAAGTCAACTAAAATCCAAATATTCTGAAACAAGAACTGATGCATCTCCTCCTGCATAGCCTCCACCCAAATTTGATACTCAAGAGCATGAGAGACTGATCTAGGTTCCACATGCGAAAGAAAACAAGCAAACAAACAGTGTTGAAAGTCCGTATGATTATTACGCTTTTGGTCCTCAATATAGCTCACAAGAGCATGATGATCAGACGTTGTTTTCTTATGCATTCCGCGAGTCTTGACAGTAGAACCAGGATCTCCAATGATTTGAGTAGTAGGATGGTCTTTGTGTGACTACAAAACTGGATTGGAAGCTACTTCCACTTCTGGTGCCAAGTTATTAAGATCCCCAACAAAGTCATCATCATATGAAGCAGAGTCGAAAATTCCATCTATTGGTTGCTTATGAATATCATCCAGCTTGGTAGAAGACTTCTTTTGATAGTTTCCCAGGTTAGAAGGACTAGAGAATCTAGTAGAGGAAGTGGGATCACTAGCCGGACTACCAATAGGTGTTAAACTAGCACTAGGAGTAACAATTGGACTACTAATAGTAGCTTTGTTAGCAGATGAAATCAAAGGAAACTCAAAGCCACCTTGAGCAGCAGCTGTAGTAGCATCTTGTTGTTGCTTGGGCAATGTGTCAAGAGCTCCTTGTGAGTCCAAAATGTCTGATGGATTAGCATCACTTAGAGTAGTATTGGCAGTAGGAGATACTATGGTGGAATAGGATGGAACGACAAAAATATCATCCTCTTCATCTGAGTCTGAAAAACTAGAATGAGCACCTGCACTAGAAGTTGCAAACACTTGTGGACCTGCATCATGGTTAGTTTTGAAACGAAAATATCCCAATGAATTACTAAGATAATCAAGATCAAAATACCATTCAGGACCCTTGCCTTGTATGTTTGACTTCTCCTCAAAATACCTGAGATTAATAGTTTCAATTACTCGCTTGGCTTGGAGATTGTAGACACGATAAGCCCGTGAGTGAGCTGAATATCCCACAATGTATCCTTCATCTACCTTGCCATCAAATTTCCCCAAATAGTCACTAGTATTCAGAATGGTGACAGGACACCCAAATGGCTTCAAATGAGCATTGTTTGGTATTTTAGCTGTGAGTAGCTCATAGGGAGTCTTCTTGTAAGGACTAGTAATAGAAACTCTATTCAAAACATAACTTGCAGTATTGACAGCTTCTGTCCAGAACATGGTTGGAAGCTTGGAATCGGAAAGCATTATTCTCGCAGCTTCTATTAGAGGCTTGTTCTTTCTTTCTGTCACGCCATTCTGTTGAGGAGTTCTTGCTACACTATAATCTTTTTTGATACCTTTAGAATTACAAATTGCTATGAGGTCTGCATTTTTGAATTTTGTTCCATTATCACATCGGATACCTTTAACCTTCTTGGACAACTGATTCTCAGTAAGTGTAATAAAGTCTTTAAGAATTGAGTAGGTCTCACTCTTGGCAGCCATGAAGAAAACCCACGTGAACCTGCTATACCCATCAGTTACCACAAGGCAGAATTGTTTGTGGTCAATGCTCCTAATAGAGGTAGGACCAAATAAATCCATGTGTAGTAGCTGCAATGGTTCAGTTATAAGGCTGAGAGCAGTAATGGCCTTGAAGGATGCTTTATGTTGTTTGCCTTTGCTGCATGCAAGGCAATCGATATCATTTCTGAAAGTTTTGGGAGGTAAACCAGAGACCAAGTTCAGATTTGCTAATTTGTGAATGGTCTTGAAGTTCACATGTCCCATCCTTCTATGCCATTTAGTGGCTTCATCTTCTGAGGCTTTAGCAACCAAACATGCTAGTTGACCAGTAGGATTGACTTCATTCAGCTTGATACTATAGAGGTTGTGTCTTCTAGGGATTCTGAGCAGAACCTGTGAGTCATCCGGGAGTTTAAAGTCTTTGGATAACACTAGTGCATCAGTATCCGTAAAGAGGACAAACTGCTTCTTGTCACAAATCTGAGAGACATATATTAAGTTGTAGTGTTGAAGTGCTTCCACATAGTAAAACCTGCTCAAAGTTAAGATTAGGCGTCTGAATCGTTCCTTTGCCAGTGATCCTTCCTTCACCTCCTCCAAAATAGAGCTTTCCGCCTTGAAATGGTACAAAGTTAGATAGAAGACTTTTATTTCCTGTCATGCTCCTAGAGCATCCACTATCAACAATTCCTAGAGTAGGATCTTGGTATGTAGTAACCTACAACAACAAGAAAAGATATATGCAAGAGTTAGTGTCTTAAGGGGACCCAAACCTTTTCAGGTTTGAGCCTGCCTTGTGGATCTTTAGTAGATAGCCAAGAAGATTGATGAGATCCACCGTTGTTCTTAGGTTGCCTAATCATCATACGGGTGTTATTGTTTGACCAAGAATAACCTGCCGAGGGCTTAACAGTAGTACCCAGATTTCCCAACCTAAAATACATGTGGTCTAAATTAAATGCATACTTCGGATTAAAAGTCTGAAAATAGTTGCTGGTTGGTCTATTTGGTAGTAATCTAGTGTTTCTCCAATGATCAGAAGCTAATGGAGAGGTCCTTCTAGAAGAAAAAAAAGATTGGGCACATGGGTTTAGTCTTCTAGAAGAATATGGAACAACTCTTGGTGGACCAGGAGCAGGAAATGTTTGATAAACAGAAGAATGTTTGTCATAAAAATCACAATCTTTAATCAAATGAAATTCACTCCCACAAACAAAACATGTTTTAAACGACCTTTTATTAGAATGACATTGTTTCATACTGCTAACTTTATTACACACAATTCTAGGAGAAACATTATTCCTAGGACTCAATAAACCAGAACTAGACACAGTTGAAGTAGAAGCAACTCTCTCTTCACTCTTCCTAGCACTAGTAGCAACATGGTCATTTGACTTGGAGCTTGTAGGTCTCGACTCTTCACTTGAACCACATGATGCAGAGTCACTGGCTTTGTCACTGAAAGTACATGAGACAAAGTCATTAGTATTAGTAGAACTTCTTGGGGACTCATGCATCTGTGATCCATCCAAGTCATTATGCCTAGTAATGGGCATGAAAGTTCCTGTAAGAGGTGGAGGGACAACATGCATTGCTGCTGCTGGTTTAAACCTATTGTGGCTAGGTGTTCCCTCTTCCTCTTTGTTAGGATCAAAGACACTTGAAAAAGATAAATCAAACACATCTTCTGAATCAATGTATTTATCAAATCCTAACCCTCTTTTAGTCCTACCAAACATACTACTATCTATTAATTTTGAAATATTCTTAGGTGCCTTTTGCCATTTGAGATCCATTTCATCCATGTCAAGTTTATCAACCTGTTTGAAGTCATCAAAAGCAAGTTTCTGTTGAGCATCAACGTCAGCAACAAAAGAGTGAAGAACAGCTTCTACCATGCTACCAGACTTGGCTTTTGGTTCAAGAGTAGAAGTATTCTGAAAAGTATGCTGAGAAGACACAGTATTGCTTGGGCTACCAGCATAGGACATGAGACTAGATCCCATAGAACTCACAAAGGCAGAGTTAGAAGGAGTAGGAAAAGAATCACTTGAGTATCCCCTCACATGAGGCTCAAAGGTTTTAAGCTTATGAAACAAATCATCAAAATTAAGATAGTCAAGCCCTCCTTTTGCTTTGAGAGAGATTACCACCTGATTTCATGAGTAGGGTAAGGCTCTAAGAAACCTTGCATTGATATCACCATTTTCAGGTTTTGACCGAAGTTGATTCAACTGGCTCAGTATCTTTTGGAACCTGTCATACCCTTGATGGATACCTTCAGTTTCTGAGATCTTGATGTCTGTGAATTCATCTCTCAGCATGGATCTTCGCATTTTCTTTGACTCCTCATTCCCACCAAACCTTGCTTTTATTCCATTCCAGATTTCTCTAGCATCGTCCAGATGATAAAAGTCACCCATGTGATCATCAGGAAGAGACTGAAGCAAAATAGTTTTTTCTTTGATCTCCTTCTGAACAGCTGTGATTTCTTCATGAGTTTTAGGGTCAAGAAGAATAATACTTCCATTCTTGTCTCTTCCAGTCAACTTCTTGCTGTTTCCATTTAGAATAATCTTCCAAAGATCTTGATCAGTGTTGGTGATCCAGCATTCCATCTTCATTGCCCAGCTATCATACTCGTCCTTTTTTAGAAGAGGAAACTTACCAATTGTGTTGGAAACCATAGCAATGATCTGCTGAGGTTGCTGTATTTTAGGGGTACTATCTTCTCCTGTTTGAGTAGAACTTGAGACAGACATAATTAAACAAAAATGTTAGTAATAAAAATTGATTCTTTTTTGTACAGAGACTCTCCCAGTCTCTGATACCACTTGTAGGGTCCACTAGATGTGGATCTTGCAGCTTGTTAGGAATGGTGAACGACTTCTGTAATCACAAGTCTATTCACAGAGAGACTCTATACAAATCACACAGTATAAGTGAGGAATACAAATACTATGAACAAGAAGAACATAATAACTATAACGACTTGATCCTTTACTAAGGATTTCTAACATTAATATGAACTAGAATTATATTTGATGAAGGTATATTGAACCCTTCTGCCTTAAGGTTCCTTTTATACTACAAGGAAACCCTAATACATCATTAACCAAAACGTGTAAAACTGATATGCATATCCTTTCCTAACATATCTCATGCATATCCTAACAGAATAATATTTAAATAATAAAGTTTGACTTCCTATAAGACCAGGAGCACGGCTGGCTCCTACTACTACTAGGACCAGGATGAAAGCCAATTGCCAGCGGCTGGTATGGAGTTGTCAGCGGATGAAGACTCATTCACTGTTTCATCAATTAGTGGCTCCATTTGTTTCTTTCTTTCCTCTTCCTTTGTTGTAGTAGATTCTTGAATAAATTCTTCACTCCAAATAGGTATCTTAATAAAGTTGAATGAAGCAGTGGGTTCATTTGCATGTGATCCTTTTATCTCATTCACCTGTATACCTACATTATCAACAATAGGTGCTTCCAAAACATCTGGATTTGTTACAGGCATATAATTCATGGATCTAGACAATGGCTCCAAATCAAACAGCCAATTTGGTCCAGACTTAGGATCACTAGGTTTACTCTCCAATAAGTCAACATGTAAATTTTTTGAGATAATCCTAGACTTCTTGTTATAAAACCTATACCCCTTGCTATTCATGGAGTATCCCATGAAATATCCTCATCTCCTTTTGAATTAAACTTGCCTAGGTTATCACTAGTATTCATGATTATTACATGACATCCTAAGGGCATAAAGAAGTCTATATTAGGCTTCCTTTTCCAAAGCAGTTCATAAGGAGTCTTATTGTGGGACTTATTGACTAAGGCTCTATTTTGAACATAGCATGTAGTGTTCACAACCTCAGCCCAAAAAGCAATGGGTAAACTAGCATCTGCCAACATGGTTCTAGCTGCTTCTATAAGTGTTATATTTCTTCTTTCAGCTAGGGGTGAACGCGGTTCCGGAACCGCACAGAACAGAACCGGAACCGCAAGAACCGAGAACCAAAAAACGTAAAATTTAGGAACCGAGAACCGAACCAATACCATGTTTCGGTTTTGCTCGGTTCTCGGGTCCGGTTCGGGTATTTGTGGTCTTACCCGATTGGAACCGCAAAATTTTAAAAACACCCAAATATTCAACATTATTTATGTGTTTACGCATATTTACTTCTAAACCAAAAAAGTTTTAGCAACTATACTATAAGAAGATAAAAAAATAATAGTTTTAATATAAAACAACTTAAAAAATCAATTTTCATTAAAATCGTATGTATTCAACGACTTTTTTTGTTGTTTTTTATAGATTACAAATTAACATAGAATTTATTATGTATAAATATAAACATTATGTTGCAATAAAGATGAACCTACATATTAAGATTTTCGATATGTGAAATATTACGTAAAAAATATAAAATTCATATATACTTGAAATTCGAACGGTTCTTCGGGTCCGGAACGGAGAACCGCGGAACCGAACCGAACAGAGAACCGCAATTTGATAAATTTAGGAACCGAGAACCGAACCGTGGTTCTAAAATGCGGTTCGGTTTGGGTCGGTTCCGGTTTGGTTCTCGGTCCATATGCTCACTCCTACTTTCAGCTACACCATTCTGCTATGGAGTTCTTGTTATACTAAACTCCCTAGAGATTCCTTTATTGACACAAAAGGCATAGAAAAGGTTGTTCTTAAACTCACCACCATTATCACTTCTAAGAATATCAACTTCATATCCTGAGTTCTTTTCCATTTGAGTAATGAAGTTGATTAAAGTCTTAGAAGTGTCACTTTTCTCTGCCAAAAAGAAGGTCCAAGTAAACCTAGAATAATTATTAGTAATGACAAAACAATAAGATTTACCATTGAGACTTTCTATGTTGGTGGGGCCAAATAAATCCATATGTAGTAAGTGAAGTGTTTAGAACTAGAATGCACACTCTTAGACTTAAATGAGTCCTTATGCTGCTTGCCTTTAAGACATGCAACACAATTATGATCATTGTGGAATGATTTTAAGGGAAAAACTCTTACATTATCATGTCTCACAAGTCTATTCATGTTTTTGAAGTTTATATGCCCTAAACTTTTGTGCCATAAGTTACTTTCATCTACTGAAGCCTTAGCATAAAGACAAGATAAGTTGTTGTTTATTTTAATGCCAGTGAGATTAACATTATAAACGTCTTTATGTCTAGGTGTTCTAAACTCAATGAACCTATCAGCAGGAATCTCAAAATCCTTACTTAACACCAAACATTCAGTGTTAGTAAAAAGAACTTTGTTCTTGTTTTCACACACTTGTGACACACTAAACAGATTATAATTAAGTTCTTTAACCAGAAAAACTTCTTCAAATCTCAAATTATTAGTGACAATTGCACCTTTACCAGATATAGTCCCAAAACCTCCACCAAAGTACACATTATCACCATCAGCACTAGGATTGAAATTTGTCAAGTAATCTCCTTTCCTGTCATGTGCCTAGAGCATCTACTGTCCCAATATCCATGATCATTGAACTGATTTTGAATGCCCTGTACATAAAGAAAACAATTTAGTTTTCTTTGGGAATCCAAGCCTTTGCAGACTTGGATTCATGTGGTTGTTCAACAAGAATTGACTTATTCCTTGTAACAACCCCTTTTTTATCCCTTTGTACCCTAAACAACTAATTTGTCCCAATAGGTTTAGTAATGACCATTTTAAGAAATTTAAATCTGTTACAGGTCATAGAAACACCATTAAAATTAGGGTTTTGTTCTTGTTTAGGTCTCCAAGTTAAACTGGATAAAGCCTTAGACTCTTTTCCCTTAGGTTTCAAATACCTACCATTACTTGGTTTAACATAAGGTTTGACAGTAGCTAGTTGTAGCATTTTCATACCAAACCTAGATTTGTCAGCGGCTTGTTTTGTCCTATTAGCAGATGGATTGTTCCTGTCAGCGGCTAAATTAGGGTTTGCTATAGTAACCCACTGTCTGTTAGACCAAGTTTTGGTCTTTTGAAAGGGCCTTTGTCCATGGATATTAGCTCCCTTATAGAAGAAAGGAGCTGGTCTTGTGGCCTGTGAACTTGGTTGGGCAAAAGGTCTAGGTTTGACCATGGTTAACCTATTGTCAGCGGATGAAGTGTATCCACTGACACAATTATAGGCCAAATGTGAGAAACTCCCACATGAGTAACAAGCCTTTTTGGACACAAACTTAGGCTTAGACTTGTTAATGCAATGATGCCTAAAAACATTGCTTGCATATTTCGGTCTCGCTTTGTTTTGATACTACAATATGTAAAAACAAGCATTTACAAAAACAACGAAAAACGAATTCTTGAGTTCAAGTATATTTCATTTCAACCATTATCACTTAAGGTATGAACAAACGAGTACTCATCCTAATTAAGTGATCAAGAATTTTATCTTTTCTTAAAACTCACTTTTTATTAAGTGTAACAAGTTTTTTTATTAAACTTTCTTTTTAAGAAAATGTTTTATTAAATTAATTTTTTGAAAATTTGAAATTTGAAAATGACATATTCTATCTTGGTTTGGAATATCCTTTCAGGATATTTTAATCCCCAGATTCGAACTAATCCACTAAAAGACAAAAGGGAGCGGAGTCTATGCAGGTGGTTCCTTAGCTCCTATAGCGGCTCCTTATCGATAAGGAACCGTGGGCTCCAATAAGGAACCGCGGGCAGATATAGCCGTTGGATGGTTTTCTTATAAATAGTGGACCATTCTCAGACTTTCAATTCACCTCTTTTGCACATATATTTCCAGATTCTTTCATACTTCTTAAATCACTCAAATCCTTGATCATTTGTTTGATTACTACTTGTTTAGAAGTGAATCTTTCTCCTCTCATCTTTTCCTCTCAAAGTGCAAACAGAAGAACACTATCATCCTTGAAGTGTTGTGTCTACCTCAAAGATCCATTGAAGATCCAAACTTATTTATTCATTGTTGTGTCATTGTTGTGAAGATCCAAGTAGTTGTGTCTATTTGGAAGTTGTGTATGTACTAAGGTTAATACTTGATCCTTAAAGTATATTGGTGTAGATTGGTCCTAGCTAAGATTAGGGCTCGAATATTAGCTTAGAGTCGAAAATTGGTTAAGCGACGTTGTGTACGGTTTCTCCACCTTAAGGAGCTTGTTGATTAGTGAAGTCTCGAGTAAGGAGTACTCGAGGAGTGGAGTAGGAACGAGGAGTGAGCTTCGTTGCCGAACCACTATAAATCCTTGGCGTTTGGTTTGATCTTTCCTTCCCTTATCTCTTTACATTCATTATTCTTTATACTTGTGATTATTAGTTTAGTTGCACTATACCTTGCTCATATTGTGTATAAGAAGGTTTCACATAAATACTCAAGTCTAAGTTTTTGAAAAGGATTTTTAAAAACCAATCTTTAACAAGTAAACATAAGAAACTATTCACCCCCCCCCCCTTCTAGTTTCTACAATTGGTATCAGAGCGTGGTTACTCAAGCCTTTTTAAAATATATTGTATTTTAAAACTTGAATCGATCTATGGATTCCAACAAGTATCTAGAAGGGCAATCAATGCAAAGACCACCTCTTTTTGAAACTGATAGTTTTATTTATTGGAAAAATAGATTTGAGACTTATGTGAAATCAAAAGATTTAGATCTGTGGCAGGTTATTACCAATGGTGATTTTTTGCCTTATCAATAAATGAAGTTTCTAAAAGCAAATAGATAGTCACTTTTGACAAAGCTAATGATGATACTAAAAGGAAACTTGCTAAAAATAATGAGGCTAAAATAATGATTTATAATGCTTTACCAAAGAAAGAGTACGAAAGGATTTTTATGTGTGAAACCCCTAAAGATATTTGGAACAATATTTTAGTAACCCACCAAGGTAATAGCCAAGTCAAAGAAAGTAAAATCGATCTTCTTGTTCAACAATATGAACAATTTGTCATCTTAGAAGATGAAACTATTGATAGTGCATTTGCTAGATTTAACACTATTATTACTAGTCTAAAAGCACTTCATGAAAGTTTTTCTAGCAAGAACAATGGTAGGAAGTTTCTTAGGACGTTGAATCCAAAGTAGAGAGCTAAAGTCACATCGATTAAAGAATCAAAGGATCTTGCCAAATTATCACTCGATGAACTCATTGGTAACTTGAAGGTTTACGAGATGATAATTTTGAAGGACTCGAAAATGGTGAAAACTAAGAGTGAAAGAAAGTCTCATGAACTCAAGGCCAAGAAGGCGCGAAGTGACCATGAAAGCTCCTCGGATAGTGATGATGAGGAATATGCCATGGCGGTTAGAGACTTTAAGAAGTTCTTTAAAAGACGAGGTCAAAACGTGAGGCAACCAAACAACGACAAGAAACCCTTCTCCAAAAACCGATTTGCCAAAGATGATAAAGGTGATAGGAAATGCTTTAGATGTGGTGATCCAAATCATTTCATCGGTGATTGTCCTAAGCCTTCACGCGACAAGAACCACACGGTGTTTGTTGGAGGTTTATGGAGCGATAGCGGTGAAGATGTTGATGATAACCCCAAAGATGAGAAGTTTCCGATGGCTCACACTTCTAAAGAGGTACATTCCTAAACCAAGTATTATAGCAATAATAGTTCTTCTCAAGATGATAGTGAATTAGAAGGTCAATACAATAACTTGCATAAGCTTAGTCTTAAATTCATTGAAAAGAACAAAGTGCTAAAATCAACTAGAACTAAGCTTGAAAATGAGATTAGTGAGATAAAAGAGAAATTAGCTAAGCTTGAGAAAAACAAAGAAGTAGATCTAGGATGCTTAAAATGTGAAAACCTTAGACAAGAAAATGAAAACCTTAAGAGCACCTCCATTAGACTTGAAAATTTCATGAGAGGTACTAATGCTCTTGATGATATTTTAACCAAACAAATTCATTCTAAGGAAAGACTTGGGTTAGGATATAACAGTAATGAAGCATCAACTAGTGAAACAAAACAAGTTAGGTTTTCAAAAAAACACTCCCCTGTACGCGGTTCTCCAAAATATGGGGCGGTTACTAATTGTTATGGAACCGCGGATGGAGCTAAAGAACCGCGACCAATAGAAGATTTATGTGAAAATCTTGAACTTATTGAAAAGTCTATTTTAGGTGAAGGACCAAAACATATTCTTATTAACAAGGTCAAAGTACCTATAATTGAAAAGCCTACTCTAGATAATTCCACAAGCCCTTGAGTAAACCTCTAATGAGAACTAGAAACTTATCTAGACAAACATCTACTCCTCAAAGAGTACGAAATAAATCTAAACCTAGAAGTAGAACACCTACGCTAAAAAGAGATGATCAAGCTAAATCAAGACCTAGAAGTAAAACTCCAACACCTAAGAGGAATAACAATAATTCTAGATCAAGATCAAAGACACCTAGGAGAAACTATGGACAATAAAATGGCCATATGAATTGGAATAATTTTCAACAACAATACTTTTCCCCATGGGGAATGTCTCCTTAATTCATGCATCCCAACCAAATAGAAGGGATGTTTGGAACTAATAATTTTGAACCAATGAGATATTGGGGACCAAATGTTTGATCTTGTGTGTTGTTACCTAGATATGCTTGGGAATTGATTTAGAGCTCGGCGAGTGGATTAAGTATAGTGGTTGTTCTAAACACATGATGGGTAATCGAAGTTTATTATCGCACTACAAAACATATGATGGAGGTAACGTTACATTCACAAGTAATCGACGTGGTAATATCATTGGCAAAGGTACGGTCTCTCTTGACTCTATGACAATAGAAAACGTAGAGCACGTAGATAACTTAGGTTTTAACCTTCTAAGTATAGGTCAAATTTGTGATAATAAGTGTAAGGTCATCTTTTCGAAATATGATAGTGAAATCGTAAAAGACGGAAAAGTCATTGGAAAATATGTTAGAAAGCATGGGCTTTATGTCATGAAGGTTAATAGGAAGTCAAAGGAAAACTTATGTCTAGCGACTTTAGATGATATTTCTACTAATTGGCATAGGAGATTAGGTCACGCTAATATGCGTTTAATTCAATCTTTAGTCTCTAAGAAGTTGGTAAGACATCTCCCCAAGATGAAGTTTGATAGTCAATTTTGTGATGCTTGCAAAACTGGGAAGTAAGTTCACTCAAGTCACAAATCCAAGAATTTGGTTTTGACCTCTCGGTGCTTAGAGCTCCTACATATGGATCTCTTTGGACCTTCCTCCATACGGAGTTATGGAGGTAACCTTTATACCCTAGTTATAGTTGACGACTACTCTAGATTCACTTGGACTAGATTTTTGGCGTCTAAGAATGAAGCTTTTAATCACTTCGAAACCTTTAGTCGAAAAATTCAAAATCAACTAGGATGTTCAATTGTCTATATTAGGACGGATCATGGTAGGGAATTTGATAATGAAGTGCAATTCGGTTCCTTTTGTGAAGCTCATGGTATTACCCATTACTTCTCGGCTCCTCGCACTCCACAATCAAATGGGGTAGTTGAAAGGAAGAATAATACCATCCAAGAGATGAGTAGGACGATGTTAAATGAGCAATCTTTGCCTCAAAATTTTTGGTGCAATGCCGTGGACACATCGACCTATATTCTCAACCTAATTCTTATTCAACCTTTTCTAGGTGTAGAATATTGATAACCTATGAATCTATGAAGTGGGTTGATGTTTTCTAGTGAGAGAAACTAGAGAGAGAAAGTGAGAGAAACTAGAGAGAGAAAGTGAGAGAAAATGTGTATGATTTTATTAATATGAAAGCATGAAATGAACAACAACCAACCCCTTTCCATGGTGGAAAGGGGTATTTATACTCCAAGCTAACATTGGGCTTGGGCCGGTCCATGACAAGCCCATGGACCGGTTCTTACTTAACTTAATAAGTAACATTTAACTAATTGTTAACTACGAGCTATTACAACATAAATCATATTGTGGAGTGACCGATACTTCTAATATACGTTAAAACGTATTTCTAACAATCTCCCCCTAAGGGAGGTCACTCCACGTTACAAAGTTCTAAACCTAGCATACTATACTAAGTCTTCGTTCTTTAGCTCGTAGTCTTTTCTTCTTTTCTTTCTTTTGTTGTGAATATGTTGGTTTGATCTTTTTGGCTTTGGCTTGAGAGCATTGTTCTTTGGCCTTTCACGTGCGATCTTTGCCTTTCTTGTGAATTTGCCTCCTCGTGACTTCATGTTCCACACACTTATGTCTTTTTGTTGAATTCTCGAAAGCTTCAGAGTTTGGTACAGCGGAAGACTTCATCTTGTACTTTCTTGAATTTTTGCTGAACTTTGTTGCAAAAGACATAAGCATGTGGGAACGACTTCTACAGGTACGCCGCAACACCACCGTCTTCACTGGTACACAGCAACGCCACCGTCTTCAACAGGTACACAGCAACGCCACCGTCTTTAACAGGTACACAGCAACGACACGAATAAAATGGCTTTGAACATTTTATTCTAATTCGGTAGCATTTTACCTCCGGTCGGTGAAGACCGTTGGACGATATTAGATATCGTACCCGTGACAGATAGTTTCAATTAAGTAACTTCCTGACAGGATTTCGTGGGTAAACCCGTTCTCTTTATTCGACCGTCCAAAGCTGACTGCGAACATAAAGAGTGAATCACTTGGATAAATAATCCTTGTGATTTGAAGCCGTCAATTCATGAAACCTGGAACAAGTGAATTTCAATTAAGATTTTCACCATCGTTGCTTTCCAGTTGTCACGAGCTCAATTCATAAAGAATCTTGCACGTCACCTACCAAGTGCTGTTTTATGTTAACACTAGAAGGATTTCCACTCGTCACTGTGATCAATAAAGAGTCACTCTGAGTGTTCTGGCAAGATCATATGATAATGCGAAGAGGCCTGGAACGAGTTTAAGTTCAATTAAGAATTAAACCACTGTTTCTTTCTAGTTTTTCACAAGATTGGTTCTAAAAGAACCGCACGTGTAACCTACCATGAGCTTGTTTGATGTTGGCTCAAGCAAGATTTCCATCTTCATTGTAATACTTGCGTATTACTCGGATGTTCTGGCAATATTATAGGAATACTGCGTAGGACTCATGAAAATCTCTTACTTTTCACAGTGTGTGAGAAAGCAAGGAATAAATGGAAAGTGTACTAATGAGACTTTTGATGATCTCTTGGCTCTAGACTCGATTGTGCGTTTTGATTTAGTGAGCGATGGCTGGAGAGGAGTGCCACCTTTTCAATACCAGTCTATTCGGAGTGAATAAACCAATAGATAACGTGTTGATCTCCGTGTGATTAAAACAAATACCTTTTGAGAGATATTTGAGTTAGCTGGGAAGGGTTGTGCATTGCATCACTAGGTCCATGATGTCTTTCTTCAATACCGAGAATCATTAGCAAAAATGACATCAATAACATATGTATTGACCCGGTTTCTGCCTAAAGTTGTAAGGAGGGCTTCTTTCTTTACACCCTTTATCTTTACAATTCTTTTTCATTCTTCAACCCCTTCAATGCTTACCAATACGTCATCACTAGCACCTTGTTGTGATTGTTCCAGTGCTAGCTTAAGTACTTGGTCGGCATTCAGCTACGTTCACATTCTTTCTCCATCTTTCCTAGGACTTCTAATTCTATCTAGGGAATTGTCCTTGGGAAGATTCCATCGGTTCTGATGAATCATTGGACTAAACCTATTCCTACCACCCTTTTGTCACCACATTCGTCATGAATTAAGTGTGTTTTGGGAAGGAATTGCCACCATGAAAAATCATTGAAAATCACTTAAGGTACTTGTGATATTGAAATCAAAAGTTTTGTACCTTAGGTGTTTTGTTTATCAAAAACGCTCCCCCTTAACACGTGCATTACACATATTAAGTTGGATAATCGTTAAGTCTTTTTCATCTTTTAGCCACGTATCATTTAAATCTCTTTAATCCCATTTTCTCCCCTTATCCAAAATGTTAACCATTAATATTTAGGATATTGAATGGATTAACCGGTCTTTGGGTAAAAATGAAATCGATGTTTGGCCATAGAACATGTTCATGCTCCCCCTTAAGTTAATAAGGGTTCGTTGTAGTGCTTTAGTATGATATATTTTGAAAGATTTAGAATCTCGTGAGAAATTCTTGAAAAATTATCATACCTTAACACTACATCAAGCCATTAAAGCACAATATTCACAAATATACATATTCACAATTGAAAAACCAATATAAAGTGGACCTGAAATGTACGACCCATTAGATGGATCGTTGCAGTAGCTTGTGGTGCACTAAATATGGTCTACCACCCACGAATCTTTCCAAACTCCTCATCAATCTACGTTCACGGAGCTTTTGATCAATCTTCTTGATCACATAATTCGCCATCTGCCTATAACCCTTATGCCAATCCTCCATCATCTCTGGCAAAGTCCCACCCGAGTTCAGATGCTCCAACTTTCCTCTGACTTGTAGAAGAGTCCCATCACTGTACTTATAAAGCTCACCCACCCTCATAAACTTCATTAAACCTCGACTGTTCAAGTAGAAAATGTCGCAATTCGGAACAGAGATGCCGGTATAAGGACATCTTTCTACATGTTGAGGTAGAACTTGATTCACTGGACGGGTTAAGTTGAGCTTCCTTTGATAGCTTTCGACTCCCAACTGAAGATCTTCAACCCTTTTCTTGATAACAACGCTTCGTGTGAACATACGAAGTGCTGTATTCAAGGCAATGAGGTCTTCACGAGGAATATGTGTGAGTTGATCTCGGGTCATCAGAAGCAACATATCTTCGATATCCTCAAGGCGAATGATAGAAAAATCTCCCTGCTGGATTTTGTATTCTCTGTCATCCTCCCTTTTCAAGCGAATATCCGTCACATGATAATAGCCATTCTTGGCTTCAGTTTTCAACCCTAAGATGCTGGAGATGCGGATATCGGATCTAACGTTACTCCCTGAATTGACTAGACAGCAGCCCATGTACGCCCTTCGAACTCGTTCGTCCCAGTGTGATGCACCTATGACAGCATACATATCATAATTACGATTTACCTTTGGGACCCAGAGTCGGTTTACCTTTTCCTCGATAAAGGGTATTGTCCCCCAGTTGGCAGCTTTCAGCAAGGTCAGGGAGGTTGCGTACTTTGATGACCCCTTCAGAAGATATACCAGATCATTGGTGACGAAGAAGTCGAGAGCAATATGATTATCTTGAGTAGGATCAAGTGGAGGTGGAGCTCTTTCGGATTCATGAAGACCTGGCCGTTGAACGGTGTTCAGAGCTTTCAGGATCTCATCGGCATAATACTCGAACTCCATTTGGGTCAACCAGGTTTTGGCGCGAAGTCTCTTATCCTTCAGTGCTTTCTTCACCAAAGATGAAGTAACCGAAGTCTTATACTCATGAGCAAGAAATGCACATAAGTCAATCGGACTGCGGATACGGAGATACAAGACATCTTTGTCAGCGTCTGTGATCGGATCATATTGCGCCGCTGCCGTAATCCAAGCCTGTGGTGGTGCAGTCTCGTCAATCTCCAACGTGTCTGCCCAGTCCCTTGTGCTTGGAACTGTAGATTGTGGGTCTTGTTGTAGAGGAGTGGAGATGTGAACATCAGCTGGTTCTGATTCAGGCATCTCTGCAGTGTCATGGACGGGTGAGTGTTGTGCAGCTTCAGGTTCAGTTACTGATTCTGCAATCATAGGAACAACAACAATAGAACTAACAGGGTTAGTGGTAACAGGTATGGATGCAACGATAAATGTACCAGGAATAGATGACGCTGTAGTGGCATTCACATCGTGGCGCCACTTGGATCGTCTGGATTCCGTGGAAGTAGATTTTTCCTTTGCTGCTGCATCTTTCTTAGACTTGGTGCCAGACTTAGCAGGTTTCTTTGAGCTGGCAACCTTATCCCCTTTCTCAGGCTGTTTACCCCCATCATCATCCTCATCATCATCCCCGTTGCTCCCCCTAACACTCTCCTCATTACCATCACCACCATCATCGCCATCATCATCATCGTCATCATCATCCTCATCATCATCATCATTCTTATCATCATCGTCCTCATCATCATCATCATTCTTGTCATCATCATCCTCATCATCATCATCATCCTTATCTTCTTCTTCTTCTTCTTCTTCCTCTTCTCCACCAGTACCCTCTTCTTCTTCACTCTCTTCCCTTTCTTCCTCAGGGAGAATGTGGTAGGGTACCACACTTCCAAATGTCTTGAACAACCTATCATCCTCCATGATAGCGTCATTCAGGGATTTGAAGAGAGCCCGTTGAATCCTAGATTTATCAAACGATCCAAGTTCCCTCATACGAGCCTTGAGGATCTTCTTTAATTCAAAATCCGTCAAGTCATTAGCAATCTTGTAGGCGGCTTCTGAAGGGTTGGATGACTTGATCATCAAATTATCAGCAGCGAGTGTCTTCAATTCATCACGCAGTTTAGGCATAAGGGATTCAACGGAGTCTTTCACTCTCTGCTCAATAGAAGCTTCAAGAGCTTCTTTCTGCTCTTTAAAGTCATCCTTAATAGCTTTAAGTCTCGTAATTCGTGCTTGATGCCTATCAGCTTCAGCCTTTTTAACCCGAGCAAGTTCTTCTACATGAGCTTTACGTGTAAATTCCATGTCTGCAGCGAACTTGGCAATCAACTCTTCTTGAGCTTTCCTTGATGCTTCTTCACTTTGAACTCGTCTATGTAGCTCTTGGTGAAGTTCATCCATCTCTCGTTTGTGATTATCCGTATGTTTATCCAACATTTCGGACATTACCAATGCAGCCATTGTAGACGTTGCAGAGCTGCTCTGGGTTGATGGAATAGGCTCGGTTGTGACTGCGGTACTAAGGATGGGAGTTATTGGTGGTGGAAGAAATGGTGTTGAAACCGGTCTGGTTGGTACGGGTTGTTTTGGTGGAAGTTGAGTTGCTAAAGGTTGAGTAGATTCTATGATTGTAGGAGCACCAGTCCTTTTTGCAACACTTGCTGAAACAGGGGGGGTGGATGTCTCCTTCGAAGTAGAATACTTTTCAGGTGATCCAAACTCAAACACATCATCTGGTTCCACGTACTCTTCTTCAATATTCATCTGAGCACCCGAACCACTACCACCCGTATCTCTCCTACTCCTTTCAAGGGCTATCTTCATTGCTTTTCTCTCAGCCTTGTTAAGAGCAGGATCATCAATATCTTCTTCATCATGGAGAACTAACTCATCAGCCGTACCCTTTCCCTTCTTAACTGCAGTCTTCTTCTTTTTGGCTTTGGGTTCAGGTAAATCTGTTTGCTTCCGTTTACCTTTGCTCTTAACCGTGGTAGAAGAGTCTTCACCTGCTAGAATGCTTGCTCGTTGATTCTCAATTTCTGTTAGCAAGTTCTTGTAATCATCAGATGCGATAATCTCATCGGTTAGAAGATGACTGGGAATGGGACCAGGAATAACCGTATTCGAATGAGTCTCCTGCCTTAAGTCTACCAAATCATCATCATCCATCGTGTGGTGACGACTACCTGCACGCTTATTAATGGATGCATCGTTTTCCATAAAGTAATGTATGATCAGCTTAATGAACCTAGGGTACTGGTAACTTCTAACCTTACCCTTCGTGTTAGTGAAGAGTTGAAAAATAAACTCCTCCCACAGCAATGATGCATAATCAATACCCATACCTTTAAACATACCATAAAACATCTTGATGATTGGTGGACGAACAGCATCAAACCCAGTTGTTTTGGGTGTTAAACATCGGCTTAGAATCCCAAAAATAGCTTTCCATGGTTGACCAACTTTGGCAGTAGTAAACTCAGACGCGGTTCGTATGTCAAGACATCCAATGGCAGTGAACATCTCCATGATCTGGTCCTTAGTCGGGTTGGCTGAGTATGATAGACCTTTGAGTGTCGGTCGAAATCCAAAGATCTTCCTGAAGTCTGACACAGTAAGCGTCTGCTACTTGTTGTCCAAGGAAAAAGTGATTTTGTTCGACGTCCTCTCTTTGGTAGCCCAGAACTCGTAAAGGTAGTCATAGGGCACTGAAGCACTTCTCCTTAGCGCATGCTTGAGATGAGATTTATCAAGTATGGCTGTACCTACCTTAAATCCATTATGGGTAGAATGAGATACCTCCTTCAAACGGAAGTTGTTTGGAAGAAACTTTAGAGTCTTGGCTTCAGCAATGGCGGCGGCTCGGGTGTCTTGTATTTGTTGTACTGTAGGGTTAGTCATCGTCTCTGCTTAAGATAAAACACAAAGATTGATACATACAAATATGAATATCATTATGACTTTAAACTTAAGCATTGGACATATGACCTAATCCCTTAAGCTTGTAAACCATTCAAACATCTTTTATACGGAATAATCATTCAATTCGGAATAATTGGTCTCTGCTGAATATAAATCCTATGCTAAATGATAAGTCTATTCGGAACATTTAGCCTATGCGGAATAAAATCCCTATTCTGAATAAAAAGTCTATTCGGAACATTTAGCCTATGCGGAATAAAATCCCTATTCTGAATAAAAAGTCTATTCGGAACATCTGGCCTATGCGGAATAAAATCCCTATTCGGAACATTGGGCCTATGCGGAATAAAATCCCTATTCTGAATAAGAAGTCTATTCGGAACATTTGGCCTATGCGGAATAAAATTCCTATTCGGAACATTGGGCCTATGCGGAATGAAAAGTCTATTCGGAACATTTGGCCTATGCGGAATAAAATCCCTATTCGGAACATTGGGCCTATGCGGAATAAATCAAGCATCTCCTATTCGGAAAGATTTTTCTATGCGGAATAAAAAATTCTATTCGGAAAAATTTTATCTATGCGGAAAAACCTTTCTATTCGGAAAATAGCTTCTATGCGGAAAGATTTCTCCATGCGGAAAGTTCTTTCTATTATGAATAATTCCCTTATTCGGAAAGTCATTCTTACTCGGAAAGTTTTCAACACTTATGTATTTTCTAATTAAGCATGAAATCGTTTGATTCAAGTGTTCTAAAGGCCATGGCAGTTCAATTGTTCTATTCCGAATAGATCCCAGGCAAAACCCCCAATTTTAATTAAACCCTAATGAATCAGTAACTTTAATCGATTGTTTTCAATTAAAAAGAGTTAATTAAATTGATTTGCATGAAAGATTAATCCGATTGAATACCTTTTGAAGATCTTGAACAAGAAGATGAATGATTGAATTTGTTTTGTGAGTTCGTGTGTTTGTATGTTAATGGCGGCAAGGGAGTTAAACGAGTAAACAGTGAAAGAAGAGAGGAGACGGGGGTGGGTGAATTTGACTAGATCAAATTTTTCAGAAGTTTGACATATTGTCAACTTAACCCCCTCAATTTTTCTTCTTTCAACAAACAAAATTCTTTTGTTTTTCCAAGTTCTAATTCTTGTCATTTTGACCCTATCTTATGTTAACTACCCGAGCCTTAGTGATTAACTTATCTTAACACAAGCACAAAACTATTCATGACAAACTTATAAGCAACAACAAGACAAATGCCAAAGCAATCCAACCATTAACCATTAAGCTTTTTAAGTTTCCTTGAAAACTTTTGAAGATCTTTTTGATGTGAAAGATGATGTAACATTTTCTCCCCCTTAAACGATGACCCGTTTTCTATTTAAAGAGCTGTAGTCATTGTTTAACGAGGCACATGATGATGAAAAACATTTTCCAATTGATATCTTGAAAAGTTTGATTCGTGGTGGCAATAAGATTTCTCTTATTTTAACAAATTAATGCACTGAGACGTACACTAACTCGTGTTAGACCAAGTTGTAAAGTAAACTTGATCCCTTTGCATGATTTGGCTTGTAAATCATGCCCGAGAAAATTAATTCCCGTTCTGAGCCAACGTTTTCCAAGGAAATACGTGACTTTAATATGAAAACCGGGTTGCAGTCTGAAATAACTACAAGCCATTATGGGCATGTTTTAAAAATGTAGAACTTTTATACGGACTCTATTTATGGCACCGTGTCAATATTGATCGACATTTCTAAGGCCGTAAATATTACCGTACTAAAAGACATGCCCGTTTTAAAAAAAAACGAAAAAATATTTTTGGTTTTTCTTGATTTTATAATTTTTATGGTTTTTGTAGGTTTTATATTTTTTATGGTTTTTCTTGGTTTTATATTTTTGTATTTTCTTTTTGTGGTTTATATATTTACGATAATATACATGATCACGAACAAAGGATACTCTGAATAGTTTACCACGACTATTCAGCTGATTCTTCTGCCAAATCTTTGAGAGTCGCTGGAGTGAATGATTTCATGCCAAGCTTGTCGATCAAAAACTCGATTCGTCCTCGATCTAAGGCTTTGGTGAACATATCCGCCAGCTGGTACTCAGTAGTGACAAAATACAGCTCGATCACTCCGTTCTCCACCTGCTCCTTAATGAAATGGTAGCGAATGTCTATGTGCTTGGCCCGGGAGTGTTGAACATAGTTGCAGCAAAGGGCAATGGCGCTCTTGTTGTCACAATACATCGGGATTTTGTTGAATCCCAAACCGTAGTCAGTTAATTGTGATCTCATCCAAAGGACTTGAGCACAACAACCGGACATGGCGATGTATTCAGCCTCCGTGCTTGATATTGCAGCGCTTTTCTGCCTTTTTGAAGACCAACTGATCAATCTATCTCCAAGGAGTTGCACAGATCCAGAAGTGCTACGCCTCGTGTCTTGACATCCAGCATGATTGGCATCTGCGTATGATATTAAAGCAATAGAGGAATCTTTCGGATACCATAGACCACGATGAAGTGTTCCTTTTAGATACCGAAAGATCCTTTTCACAACATGTAGGTGCTTTTCGGTAGGCCGAGCCTGATACCGGGCACACATGCATACAACAAATTGCAAATCAGGCCTGCTAGCAGTCAGATATAGAAGGGTGCCGATCATCCCACGGTAAAGTTTTGGATCGACAATAGTCCCATTCCTATCTTCATCTAACTTGGATTTCTCCACCATTGGAGTGTCCACGGGGTCACAATTTTCAAAGTTATATTTCTTAAGAGATTCTAGAGCATATTTGGATTGATTAATAAAGATGCCTCTGGGATTTTGAGAAATCTGTAATCCTAAGAAAAATGAGATTTTTCCCATCATCGACATCTGAAAGCGTGTGGACATTATCTTCTCAAAGCGATTTGACAATTATATGTTAGTGGCAGCAAATATTATATCATCAACATAAATTTGTACCAGAATCATGTCGTTGCCTTCCTTGAGAGTGAATAGAGTGGGGTCCACCTTGCCTTTGGAGAAGCCTTCCGAAATGAGATATGTTGACAGGAGATCATACCACGCGCGTGGAGCTTGTTTCAACCCATAGAGAGCCTTCTTAAGCTTGTACACATGATTAGGAAACTCCGTACTGACGAACCCATCCGGCTGACTAACATAGACTTCTTCCCTTAGTTCACCGTTCAAAAATGCCGTCTTTACATCCATTTGATAGACGATCATGTTCATATGAGCAGCATACGCAAGGAATAGTCTAATCGCCTCCAATCTAGCCACAGGAGCAAAAGATTCTTCAAAGTCTATACCCAAGGCTTGTTTATATCCTCTAGCGACCAATCTAGCCTTATTCTTTAATACCGCACCCATCTCATCAAGTTTAACCTTATAAACCCATAACAAAGTAAGGATGTTAACCTTGTCAGGGAGAGGAACCAATTCCCATACTTCAAGTCGTTGGAATTCATTTAGTTCCTCCTGCATAGCTTCAATCCAAGATGATTGAGTCATAGCCTGCTGCCAATTTTTAGGTTCAACTTCAGAGAGAAATGCATCAAAGTAGCAATAGAGTGCACTCTCTTGTAATTGATGGCGTGTAGAGACTGGTCGATCTAGATCTCCAATGACATTCCTAATTGGGTGATCTTTTGTCCATTTAGTGCTATGGTTTTCAATCCTAGGTGGTCTGGAGTGAACAATAGAATGAGCTTCTTCTGAGGTAGACGCGGCTGAAGGGTTTTCAGGGATCGCTACACCAAAGAAAGGAAGCTCTTGCAAGTGAGCATATTCCAAGTCGTGATCTATAGAATCCTCTTCCACATCATTAGGCACAAGTAGGGGTGATGATTCAGGTGTAGTTTGAGAATCACTTGGTGAAGGTGCATCCGGTTCAATGTGAATTGTATATGCATTAGATAAAGGTTCATTAGCTTGAGCAACCACTTCAGGGATTGGAGCGATTACTACAGGTGCTGGAACTTCATCAGTCGGGGGATCGAAGAATTCATCAAACAACGGTTGAAACAGTTTATCCCACTCGGGCCTTGTTGGTGGTAAAAATGATGTAGAAGTAGGATTATTGGGAACTAATCCGGAACTAATAGCACCGGTTCCCATCTCATGAAGCGCGGGTTCAGAGCTGTGTTGCTCAGAAGCCATCGCTGTCAGCTCGTCGAAATCTGCGTCCATAGTTTCTACAATCTTGCCAAGACGACGGTTGTAAATTCGGTATGCTTTCTTGGACGGTGAGTAACCTATGAAAATACCTATATCGGCTTTCGGTTGAAGCTTACCCAAGTTCTCACTATTAATGTTTGGATAACAAAGGGCACCAAACACATGAAAAAATGAGACATCGGGTTTACGGTCATGTAGAAGCTCATAAGGTGTTTTTCCATGGCGTTTCCGAATGATAGAACGGTTTTGGGTGAAACATGCAGTAGATATAGCCTCTGCCCACAAGAACAATGGAGCGTTCGCATAAATAAGCAAAGTCCTAGCAGCTTCCATAAGTGTATGATTCCGTCTTTCAACGACACCGTTTTGTTGTGGAGTGCGTGCAGCGGATGTTTCATGTGAGATACCAACTCCTTCATAGTAATCACGAAGAGTCTGGTTGACGAACTCTGTTCCATTGTCTGTACGAATACGGCGGACAGTAGTATTCAAACGTACCTGAATGAATTTCAGAAAAGTGATGATAGCCTTCGGTGCTTCATCCTTGGTACGTAGAAATCTAACCCATGTAAACCTGGAGAAATCATCCACAATAACTAGAATGAATTTCTTACCGCTCACACTTTCAGTTCTCATTGGTCCACAAAGATCCATATGCAAAAGATGAAGTTTTTCTTGATTGGTGTCTTCAGCTTTGGGCCTGTATGATTTCTTGGTACTTTTCCCTCTTGAACACGTGGAACATAAATGGTCCTTGTGAAATTTGAGCTTTGGAAGACCACGAACTAACTCGTTTTTAGCCATATGATTAATAGCATCAAAGTTAAGATGAGATAATCTGCGATGCCATAACCATGACTTGGTCTTAGATGCTTTAGAGAGAAGACATACTGGAGAGGCGGCCATCATGTCTTGTAAGGACAAGGTATAAAGATTTTCACCACGAGATCCCTTCAACAAATCTTTTCCTTCCAAGTTGCGGATGAAACAAGTGTGTTGTCGAAAAGCAACCTCTAGGTTGGAATCACAAAACTGTCCTACTGAGAATAAATTATGACCAAGACCTTCTACATAGTATACCCTTGAAATCGTCACGTTTCCAATCTGATATTCACCATACCCCATTATCTTTGCTATATGATCATTCCCGAATTTAACCGTACCAAGAAACTTGCTGACGAAATTTCGGAGCATCGAGCGATTTCCGGTCATATGTTTTGAACAACCGGAGTCCAAATACCACAGGATGATTTGGACCACCTGAAAATATCACCACACAAAGACAATGTAGAGGTATCGGAATCTGAGTGTTCCTTGTTATTAGCAGGTACAGATTTAATTATCTTAGATTTGCTAACTCTAGGTTTCTTAGATTTCCTAGCCTTCTTCTTCCTAATTGGTGGTGTAGATTCTAGTTGGCTTAAATCCTGAGGTATTTCTTCACTGATAGGCACTATAGTGGGGGCTGACCTAATTAAAGGGCACTGTTTCCATACTTGAGTGCGAGTGTTCCTAACTAAAGGACGCTCAGACCTAACCTCAATGGATGCATTCCTAGTTAAAGGGCACATTGTTCCATCTAATGTAAAGGTCCTACCAGTGGGACGCCATTGCCAGCCAACCTGGTCACGAGTTCTACCCGTTGGCTTCCATTCAAGACCATTCTTAAGTGCATTCATTTCATTCACATGATCAATAAGACACAAATCATGACGTTGGGAAAACATACATTCATTACAATTCCAACATTTTAAATCAGAATTCACAAATGGTTTCGGCTTCTGCACAGGCGCAGAGCTTTTAGTCTTAACATGATTCTTCTTATTTAAAACTGAACTAACATTCCTATGGTGATCTTCTACTTTCTTCTTTTTGGCACTACTAGTGGAGGGCTTGATCTTATCTTTCTTGAGTGGCGATCCTTTAGCCTTAGTAGTCTCTTTTAATCCTGTAGAAGGCTGATATGAGCTTAAACTCATATCCTTTTATCAACAAATAACCCTAAAACATGAAGCAAAATACCAATTTATTTGGCAAAAACAGTGTTATGTGGTATGTTTGTGTTTGTGTACACTTGTGTAGGTAAAAGGATACATTTTCAAGCAAACAAAGAAAAATCAAGCTCAAATGGATGAAAAAGACAAAGAAGGATCAAAAGTGACAAGACTTTGAAGTACAAGGACCTATCTTGACAAGTTGTCAAAGTTGAAGGACTAAAAATGCAAATATTGTGAAAGTCAAGATTCAAGTCAAACTTGGTCAACTCTCAAGTCAACTCAGTCAAAGGACCATTTTGTTCAAAGAATGAAAGTTGAAGGACCAAATATGTCAAAAGAATGAAGATCCTAGCTCAAAACAAAAATCTGCCAAGTTGAAGGACCAATTCTGCCAATATTGGAAAGATATTCAAGTTTGATCCATGTGACAAGTATTTCAACTAATGAGAAGAGAAGAAAGTTAGCACACGGATTGAATAATTAATATCCACTCAGCCGACATGCATTAAATACCCAATAACAACAGTTCAATCCGTGTGACCAACTTTTAACCAATCAAATGCTGACACGTGGCGTCTTCTTCATCAAATAAATTTGCCAGGATCGCGTTTTAGCTACAAGCAATTTCATGGAAAGATTACAACACCAAACTTGATCGTTTTGAAGAGACAAACACAATGGTGCCAATCAATTAACATATCATTCACTTAATCAAGAAAACCCAAATCCTTGTTCATACCTGCAAATGCCCTTTTGCAGAATTGTACACGTGGCAAGCTGGGATTGGTTCTGACACGTCACCAACCCCAACTAACTTCTCCTTCATGCCTATAAATAGATGGATAGACCTCATTTGTAACATGTAGCTTAAATTTGTAAAAACACATAGTTCTTTACTTTCTTTCCCTTTTCCTTCATTTCTACCCTAGCTACTCAAGAGTCTGACAAACTCTTGAGTTAGTTAGTTAGTTACTAGCTTCCAACAACTTTGTAACCGTTTTTCCATGAATAAAATTTGAATTCAAGCTTTCCCGCCAAAACTGTTCTTCCTACTTCTGTTCATTCCTTGCTGCTATTGGATACTGTTGTTGCTGTTTTGTGTTTGTTATGATCATTGATTGATTATAACTGACATTGAAGGAGTTTGATAGCTATTTGATCAGAATTCAGTTCATTCCTTGATTTTTGAAGATTTAAAGCAGATTGATGATTCCTGTTGATTAGTTAGCTGTTATTGTTGATTGATTGTTTCCTAGTGATAAGGTGGAGGTTATCACTAGGCTAAGAGAGCTCAGCGCTCCTCTTCTTCTCAAAGGATAACTACAATAGGTTTTAAAAGCTCTCATTTTTGTTCCTCTCAACAAGTCAACTGCATGCTTTCTTTCCTAGAGTAATTTTGATGGCTGCCTGATAAAAGTTGTTTAGAATTGTTGATAGTTTGATCTTTAGTTGCTTATAGTTTGATTCTGTTACTTGTTCTTAGTTTTGGATTAAGTCTAAGTCTTAGCTTATTTTCAGTTGAAATTTGGTTCTAGCATCATATTTGGTAATTGTTGCTCTTAGTGTTCATTTGTACTCTTAAATCAGTTCATTTGGAGTATAAAACTTGGAGTTAAAAGCATTTGAGTCAGCTTAATTCAGTTCTTAAAAAGCCTTTGTAAAAGTTTGTAATATCTGTAAAGGAGTGTTTGGGATTAGCATAAAAAGATTTTTCAAGTATTGAGTTCTTGTGTTTTAGAGTCCATTTGTAGTCAATTGGTGATACTAAAGTGTTTTCAGTCATTTACAAGCCATTTTGATAGTCAAACAGGGAAATGGTACTTAAAATGTTTGGGTCATCCTTTTTCAGTTTTGGTTTTTAGAACTTGTCATTTTCAATTTGCTAGAACTCACTCAATACTGGATGAAATTGGATCAAATTTATTTCCATTTGTAGCTCATATCATATAGTTTCAGATTCCAAGAGGATTTTACACAGTATTCAATAATCAGTCAGATATAAGCAAAAATCAGATAAGCAGACTTAAGTGAAGTTTCTGTAACTTGTAAACTGAAATTTTGTATCTCCTTATTCTCTTCATAAACTTGGCAATTTTTCTTCACAAATCCTATTAAGTCATTGAGTTACATGATTTTTTGAGAAAATCAACTTTTTGAAAATAAGCTGGTCAACGCTTGGTCAACATAAGCCCATTTTCAGCTTAATTCAGATTTAGAGCTTATTACTTGATGAAAAAGTTTCTAGTTTGATTTCCCGTTCCTTAATTCAGTTGCTTAATCAGGTTCAATCAAAAAATCAAGTTGTGACTGATTAGATTTTGCTATAGCTTATTTTGTGCTTATTGATAAGCACTCATTTGCTTATTTCTCAACTTTAGCCAGTTACCTTTGACACACGTAGCTTATTTGGGTTTTTAAGAGTTTTGAAACTTGTTTCATTGAATTTGGTTGAGTATTAAGCTCAAACGAGCTTATTTTTGTGCTTAACCCATTTTTGTCTTAAAAAGTTTTGATAATTGCACTTTGGTCCCTATTGTTCTTAACAGTTTGTATACTTGGCTAAACTACCATGTTTTTAGGGTTTGCACTTTGTTAGTCCTTGTAGTTTTAAAAGTTGTTATTTTTAGTTTACAATTTGTTAGTTTGTTACACTTTTGGTTAGTTGGTTATAAAATTTGCATTTTTGATCCTTGTAGTTAACTGTTTTACACTTTAAGTCCCTAGAATTGCTAGAATTTACATTTCAAGCATTTATCTTTCCTAGAATTTACAATTTCAGTCCTTTTAGTTTCATATTTTACATTTTGAGATTTACTTGAATAAAAACTTGGTATTTGCAATTTGTTTTACATATAAGTAGGTATTATTTTTCCGTTTTGCAAGGTTTTGATTGAATTAGCAAATAGAATATCCAAGCAAGTTTAACAACCAAGAACAATTAAAAACCCGAAATTGGTTGGACTTTCCATTAGCAAGAACTGAGAAAAAACGAACTGCATTATACACAATTTCAAATGGCGCCGCTGCCGGTTCTTTGACTACACGAGAGACTATCGATTGACGGTTTTCATTGGCTTTTGGGATCCGTTCACTTTGTGAACGTTATTTTTACGTATCATAAATCAAAAACAAATAAAAAATAAAAAATATAAAAATATATAAAAACTAAAAAATTAACAAAACAATTCTTTTTCCTAAAGAATTGACCAAAAAAATAAAAAATCCAAAAAGCAATCTTTTTCCTAAGAGATTGCACCCAAAAATATATATTATTGGATTCTCTCGGTTTTTATGTACATATAGTATTTTCTCTTAAAAAACTCATAAATACAAAAATATTTTCCATATATTATTATAAGTAAATACGTATACGTATAAGAACAATCAATCTACATATCTTCCATAAGTATTGCCGAGGCAATACACCGTGTTGAGGGGCGTTCCGGTCCTTGACACGTGTATCGATCAAACAAAATAAAGCAAGAATAGATAAATACTCTCAATAAGCAACAATTCGAAGAATACGAACATTTAAGTGAATAGAAAGGCGATGTGCTATAAAATGCCATTTAAGGGTCAATAGGTACTTAAGTGCTTCGCGCCACCTAACCCCCCGTTCACTTGTAAGTATTCTAAGAAGGAAGGCTTCATTGAGGGTCTTGCACCCAAGTAGTAAATAAGTATATTGTTATTTTCTTGTGGATATTTAATATTGAAACTCGAAGAGGATAATCCATTTCTCTTCAAAGTCACACGAGAGCTTCTCTCTCATTCCTCGTATTGAGTTGCATGCTCACTCGCGGGCGTGCACAAATACCGATTGGTGTACAACCTCTTCCTCCGAAAAGGAAGAAAAAGAGAAAGAGTAAGACCACCATCGTCCACCAAGCCGATCACGAGAATCGTGCTTTGACTCCACCACAAGAAGCCATGGCTATTGATAATCGCACTTTGTATGAACGTATGCAATCCAACATTCATGGATATTCTAGTGCCATTAAGATTCCCGACTTTCCCGCTAACACATTTGAGCTACATACATCTATGATCAATATGGTTGCACAATCACCTTTCTTTGGTAAACAAAATGAGGATCCTCATGCTCACCTTAAGAGATTCCTTTCACTTTGCAATACCATTAAGCATAATGGGGTTCCACATGAGGTGATTAGGTTGATGTTAGTGTCATTTTCTTTAGAGGGAACCGATAAGCATTGGTTAGACACCCAACCACCCGATAGTATCACCACATGGGATGGTTTCACCACTAAGTTTTTGAACAAGTTCTTTCCTCCACATAAGACTATGGATTTGAGGACTTTAATTATGGGCTTTCAACAAAAACCTAGTCAATCCTTTAGTGATGCTTGGGAAGAGTATAGTGAGTTGTTGAGGCGATGCCCTAATCATGGATTAGATCAAGTTCACCAAATCAGCCTCTTTTATGATGGCCTTAAATCTCACCACCAAGATTCACTCAATGCTTCCGCGGGAGGGAGTATTCTTCTTAAGACCTATCAAGAGGCTTTGGACATCATTGAGACTAAGGCAATGGTTCAAACAAACAATCCATTTGAAGAAAAGGTTCATGTTATCCAAAACAATTCTCAAATCCCTTGTGATAACCAACTCCTCAAGTTTCAAGAAGAGATTTTTCAAAGGATGGATAGAGAAAGTGAGAAGAATTTGCAAGTACACTTAGAAATGCTTCAAGCTTTTAAGAACTTGTCATTGAACAATTCCTCAAATAATGTGAATGCCATCACCATTTCTTGTGTTACTTGTGGAGGTCCCCATTCTTATGAACAATGTGATAAGGTGCAAGGGTATCAAGGGGAATGCTATGCTTACCAAGAGGAACATCGTGAACACTTCAAGCCTAATATCAATCCAAATAACCTTTCTTACAAATCCCAAAACTACCTTTCTCCACCCGGCTTCCCACCCCAACCACCCACCCAAATTCCACAAAATACTCCTCAAATTTTACCAAGGAATCAAGGGCAAAGACCACCATACCAAGGAAATAACTACAAGGCACCCAATCAATTTCAACCTCAAGCAATACCTTTTATCCACCAAATCAAGGATTTAACTCCCAACCTTTACCTTTCCAACCTCAAGGTTTTCAAGGTTATGTGCCACAAGAGTTTAACACAATGGATCTCTTACAAAAAATGAATCAAGAGAATGAAAGGAAGTTCCAAGCTATGGAGAAGAAAATGAATGACCAATTCAATAAGGTTTTAGTGGTATTAAATCAAAGAACACAAGGGGCTTTACCTTCCAACACACAAACAAACCCACGGGCCAATGTCAATGCTATTACAACAAGGAGTGGAACAACAATAAAGGATCCTTCACCTCCTAAACCTACTATTGTTCAACCCACTTATGCTCCTACTTGTGACAAGCCTTCTACTTCTACTCCACCTCCTCAAAATGCTCCTATTCACTCAAACACACCTTCTCAACCACCTTCTACTTCTCCTTTACCTTCCACACTTCCCAATGAAGAAGCTAACAAAGAAAAATCTTCCACCACAACACCTATTCCACCTACACCAAAACCTACTCTTCCATATCCTTCAAGGTTGAAAAAGGACAAGTTAAAGAACAAGGATGACATCCAAGTCTCAAATTTCTTAAGGATGTTCAAGCAACTCAATATCAATATATCCTTTGCGGAAGCTCTTGCTTATATGCCAAAGTTTGCTAAGATGTTCAAGGATTTGCTCTCAAACAAAGAAAAATTGGTTGATTTGCCCAACACATCCCTTAATGAAAATTGTTCCGCGGTGTTACTTATAACCTTACCAACAAAACTTGGAGATCCGGGGCGCTTCTTGATACCTTGTAATTTTCCCGGTGTTGAAAATTTCATGGCTTTGGCGGATCTAGAGGCGAGCATAAACCTCATGCCTTTATCGGTTTGGAAACAACTATCTCTTCTCGAGCTCACTCCCACTAGGATGACTCTTGAACTAGCAAACCGAACCATAGCTCACCCCGTAGGTATAGCGGAAGATGTGTTTGTAGGTGTGGATAAGTTTACCTTTCTGGCCGACTTTGTAGTGGTTGATTATGACATGGATCCTAGAGTTCCTTTGATTGTTGGTAGACCGTTTTTGAGAACGGGTCGTACCTTGATAGATGTGGCGGAAGAAGAATTAATTATGAGAGTAGAAGATGAGAGAGTGGTGTTTAAGTTAGGGAAAGTTTGTGATAGAAAAGAGGTTAAGGAGTCTAGACCTTGTGAGACTATTAACATTGTGGATGTGCTAGATGAAGTGTGTAATGAACACTTTCATGATGCTTGTAAGAGTGCTAGTGATGAGACACCCCATGTTGAAACCGTGGCCTCAATTGCTCCCTCTTTAAAACCTTTTGGAGAGAGTGATTTCCTCTTGGAGGAATTTGAGTCCAACTTTCTTGGTGATGATGATTCTCCCATTAATTGGGAAGAAGATATTCTTACAATCCAAAAGTTGCTCAATGAGGACCCTATTCCTTCTCCTATTCCACAAGAGATTACCATTGAGGAACCTTCCATAGTACAACCTTCCATAGAGAGTCCACCTCCCATTGAACTTAAGGACCTTCCATCCCACTTAGAATATGCTTTCTTAGAAGGAAAAGACCAGTTACCGGTGATCATTGCTAAAGAGTTGAAAGAGGATGAGAAAGAGCAACTTATTGAAGTTCTTAAGAAACATAAGAAAGCTTTAGCATGTAAAATATCCGACATAAGGGGAATTGATCCACATTTTTGTACTCACAAAATCCTTATGGAGGATGACTATAAACCCGCCATTCAAAACCAAAGGAGAGTTAACCCAAAAATCCATGAGGTTATTAAGAAGGAAGTGATTAAACTCTTAGATGCGGGTATGATTTACCCCATTTCCGACTCTCCATGGGTTAGCCCGGTTCATTGTGTTCCAAAGAAGGGTGGAATCACCGTGGTGCCTAATGAGAACAATGAGCTTATTCCCACGAGACTTGTGACCGGTTGGAGAGTTTGCATTGATTATAGAAAACTCAATGAGGCAACTAGGAAAGACCATTTCCCGCTTCCCTTTATGGATCAAATGCTTGAACGCTTAGCGGGAAATGAGTACTATTGTTTTCTTGATGGCTTTTCGGGTTATTTCCAAATACCCATTGAACCTAAGGATCAAGAAAAGACCACATTCACTTGTCCCTACGGTACATTTGCTTACAATAGGATGCCTTTTGGCCTATGTAATGCACCGGGGACGTTTCAAAGGTGCATGATGGCGATTTTCCATGACATGATAGAGGAAACCATGGAGGTTTTTATGGATGACTTTTCCGTATTTGGAAACTCCTTTAGCTCATGTCTCACCAATCTTGAGAGAATGCTTAAGCGTTGTGAGGAAACACGTTTGGTGCTTAATTGGGAGAAATGTCACTTTATGGTGAAAGAGGGGATTGTTTTAGGACACAAGATATCCAATAAGGGATTAGAAGTTGATCGAGCTAAAATTGATGTGATTGCTAAGCTTCCCCCACCCACCTCGGTTAAAGGTGTGAGGAGTTTCTTAGGTCATGCGGGATTTTATAGGCGCTTTATACAAGATTTTTCTAAGATAGCTAGACCGATGACTCACCTCTTGGAGAAAGAGGCTCCTTTCATTTTTGACCAAGCTTGTTTAGACTCTTTTGAGACTCTTAAGGAAAAATTGACTAAGGCTCCCGTTTTGGTCTCTCCAAATTGGGAATTACCTTTTGAGCTTATGTGTGACGCTAGTGATTATGCGGTGGGGGGCGTCTTAGGACAAAGAGTTAATAAGCATTTTCAACCTATACACTATGCGAGTAAAACCATGACCGGTGCACAACTTCATTACACTACCACGGAAAAAGAGTTGCTTGCTATAGTATATGCTTTTGAGAAGTTTAGACCATATCTTGTGCTTTCCAAAACCATAGTGTATACGGATCATGCCGCTCTCAAGTATCTTATGACAAAACAAGATGCTAAGCCTAGGCTTTTGAGATGGGTTTTGTTGCTTCAAGAGTTTAAGATAGAGATTCGTGATAAGAAAGGGGCCGAGAATTTAGCGGCAGATCATTTGAGTAGACTTGAGCATCCTTTTCAAGGAGATTTCCCACACCAAGAAATTAATGAATCCTTTCCATTAGAGGAGCTCATGTCTATCTCTTCCCAAGAGGATGCCACACCTTGGTTTGTGGATATAGCAAACTATCTTGTGGGCAATGTGCTTATTGAGGGTCTTACTTATCAACAAAAGAAAAAGTTTCTTAAGGAAGTTAAGTATTACTTTTGGGATGATCCATATCTCTTTAGGAAATGTGCGGACCAAATCATTAGACGGTGTGTAGATGGGCCCGAGGCATTTAAGATCTTAGAGGCGTGTCATAAAGGACCTACGGGTGGACATTTTGGGCCTAACTACACCGCCAAGAAAGTCTTTGATTCGGGTTACTATTGGCCTTCCATTTACAAAGATGCCCAAGAGATGGTGAAATTTTGTGATGTTTGTCAAAGACAAGGAAAAGTTACACAACGTGATGAGATGCCACAAAATTTTATCCAAGAGTGTGAGATATTTGATGTATGGGGCATTGATTTTATGGGACCTTTTCCATCCTCTAAGGGAAACAAGTATATACTTGTGGCGGTGGATTATGTGTCCAAATGGGTGGAGGCTAAAGCCTTACCTACCAATGATGCTAGAGTGGTTGTAAAGTTTTTGAAACAATTGTTTGCTAGATTTGGTGTACCTCGGGCCATCATAAGTGATCGTGGTACGCACTTTTGTAATGATCAATTCACGAGAGTTATGAAGAAATATGGAGTGAATCATAGACTTTCTACCGCGTATCACCCTCAAACAAATGGTCAAACCGAGGTCACAAATCGTGGTTTAAAGAGAATTTTAGAGAGAACGGTGGGAGAACATCGAGCTTCTTGGTCGGATAAACTTGATGATGCTTTGTGGGCGTTTAGGACGGCTTTTAAAACACCAATTGGTTGTACTCCTTATAGGCTTGTCTATGGAAAAGCGTGCCACCTCCCATTTGAGTTAGAACATAAGGCATCTTGGGCTCTCAAGTGGGCTAACTTTGATTTAAACCAAGCCGGTTCACATAGGAAAGATCAACTCAATGAGATGGATGAATTGAGAGCCAATGCCTATGAGAATTCTTTGCTTTACAAGGAAAAGACTAAGAAATTGCATGATGCTAAGATCAAGAATCGTGAGTTCAAAGTTGGAGAGCCGGTTCTCCTCTTTAACTCAAGAATGAAGCTTTTTGCGGGCAAGATTAAGTCGAGATGGTCCGGTCCATTCACTATTGCTCAAGTGTTTCCATATGGAACTCTTGAGTTGTCCTAACCCGATGGTCCAAATTTTAAAGTGAATGGTCACCGTGTTAAACATTACTTTGGGGAGGACATTTCCGTTGAAATGGTCCAAGACGTCCCCATTTTCCCCATGAATTAATTCATTGTGGGACGAGTCGAGCTAGAGACTCATTAACTCAAGCATCGTATAACTAGGTTTAGAGTGTTGTAGGTTAGAAATAAAGGTATAGATTTGGAGATAAGTGTAGGGGAGACCTTCTTTTGTCTTCATGATTTTTTGTAGGGTTGTTCACTCATCTCATGCTTTGGAGCTTATGGAGGAGGCCCTTGTATCCGGTTCACTTCGTTACTATAGTGATTTTTCATTGACACCTTGTGCTTAAACATGATTTCACTAATAGTTGTCCTTTCCTTAACTTGGGTTAAGCAAAGTCTATTCATTGTCATAAGTGTAGGGGAAGTTTTTATACTTCCATGCTCTTAAACATTAAGGACAATGTTTAGCTTAAGTGTAGGGGGGTCTTCTATCGAAGTGACCTTACCTAGAACTTGTCATTGTCTTGCATGATAACATGGAAAAATTGAATTTTCAACATTTTTCAAATTTTTGATCTACTTTGGCCAAAAAAAATATGCATTCATAATTTTTGCATCAATCGTTTGCATAACACATTTGCATTGTATATATCTTTTCTTTTGTCTTTCATCAAAAATATATAAAAAGGAAAAAAAAATATAATAAAAACATGGTTTTAACAAGTTTAGACTTCTTTGACATATTAGGCCCGCCATGGATATTTTGACTCAACCCGAGTTTGCTTATTTTAGCACTCTCTAGCTAGTATCCTTAACCATGTAGTCCTTCATTGGTCTATTAGGCTAAGCATCCACCAATTTCATTATTTGAGATTTTAAATTTGTGGAGAATGGGAAATGATAGAGTTGAAGCAAGTGTAAAAGGGCTAGATAAACTTCATGATAATTACTTGTGGCTAAACCCTTCTCTTCTTTGCCTCTAATTTCTTCGCATGTATATAATTGTTAATAAATAATCAAGTACGGTTTTAATTGGTTTGTAATCTCTTATGCATTTTTGGCTAATCATTTATGGTTGATATGAGTACGTCTTAAGATTCTAAGTTAGCACGTTTTATGTGTACTAGACTTATGTCATGCTCCATATTTAGCGGGTGTTTTTCCTTTTCTTCTTTTCAAATTTCTTTGTGAGGAATAAAGAAAAATAAGAGCGGCTTATGAAAAAAATGAGTGGCTAGAAAAGAAAAAGAAAAGAAAAAGAAAGAAAAAAAAATAATGCAAGACTCCCAAGAGGGGCAGTGTGGTGTTAATTATAGTGACTATTGAGTTCCAATATTACCTTGACGGGTTGCGGGAATTCAATAGATTGCTCCAATCCAATATTACCTTGACGGGTTGCGGGGTTGAAGATCCAAAGTCTCAAAAAGATGGCGGATGTAAATTATTGCGTGAGTTTTATTTTTCTTTCCTTAGCGAGTGTGTAGCTACTTATGAAAGCATGACATGAGGATTTTACACATAAGGCGAATGACTTATTACTCTTGAAACGGACTTATATTAATTGTGAGCGGTTTTTCAAGTAATGGATGAGAGGATTACTTAGGATTAAAACCGTGCTTCCTTATTTTTGGATTTTGCATTTCTTATACTTCACACTTGAAATAATGACAAATTTGCTCACAAGCAATTTGCTCAAATAATAACCGGTTCCATATTTAATTGTCATGAATAAGTTGATGCACTTTTTACTTGTGAATGCAATGATCCCATTTTTAAGCTTGGTATGGGGAAAGTGAAACTTGAGGGTGATGAATGTCCATGGTACCCAAGCCCTAATCTAAGCCATTGAATTATTTATGAGTTATTTCCATCAAAACCATTTCAAGAAAAATCAAAAAGATATAGATAGAATTGTATTTTGTTCATTGCATTATTAAAAGTCAAAATCATGCATCATTTAGTTTAGAGTAGTGTAGATGCATCTCATATGGCCAAGGTGGATTAATTATGAGGGAAATGTAAATTTGAGCTTTAATATATAATATTGCATGAGGACATGACAATGTTCAAGTGTAGGGGAATTTGATATGAGCTTAAACTCATATCCTTTTATCAACAAATAACCCTAAAACATGAAGCAAAATACCAATTTATTTGGCAAAAACAGTGTTATGTGGTATGTTTGTGTTTGTGTACACTTGTGTAGGTAAAAGGATACATTTTCAAGCAAACAAAGAAAAATCAAGCTCAAATGGATGAAAAAGACAAAGAAGGATCAAAAGTGACAAGACTTTGAAGTACAAGGACCTATCTTGACAAGTTGTCAAAGTTGAAGGACTAAAAATGCAAATATTGTGAAAGTCAAGATTCAAGTCAAACTTGGTCAACTCTCAAGTCAACTCAGTCAAAGGACCATTTTGTTCAAAGAATGAAAGTTGAAGGACCAAATATGTCAAAAGAATGAAGATCCTAGCTCAAAACAAAAATCTGCCAAGTTGAAGGACCAATTCTGCCAATATTGGAAAGATATTCAAGTTTGATCCATGTGACAAGTATTTCAACCAATGAGAAGAGAAGAAAGTTAGCACACGGATTGAAGAATTAATATCCACTCAGCCGACATGCATTAAATACCCAATCACAACAGTTCAATCCGTGTGACCAACTTTTAACCAATCAAATGCTGACACGTGGCGTCTTCTTCATCAAATAAATTTGCCAGGATCGCGTTTTAGCTACAAGCAATTTCATGGAAAGATTTCAACACCAAACTTGATCGTTTTGAAGAGACAAACACAATGGTGCCAATCAATTAACATATCATTCACTTAATCAAGAAAACCCAAATCCTTGTTCATACCTGCAAATGCCCTTTTGCAGAATTGTACACGTGGCAAGCTGGGATTGGTTCTGACACGTCACCAACCCCAACTAACTTCTCCTTCATGCCTATAAATAGATGGATAGACCTCATTTGTAACATGTAGCTTAAATTTGTAAAAACACATAGTTCTTTACTTTCTTTCCTTTTTCCTTCATTTCTACCCTAGCTACTCAAGAGTCTGACAAACTCTTGAGTTAGTTAGTTAGTTACTAGCTTCCAACAACTTTGTAACCGTTTTTCCATGAATAAAATTTGAATTCAAGCTTTCCCGCCAAAACTGTTCTTCCTACTTCTGTTCATTCCTTGCTGCTATTGGATACTGTTGTTGCTGTTTTGTGTTTGTTATGATCATTGATTGATTATAACTGACATTGAAGGAGTTTGATAGCTATTTGATCAGAATTTAGTTCATTCCTTGATTTTTGAAGATTTAAAGCAGATTGATGATTCCTGTTGATTAGTTAGCTGTTATTGTTGATTGATTGTTTCCTAGTGATAAGGTGGAGGTTATCACTAGGCTAAGAGAGCTTAGCGCTCCTCTTCTTCTCAAAGGATAACTACAATAGGTTTTAAAAGCTCTCATTTTTGTTCCTCTCAACAAGTCAACTGCATGCTTTCTTTCCTAGAGTAATTTTGATGGCTGCCTGATAAAAGTTGTTTAGAATTGTTGATAGTTTGATCTTTAGTTGCTTATAGTTTGATTCTGTTACTTGTTCTTAGTTTTGGATTAAGTCTAAGTCTTAGCTTATTTTCAGTTGAAATTTGGTTCTAGCATCATATTTGGTAATTGTTGCTCTTAGTGTTCATTTGTACTCTTAACTCAGTTCATTTGGAGTATAAAACTTGGAGTTAAAAGCATTTGAGTCAGCTTAATTCAGTTCTTAAAAAGCCTTTGTAAAAGTTTGTAATATCTGTAAAGGAGTGTTTGGGATTAGCATAAAAAGATTTTTCAAGTATTGAGTTCTTGTGTTTTAGAGTCCATTTGTAGTCAATTGGTGATACTAAAGTGTTTTCAGTCATTTACAAGCCATTTTGATAGTCAAACAGGCAAATGGTACTTAAAATGTTTGGGTCATCCTTTTTCAGTTTTGGTTTTTAGAACTTGTCATTTTCAATTTGCTAGAACTCACTCAATACTGGATGAAATTGGATCAAATTTGTTTCCATTTGTAGCTCATATCATATAGTTTCAGATTCCAAGAGGATTTTACACAGTATTCAATAATCAGTCAGATATAAGCAAAAATCAGATAAGCAGACTTAAGTGAAGTTTCTGTAACTTGTAAACTGAAATTTTGTATCTCCTTATTCTCTTCATAAACTTGGCAATTTTTCTTCACAAATCCTATTAAGTCATTGAGTTACATGATTTTTGAGAAAATCAGCTTTTTGAAAATAAGCTGGTCAACGCTTGGTCAACATAAGCCCATTTTCAGCTTAATTCAGATTTAGAGCTTATTACTTGATGAAAAAGTTTCTAGTTTGATTTCCCGTTCCTTAATTCAGTTGCTTAATCAGGTTCAATCAAAAAATCAAGTTGTGACTGATTAGATTTTGCTATAGCTTATTTTGTGCTTATTGATAAGCACTCATTTGCTTATTTCTCAACTTTAGCCATTTACCTTTGACACACGTAGCTTATTTGGGTTTTTAAGAGTTTTGAAACTTGTTTCATTGAATTTGGTTGAGTATTAAGCTCAAACGAGCTTATTTTTGTGCTTAACCCGTTTTTGTCTTAAAAAGTTTTGATAATTGCACTTTGGTCCCTATTGTTCTTAACAGTTTGTATACTTGGCTAAACTACCATGTTTTTAGGGTTTGCACTTTGTTAGTCCTTGTAGTTTTAAAAGTTGTTATTTTTAGTTAACAATTTGTTAGTTTCTTACACTTTTGGTTAGTTGGTTATAAAATTTGCATTTTTGATCCTTGTAGTTAACTGTTTTACACTTTAAGTCCCTAGAATTGCTAGAATTTACATTTCAAGCATTTATCTTTCCTAGAATTTACAATTTCAGTCCTTTTAGTTTCATATTTTACATTTTGAGATTTACTTGAATAAAAACTTGGTATTTGCAATTTGTTTTACATATAAGTAGGTATTATTTTTCCGTTTTGCAAGGTTTTGATTGAATTAGCAAATAGAATATCCAAGCAAGTTTAACAACCAAGAACAATTAAAAACCCGAAATTGGTTGGACTTTCCATTAGCAAGAACTGAGAAAAAACGAACTGCATTATACACAATTTCAAAGGCAAAGTGGGAATATTAGCAACAGATTTTAAAGGTGCCTTACTTGATTGTGCCAATGACGGTTTTGCTCCTGGAGTCTTATTAAATGGAGTTACAGCAATGGGCCTATTAGTGTGTAGTGCAGAACCTGGTGTACCTATGTATTGCAAATATGCTAAGCAATATTGAACTCGCTTAATGTATTCATGAGCCGAATAATAGTAGCTACTTGAGGGATCTAAGGCATAAAGATCGTCTAGAATATCCCTAACAAGATCTACATGCTTAATGGCATTCCTCATATAATCATCGTAGGTAACCGGGTTTCTCTTATGAAGCGGATTCTTATAAAGCACTACTGACTTGGTTATTGGAGCACTAGTGGACGGTGCAGAGTCGGTAGCTAAGTTATCAACAACTTCTTGTCGGGTGAGAAGAAGTGTCTCCTTTAACTCGGCCAAAACCATATTTTTGTCAATGAGCAGGATGTTCAAGTCAGAGATTTCCTCGCACTTTTGGTTCAGTTGTTCAACATAATATTGTTGTTGTGCCGCATTAAAAGCGAAGCGTTCTTCTAGTGAACCATAAAGAGCGGATAGTCCCTGTCTTGTCCGATCCATCTCCCCTAGAACAGACGAAAGTCTAATTTCTAAGACCTGGTTTTTAGACTCTGCAGCCTCTAGTTCCATTTTGAGTGTTTCATTTGATGACACATCTCTCTTCAATCTCATAATCTCTTCCTCTAATGCCTTAACAATTGCAATCATCTTGTCACTCGTCTCAACACCGTTTTCACAACCATTTGATATCAAAAGATTCTCATTTTGAGTTTGTTGTTTTAATTCTAAAGATATACAATGTTGTTCTAGTTGATTAAAGCGTTTTGAAAGTAAATTGTAAGAATCTTGTAGCTTTAAAAACTCAGCGTTAGATTCGTGACAAGAATGATTATCTACCTCATTTACAGTATCAGCAACATTTACATAGAGATCACAAACATCATCACAAATATCATTACAAATATTCACAGCATCACAATTAATCATAGCGGATGTAAGCTCATTCGAATAATTAACATTTACAGTAGTAAGCACATCACACGAGATTACTGCAGACAAGAATCGGTCATATTCGGTTAAAATCTTTTCTTTTTTAATTAGTTGTAGTTCGTAAGCGGTGTCCATTTCATAAAACACTTTTTGAACTTCACCAATTTCAAACACAAGATTTTCCTTAAGAGATGCAAAAATTCCTTTTAGACTTTCGACAAACGGATTGATCTCATTTTTAAACACCTCGTTCATATGTTCGAAAGCCCATTCTCCGACGTTTAGGCCATTTGAAGTCGTACGTTCCAAAATGACCTTGTCAAAATTAGTAAAGTATTGATTAATCTCTTGCAAGTTTAACCATACAGTGCTAACAGGTGGAAGATCCTTTGGAATTTCCTTAGGACCTTCCATATTGACAAGTGTAGGAAAAGTACTAGGGTTTTCTTCATCTAATATGTAGGTTGGTGCTGTTATGAGATCTTTGTCCATATGGAAGCGAATTCTAAAATCCGTTTTTGCAAGCTCCTTATTCAATTTAAAATAATCACACTCGGGATATTTTGCAGAATTGTATGACCGATCCTCATCAACTAGATCCTTACTTGTTCGATCATTGGGAAAAACAATCGGGTCTAAAGCCAATCCTAATTGAGTTGCATTATAAAGTCTAGGACTATGTCTTAAAGCTTGTTTTGCATACCGTGGATTAGGGGGAAGGCCTTTTAGACGTGATAAGTTAAATTCTCTAAATGAAGCATCAAATAAGTGAACTAGTTGAGAAGCAGCGTATTGTCTTAAAAGCAAGTAATCTAGACTTCTAATCTTATTAGTAGCATTAATCTCCATTTCATTCTTCTTAGACTCGAGTGACTCAAAATCCGTTTGAAGTTTTTGAAAATTAGTGACCACTAACTCTTTTTCTTTAAGTTCATTAGAAAGATTTGCTCTTAAGTTTTCAATTTCTTGCAAGTGACCCATCTGTTTGTTTCTAAAATGATCATATTCGAGATTAGTTAGAACACTAGACGAAGGCACTAATTCCAAGGTTTGAACTTTCTCGTTGCTTAAGGTAAGCTCATCAGACAAATTCTTATTCTTAGCTAAGGTTTCTAAGAGCGCAACATTCATTTGGCTAAGTAATGTAGCAGGAACCATGACCAAATCTTGTTGAGCAGGAGTAGGCGTATGCGAAATGGGTCCCGGTTGTGATTTACTCAAAGTCTGGGGACTCACATTGATATTGCTATCATTGTTTGTCTCCTCATTTGAAAGACTCACCACCGAAGATTCATTCGAATCAGCACTCTCTTGCACAACTTGATGTGGTTGAATACTAGCATCAGTGGTATTATCGGTGGTATTAATAAGTACCTCAGATCTCTTTTCTGGCCCTAGGCTGGAGATAGTTGCCATGAGAGCAGCCTTTTCAGATTGAAAGTCATCACAGTCTGAGTCATACGCATCAAGATCATCGGCTTGGTAAGTTGCATTCTGTGTAGTGACAACGTCTTGTTCAGCAATCCCTGGATCAGCAAGAAATGCAAGCTCCTCTTCATCAAGTTCCCTTCCTTGTGCCTGAGCATTCACCAGATAGATCTTCTCTGCAAACCATTGTCCATCCCTTCTCCTCTTGGGTTTCTTACAATCCCTGGACATGTGACCCTCTTCCTTGCAGTTGTAACATGTAATCATTCTCAACTTGCCTGTAGAATTAGCCCGTGGAGCAGGATTGACCATTGGAGCCTGATTGACCGTGCGAGCATTGGTAGTTGATGTGGTAGGTCTCCCCTGATATGGTTGAATAGGCTGAACCATTACCCTGCCATTCTCAATAGTAGCTTGTTGGCGAGAATTGGATGAATTCCTCAACTGATTGTTGGTAGGAGCTGATCCTCTGTATCCTCGTTTGCTTAAAGTCCTTGTGAGATAAGCAGACATAGTGGTTAGCACTTCAACTGGGTCAGCTCCTTGTTGGAATACAGGAATGAGGACTTCCTCATCATCACAATACATTGCTTGGTCTTGATGAGCTGCATAATCACTAGAAGGAATACTCATTTGATCAGGGTAGCTTGTTGGATATGCTGCATTCTCTTGATACGAAGAATATGAAGGCTGAGCATACGGTGCAATATTTGCTGGATGAAGTTGTGAAGCATACTGTGGTGAAGGTGCATTGAACCGATATTGTTGCTGATGTGAGGTGGGTGGTTGCGGTAGAATCGAGTATTGGGGGAAGGTTGGTGTCATGTAAGGTGATGGATGATAGGCTTGATGTCCCAAGATATAAGGTGTGTTGTTGTGTGACAAGCTTGGTTGATTCGCCATCAAAGCTAATGAATCAGGGTACATACCTCGAGGAGAACGGTGCATAATCACATGTTTCTCATGCTGCTGAAGAAAAGCATAGATTTGATCTAAATTGCACTTATGCAAATCCCGGGTTAACTTAACATCGGTAATATACTCACCCCATTCAGCTTGAGGTAAAGTATTCAAGAACTTGGTGTTAACCTGGAATGGAGCAATCACGAGATTGTATACATTCAGATCATTCATTAGAGTAGTGAATCTGAAGTAATAGTCGTGTAGTGTTTCCCCTGGGCTGTACGTGAATCGATCAAACAGATCATACAACTGACATTCCCTTTCCTGTTTGGTAAGAGACGTACCTTGTAGCAACACCTTTAGACGTTCCCATAAATCTTTGGCAACCATATATTGACTAACCATGCGATAAATATCATGCGGAAGAGCTTGGAGAAGAGTCTGTAGAGCCTTTTCATCAGCATCAGCAATGAGTTGTTGTGCCGGTGTGAGTTCTTCATATTCTCTTGGTCGAGACACGTTATTTGCCACAATGGTACCATAGTCGAGTGGACCATTCAAAATCGATTTGACCATAAGCCTTCCGTATGTTGGTTTTCCCTTCAAGTATTGCATCATACGGCCCTGCCATGCCTCAAACACCTCTTTAATAAGCATCGGTGGACGACTATCAGTTCCCGTTATGATTGAGATATCCGTAAGAGATGTCATCTGAGGCATTAATGAACTCGGATTCATTGTGATCACTTAAAAGACTCAAAGATTATCGGTTGATCGAGCAGTGAAGAAAGGTTGATAATTTGTGTTGTGTTGTTAAAATCAAGATTAAATCCACTAAAGATCGTCGAAAAAACTCAAATACCCCTTGAACTTGCTTATACGGAATAACCCTAACTCAGAATAAATCCTATTCGGAATCAATCCTATTCGGAATAACCCTATGCTGAAAAACCCTTATACTGAATAACCCTATGCGGAATAACCCTATTCTGAAAATGCCCTATTCGGAATAACCCCTATGCTGAATAACCCTTATGCGGAAAAACCCTTATGCGGAATAATTCTTCAATTCGGAATATCTGGCTATTGGCTATTCGGAAAACTTGCTATTCGGAATGATGGGCTATTCGGAAAGTTTGGTTATGCGGAAAAATTTTGGCTATTCGGAAAAATATTGGCTATTCGGAAAGTTTTTGGCTATTCGGAAAAACTGGCTATTCGGAAAGAATTGCTATTCGGAAAATACTGCTATTCGAAAAAACTCTTCTATCCGGAAAGTCTATTCGGAAAAATCCTGCTATTCTGAATATTTCTCCTATTCGGAATGTCTATTCGGAATAAACCTGCTATTCTGAAAACCTTCCTATTCGGAATCCCTATTCGGAATAAACTGGAAAAAATAGTTCGAGACTTTAAAAACAGCTTTAAATCCGATTTTTTGATCAAAAATCACAAAAAGTTTTATGATTTTTACCAAAATAATCTAAACCCAATCCTTATCAATCAATCCCAATAACAAAAACACCAAAAACAACAAGATTCAAGATTGATTTTTTCTAAAGATCACTAATTGATTCAAAAACTAAAAAAAGCAACACAATACTTACCTTAAATCACCCCATAGCTCTTGATACCAAATGTAGAATATTGATAACCTATGAATCTATGAAGTGGGTTGATGTTTTCTAGTGAGAGAAACTAGAGAGAGAAAGTGAGAGAAAATGTGTATGATTTTATTAATATGAAAGCATGAAATGAACAACAACCAACCCCTTTCCATGGTGGAAAGGGGTATTTATACTCCAAGCTAACATTGGGCTTGGGCCGGTCCATGACAAGCCCATGGACCGGTTCTTACTTAACTTAATAAGTAACATTTAACTAATTGTTAACTACGAGCTATTACAACATAAATCATATTGTGGAGTGACCGATACTTCTAATATACGTTAAAACGTATTTCTAACACTAGGAATGATCCCCTATGAGATTTTTAAAGGTAAGAAGCCCTCATTGGAATACTTTAGGGTGTTTGGAAGCAAGTGCTTCATTCTTAACACCAAAGATTACCTTACTAAGTTTGACCCAAAATCTTACGAAGGTATCTTTTTAGGTTATTCTCAAACTAACAAAGCCTACATAGTCCTCAATAGAACCTCACGTGTAATTGAAGAATCACTTAACGTGACATTTGATGAAACCCCTCCTTCATCTAAGACACCACCTTTGGTAGATGATGACTTGGATGAAATAGACATAGTTAATGCCAAAGATGTTAGAAACATAGGAGTTGAAGACCTTAGTGTTGAAAAGGGAGTAAACATTAAGTAGTCAAAGGATCATGCTCTCGATAACGTCATAGGCGAATTAAATCAAATGACCCTAAGATCTCAAGTCCAAAATCAAAGTAACTTCTTTTGTTTCGTCTACTTGATTGAACCAAAGAATGTTAAAGAATCTTTGATGGATGAGAGTTGGGTCATTGCTATGTAAGAAGAATTGAATCAATTCATTGCTAATGACGTTTGGGAACTTGTTCCTCCACCTAGAAGTTCTACCATCATAGGAACCAAATGGGTATATAGGAATAAGCTAGATGAGAATGGTTTTGTGTCTCGTAACAAGGCTAGACTTGTAGCTCAAGGCTATAATCAACAAGAAGGTATTGATTATGACGAGACATACGCACCCGTAGCAAGATTAGAATCCATTAGAATCCTTTCAGCTTACGCTTGTGCCTTAGACTTTAAGCTTCAACAAATGGATGTAAAGAGTGCATTTCTTAACGGTTTGATCAATGAGGTGGTATATGTAGCTCAACCTCCCGGCTTCATTGATTTTGAGAAACTGGATCATGTCTACAAGCTTAAGAAAGCTCTTTATGGTCTCAAACAAGCACCCAAAGCTTGTTATGATAGACTTAAAGGGTTTCTTGTAAAACATGAGAATACCATGGGGATGGTAGACAATACACTCTTTACAAAGAAGAAAGGTTCTCACCTCATTATCGTACAAATATATGTTAATGAGATTATAGTTGGTTCAACTTGTCAATCATTGTGTGATGACTTTGCCAAAATCATGCATGACGAGTTTGAAATGAGTATGATGGGAGAACTTAACTTCTTTTTAGGACTTTAAATTAAACAAATGGACGATGGTATTTTCTTTAATCAATCCAAGTATGTTAAAGAAATGCCAAAGAAATTTAGATTAGAAGAATCTAGACCAATGAAGACCCCTATGGCCTCGGATACTAAACTCACCGTAGATGATGATTGTGAGTCGGTAGACAACACCAAATATAGAGGTATGATTGGTAGTTTGTTGTACCTAACGGCAAGTCGACCGGATATCAAGTTTAGTGTTTGCCTTTGTGTTCGCTTCCAAGAGGCTCCCAAAACTTCTCACCTTGAAGCGGTTAAGAATATCTTCTGATACATTAAGGACACTATACATTTAGGATTATGGTATCCTAAAGGGACCGGCGTAGAAACCATTGTCTACGCGGACTCGGATCATGCGGGAGACTATGTGGATCGGAAAAGCACTAGTGGAGTTTGTACCTTCATGGGTTATGTAGAAACTAGAAGGGGGGGTTGAATAGTTTCTAGTTCATTTTCAAAACATTTCGTTTATTCCACTGTCCGCAGTTCCTTAAATATCACCGCGGTTCCTTATCAATAAAGAACCGCGGGCTCAATAAAGAACCGCCTACAGTGGATGCCAAATATTGATACGTTGTAAACCTTGACAATCGTTTGTATCAAATTCTTGATTAAGCTTGACTAGATATGAGATGTGTTTGTAATAGATAATAACTATAAGTAAGAAAACACACAAACACATCAAATCAAGTATACATCAAACAATAGTCTAAACACTAAGCACACACGTACTAAGCCTTAGCTTTTCCGCAACTAAGATGTTTAGACTAAAGGATGCACACTTGACCATAATCTAAACACGAAGCACACACGTACTAAGCCTTAGCTTTTCTGCAACTTAGATGTTTAGATTATGAGATGCACACAACACACAACATATAAATACATCTATAATAGTAAAGACATAAATGTAAAGGAAAGTACCGACACGATGATTTATAGTGGTTCGGTCACGAAGCTCCTCTTCGCCATACTCCACTCCTCGAGTACACCTTACTCTAGAGTTACTTCACTAGTCAACAAAACTCCTTTCAAGGCGGAGAAAACCATACACGTCGCTTACACAATTTCTGACACTAAGCTAGATGTCGCGTCCTAATCTTAGGTAGGACCAATCTACACAACGTTGCCCATTTCACCATTTAACGACACAAGGCTAGATGTCGAGTTCTAATCGAAAGGTAGAACTAATCTTCACAACGTTGCCTACTTCACCATTTTACGACACAAGGCTAGATGTCGAGTTCTAATCGAAAGGTAGAACCAATCTTCACGACTCTTCACTTTGAAGCTAAATGAGAACTTCACTAGACACAACTACATCACTTTATAGTTTAGTGAGAACTCACAAGACACAACCACATCACTTTATAGTTTAGCGAGAACTCACAACTCTTATCTATTACAACTCAATAAAACACATATCCAAGTGTACACATGTAACTTGGATCTACACAACATAAATCTAAGTATACACATATACAATGGATTTACACAAGACTTAATCAGAGTATTCACAAATACAATGGATTAACACAACTAATACAAGTATTCACAAATACATTGGATCTACACAATATTGATCCAAGTATACCCATATACATTGGATCTACAAAAGATTGATCCAAGTATACACATATACATTAGATCTACACAAGACACAAATAAAAATGATGAACATGATGATCTTCATCAAGACTTCATCTTTAATCACATCACAAGTGTGTGAGCGATCTTCTCTTTCCACTTAAGAGGATGAGGAGATTGAAGGAGAGAATCACATCTTAAACAAGATTAATCTAAACTAACTAATCAAGGGTTTAAAGATGTATTTGAAGAAACTGTGCAAAAAGGGTTAAAAGAAAACCTGGAAATGATCCACTATTTATAGGACAACATTGCAACGGTCAAAAACACCCGCGGTTCCTTATCTCTACCCGCGGTACCTTATCAATAAGGAACCGCGGGTTCCTTTAAGGAACCTCCGCGTTGGAGTCCGTGCAAATTTGTCCTTTAGTGGGGATATGCCATCTGGGGTAGTTTATACACTCAAAGGATATTCCTTTGGCATGGAATATGTCAAATTCAAATTAAAGAATATTCTTTAGAATATACCTTAGGGAATATTCTTTGGAATACTCCAAATTCAAATAAAACATTTTATTAAAAATAAATTTGATTAAAAATTACTTTGTCACTTTGTATAAAAGTTAGTTTTAAGAAAATATTAATCCTTGATCACTTAGTTAGGTTAATGACATGTTTGTACATACCTTGAGTGATTCATGCCGAATGCGATCTTGAAGGTGTCGAGAGAAGTATACAAATGTATTCTTGAGTGATTACGAGAACCTTAACATTTTACATAATGTATTGCGAATTATACGTTTGTCATCAACAAAACATAAAGAGATTATACCGACAAAGCATCGTAATGTTTGCACTAACAATCTCCCCCTTTTTGATGATGACAAACAAGTAAACCGCAACACATATTAAAATGCATAAGTTACTCGTTTACATTTACTTCTCCCCCTTTTGTCGAATCAAAAAGGTAGTCTTTATTTGTAGAAGAGGAGGATTGACTTCGAGAGAACATGCATCCAAAAATCTAATCATCCATAGTGGTTGTCGTTTGAGAGGCGAGAATCCAAACCATAAACCCATCATACAAAAATATTATGCTTGCATCATCCTAGTGAAGTCTTCAATCACCATAGGTTAACCAACTCCAAGCATAATAATATGTCTACGAGTGTCCAAAATGCATTACTTGCAAGACGTTCAATGAATGCAATTTGTGTGAGTCAACGATCGCAAATGTAATGACTTGAACTCTTGCAAATGCTCCCCCATGATATGAGCTTCCCCTTGCTTGAGGCACCAACAAAGCAAGAATAGTGACGAGCTACAAAAATGGGTTAGAAGTGTCCTACAAAACAAGGTTAGTAGACAAGAGCATATATAAAAAGAGATGTCACCCAAACGGGGATGATAAACAAGTCGTTTGCACAAACAATGACAAGCAAAAAAGTGTGCATGCGATGCTATCAATCCAAAAACAAATCAAAGGAGAGGATCTTGACAAGATCAATTCACAATTGTTGGAATAGAGATAGAAAAGAAACATCCATACCAATTGTAATGATAACATGTCAAAGGGTAAAAAGCTTAGAACTTTTGGAATTACCCAAGAAAATTCAAGATTTAACCATCAACTCTCAAAAAAACAAGGAGAGGATTTTGAGGAAATCAATTCAAAATTGTTTGAATAGAGGTAGAAAAGAAACATCCAAGAATTTGAAGATATCATCTCAAGGGGTTAAAAACTTAGAATTGATGGAATCACCCATACCAATTGTAAATTTTAACCGCAATCAACTCTCAAAAAGAGGAACAAAAATATCTCAACCTAGAGACATTTTTGACCAAAAAAAATAAAGGAAAACCAAAAGCGGATAAATCGACGCTTTAAGAAAAAATCGGGATATAGGACATTATAGGCAAAAATGCGTATGAATTTTGACACAAAATGGTGTTTAGCATACGATAAACTACATGCTCAAAGTTTCGTAGCTCTTCTCAATCATTATGGATGTTCAAAGAACAATTACATGATGAGGAAAGGGTAAGGCTCGACTCAACTTAGTTTAGAAAGACTAGAAGAAAGAGACTCGACTTAGAAGAGCATGACTAAAATGACTTGATAGAGACTCAACAAAGAAGTTAAGGATAACTTCACGAAACTAGAGAAGAAACTCAAAAGAGAAGAAAAGAAGGAATCTTCAAGAAAACTCGTCAAAAGAGAAAAAGACCAAAACGAACAAAGGGACTCAATGGTCGCGGTTCGTTAAATAGGTCCGTGGTTCATTATCAATAATGAGACCCAAGGTTATTTGAGGAACCGTGGACATTGGGTGTCCAAAACCGATTATCGACTCAAAGGAAAATCACTTGGTCAAACAATTTAACATAAGATGCTAAATGGATTGAAGGTCAATGCTTCGGATATGACTGTTAACAATTGCAATTGCAAGTTAAAATTACTTGAATATTTCAAAAGAAATATTTAAGTTGTCAATCTTACTAGGAGAGGAATTAGATATAAATCTAACCTTCCTTGACAACCGAGTGAGAAAATAAATAAGAAAAGAAAGATCACGAGAAAAACGAGATCCAAGACTCAAAGAAAAATCATGTTGAAAAACATGAAAGGAAATACAAGAGAATAAAGATCATACAAAGATGTATGAAAAAACAAGCCTAAAAACTAAGCATAATTTTAATCTTAGTTACACTAGAATCCTAAGATTTGCTTAGATTGAGTGTCTTATTAATAAGCAATACACATGCTTAATTAGAAGACAAGGTGGTGGCAGAATTTGGTGGGATAAAAGGTGAAGTCACCAAGGGTTCAACAAAGGCATTCTCAAAGGGAATGCTTTGGATAGGTTGAGGTTGAGTAGTCACATCCAAGAGAGTACTAGGAGTGAAGGGTGAGGTTAACTCATTCATTCTAGACTGGAATGAAGAGGAGGTAGAACCATGTGAATGGTTGGTACCATGGGATGAGGTAGTCTTGCATGGTGCAAGAGGTGGTGGGGGTGATGAAGAGATGAGAAAGGGCACAATCTCATTCTTAGGTGTGGCAAAAGGGTGAAGAGTTAAGTTTGGGTAACTTAATCTTAATTTTGAGGTGCCTCTTTGAAGAGGAGGTTTTGGATGAATTGAAGGATCTTGTAGAAACCATGGTAGTAATGGGTGGTTTAAGGGGTAAGGATGAATGGTTTGAGGTTTGAAGAACATGGCTAACAAGAAGGGTTTAAAAGGGTGAGGGGATGATCCAAACTAGTAAAGGGTTAAAAAGGGAAAGCCCAAGATATTTTGGGAGTGATCAAAGGTTTGAAACAAAGATTCCAAAGGGTGTTGGAACAATTGGGAAGTTTCAGAAAACCCGAATTTGAGAGCTTCTGCCCGCGGTTCTTTATCTCCACCGGCGGTTCCATATTGATATGGAGCCGCGGTCTATTTAAAGAACCGCCTACAGAGGCTTGGTTTAGGTGGTGAATGGGGGATTTTCCAATTCAGCAAATCCTAATGTTCTAGTCTAACTTATCATAAAGTCATGCTTAAGAGCAATAAAAACTAGAACACACACAAAGGAAAAACACATAGGTTCAATTAGTACGTAGGAAGAAAGTTAAGAAAAACCTAATGGCTACAAAAGAAAAAGACTCATAATGACATACAAAGTTCATCAAAGTAAACTATCATTAGTCATATATAGGAAGAGCCATTTAGCCAATTTAGAGAATGAGTATGAGACTATCTATAGAGGTGCTCAATTAAGGCTAAACACGACCATTTTTACGAGTTATACACCAACTCAACTTCCCACATGGAAGTAATTCAACCGTTAGGTCAAATTAAGATCCTAGTGCATAAATTCTCTAGTAGTCATTCTCAAGTTAGACAAAATGTAATTCCAACATTTGCCTAATAAAGTTTATCAAGGATGAAACTTGCATGGCGACACAATGCATGACCTAATGAGGGTTAAGAATGCACCATTGCATATCTTGTCAAACAAGTCTAGTTAAGGTTATTTATCTTAATAGAACTTGAGTCCAGTAACTTTGATGTGTATAAACAAAGTTTACACAAACCAAAGGAACACTCTTGATTGGTCTTTCGGAAATGACACATTTATAAATTGCATAGCAATGTAAATTACTTGAGTATTTCGGGTGAAACATCCAAGTTATCAAACCGACTCTATTGTGCATTATAAGTAATTATTAAACAAAATATGTCTAACAATTTGAACAAGTAGATTAAATATAACACCATCAACACAAGTGTGAGTTATGATCCGATGTATATTATTAATAAACCACATTCATGTCTACATTAAAAAAAATGTCAATTAGATTCGATAATGATATCAATCATAATTTGAATAATGAATTGATATATATTTGAAATCTTTCTTGATTCCCACTAACACTCCTTTAAGAGAAAATAGCTAAGATTTTCAAAGGGTGTTTCATGTTTTATAGTGAGACATTAATCTGCTTGAACTAATAAGACAATGATCGAGTAAGACGACCCATATCAAAAGATTTGACAAGCTCCCAAAGCTTTCAAACCTAAAAGTGTTAAAGAACATGCCAAGGTGTACAAAATGTTTATGTAACATTTGTAAACCAAGATATGTTAATCCTATATGCAATGCACACATAATGTTGCAACTAAAATGCAAGAAATCTAACATACGTCCTAATTAGGAAAAACTAGATACTAACAAATACCAAGCAAGGCACAAGAGACTAGACATAAAAGCAATACTACTACAAATAGCAAGGAACACTTAATAATGTATACATATAATAATAACATACAAGGAAACACACACAAACGATTAGCTTAACACATAAAAGCATTCGTCCATATTTTGAGTGTTAGATACAACAAAGTATTCATAGCTTGATTTTATTTGAAAATAGTCTTTGACCCATTTAAAATTTAATTAAGTTTAACAATTTGTAAATATATCACATTTCAAAGATATATCACCAAGAGATGTCCAACTTGATAGAAAAGAGTAAAACACAAGTTTTACGACAAACCGACGCTCAATACTTTGGACAAAGTATGGAACTTAGAAACCATCCAAATTTTAAAGCTTGAATAAAGGTTTGGAAGAATTTTTAATTGAAAGAAAATTCAATTACGTTCGAAATGACGGGTGGCACGACTTCTACGGACTTACGGTTGATTTTATATGATTTTTAAAGTTTTCAAAAATCTGTGTCGGATTGACCGCGGTTCCTTATTGATAAGGAACCGTGGGGAATAGATAAAGAACCGCGTACAGAGGACAAAAATGGGGTTTTTGACCAAAATCATTTGGTAACTTTTTGGAAGGACTTAGGACTCTAAAAAATCATTTTAGACACATAGAACTCGTATTTTAGAGTTAATTATGACACAAAAGATTTTTATACTTCCAAACATGAAAAGATTCAATTCAAGCTATTATACAAAGTTTATTTAACACCAAAACTTGTACGAATGAAACAACAAAACACATTTCATAAGTAATCACTCTTCATGAACAATATGATACAAAAATCGTCTCTATTTTTAAAAACCGTTTTTTTTTTAAAACCATTTGTTTTGAAAAAGAGAGAAAGATCGATCCAAGCTTTAAAGTACAATATACTTCAAAGATCTTGAGTAACCTCGCTCTGATACCAATTGTAGAAACTAGAAGGGGGGGTTGAATAGTTTCTAGTTCATTTTCAAAACATTTCGTTTATTCCACTGGCCGCGTTCCTTAAATATCACCGCGGTTCCTTATCAATAAAGAACTGCGGGCTCAATAAAGAACCGCCTACAGTGGATGCCAAATATTGATACGTTGTAAACCTTGACAATCGTTTGTATCAAATTCTCGATTAAGCTTGACTAGATATGAGATGTGTTTGTAATAGATAATAACTATAAGTAAGGAAACACACAAACACATCAAATCAAGTGTACATCAAGCAATAGTCTAAACACTAAGCACACACGTACTAAGCCTTAGCTTTTACGCAACTAAGATGTTTAGACTAAAGGATGCACACTTGACCATAATCTAAACACGAAGCACACACGTACTAAGCCTTAGCTTTTCCGCAACTTAGATGTTTAGATTATAAGATGCACACAACACACAACATATAAATACATCTATAATAGTAAAGACATAAATGTAAAGGAAAGTACCGACACGATGATTTATAGTGGTTCAGTCACGAAGCTCCTCTTTTCCCTACTCCACTCCTGGAGTACACCTTACTCGAGAGTTACTTCACTAGTCAACAAAACTCCTTTCAAGGCGGAGAAAACCATACACGTCGCTTACACAATTTCCGACACTAAGCTAGATGTCGAGTCCTAATATTAGGTAGGACCAATCTACACAACGTTTCCCACTTCACCATTTAACGGCACAAGGCTAGATGTCGAGTTCTAATCGAAAGGTAGAACCAATCTTCACAACGTTGCCTACTTCACCATTTTACGACACAAGGCCAGATGTCGAGTTCTAATTGAAAGGTAGAACTGATAGGTGTGTAAACACCCATCCTTTTTACCACTTAATTACAATAATAACCGAGCCAAAACATGTATTTTATGTCCTTTATGTCGGAATTATGCGTGGTTTATGTTTTTGTTGTGATTTAGGACGAAAAGGTGAAAAGTGGAGAAAACACGGGCATTCACGGGCTTTTATCAAAGAAAAAGACAAAAGACGGAAGTTTACTAAAAGCCGAATAACTCAAGTCTAATTTATTGAAGAATTACAAGACGAGTTCAAAGAAATCCCGAGCCAAAGTCATTAAAGTCCAAGATTTAAGAAGATTAAAGAAAGCAAGGACCTAATGACGCAATTAAGAAAAGATGAAAGAGGGGAGGAAGCTTCCTAAGCACTTTCTAATCCTCCCCTATAAATAGATTAGGATCATTTCATTTTACTCTTGTTGGATAGCTTGACAAACTATTTCTTCCATTTTTAATTACCTTGCACATTTAAATACATGTCATTTAATTTCTTGTCCAATTTAAATACCTTGTCTTGCACCTTAAATACCTTTAAATTCAAGTAAGTTTACTTTTAATTCTTGTCAATCTTTATCTTTATTGTTCATCTCCTCTCTACCTTTCTTTGATCTTTAATCTTTATGTTTATTTGTTCATGGTCATGTTTATGTTTTTGAGTTTTTATTGATTAAAGTGGGTTTTGATTATCTTGATCATTATTGTTAGTTTGATTGTTTTGGATTGCTTGTTTATGTTTAGTAGATGTTTATTGGTTAGTTTGATTTAATCTTGTGGTTGATTTTGTTTAGTTTTTATTAGATCCGAATTATTCTTGTTCTCCTTGTTCTTCGCTTGTCTGCTTATTTTTCCCAAGAATATTCCGGATAAAGCCCAGCAAAACATTCCGAGTGAAGGCTTTGTGAAGAAATATTCCGGATCAAGGGTATTCATCCGGAATATTGGACATTCCGGATCAATTGAGTTCATTCGGAATAGTTATTATTCCGCATCAAGGTTCTTCATCCGGAATAATGATTATTCCGGATCAACCAAAAGTTCCGGATCAACCTCTCATTCCGGATCAACAGAATATTCCGAATCAAGGTGCTTTATTCGGAATATTAAAACATTCCGAATCAAGGTGCTTTATTCGGAATAATATTCCGGATCAGCAAACATTCCGAATCAAGAGATATTCCGGATCAAGGGAAACATTCCGGATCAAAGCTACATTCCGAATAAAGAAGTTTATTCCGGATAGGTGACATATTCCGAGTAAGCATTTTATTCCGGATCAAAAGTTTTTGGTTAATATTCCGAGTAATGAAGAACATTCCGAACGAAGGTGACATTCCGGATGAATGTTTATTCCGAATGAGGGTATTATTCCGGATGAGCTATTTTTCAGGTTCTTTTAAGTTACTGTTTTTAAGTTTCTGTTTTTAATCTTCAAGCTTTATTTTTCCCGCCTCTTTATTTAGTTGCACTTTAAGTTTACTTGCCTTAGATTTATTTTAGTCTTGCCTTAGTTTTACGTTTTAGTTGCGTTTTAAGTTTGCCTTAGATAGATTTAAGTTTGCGTTATTTACTTTTATTGCCTTTTAATTTCCGTCATGCTTTTAATACCTGCCATTTTATTTTAAATTACACTTAGATTTACTTTAACGCCCTTTTCTTTTATAGTCTTTGCACAATTTATTTTAAAAACAACCAAAAATATTCGTTTCACCAAAAACAATAGAGTCGTACTTTGAACCGGAAATCAATTCGAGAAGATACCGAATTAAATTGAACCTAGCAAAATCTAAGTTATCAAATGGCGCCGCTGCCGGCTCTTTTCGTAAAGATAAACGGTTTTCTGTGAGAGACGCGTTGCTTTTTGGGATCCGTTCACTTGTAAGCGTTATTTTCTTGCACAAAAATTTTCAAAAAACCATAAAAATTAAAATTTTCAAAAATCCAAAAAGATTTTATTTTTAGTGTGTATATATATTCTCTTTGTGTTTGGTATTGTTTTCTTTTGCCTTTATAGGTGTATGCGTACTAGATCTTCTAATTATCAAGAGCCCGAGACTCGAGAAGATTTAGCTATGGCAGGTGTAAACAACAATAATAATCCACCGCACCTCAATAATAACAACAATGTTCATCCACAGCCCGATCTTCGAACAATGGAAGAACTTTGTCAACCTACCATGTTTGGACGAGGAGGACCGAATGCGCCGATGCAAATCACGGCTCCAGAGTTTTCGTTGAAGCACTACATGATTCAGCAAGTGCAAACTAATCCATTCGCCGGAATGCCTGATGATGATGCCAACAAACACCTCGACAAGTTCATTACAATCACCCAAAGCATGAAGTTGCCTGGTGCCACAATGGATGTTCTTCGCCTTCAACTCTTCCCACATACTTTATCACACCACGCTGAGAAATGGTTTGATTGTCTTCCAAAGAATTCAATTCATACTTGGGATGACATGACTCAACGCTTTTTTTCGCGCTACTTTCCACCATCCATGGTCACAAGCCTTCGCAATCAAATCAGCGGTTTCATGCAAGATCCCGATGAATCTCTTTTTGATGCTTGGGAAAGATACAATGTCTTAATCGATCGTTGTCCAAACCACAACATGCTCCCTGTGACCTTAATTGATACTTTCTACAACGGTTTGACTTTTCGTGATCGTGATACGATTAATACAGCCGCCGGTGGCACATTTATGAAAAGGAGACCCGAGGAGTGTAGAGAGCTTATTGAGAACATGACTACTCACCACAAAAACTAGGATTCCTCCGCTTCTTCAAGGAACAACCCGAGAGTCAATGTTTCTTCTACTTCAGCAAGCCCTGACATGACCGAATTCACCCGCATGATGACTGAAATGAACAAAAATATCTTGCTTCTCGCTACAAACCAACAACATCAAGTTAAAGCGGTTTCACCTTCTTGTGAAACATGCGGCGGTCCACACTCATACACTGATTGTCCTTCGTCTCAAGGAAATTCGGAAAACGTGTATGCAGCTTATGGTAATTATTCACCGGAAAATTACCAAGCTCGACCTCAAGGGGATAGAAACTTGCTGAGTTACCGGTCAAACAACTACCTTTCACCCGGTTTTTCTCCTCAAAACCAAAACAAAAACAACAATTACAATAGAAGCAACCAAATCCCACCAAGAGCTTCTAATCCTTATCACCCACCGGCTCAATAAGCCCCACCCATCAATCCGGATGTTGAAGCCTTAATGAGAACTCAAGGTGAGCAAATCAAGAATCTACAGAGCCAAATTATCAACTTGAAAGGGGATATCACCAAGCAAGGGAATGACATTAGATCCGAGCTTCGAGATAATATCCAATCCTCCTTCAGCAATCAAACGAATGATTTGAAGAATATGCTGGCTAGTTTCTTGCCCACTACTCAACCTTCTACTTCGAGTTCTCTACCTTCAAACACCGTCACCAATCCGCGAGCAAATGTGAGTGCTATTACTACCCGTAGTGGAGTTACCATAGTAGGACCCCCACCCACCCCCATCATCTACACCTCCTCCACCACCATTTATCCCTACTCCTCCTACACCTAGTATTAGTGCACCATTACCGCCTCCGCCTCGTCATGACGATGTTCCCAAGAAGAACCCTTCAACATCTCAACCTTTACCTGCTACACCTTCACCACCCAAACCCAATATCCCTTATCCTTCACGGCTAGGCAAGACCACAATGCTCACCAAGGAAGACTGTCAAATGTCAAATTATTTGAAGATGATCTTTCAAATGAATTTCAACATTAGCCTTGTTGAAGCACTTGTCCACATGCCAAAATTTGTCAAAGCATTCAAGGAATTGCTTAACAAGAAGGAGAAGCTGATTGAGCTCGCCAACACACGCTTAAATGAAAACTGTTCTGCAGTTATTCTTAAAGAACTTCCGAAAAAACTTAGAGATCCCGGTCGTTTTGTGTTGCCTTGCATCTTTAACAAAACCTAAGAATTTACTGCCCTAGCTGATCTCGGGGCCAGTATTAATCTTATGCCTTTGAGTGTTTGGAAAACACTATCATTACCCGACCTTACTCCAACAAAGATGACTCTTGAACTTGCAAATCGCACTCTCGCTTACCCCGTTGGTATTACCGAAGAAATGTTCATTAAAGTTGGCACATTTACTTTCCCGGTCGACTTTGTCGTTGTTGATTATGAAATGGGCCCTCGTATTCCTTTAATACTTGGTCGGCCATTCTTGAGAACCGGACGAGCTCTAGTTGATGTTGCCGAAGGTGAGTTAATCTTAAGAGTCGGGGATGATGCCCAAGTTTTTAAAATGGGGAAGCTTACAAGCAAATCCTTTGGACGAGAATCTGCGAATATGATTAATGTGCTCGATGATTTTGTCATCTACAACAATCCTCTATTCGAGTCTTGCATCGATAATCCAGTTTTTGAAGATGATGTGGATGATTCTCTATCCAATTTGGAACCTTCTCCCATATATGATTCTCCACCGATCTTTGATGCTTATGATGATGATTCTAGCTCAGATTCGGCTGATTATGATGACCTTACCTCCAAGTATCCCGACCTGCCCATTTATGATGATTTTGATGAGGCCGATACTCTTTCAAGTGATTCTTCTCATGATGAAGATCCTCCGCCATCACTTAATCCTACTTTGGATGATTACTCATTTGAGGAAGACTTCTCTATGTTTCTCAATATGTACTTCCCTCATGAGAGTGATGCCCCTCCTTTAGACCTCGATAATTATGGTCTTGATCCTACTTTGGATTTGAAGAAAATTCTTTCAAAGGAGAAGAAACTGGACGACACCACCATCCGCAGCACATATGATTTAACACCTCTTTGTCCACCTTCTGAGGACGAGGTTGTGCATTTTCTTCGCGGATCATCTTCAAATTCTGATGAGCCTGAGTGCTATTTTCCCTTAAAGGAAAAGGTGTTCGACCCCGGTATCAATATTCTGCAGCCATCTCAGTATCCGTCTAATGAAATAAAAGGAAATATCTTTGGAACTTATGGAAATCTGCTTACACCACTTCACCCTTGCTTCCACCGTGCTCCATCGTTGCTTAAGGGAACCTTGCCTATTCCTCTTTGGCTTGCCTTGTTCGCCTTAAGCTTGTGCTATTTGATGGACGAAAACTATGTCTTTGATCCTGGTGGATATGTTTCATGCTTCTTCCTATGGTAATCAAGGTCGAGTCAGGCTCACGACTCGGTGATCAAAAATCAAGCGCTTCTTGGGAGGCAACCCATGTATCTATCTTTTAGCTTTCTTTATCCTAAGTGTAGGGGAGACCCGTTGGTGTTTGCTATTTCCTATCTTCTACTATTCAGGGATTCGAGCGCTCAATGATCCACTCTTGATGATTTTTGACGACCCGTGATTCCGTGTTCCCATTTTCCCGGTTCTATCCTAAACTCTTTTCGATTCACTATTTTATATTCTCCAATATTAAAATAGGAATCTCGTTAGTTGTCTTTTCCTTAGCGAGATTTAAACAAAGTGCACAATGTCCTAAGTGTAGGGGAGTTTACTCCCACATGCTTAAACATTGAGGACAATGTTTATATTAAGTGTAGGGGGAATTCTATCTAAGTTAAGTGGCTCTTTTCCTTGTATTTGTCCTCATTTTAACCGGAAAATCAATTTTTCGACATTTTTCAAATTTTTTGATCTATTTTGGCCTATTAGTTTTTCCTTTGTATAGTTATTTTCTTTCTTTGCTAGAATTTTTTTTTAATAAAGTGGTTTTAATTTTCAAACGTTGTGAATCTTTTGACTCAACCCGAGTTTACTCTAGCTAGTATCCTTAACGTGTTTAAGTCAAGTTTTGCTAGGCTTTTATATAGGGAGCTTTAAAACGCGAAAGTCTTAACTCTCACGGGTTAAGAACAATAACTTTTCGCAAGTTCCTATAATTGATCCTAGAGAGTCGTTTATCAAGGGAACTTTAAAATGCAATTTCTAAACTTGAAAAAGTCTAAGAATTTGCAAGATCCTATAGGCGACTCGAAAACCCAAAACTTTGACTTAATAGGCTAAGCATCCACGAGTCTCATTCCTTGATACTTTAAACTGTGGAGAACGAGAGATGATAGAGTCAATTATAAGTTTGGTATTCTTTCGTGAATTTATGTGAGTTAATTATAAGCCTATTCTCCCATCGCTTGCTAATAAATTTATCTGCAATAAATAAGGTTGTACGATTTGAAAAGTTACTTAGCTTCTAGCCCAAGATCGTTTAAAAGTTGCTCGGTATGGATTAGAGTTCATAGCCAAGGCATAACTTATTGAAGCGGGATGCGAAGATTGGCGAGTCCAAAAAGGTCCTAACAAGACATGAGGGCTATATTTTGTTGCTAAAGATCCAAGTGATGTGAAGAATCATTTATCAAAGATCAATATGAAGGATCGAGACACACGACGAAAAGCAAAAACTCCCCACAAGTCATGGAGAAGTCTTTCTGAAAAGGCCCTAACAAGGTATGAGGATAAATAGATCCAAGTCCAAAAAGGAGGCGGATCGTTGTATATCAAAATCTCAAATAAAGATTGGAGAAAAATGAAGAAGTCGTGGTCTAAATATGAAGAATCTCTCAAAACTTCAAGTGAAGAAATTCCTATTATGAAGAGAAGACCATTATTTCATGAACTTCTCTCAAGATTTAAAGTATGAAGTCGCTGCCAAATATCGGTCCGAGAAAGGTCTCAAATCGCGAAGCGAGTTATGCCAAGATATGAACTTTTTGAGGTCCCGAGAAGCAGTTTTAAAAGATTTTCGTTCACTTTGTTTTCAGCCTAAATAACTATCGAAATAAGTCAAACAATGCATCCTCGTGATCATTCAAGACAACAATAAAATATAAGAGATACACCTAGGAATAAGGGAGTCTAAGTGAATAATTGGCCCAAATGAGTTCGTGTTAGTTTGCTAACTTATAATAACAATGATCTCGTTTTTAAGCTTGGTTTGGAGAAAGTGAAAACTTGAGGATGATGATTATTCATGACATTTCCAAAACCCAAGGTATGTTTTTGATTTCTGTACTTGTTTTGTTATTTTCTATCTCTTTAATAAAGGCCAACGTGGATTGATTTTGATGAAAAATGTAAACGTGCTTTGTAACTAATGCATTGCATGAGGACATTGCAATGGTCAAGTGTAGGGGATTTGATAGGTGTGTAAACACCCATCCTTTTTACCACTTAAATACAATAATAACCGAGCCAAAACGTGTATTTTATGTCATTTATGTTGGAATTATGCGTGGTTTGTATTTTTGTTGTGATTTAGGACGAAAAGGTGAAAAGTGGAGAAAACACGGGCATTCACGGGCTTTTATTGAAGAAAAAGTCAAAAGACGGAAGTTTACTAAAAGCCGAAGAACTCAAGTCTAATTTATTGAAGAATTACAAGACGAGTTTAAAGAAATCTCGAGCCAAAGTCATTAAAGTCCAAGATTTAAGAAGATTAAAGAAAGCAAGGACCTAATGACGCAATTAAGAAAAGATGAAAGAGGGGAGGAAGCTTCCTAAGCACTTCCTAATCCTCCCCTATAAATAGATGAGGATCATTTCATTTTACTCTTGTTAGATAGCTTGACAAACTATTTCTTCCATTTTTAATTACCTTGCACATTTAAATACATGTCATTTAATTTCTTGTCCAATTTAAATACCTTGTCTTGCACCTTAAATACCTTTAATTTCAAGTAAGTTTACTTTTAATTCTTGTCAATCTTTATCTTTATTGTTCATCTCCTATCTACCTTTCTTTGATCTTTAATCTTTATGTTTATTTGTTCATGTTCATGTTTATGTTTTTGAGTTTTATTGATTAAAGTGGGTTTTGATTATCTTGATCATTATTGTTAGTTTGATTGTTTTGGATTGCTTGTTTATGTTTAGTAGATGTTTATTGGTTAGTTTGATTTAATCTTGTGGTTGATTTTGTTTAGTTTTTATTAGATCCGAATTATTCTTGTTCTCATTGTTCTTCGCTTGTCTGCTTATTTTTCCCAGGAATATTCCGGATAAAGCCCAGCAAAACATTCCGAGTGAAGGCTTTGTGAAGAAATATTCCGGATCAAGGGTATTCATCCGGAATATTGGACATTCCGGATCAATTGAGTTCATTCGGAATAGTTATTATTCCGCATCAAGGTTCTTCATCCGGAATAATCAATTATTCCGGATCAACCAAAAGTTCCGGATCAACCTCTCATTCCGGATCAACAGTTTATTCCGAATCAAGGTGCTTTATTCGGAATATTAAAACATTCCGAATCAAGGTGCTTTATTCGGAATAATATTCCGGATCAGCAAACATTCCGAATCAAGAGATATTCCGGATCAAGGGCAACATTCCGGATCAAAGCTACATTCCGAATAAAGAAGTTTATTCCGGATAGGTGACATATACCGAGTAAGTATTTTATTCCGGATCAAAAAATTTTGGTTAATATTCCGAGTAAAGAAGAACATTCCGAACGAAGGTGACATTCCGGATGAATGTTTATTCCGAATGAGGGTATTATTCCGGATGAGCTATTTTTTAGGTTCTTTTAAGTTACTGTTTTTAAGTTTCTGTTTTTAATCTTCAAGCTTTATTTTTCCCGCCTCTTTATTTAGTTGCACTTTAAGTTTACTTGCCTTAGATTTATTTTAGTCTTGCCTTAGTATTAAGTTTTAGTTGCGTTTTAAGTTTGCCTTAGATAGATTTAAGTTTGCGTTATTTACTTTTAGTGCCTTTTAATTTCCGTCACACTTTTAATCCCTGCCATTTTATTTTAAATTAGACTTAGATTTACTTTAACGCCCTTTTCTTTTAAAGTCTTTGCACAATTTATTTTAAAAACAACCAAAAATATTCGTTTCACCAAAAACAATAGAGTCGTACTTTGAACCGGAAATCAATTCGAGAAGATACCGAATTAAATTAAACCTAGCAAAATCTAAGTTATCAAATGGCACCGCTGCCGGCTCTTTTCGTAAAGATAAATGGTTTTCTGTGAGAGACGCGTTGCTTTTTGGGATCCGTTAACTTGTGAGCGTTATTTTCTTGCACAAAAATTTTCAAAAAACCATAAAAATTAAAAATTGCTAAAAATCCATAAAAATTAAAAATTTCAAAAATCCAAAAAGATTTTATTTTTATTGTGTATATATATTCTCTTTGTGTTTGGTATTGTTTTCTTTTGCCTTTGTAGGTGTATGCGTACTAGATCTTCTAATTATCTAGAGCCCGAGACTCGAGAAGATTTAGCTATGACAGGTGTAAACAACAATAATAATCCACCGCACCTCAACAATAACAACAATGTTCATCCACAGCCCGATCTTCGGACAATGGAAGAACTTTGTCAACCTACCATGTTTGGACGAGGAGGACCGAATGCGCGGATGCAAATCACGGCTCCGGAGTTTTCGTTGAAGCACCACATGATTCAGCAAGTGCAAACTAATCCATTCGCCGGAATGCCTGATGATGATGCCAACAAACACCTCGACAAGTTCATTACAATCACCCAAAGCATGAAGTTGCCTGGTGCCACAATGGATGTTCTTCGCCTTCAAATCTTCCTACATACTTTATCACACCACGCCGAGAAATGGTTTGATCGTCTTCCAAAGAATTCAATTCATACTTGGGATGACATGACTCAACGCTTTTTGTCGCGCTACTTTCCACCATCCATGGTCACAAGCCTTCGCAATCAATTCAGCGTATTCATGCAAGATCCCGATGAATCTCTTTTTGATGCTTGGGAAAGATATAATGTCTTAATCGATCGTTGTCCAAACCACAACATGCTCCATGTGACCTTAATTGATACTTTCTACAACGGTTTGACTTTTCGTGATCGTGATACGATTAATGCAGCCGCCGGTGGCACATTTAGACCCGAGGAGTGTAGAGAGCTTATTGAGAACATGACTACTCACCACAAAAACTGGGATTCCTCCGCTTCTTCAAGGAACAACCCGAGAGTCAATGTTTCTTCTACTTCAGCAAGCCCTGACATGACCGAATTCACCCGCATGATGACTGAAATGAACAAAAATATCTTGCTTCTCGCTACAAACCAACAACATCAAGTTAAAGCGGTTGCACCTTCTTGTGAAACATGCGGCGGTCCACACTCATACACTGATTGTCCTTCGACTCAAGGAAATCCGGAAAACGTGTATGCAACTTATGGTAATTATTCACCGGAAAATTACCAAGCTCGACCTCAAGGGGATAGAAACTTGCTGAGTTACCGGTCAAACAACTACCTTTCACCCGGTTTTTCTCCTCAAAACCAAAACAAAAACAACAATTACAATAGAAGCAACCAAATCCCACCAAGAGCTTCTAATCCTTATCACCCACCCGCTCAACAAGCCCCACCCATCAATCCGGATGTTGAAGCCTTAATGAGAACTCAAGGTGAGCAAATCAAGAATCTACAGAGCCAAATTATCAACTTGAAAGGGGATATCACCAAGCAAGGGAATGACATTAGATCTGAGCTTCGAGATAATATCCAATCCTCCTTCAGCAATCAAACGAATGATTTGAAGAATATGCTGGCTAGTTTCTTGCCCACTACTCAACCTTCTACTTCGAGTTCTCTACCTTCAAACACCGTCACAACTAATCCAAGTATTTACAAATACATTGGATCTACACAATATTGATCCAAGTATACCCGTATACATTGGATCTACACAAGATTGATCCAAGTATACACATATACATTGGATCTACACAAGACACAAATAAAAATGATGAACATGATGATCTTCATCAAGACTTCATCTTTAATCACATCACAAGTGTGTGAGCGATCTTCTCTTTGCACTTAAAAGGATGAGGAGATTGAAGGAGAGAATCACATCTTAAACAAGATTAATCTAAACTAACTAATCAAGGGTTTAAAGATGTATTTGAAGAAACTGTGCAAAAAGGGTTAAAAGAAAACCTGGAAATGATCCACTATTTATAGGACAACATTGCAACGGTCAAAAACACCCGCGGTTCCTTATCTCTACCCACGGTACCTTATCAACAAGGAACTGTGGGTTTCTTTAAGGAACCTCCGCGTTGGAGTCCGTGCAAATTTGTCCTTTAGTGGGGATATGCCATCTGGGGTAGTTTATACCCTCAAAGGATATTCTTTTGGCATATGGATTATGCCAAATTCAAATTAAAGAATATTATTTAGAATATACCTTATGGAATATTCTTTGGAATATTCCAAATTCAAATAAAACATTTTCTTAAAAATAAAGTTAATTAAAAATTACTTTGTCACTTTGTATAAAAGTGAGTTTTAAGAAAATGTTAATCCTTGATCACTTAGTTAGGTTAATGGCATGTTTGTACATACCTTGAGTGATTCATGCCGAATGCGATCTTGAAGGTGTCGAGAGAAGTATACAAATGTATTCTTGAGTGATTACGAGAACCTTAACATTTTACATAATGTATTGCAAATTATACGTTTGTCGTCAACAAAACATAAAGAGATTATATCGACAAATCATCGTAATGTTTGCACTAACAGGTTGTTGTTTAACTTCTTGGTTCTCCAAGTAACAAACCGGTCTTGCTATATCCACCACGGAAGCCGAGTATGTGAGTGTCGGTAAAGCTTGTCAACAAGCTCTATGGATGAAGCAAGCGCTTGTTGATTACGGGATTTCTCTTGATGATGTTCCCATCATGTGGGACAACAAGGGTGCAATAGACCTTAGCAAGAATCCCGTGCACCATTCGCGAACTAAGCACATAGAGATTCGCCACCATTTTCTAAGGGATAATGTTCAAAAGGGGAACATTTCGACGAAAAGGTACCCTCGGTAGAAAACTTAGCTGACATCTTCACTAAACCACTTAAGAGGGAACCTTTTAATCACTTGTGTCTAGGTCTAGGTTTAATGGAACATATTCCTTAATTATGCATTTTAATTAATCGATTTTTTTAGTCTTTTCTTTTTTTTTGAGTTTTTGAGTATTGTAAACTCCTTTTGAAAACTTCTATTCCCTTTTTCAAAATTCTCAAAGTTCTTTCAAAAATGGTCGAGGATTGTTTTTGCATTGTTAATTTAATCTAAAAACATTTTTCATAGCTTCTTGCTATTAATAATGAGCTTACATAAATCATATGTATGGGTCTCTCAAATATAGCAAGAACAAAAGAGAACTATGGAGGATCATTGTGTCATGACTATGTGTCTAGTTACACACACCTCCTACATCGATTTTCTTTAAAATCCATGTATTTTGGTCAAAACCTTGTTTGGTGATTTCTTGTGTGTTTTCTTTGTCTATCTTTGCTTCTAAGAATATCTCCATGATTAGTTAGACTAGAAAAATAGGATTTGCTGAATTGGTAAATCCTCCCTCGTCACCAAATTTAGCCCACTATGGTCGGTTCTCTATTTAGACCGTGGTTCCCTAGTGATAAGGAACCACCTGTGGAGATAAGGAACCGCACCCAGTAACCTCTTTTTCGGGTATTCCTGAAACTCCAAATTTGTTCCAACAATTTTTGGAATCTTTGTCTCACCCCTTTGACCACCCCTAAAATATCTTAGGCTTTCTCTATTTAACCTTAAGCATTTTGCATCCTTCCTCAAATCAAAATGTCTTATTCCCCAAATGAAAGCTTTGATTCTCCTCCATTTTCTCCAATTGCTTTCAATCCCAATTCACCTAAGAACACTCAAAATCACATCTCTTCTTCTTCTAAGAATGTTGATTGTGGAACTTCTTATCTTCCACCACTAGCCTTTAGTGTTCTTCCTCCTTCACATGATAATGTCATGCATCATGGAACATATTGTCATCGTTGTCAATATCAACATCTTGCTATGGACCATATCTATGAAGAGTTGAATTACATCAAGAGTCTCTTAGTCAAACCTCCTCTTCACTATGACTATGAGATCTCTACCAATCCACCACCACCTACTTCTGCCACTACCTTGTCTTTCATCTAAGCATTGGTTGCTTATTCTCAATACATCTAGTTCAAGCAAATCTTAGAGTTCTAGTTTAACTAGGATTAGATTTATGCTTTTCTTTTGGCTTGTGTTTGTGTCTCGTACATCTTTGTATGATTTATTTCCTTGTATCTTTTATCATGTTTCCTTTTAACATGACTTATCTTGGATCTTTTGTCTCTTCTCTTAATTTTTTTTGTGACCTTTGCTATATCTTGTTGGGTGTCTCTTCTCTTCTATTATTCCTTCTATGTAGCTTGTCACCATATATCGATTCCTTGGTGCCCCAAGCAAGGGGGAGTAAGCACCAAGGAGGAGCATTTGCAAAGTCCGGTTCTTTTCTTCTTCAAAGACTTTTGCAACCTTTTTGCTTCGACAAAAGGGGAGAAATGATATAAACTCGTCTTCGAAAATCTTGTTTTATTAGGTGATTGAGTTTATGTATTGTTGGAATAAAAAAGGGGGAAATTGTTAATGCAATGATGCCTAAAAACATTACTTGCATTTTTCGGTCTGGCTTTGTTTTGATTACGACAATATGTAAAAACAAGCATTTACGAAAACAACGAAAAGCGAATTCTTGAGTTCAAGTATTTTTCATTTCAACCATTATCACTTAAGGTATGAACAAACAAGTACTCATCCTAATTAAGTGATCAAGGATTTAATCTTTTCTTAAAACTCACTTTTTATTAAATGTGACAAGTTTTTTTTATTAAACTTTCTTTTTAAGAAAATGTTTTATTAAATTAATTATTTGAAAATTTGAAATTTGAAAATGGCATATTCTATCTTGGTTTGGAATATCCTTTCAGGATATTTTAATCCCCAGATTCGAACCATTCCACTAAAAGAAAAAAGGGAGCGGAGTCTATGCAGGCGGTTCTTTAGCTCCTATAGCGGCTCCTTATCGATAAGGAACCACGGGCTCCAATAAGGAACCGCGGGCAGATATAGCCGTTGGATGTTTGTCTTATAAATAGTGGACCATTCTTAGACTTTCAATTCACCTCTTTTGCACATACATTTCTAGATTCTTTCATACCTCTTAAATCACTCAAATCCTTGATCATTTGTTTGATTACTACTTGTTTAGAAGTGAATCTTTCTCCTCTCATCTTTTCCTCTCAAAGTGCAAACAGAAGAACACTATCATCCTTGAAGTGTTGTGTCTACCTCAAAGATCCATTGAAGATCCAAACTTATTTATTCATTGTTGTGTCATTGTTGTGAAGATCCAAGTAGTTGTGTCTATTTGGAAGTTGTGTATGTACTAAGGTTAATACTTGATCCTTAAAGTATATTGGTGTAGATTGGTCCTAGCTAAGATTAGGGCTCGACTTTTAGCTTAGAGTCGGAAATTGGTTAGGCGACATTGTGTACGGTTTCTCCACCTTAAGAAGCTTGTTGATTAGTGAACTCTCGAGTAAGGAGTACTCGAGGAGTAGAGTAGGAACGAGGAGTGAGCTTCGTTTTCGAACCACTATAAATCCTTGGTGTTTGGTTTGTCTTTCCTTCCCTTATCTCTTTACATTCATTATTCTTTATACTTGTGATTATTAGTTTAGTTGCACTATACCTTTTTCATATTGTGTATAAAAAGGTTTCACATAAATACTCAAGTCTAAGTTTTTGAAAAGGATTTTTAAAAACCAATCTTTAACAAGTAAACTTAAGAAACTATTCAACCCCCCCTTCTAGTTTCTACAAGAATGATAAAATCCTGTTCCATTAACCTTTGCTTGACTTTGAGGTGACCTAGGTTTCCTATACATCTATGTATATTTAACACTAGTTTTGTTTTTAGTTGTTGAGTCAAGATTAATAGTTTTACCAGTATTAGGGTTAGTCACAACAATGGGTTTTAGGTCAACAGTGTCATCACTAAGTAGTCCACCCTTAACAAACATAAAAAGGTTGGCTGCTTTCCATTGTTCTAGGTCTGTCACCTTCTTTTTATATTCCTCAACTGGACTAAGAACTCGAGGTGGAGGAATAAATTCGTCCACTTGAAATTCTGGCAAGCCAGTCCAAGAAAGGTCTTTCCCTTGAGGAACCCCAAAGAAATTTCCTGCTGGAGGTAGAACAGCAGAAAATTCTTTCAACCCAATACCAATCATGTCTCTAGGGTTTCTCTGTTCACTTACACATTTTTCTAAAAGAGCACTAGCTTGATCAAACTTTTCAATTTTAAGCCCTACATCATTTTTAGCCTTAATGGCCTCATCTAATTTAAGTTGCAATTCAGCCTTAGATTTCATCAGAGAATCCATGGCCTCATTACTTACTTTTAGATCTCTAATTAAAACAGTGATTTGATCTTTAAGATTAAATTCCTTTTTCTTATGTTCTTCCACCATCCCATCATATTGAGCAAGACCCCTTTTATAGTTTGAAAGCTTGATTTCTACATCAAAAACATCTGATTTTAATTTTAAAACTTCTTTATTAAGTTTTTCAGTGTTTTGCCTGCAACCCTTAATACAAAAAGTATCATCATATACCTCACTATCTGATGAAGGGGAAGATTTGGCCATAAGAGCATATTGAACATGCTCTTCTTTCTTCTCAGCTACCAGTGATTCATTCCGCTCACACCATTTTCTATAAAGCTCCAATCCCATCCAAGACCATCAATTTCTTGCATGGCTACCATAGCTTTTGGTTCAACATCTTCAACCTTGATGACTTGGCTTGAGCTCTTTCCAGCATCATTCCTAAGTGGAGATCTGCATTCCCTCAAAAAGTACCCCATTCTATGACAATTATAGCATTCAAATTTGGATTTATCAAATCCAGCAGTTTCTTTGCTATTAAATGTCATCTTCCTACCAAATCTCTTGTTCCACCTATTGGCTCTTATACTGCTAAGTGCCATATTTCACTTGATATCCATCTCTTCAAGATCAATATCACTGATTTTCCCAAGATCTTCATAAGAGATTGGAGAACCATTGGGCAAAGCAACAATATATGCACACATAGTATCCAAGTCAATTCCGATTGGTTTAAGACTTGGTGAGCCAACATTGTATGTGTCAGTGGCTGATGGAGTTAAGCCGTCGACATGTGAATTCAATCCGCTGACAAGTGAAACATTGTCAGCGATTGATGAATCATTATGTGAGATGAATGCCATGCTTCCTGGTGTTGATTTGCTTCCTTGTTTGAGCATAGCTTCAGGTTCCATCACCTTCAGTTGATTATATATGTCATCAAATGAGGTGTTCTTGTGAGCCTTGGTGGAAATGATTGACTTAGCATGAATTTCCCAAGCCTCACCAAGACCTCCAAGGAAGGCAGCACTAATGTTTTCTTCTTCATATTCTGTTCCCATGAAGGCCAACTTGCTGGTGATATCGTGAAGACGACTTCTCACCTCACTTAGCTTCTCATTAGGATGAGCTTTAAACATAGTGAATTCCATAACCAACTACTTTCTCCTTTTTTTGAGAGTTTCCTTGTTACCATCATAAATGGTTTCAAGGGCTTCCTAAAGCTCTTTAGCAGATTCATACTTTCTGAATTTATGTTGTTGCTTAGGATCAAGAGCCAGTTTGAGAGTGCTTAAAGCTTTCATATCATTCCTTCTATCTGCTATCTCAGCAGCTTAAACAACCCTTCCATATTTAGGTTTTGCAAGTATCTCATCTTCAGTCTTTCGAGCTGCTCTTCGTGCTTCTATAGCAGCAGCAATCTTTTCTTCCTTTTTGAATTGGTTACCAAATTCAATAACTTCCCGGAGAACATAGTTATCAACTTGGAGATATTGCTCAAAGTTAAACTTCCGAAGTTCAAAGTTATCAAGATCAAGTATGGGAATTTTGAGATTGTGATTTGAGGATGAGTATGAAGGTTCAGTTGAAGTAGACATGGTGTTTTAGGATTTTCAACGATTTAGGGTTTTTGTGTTCTTTAGATCAAAAATTTCCTCAACAAGCTCTGATACCACTTGTTGATCCCAAACCTAGATCGATTAAGCTTTTTTATTATCGAGATTAGTTCAAGTATAATACGTAGAGAAACTTTGTATATTCAACAAACTAAGTATTATGCGGAATTAATACTTAATACAAAGAACAAACAACAAAACACGTATACCAAACTTTCAACTTCAATTAATGATAATGGTGAACAAAAGTGATTGAAAGTCTATCAAACATAAAACCTAAAGGCCTCCTTTTATACACATAAGGAGCCTTGTACACAAATCTATCGTATCAACTATTCTAGGAAGATATAATAAGATCAACATAACAAAATACAATATCCATGCATATCTTCCTAACTTAACAAAACGTGTTGATTTAAATAGCTAATAAGTCTTGACAATGGCTTGATTCTTTTTGTATGCGCTTACTCTGTCAGTGGCTTGATAACACTATGTCAACGGCTTGATGCGATGTGTCAGCGGCTAGAACACTTAGCTACTTTTATTCCCAACAAGAAGGCCATACCAAATATGCCATAAAAGCAAAAATTTCTAGTTAATTTTCATATTCATACAATCATAACACACAACACATATGTGAATTTGAGTATTGTCACAATCTCCACTCCTTAAAGAAATCTCGCCTTGTGTGGAACACCGTTTTTCCTCATCCTGCTCTGCCATTCGGATATGGTGATATCTTTTATATGCATCCAGGAAACACATGAAGGAATACCCACATAGGGATTGGACCTTCCAATCGATTTCTGGAAGGGGATAGCACTCTTGGGGGAAGACTTTGTTTAGGTATGTGAAGTCCAAGCATATCTTCCAACTGTTGTCGTGTTTTTTTACCATGACTGGATTGGATAACCAATCATGGTAGTACACCTCTGGCATAATGCCCGCCTTGACCAACTTTTTGACCTCATACAATATAGCTTTGTTATGCTTTGGGGCTTGTCCCCGTTTCTCTTGTCTTACCGGAGGGTACCCGTCGTAGATTTTCAGTTGATGTTCCGTGATTGACTGATGTACCTCAGTCATATCCTTTGGCTCTTAGGCGACGCTATCGTGGTTCTCTTTTAGTAGAGTGCACATAGCCGCTCTCCCTTTTTCCGATAGTGTCCCCCCGATCATGATCTCTTACTCTAGGAAGTCTGGGTGGATAATCACTTTCAGTTTGGTCGGGGGTGCCGTTGTTTGCACTGCCACTGGCTTTGGGGTTTTCGTCATGGTTTTTCATTCTGCTTGAGGTATTACGGTATTGTAGATCGTGACATTAGCGTCTTCCACTAGGAATTTCAACATTCCATGGGTCGTGGATGGCACGGCTCGGATCACTAGTATGGTCGGTCTTCCGATATTGCCGTTGTACCGCGATGGTGACTGTATCACCATGAAGTTCATCCAGGCCGTCGTCGAGTGTTTCGTGTCTCCAACCGTCACTAGCAGCCGTAACTGTCCCAATTGACATATCACTTATCCACTGGAACTTGTTAACGGCGATGTGGCCGGTATTAATTGGTTTCTCACCTTAGGCCGTAGCCGTTTGAAGTAGTGTTGGTAAAGGACTTCAGCTGAGGAGTCCCCATCGATGTATATGCGATGAAAGGCGTGACCCCCTATGTTTACTTCAATCGTTAAAGGTCCTTTTGCCACACTGCTTGTGGTTAAAGGAAGGAATGAGATTTCTTTTTCTTGGGAATTTTTTTGACTAACCCTTTACTTGGTTATTCACTGCCACGACTGCACCATGTAGATGGTCGCGGGTTTATCCTTGTGTTAGTCTTTTTTATTTGCGTTTTTCTGCTTGTCTTTTCCACCCTTTAACTCCTTAATAAGGTGTTCAAGTTTTCCCGCTTTCAACATTTCGTCATCTGCTTATTGAGCTGCACACATTCATCTATTGCGTGTCCCTTTTCACCGTGATATTCACAGTACTTGTTACCCACACGTCTTTCTATCGAAGTTATCATTGGCGGTGCTTTTGGGAAGTTAGCACCTTCAGCTCTAGTATTTCCTTTGGGATCATTGTCAGAGTGGTGAACTTGTTTGGTCCACGCCCTCTCGCTGCTGGTCGCGGTAGTCATTCTTCGGTCCTGTTTTTTGGGCTGATCATGAGCCTTATAGTTTGAGTATCATTTTTTTTTATTGTTTGCGGTTGCCGCTTCTCCACGAATGAAAGCTATGGTGCGTTCCATCATCTTATCTACGGTCCGGGACACCTTGTCATTCAAGCGCTTGATCCGCTCCTGATTAGTGATTTCATTCATGAAAGAATCAAAATCCTCTCAAGTTGAATGTAACTTGATTAATCATGTTGATCAATAAGAATTTAGATAAATTTAAAAAGTTTTTCTTTTAATGAAATGCAGGAGGTACATTTGCATTTATTTTTATTGTGATTAAAAAACTTAATCTATTAAATTGGCTTCACTTTAAGAGGATTTTTTTCTTCATAAAACTGGAGATTTTTATGATCTTGAAGCATGCTTTGACATATACGATCTCATTCTTAGAATGTTCCATAAATATGTCCAAAATTCACCCTCCCGCTGCTTGATGCGATGAAACTCCATAAGGTTTTTGACATTCTCTTTATCAAACATAACGATAAATTACAAATACATAAAAAAAAAACTAGCGACACAGCTTGTTTTTCGTTTACCTTCTCTTAATAGATAAATTATAATTATTGTTTGAGTAAAAAAGATAAATACGTACGAATATATATATATACCAAAAATATTGATTCAACCGAGGCTTGAGAACGTTTTGATGGAATCTTCTATAATACAAGTGTCACGTACTCACATAATTTCAGGGACATTTTAAGAAAGAAAATTTATCATTACACAATTTACGATGATGAAGCCCTTGACCTTTCTCGCGGTTCAGATTCCTTTTCTTTTGTTCGGTAATGAATAAAAATGAAGGAAAGTCAATTCCTATTAATTCCTTCTTTCATGTTATCCGAGTTTCCATTTCAAGTTATTCAGAATTTGTTTATAGAACGGCACCTTAATCTCACTTAAATCCGATCCTCGAGTTATACCATCTATAACGGACAGACCTCTGGACCCGAATCATTAGAGGAAATCTCTATAACTCACGACTTCGTATTAAGGAGGAAAATCATGAACTTTTTTTCTTTTGTGAGACTTGAACCCATAACCAAATCCCAACTTATTCAGAATTAATCGTTTATTTTTAAAAATAAATAAAAATAGCCTTTCTAAAATAAATAAATAAAAATAAATAAAATTTTAGTTATAATTTATTATATTACTTTTATTTGAGTTTGTTATTATAAACATTAACAAATTTATGATTAAAAAATTAGTTAAACATAAAAAGAATTATTATATAAAAATAAGAAAGAAAAAAAAATAGTAATATCAATATTTGTTGTCAAATGTTTTTTTTTTTTTTTTTTTTTTTTTTTTTTTTTTTTTTTTTCAAGATATACCATAAAAGGGAATGACACTGGCCAGGCCCAAGCTAAATCTTTATTCAACTTTTAAAAGAGTTTAGAATACATAAACCCATTGGAACTTGAAAATCTAAAAACATCCATCGTGAGTTGGTTAATCTCTGTTTAAAAAAAGATTAGCTAATCAACATCGTCGATATCCGGCAGTTAGAGGGAAAGGTATCACAAAGAGGTGTTTACCTCTTCACTGCGCCACATCAGCGCCACGTCATACCAACTAATCTCTCTCCTCTTCTCCAAAAACACCCCTTTTATCACAACTAGTCTTTCTCCTCTTCACTTGGGTCCCACCACTCACCATTTTATTTAATTTTTCAATTTTCACACAAAATAAAAATTCATTTCATAAAATTAAAAATTACAAAATACTAAAAAATAAAATACAAATACGAGAAATAAAATTACGCTACGAATATAAAAATACGGAAAAAAAAGACAATACGAAAAAAAAAACAATACAAAAAAAAACATCCTAGAGTTGATATTTTGCCGCGATTTGTAGTTGTTTCCTCATGATAACCGACTTTTGAGGTTCTGGCAAATCGTCGGTCCGAATGGAGAGAAACTCCAGCTCTTTAAACTCCATATCGACATCCACTTTAGCCTTCTCGGCATCGGCTTTAGCTTTCCTCGACTCGTACAGCTCTTTACCCGCGTTTAATTTGCGGAGTAAAGCCTCGTTTATGTCTTCCTTCGAAGTGGTCGATCCACTACCCGTGCTGCTCTCAGTTGTTTCTGATCGTGTATTCTTGGCAGGTCTCTGTTTGCCGGGTGGTCGACGCTTAGCATCTGGAGCAAATACGTTGCTATGATCAATTTGGTCAAGACCCTCGGGTGCGTTCCATTTTGAGAAGTTTCTAAGCACCCTCCACGTATGTTCAAGCGTAAATTTTCGGCGTTCGTTACAAGCCGCGAATTCACGTCGTGCAGCTTCAAGCACGTCGTCTTCGTTTTCACCGCTAGCCTTTTTAAGGCTTTTGAAGATAGCGTGAAACTTTTGAACATCGGGGTGCGAACGACTCCATTTCCCGGTCAGCATATTCTTCGTACGCTTGATTGAGTTACGCCGGTTGAAATCTTCCAAAATCGTGTTCCAAAAAAACTCTTCAGTTTGATCATTCCCGCGTTCTTTGTCTTCGGAAGCGGCGACCCAAACCTCGGCCAGTATTTTTTCCTCATCAGGTGACCACCGTAGGGGTGCTGAAAATTCAACTTCCTCTACATCATCGATGTCGTCCTCGTCTGCGGACAAATCAACCGCAACATTTTTTTTGCCGGCCGTTTCCCTCTGCCACGACCGGTATTTTTTTGCTTTCGTTGTGGCGGTTGAGATTGTGGTACTTTGAATTGAGTTTCGGGGACATTTTGAGATGGTGGATATTGAGATGGTGGATATGGATATTGAGATGGTGGATATGGATATTGAGGTGGTGAATATTGATTTTGGTGAAACGCTAGTTGTTGTTGATAAATTTGTTGGGGTGTTAATGGTGGAAAGTATTGTTGCGAATAGTTTTGACCGGAACCTTGGCCGGATCCTTGGCCGGATTGCGTCGCGGGAGAAGAAGACGACGATTGATTCGGATTCGTGCCGTGGTTGAGGATGTTAACGTAGTTGAGGTAATCGTTTGGGAGGTTTGACATTTTTTTTGTGATTTTTGGAATGTTTTTTTGATTGTAGAATGTATTTTGTGTGTTTAAAAATGTATAAGGTAATGAGTTTATATAGGGTTTAAAAATAATAAAAAAACTTTTTTTTTTTTTTTTTAAAAATATAGCCGTTTGTAACGGTAAAAAAAAATTGTGGGCCCCACCTTTATTTTCCAACGAGCAATGTCACTTTGTGACATTTGAGAACCGGCGAGGGGGGTCGGTGTAACGGCGAAGGGCGGCGAGCGGCGGCGAGCCTGCCACCTAGGCACGGCGAGCCTGCCTCGCCGCCATACCGTTCCCTCTTAGGAAAACGTTTCTGTTATAATAAACCTCAAGTTCCAAAAATTTCTTTGCTTGGCTAGACAAAATTGCATTGTATCCGACACGATGAAAGAGACGCCAAAGAAAAGCATTTTCAGTGCCAAAGAAATGCCAGGGCCGGAATAAAGAATAAAAACAATGAAGATTGATTTTAGAATCTGATATATTCCAAAACAAAAATAGAAAAACTTTGACTAGCTTGTTTTTTTAGTCCATTAAGGATCATATCTGTAGTACGATAAATTTCAGCATGCATGTTACGTATAGTGTAATTACGTTCAACAATACAAATGATGAAAACCATTATACCAATTGGCAGCACCTGTATAACTTTTTCCATGTTAATGCATACTTGAAACTAAAAACCTTATTACATGACAACATAATATCTCAGAGATCTTTATACGATGTGTACTATAGCTTTATCTAAAAGATCGGTTCGTAGGTTAAGCTGAGTACATGCACACTTAATGTCTTGATAGGAAACACACCAAACATCTTTCTTTTATTTTATCCATTATTGTTAAGTTTTGTTTGCTGCGCAAAACTATTTGCAAGTAGCAACCAAGACTCTTCTTGGAGCAGAAGATGGTCTTCTTCCATGAAGCGTAGCGTAATTATCAAGGAACAACACATCTCCTTTCTGCCACTTAAATTGGATGCTTTCCTCCTCGATTATTTCTTCACATCGCTTCACTATGTTTTCTGGTATCTCAGTCCCATCGGCCATCATTGCTGAGCTAAGTTCCTTCCCGTGCATCCCGACCAATGTGTTGAACCACATTCTCCTCCCTTTTCTACCCTCAAACACTCTTGTTAATGGTCTTGGACCCAAAATGGTCTTCACACCACCATTTTCTAGCCATTCAACATCCATTCCGAGTGCCCTTGCCCTATTACATCACAATGCTTAGATTATTAATAAAGGATGCCATGAATAATACTATGTATAACGAATGATTCATACCTTTTCTCAGCTTCTTGTTGGTCATTTGTTGCAAAAGCATCTTGCCAACCGCGACCTCTCATGGAGGTGGTGTTGTCATTGCTTAGCGCCGTGAAGGTGTATTTCAGCCCCTTGGCCTCAACTTCCTCAACAAATTCTGGGAAATCCTCAAGCATCTTTTCCGTGACCTTAAAGCTTGGTACAAATGGTGTCTCCCCACCCTCCAGTGGTGGAATCTCGCAGAAAAGGATCACCTTCTTTGGAAATTCTTTGATCTGTTCATAGCATCATTGATGATGGACAAGACCAACAAAATGTTAACTTTGGATCCATATAAATTTATGAACAATATTACATAAAGATCAACAAAGTGATTATATCATAATTTGACTTACCAGAACCATTTCATGATGGTAGTAAATGAATTCGGAAAGAGGACCTTCATTGGCAGTCCAAATCCTACCATGGATATGTGTTCTTGGGGCAGGCCCTACGTAACGGATATCATCCCATTCAAAAGCGTCCACAATGTCATTAAACTCAACTGCATTCTTCACATCAAATCCTCGTAGAAGAACCGCACTATTCTTTGTCACCATATCATCAAACCATTCCTTGTTGTTCTTCAAAGTCTCTAGCAATGACTCTATCCCATTCTTGCTAGGCTCTGGTGGCGTAAGCACCAACGGCAAAGTTTCACCATCGACCAACTTCTCACCCTCACATTTCCCTACCTTAAACTCCTTACAGTTGTACTCCATTTCTTACACTCTTTTGATGGTTTTGTGCTAGTTTTGAATGAGTAAAATAGGGGATTAGAAAAGAGTATATATAGCCATAGCCATAACCATAACAGCAGGCGGATCGACTTATGGCAGTTCTTAGGTATGTCCTTCCAAAAGCTAAAACCATGAGATTCCTGATTATATTACTTACTTCGTAAGAAATTTATCCCACCTATTAAAAAATGATGATCATATCAAAGATATCATTGTTTTCTAATGTATGCAAGACAATTACAATATAAAGAGACACGGTATTTTTTCTAACCGTCTAACTTTTTCATTGGTTTATTCTTTGACTTTGCCTTGGTGGATTTTCTGTCAAAGAGAATTTTGCTTAGAAAGAATCCTAGATCCTAGATTGTAGTATAAACACTTCATGGTATATTCCAAAAGGGGGGTACAAAATAGATTCATATCCTAACGTTTATATATTGATAACTTTTGTTGATTATGTACAATGACATTAAAGTGTGTACTAGAACGTCTCATGTATTTCTAGAGCTTTAATTAACAGTACTGTATTAAAGAAGAGTGAAGATTTATGTACAATGACAATGTACCTACAGTTATTTTCTTTATGCAAAGAACAAATTATAAATGATGAAACTTTCGCACCACTGACACCGAAGTGAGAAAGCACAGTTGAACCTAGTGGGGCGGTGAAGGGTGTCTAGTAGGTGTAGTTATACATTCATTTAAAAAGAGTTACATTTTATTAGTTTTACATATAAATACGTATAGTTATGACATGTATAAACGATATAGTTTAAATTTATATGCAATATGTTATTAGTTTACAAGTATAATAGGGCATTTTTGTTGCTTTTGCTTAACGTCATAAAAAACTATGACACAACCCTTGTAAAACCCGCATTCTTTTACCATGAGCAGTACACTTAGTAAACGTACGTACATATAAAAACTTTACTTTTATAGCACGAACACGTGTCACGATTATTAATTATAAGAATTACGTACGTGTTATTACACGATAAGTATTAATTACGTGATAGTACACGATAATTATTGACAATAATAATTATAATCACGAACATGAAATCATGAACGTAAATCACGAACATGAAATCATGAACGTAAATCACGAACATGTAATTACGTACTTATTTAATATAATACGATTAGTATCGTTACGTACAAGTATTTATTTATAACACGAACATTTAATTATAATATAACACGGAAACACGAACGTATGTGCACGTAAAATATTAGACACGGGAAAACTTCGGGTTTCCCCTTGTGGGCCCCATATGCCACGGACAACAAGGACAAGAGGGCCAAGCCCATTTTTGGTTTTGAGTAAAATAAACAAAAAGGGTTTCACCATTTTCATTTAACAGAGTTTTCTTAAAAATACAAAACCCTAGCCTCTCCTTTTTGCTCCTTTGGCCGCCGGATATAACACCACCAAGGGGTGTTTGTTGATCGATTTTGGTTAATTAAAACAAGTGGTAATCGTTCGTGTTTTTGTTCTAGTTTGATTCACGCATTGGTAATCCGTTATCCCTTTTCTTTGATTCTTTTATTTAATTAAGAACACATGAATAAGGATTAAATAAAACAAGTATATTAAACATGTCAACTAACCATGGGGGAAAAATAAAAGGTGTTTTGGGTTGGTTTGATTCGGCCGAAGCAAGGGAACCGAGAGCCGAAGCTCTCAGTGGTCTTCGAATCACCACCAACCGAGACCCCATGGTCTCGGTAGGGCTGTGGTGGTCTCGGCAGCAAGGAACCAAGGGACCCCGACTTGTGTCGGGGTACCGGTTGGTTTGTATGGGTATTGGCAGCAGCAACCAACACCACCGGCTTAAGCCGATGGCTGTTTCGGGTCAAGCAGGGGGAAAGCAGGCAGCAGCAGGGGGAACCACCGGCTCACAGCCGGTGGGAACCTTGTTGTGGTCAGCGGCTAGCCGAGGCTAACCAGTAGGAACCACCGGCTGCAGCAGGTGGTGAATTCGCAAGAACAATGGCAACCGGCTGTGCCGGTTAGCCATTGTTAAGGGGGTGTTTGTTTTGGTCCGGTTCATGGGAAGTTCGGTCCAGTTCACGGTATGTCTAAATTAAAAACACGGGTTCGGTTCATGACTAACTTTTACAAGTATTTATTTTTGTCAAGTATATTATTTTAACAAGAGAATTAAATTAATTAAGACATGACAAATAATTAATTTAATTTAACATGGACTTAGGTTAATTATTATTTATGAAATAATACATGTTTTAATCTAAGTAGTTTATTTATTTAATTTAGACTATAGTATTAATTAATTATTTAAGACATAGATATAATTAATTAATAAACATGACTTAGGTTAATTAAGATAATATTGATACATGTTTAACCTAAGTATCTTATACACCTTAATTTAATTAAATCATGTTTATATTTAATTAAATCATATAGTCTATAAATAACTTAATTAACATGATATTATTAATAACCATCTGACTTAGTTCAGTTGGCCACCAAGGTTGCACTAAGTGCTTTCTTTGGGGGATGATTCATGGAGGTCTTGGGTTCAAGACCTGCCAAGGGCCTTTCAGGCGAAGCGGATAAGGAGTCTAACTTAACTAGGCGCGAGTTCGAAGAAGACATTCTTCCGCTTGGATGTCATTGCACGACTCGACTCACTAACCACTAACATTTGTCGTTTAAAAAAAACATGATATTATTAATAAACTATACTAACAATCACATGGCTTATAATATTTAACCAGTAAACTTATGCTTATATTATTAGCTTATTAGTTCAGCTTATTTCAAAATATGGAAACTTTTTAATTCAGGAAACTTACTATTTTTGGAAACTTTATATTTTTAGAAACTGATCTATTTCTAGAAGTTAATCTATTTTTGGAAACTTTCTATTTTTAGAAACTTTCTATTTTTTGATACTTTCTATTTTAGGAAACCTGCTCTTTTTAGAAAGTTACTTATTATCACACATCAAGTATAATAATACAAGAAATACAAGTAATACGTAATCAGAATACATAGAATACATGATAAACACAACATAACCTTAAAATCAGTAAAACAAGACAAGAACATATAAAACAAGCTAAGACACGATATAATCTGTTAAGTACTCAGTAAACAGAATACTTATACATGTATCCTATTTATGTAGCATTAGTGAGATCGGAGTAGGATTCGTTCACTGGACATAAGGTACGGATTTCCCGTCCCTTCAGTATGGACATTCTTTCCTTATTAGGATTTCCCCGTTTGCAGCCAACTGTTTTCCTAGTATTATTTTATATGTTTGATTGCTTATGTTAGTTTAAGAGCCTAAGCCATATACATGCATGACCAGTGTCATCTAGTTATGGAGGTACCATAACCATAACACTAGAGGCACCAGTGTTATGACTTCCCCACGGCGGAGTGATTGCTCGTGGCGTCCCTTTTCAGTTTTGACCATTGTTATATATTATCATGTGGGGCGTATGGGTGCATCCTAGTTACATGTTTTACTAGTATTACCTGAGTGAATGCGATGTGTGCCTTGCATCCTTCACTAGGAATTGATCCCTCCTACCCAGACTTATTAATTAGAGGCAACCCCTCTAATTGCATGACGAGGTCTCCCCTCCAAGTATTCATGCACGGTGGAACCTCATGACCTATATGGGCTATTGGCTAATTAATATAGATTTTGCATAAAAACATAAGTCTTTTCAAACTATAAAACCAGTTTTATGAACATGTTCCAGGTTACTTAGGACTTATACATTTCCGCTGCTATTAGTCTTTATGCTTATGTTATTCCATGCTATACTTGTATATCCGTTCACTGGGTGTTATGCTCATCCATTTTCATTTCATGTTCCCAAACGGCAGGTACTCAAGGGCGCTCGTAGACTTTAAGCGTACGTACATATGGATTGGAAGCTATCTAGCCTTCTCTACTTTATGCATTTCATCATAAATTTTGCTACTTATTTCTTTGGACATTGTTTAGTCCTTTTCCATTTCAGTACTTATGTTTGTGTGTGATGAGCTTATACTTGGACTACCGATGTTTGTTTCTGGTATTTCCATTCATGGCCATTTAATGTTTTTAAGACATTTACCTTGTATGCTTTGATGACACGCCATAATCACGCGTGACATTCCATTTACCAAAATGAGGTGTTACAATTATGGTATCAGAGCCAAAGCTTCGACATGTAGGCTCTCAAAACATGACATGTGATTAGTGGGTAGTCACTATGGTCTTCCTAGAACTGACAGTTTGTTTTCATGCATTTATATCATATGTCATTGTCGCGGGAATTTTGACTAAGTAATGGTTGGTACAGGACTGGTCATATTTAGTCGCATGTGCTTTTATCTATCGTGTTATTTTGATGAACCGACCCATCGACGTTCATCTTCGTCATGTCATTTTGTTTAGGCGAACCGACCCAAAGGCGTTCACCCAAACCCATGTGATTTCATCATCATGCATTCATACACTGTTTTCATCCATAAAAAATTTCTCATGATTTATTGGCATAAATTTGTTTTCATGAATATATATTATGTTTTAATCAGTTTAATCATGTATTTTGTTTTATACTGTCATATGGTTCTCACACGCGAGCAGGAACAACTCAATGCAGCAGTTCAAGCTGTGATGCAGGCCATGCTTCCGCAGTTGAGGAACGAAATCATGGCCGAGGTGCAAGGTGCCAACAATCAGCACCAGCACCAGCATCCTAATCCTCCTCCTCCTCCTCCAGCAACACTGATCACATGGCTGGAGCGATTCAACAAGCAACGTCCTCGATCCTTCGAGAAGACTAACAGCCCCAATGAGGCTGAGAGGTGGCTAGCTCATATCGAGAAGATATTTGATGCAATGGGCTGCGACCCTGTCTTCAAGGCAAGGTTGGCCTGTTACAAGTTCGAAGGTGACGTGCTGGGATGGTGGAAGTCAGTGAAGCAGTCTGAGGGAGGTGACAACTGGGTGGCTGGCTTGACTTGGGCTTAGTTCAGGGAGTTAGTGATGGGACAGTTCTTCCCAAAGGCTGAGCAAGACAAGCTAGAAGAGGGCGTACCACAGGATCAGGCAGAGAGCTGGGGAGAACAGCAACGAGTTCATGCAGCGCTTTCTTCGTTTGGCCGGTTTTCTTGGCGCAACGGCAGGTACTGCCGAAGAGCAAGCATACAACTTTCGTTGGGATCTTCATACATCGATCGCCAATAACTTGGTGTGTGCTACCTTCAACATGGTGGCACAAGTATCCGATGCAACACGTAAGCTAGAGATGTTGCAGGAGAGATGAATCGGTGAGGCAGAAAGAACCGAGAAGAGGTATTTGTTCGTCACTCAGCGGTGATCATTTAAATTCATTCAGCACTATTAAAATATTTATCTTTCTCTATAAACTGCATCTTTCAGGCAGAAGAATGGGGACCGCTCTCAACCGGTTACTCAGCAACAACCTACTCAACATAAGGGAACGGTCAGACCCAAGACCGTTCTGCTACGGATAGGCGTGGCGGTAATGATAATTACCGTAATAACGCTGGCAACTCCAACAACAGCAGATCCCTAAACTTACTCATTTTCCCTTATGTTACATGTTTATAATTCATAATTCTGACACTTCAGCATCTTCTACCAGGAATCATGGCAACGGGAGGGAGCAGGACCGCAGAGGTTCACAACCCAACCGTACAACTATTACTGGTATTCTGCATTGTCCTATTTGTATATATAAACCATGTCTCATGTATACTTTTCTGAACAGGCTCCCATCCAGCAAGGGCACCTGTTGGAGGGTATACTCACCCTCTCTGCACTACTTGCAACTGTAGGCACCCAGGGCCATGTCGCCGCGACAGCGATGCTTGCTTCAAGTGTGGCATGACTGGTCATCTCATGAAGGATTGCCACAAGGGTGAGATAGAGGGCACATCTGGACATGCCGACTCCAAGCCACCTCCTACTATTGGGCGGGTGTACACGACTTCACGTGATCAGGCCAACAAGTCTATAGGTACCATCACTGGAATCTTGTATATGTATGGTCAAGTTGCATGTGTTTTATTTGACACAGGTGCTACTCATTCGGTCATTTCTACTGCTTATGCCAAGAATGTTAGGATATCCCCTATGTATTAAAAATTTCCACGCCCTTAAGAGACTCTGTACGCATAACCCATGGGTACAAGAGCCTTCCCCTAGAGTTTGACGACAAGATTCGTCCTGTTGACGCACTTTCATTAGATATGTGCGATTTTGAAATGATATTAGGCATGGACTGGCTATCCAAACATCACGCCACCATTTACTGCCATTCATACCGGTCATCTTCGGTGATGTAAATGCACTAGAGTACTATTCACAACGGTTTCATACCCGGAAGGTCTGTACAAATAATTTCAACCTTACAGCACGTGCACTACTATCACATGGTTGCGAGGGCTATCTTGCAACTGTTCATGACTTGGAGGAAGAATCTCCATCTATCCAGAATCAGCCGATCGTGTTAGAATTCCCAGACGTGTTTCCAGAAGAACTTCCGGGCATACCACTTACTCGTGAAGTGGAGTTTAATATTGAGCCCATCCTAGGAACTGAGCCAATTTCTAAGGCTCCTTATCGCATGGCTCCCATAGAGCTGAAGGAGTTAAAAGAACAACTGCAGGAACTGTTGGAACGCGGTTTATGCGTCTCTACATAGATTATCGTGAGCTTAACAAGATCACCATCAGGAATAGATATCCGTTGCCACGCATTGACGACTTGTTTGACCAACTCCAAGGGGCCAAACATTTCTCCAAGATTGATCTAAGGTCGGGCTATCATCAGTTACGGTTTAAAGAGCATGACATCGCCAAGACTGCTTTCCGTACACGTTATGGGCATTACGAATTCATAGTCATGCCATTTGGCCTTACCAATGTTCCAGCTGTTTTCATGGATTTGATGAACCGTATCTTCCATGAGTTCCTGGACAAGTTCGTCATTGTCTTCATTGACGACATTCTGATTTTCTCTAAGTCAAAGGAGGGACACGAAGACCATCTTCGTACTGTGCTACAGATACTTCGCCAGAAGCAGTTGTATGCTAAATTCTACAAGTGTGAGTTCTGGTTAGACAAGGTGGCGTTCCTAGGCCACATTGTATCAGCAGAAGGAATAACCATGGATCCAGCAAAGGTTGAGGCTATTACCAAGTGGCCAAGACCGACATCAACGACTGAAGTTCGCAGTTTCCTAGCCTTAGCTGGTTACTACCGTAGGTTCGTAGAGAAATTTTCCCGTTTAGCACTGCCATTGACCAAACTGATGCGGAAAGGGGAGAAATTCGTCTGGACTGTAGAAATTCGTTTAGACTATAGAAAGAGAGAAGAGCTTTGAAGACCTAAAGCAGAGGCTGGTATCTGCACCGATTCTTACTCTCCCATCTGGTACAGGTGGATTTCAAATATACAGTGATGCTTCAGGGAAGGGACTCGGTTGTATTCTCATGCAACATGGGAAAGTGATTGCTTACGCATCACGGCAGCTTAAGCCTTATGAGGAGAACTACCGTACGCATGACCTGGAACTTGCAGCGGTCGTGTTTGCATTGGCACTACTTTTATGGAGAATCATGTGATATCTTCACATATCACAAGAGCCTGAAATACATCTTCACTCAACGTGAACTAAACATGAGGCAGAGAAGATGGTTAGAGCTGTTGAAGGATTATGACATTAATCTGAAGTATCATCCCGACAAGGCGAATGTAGTGGTAGATGCACTTAGTAGGAAGTCGGGTATGATCAACGGCATCAAGATAGAGGAAGAGATTATAAGAGACTTGGAGCGACTAGACATTGAGATCATGGTACGTGGACAACACGATTACTGGGCTAATCTTAGAGTGGAACCTGAATTACTCTCTAGGATCAAGGAAGCTCAGAAAGATGATGGTGAAATTTGGGCGATCATTCAGAACTTGGATCAGCAGACAGAGTTTCGGTTAGATGACGACGGTATCTTATGGCAGGGCACCAGAATTTATGTTCCTGATGATCTTACACTCAGGGAAGCATTATTGGCTGAAGCTCATAGCTCCCCATTCTCTATTCATCCTGGTTCGACCAATATGTACCACGACATCAAACAGTACTTTTGGTGGAGTGGTATGAAACAGGATGTTGCTACGTATGTTTCCAAATGTCTTACCTGCCAGCAGGTTAAGATCGAGCATCAGCGGTCTAGTGGTCTACTACAACCGTTAGACATTCCAGAGTGGAAGTGGGACAAAATCACCATGGATTTTGTTACCGGTCTTCCGTAGACAAAGAGGAAGCATGATGCGATTTAGGTTATCGTTGATCGACTTACTAAGTCAGCTCACTTCTTACCGATCCACAAGGAAGATCCGGTTAGTAAACTCGCTGATACTTACAAGAAGGAGATCATGAGACTTCATGATGCTCCATCCAGTATCGTCTCGGACAGAGATCCTCGGTTTACTTCGCGATTTTGGAAAGGTCTGCAGAAAGCTTGGGGTACAAAACTTAAGCTTAGCATGGCTTTTCATCCTCAAACAGACGGACAGTCGGAGCGAACTATTCAGACATTAGAAGACATGCTTCGAGCATGTGCCTTGGAGTGGACAGGATATTGGGATGATTATATCTGCTTGGTAGAGTTTGCATACAACAACAGTTGGCACGCCAACATTAAGTGTGCACCGTTCGAGATATTGTATGGCAGAAAGTGTCGCGCCCCAATCTGCTGGGATCAGGTTGGTGAACGAACACTTGAAGGACCAGAGATGATAGAGTTGACCAACGAGAAGGTCGTTGTAGCTAAGCAGAAATTACAAGAAGCTCGTGCACGTCGGAAGAGCTATGCCGACAAGCATCATAGGGACTTACATTTCAACGTCGGAGATCATATCTTTCTCAAGGTATCACCGGCACGTGGTGTTAGACGTTTTAGAATCAAAAGGAAACTCAGTCCTTAATTCATCGAACCATTTGATATCATCGAGCGAGTCGGTGAAGTATCTTATCGCTTAGCGTTACCTCCGCAGCTTTCTCACGTTCATGACGTTTTCCATGTGTCCTTACTTAGAGGGTACAATTATCATCCCCTTCACACGGTTTAGTATCCACTAGAACAGATTCGTGAATATCTTACCTTCATAGAGGAACCCAAGCGAGTTCTTGACAGACAAGAACGAGTCATGAGGAAGAAGACGATTCCTTTCGTCAAAATCCTTTAGAGGGATCATATCGAGCGGGAAGCCACTTGGGAAACAAAGGAGTCTATCCGGGCTTCTTACCCTCATTTCAAGTTTTGAATTCGGGTATGTTCCTCTTTCAGTTTACTTTATCTATAATTCGGGGACGAATTATTCTTTTTAGGGGAGAAAAGTTATAAACCCCGCATGCTTTTACCATGAATAGTACACTTAGTAAACGTACATACATATAAAAACTTTCCTTTTATTACATGCACACGTGTCACGATTATTAATTACAAGAATTACGTACGTGTTATTACACGATAAGTATTAAGTACGTGATAGTACACGATAATTATTGACAATAATAATTATAATCATGAATGTAGGATATGTAAATCTTGCTTATGTTTAGAGAGAGAAAGAGATAGAAAGATAGATGATTTCACACACACTTTAGAGAGAGAAAGTGATTTTGGAAATACGTTTTTCCAAAGAAAGTCTTGGTCACATCATTGTTAGCATAGATCACGAGCTATAGACTATCTAGGACCTTGTAACTTGGAGTGACCTCCCTTAGGGGAGATGTAAATCTTGCTTATGTTTAGAGAGAGAAAGAGATAGAAAGATAGATGATTTCACACACACTTTAGAGAGAGAAAGTGATTAACTTTGTGTAAAATTGAAATAAAAACCACCACCCTCTCCATGAAAGGAGAGGGTTTATATACCCAAGCCCATGAGATGGGCTTGGGCTTACATTAGGCCGCCGACCCATACATCTCATGGGCTCAGTTTGGGCTTTGTTTAATAAGTGAAAATAACTAAACTACGAGCTATTATATGGACTATTGTTGGAGTGACCGATCCTTTCTAATACGTAAAACGTATTTCCAACAATCTCCCCCTAAGGGAGGTCATTCCAAACAAGGGCGTTACCCGAGTTACAATAATAAAATAAACCTAGCATACTATGCTTGTCTTGAGCTCGTAGTCTTTGTCTTTCTTTTCTTATTCTTTTCTGGTGAACATGCTGCTATGATCTTTGATATCAATCTTTAGCATTTAATCTCTTGCCTTGATCTTGTGCATCATTTGTGATATCCGCCTCCTCGTGACTTCATGTCCCACATACTTATACCCTTGTAATTCTTGAAAGCTTCAGAGTTCGATACAGCAGAAGACTTGACTTTTAGACTTTCTAGAATTAGATGAAGTATTAAGTGCATAAAGTATAAGCATGCGGGGACGACTTCTTCTTGAATTCCGCAACGCCACCGTCTTCATATGTCGCAACATAATTAGACACGAACAAAATAGCTTTGAACATTTCATTCTAATTCGATAGCATTTTACCTCCGGTCGGTGAAGACCGTTGGACGATATAAAATATCGTACTTGTGGCAGGTAGATTTAATTAAAAATCTCCTTGACAAGATTTCGCGGGTAAACTCGTTCTCTTTACTCGACCGTCCAAAGCTGACTACGAACGTAAAGAGTGAATCATTTGGATAAAGTTATCCGCATGATTGAAGCCGTCAATTCCGATTCCTGGAACAAGTTTGATTCATTAAAGAATCGCACCATCGTTGCTTTCTAGTTGTCACGAGCTTGATTCATATTGAATCTTGCAAGTTACCTACCAAGTGTTGTTTGATGTTAACACTAGAAGGATTTCCACTCATCACTGTGAACACTAAGGTATCACTCTGAGTGTTCTGGCAAGATCACTGAGATATTGCGTAGAGGCCTGGAACGTGTTTAAGTTCAGTTAAGAATTAAACCACTGTTGCTTTCCAGTTATCACAAGTTTGATTCATAAAGAATCGCACAATTCACCTACCATGATCTTTTGAATGTTCGCTCAAGAAGGATTTCCATCTTCATTGTAAATACTTTCGTATTACTCGGATGTTCAGGCAAGATCATGAAGATTTTGCGTAGGACTCTTAAGATCTTTCTTACTTTTCACAGTGTGTGAAGAAGCAAGGAAATATGGAAGTGTGTCCTAATGAGATATTTGATGATCTCAAATGGCTCTAGACTCGATCGTGCACTTTGGATTTTAGAGATCGGAGGCTGGAGAGGAGTGCCACCATTTCAATACCAATTTACTCAGAGTGAATAAATCAATAGATAATGCGTTGTCTCCGTGTAATTAAAATGTATATCTTTTGAGAGATATCTGACTTAGCTGTGATGGGTTGTGCATTGCATCACTGGGTCCATGATGTCTATCTTCAATATCAAGCATCATTAAAAAGGATCTCAATAGCATATGTGTTTACCCGGTTTATGCCTAAAGTTGTAAGGAGGGCTTCTTTCTTTACACCCTTTATCTTTACAATTCTTTTTCATTCTTCAACCCTTTCAATGCTTACCAATACGTCATAACTAGCACCTTGTTGTGATTGTTCCAGTGCTAACTTAAGTACTTGGTCGGCATTCAGCTACATTCACAATCTTTTCTCCAACTTTCCTAAAGACTACCATTTCTAACTATGGAATCTCCTTGGGAAGATTCCTCCGGTTCTGGAAGAATCATAGGACTTAACCTATCCTACCATCCTTATGTCACCACAATCTTCATCGTCGTGAAATAAGTGGGTTGTGGGTAAGTATAAATCACCATGAAATCCATTTTGATGTGCAAATCCATTTTGCTCCCCCTTAACATATGCCACGAAATTCGAAAATATTTCGCACATGTCGGGATGAGCTATCACATTAAGTTAAACCATTTGTGATAATTTCCCATATTAAATCACATTTTCTCCCCCATATTAAAATTATTAACCCAATCGATGTTTTTAATATCAATTGATTTAATGAAGTTTTAACAAAGGTTTTGGGAAGAAAAATGCAAGTCCTTTTTATCTTCATGATACCAAATGTATGAGATATGATACCGATTTGTAACATGATCACATATTCACCATATTAGAAAAAATTGACAAGGTTGGACCTGATTGATGAGAACATCATATGATAAGATCAAATGGTTCTTGTCAGCATATGTTGGTAGCCTCGTCACGTATGAAGTCGTCTCTTGACACCACGTGTATGATTGGTATTGTTGTCTTGACACCAACTTGTGAGCTTGGCACTTTCGGCATCGAAGATTCTGAATGCTTAACAATTGCTCCCCCTCAATTGTTGACCCGTGTTCTACTGAAAGAGCTGTAGTCTTCAGTTGAGTAGTCGTATCGTCGAGTATGTAGATACCAATTGTAGATTGCTATGGTTGTAGAGATGATAGCTTCATAAAAACAAGACTTCTCTTGTTTTAACAAATAAATGCACTGATGCATACATAGATTTGTGTTAGACCAAGTTATAAAGTAAGCTTGATCCCTTACAAGGTTTTAAAGTAAACCTTGCCCGAGAAAATTAATTCCCGTTGAGAGCCAAAGCTTTCATAAGAAATACTTGACTTTAATATGAAAAACGGGTTGCAGTCAGAAGTAACTACAAGCCATTTAGGCATGTTTTATGAAATATTTACAACTTTGGTACGAACTCTATTTATGGCTCCGTGTCAATATTAGTCGAAATTTCTAAGGCCGTATATATTATCGTACCAAAAGACATGCCTTTGAAAAATAAAATAAAAATATTTTTGGATTTTTCTGAATTTTTTAATTTTTATGGTTTTTATATGGTTTTATATTTTTGTATTTTACTTTTGTGGTTAAAAATATAAACAATATATACAAATGATCACCAAGGATACGGAGAATAGTTTACCACCACTATTCTTTCGCTTCATCTGCCAGTTCCTTTAGAGTCTCGGGCGAGAGTGTTCTCAAACCTAGCTTGTCGGCCAAAAATTCCATTCGAGCGCGATCTAAAGCCTTCGTGAAAATATTCGCCAATTGATACTCAGATCGGACAAAGTAAAGCTCGATCACTCCATTTTCCACTTGCTCTTTGATGAAATGGTAGCGAATGTCAATATGCTTCGACCGGGAGAATTGAACATTGTTTCAGCATAAAGCAATTGCACTCTTGTTGTCGCAGTACATCGGAATTTTGTTGAAACCTAGACCATAGTCGGTTAATTACGATCTCATCCAAAGAATTTGAGTACAACAACCGGACATAGCTATGTATTCTGCTTCCGTACTTGAAATTGCAGCACTTTTTTGCCTTTTAGATGCCCAACTGATTAGTCGATCTCCTAGTAGTTGCAAAGTTCCACTCGTGCTACGCCTTGTATCTTGACAACCCGCGTGATCCGCATCTACATATTCCATTAGTGCGACCGAAGAGTCTTTCGAATACCAAAGTCCCCGATTAATGGTTCCTTTAAGATACCGAAAGATACGTTTAACAGTAGCTAAGTGTAACTCAGTAGGCCTAGTTTGATACCGAGCACACATGCATATAGCAAACTGAAGATCAGGTCGACTAGCTGTGATATACAGAAGGGTACCGATCATTCCACGATAAAGTGTCGGATCAACGGCAACTCCATGTGGATCTGCATCAAGCTTAGTTCGTTCCACCATTGGGGTATCCACGGGGTCACAAGATTCCATCTTATATTTCTTAAGCGATTCAAGGGCATACTTAGATTGATTGATAAAGATGCCTCTGGGACTCTAAGTGTTGTCCCATATATTTAGATGATTACTGATAGAAAATAGATGAAAAGAGATGGATTCCTAGAGAGAGAAAGTAGTGAGATAAAGTAGAGAGAAGAGATGATTAACTTTGTGAATATTAGATTAGAAGTGAGAATAAAATGAGTAACCGACCCTCCTAACATGCTAGGAGGGTAGTATATATAGTCCACCCACATGCGGACTTTAATGGGCTATATATTAGGCCGGGCTTGTCTTTTGGACTTTAATTAGTTTAAATCCAAGCCCGTGAACCACGACTATTTAACTATCTATTACAACGTTCTAATAAATATTACAATATAAACCTATGACCGAACATTCTTGTTTGACTCAATATTTTGAGGCTAACACTGAGATATCTGAAGTCCTAAGAAGAATGATACCTTTCCCATCATTGACATCTTAAACTTGGAAGACATGAGTTTCCCAAACTCGTCGGATAATGTTTGGGTCGAGGCAGCAAATATAATATCATCAACATATATTTGTACCATAATCATATCTTTACCTCGTTTCTGAATGAACAGCGTGAGATCCACCTTGCCTTTAGCGAAGACTTGCGAAATGAGCAATTGTGACAATAGATCATACCATGCGCGTGGAGCTTGTTTCAACCCATAGAGAGCCTTCTTAAGCTTGTACACATGATTAGGATAATTAGGATTCACAAAACCATCCGGCTATTGAACATAGACCTCTTCCTTGATTTCACCATTAAGAAATGCCGTCTTCACATCCATTTGATAGACGATCATATTCATGTGGGCTGCATAAGCAAGGAATAGTCTAATAGCTTCCAAACGGGCAACAGGTGCAAAGGATTCCATAAAGTCAATGCCCAGTAATTGCTTGTATCCACGAGCTACTAGTCGAGCTTTGTTCTTCAGTATGCTGCCTAACTCGTCGAGTTTCACCTTATAAACCCATTTGAAAGTGAGTAATTGCACTTGATCCGGGCATGGGACAAGTTCCCATACTTTAAGACGTATAAATTCATTAAATTCTTCTTGCATAGCTTCTATCCAACATGATTGAGTAAAAACTTCTTGCCATGTCTTAGGTTCAACTTCAGTGAGAAAAGCATCAAAATGACAAAACATTGCATTTTCTTGTAATTGACTTCGTGTGGATACCGGACGATTAGGGTCACCAATAATAGAATCTATAGAATGATCCTTTGTCCACTTGCTGTCATGTTCACGAATCCGTGGATTGGAGTAAACCGTAGTAGGAGCTCCCTCTGAGGTGGACGACCCGGCTTGATTATGGTCGGGAATTGGTACACCAAAGAATGGAAGTTCACGCATTTGAGCGAATTCCAAATCGTGATCATCATCATCCTCTTCATCATCAATAGGCATGACATGGGTAGTTGAAACATGTGTTGGTTGAGAATTACTCGTTGAAGGTATATCTTGACCAATTGTAGGTGCAGATGTGTTTGATTGTGCTTCGGTTGCTGGAGCGACAACTTCGGTTACCGGAGCTATTACCTCAGGTTCTAGAGAAACAATACTTGGAGGAGTAAAGAATTCATCAAAGAATGGTTTAAACAACGTATCCCATTCAGTCCTAGTAGGTGGTGTAAATGATGATGAAGTAGGGTTATTTGGGACAAGACCAGAACTAATGTTACTGGGTCCCATTTCATGAAGTGCGGGTTCAGAGCTGCTTTGCTCAGAAGCCATTGTTGTCAGCTCATCAAAATCAACATTCATAGTTTCGAGGATCTTACGAGACTTACGGTTGTAGATTTGGTATGCCTTCTTTGTGGGTGCATAACCAATGAAAATACCAATGTCAGCCTTTGGTTGAAGTTTTCCCAAATTGTCACCATCATTATTTGGATAGCAGAGAGAACCAAATACATGAAGATATGATAAGTCTGGTACTTTTCCATGAAGAATCTCATAAGGTGTTTTACCATGGCGTTTACGAATTAGTGACCGGTTTTGGGTGAAAACTGCTGTAGATACTGCTTCTGCCCATAAAAACAATGGAGCCTTTGCATAAATTAACATCATTCAAGCAGCTTCCATAAGTGTGCGATTTCGCCTTTCAACGACACCGTTTTGTTATGGAGTGCGAGCAACGGATATTTCATAAGAAATGCCAACTTCTTCATAATAATCACGCAAAATTTGATTCACAAATTCGGTTCCATTATCTGTACGAATGTGTCGGGCAGTAGTGTTGAGACGCACTTGAATCATCTTGAGAAATCCGATGATGAATTTAGGTGCCTTATTTTTTGTTGTAAGAAATTTCACCCAAGTAAACTGAGAGTAATCATCCACAATGACGAGGATGTACCTTTTGCCACTAAGACTTTCAACACGCATTGGCCCATAAAGATCCATATGCAACAGATAAAGTTTCTCTTGGTTGGTGTTTTCAGTCTTGGGTTTGTATGATTTCTTAGTGCTTTTCCCCATTGTACACGCGGAACACAAATGATCCTTGTGAAATGTAAGTTTAGGAAGACCACGAACAAGTTCGTTTTTTGGCCAAATGATTGATAGCTTCAAAGTTAAGATGAGATAACCGTCGATGCCATAACCATGACTTAGTCTTCGATGCTTTGGAGAGAAGACATATGGGAGAAGCGGCCATCATGTCTTGTAGAGACAAAGTATACAAATTATTCCCTCGAGTACCTTTCAATAAATCAACCCCTTCCAAATTACGAATGAAGCAGGTATGCTCTCAAAAAGCAACTTCTAGGTTTGCATCACAAAATTGTCCCACAGAAAATAAGTTGTGACCGAGACCTTCCACATAATACACTCTTGAAATTATTACATTCCCGATATGATATTCACCGTAACCCATTATCTTTGCAATATGATCATTCCCAAATCGAACCGTACCAAGAAACTTGCTGACGAAATTTCTGAGCTGAGAGCGATCTCCGGTCATATGCTTGGAGCAACCAGAGTCCAAATACCATAGAACAATTTGGACCACCTGTTTTCAGTAACAACAGTAGACAATGCATTGGAAACTATTGGTTCCGGAGTGTTAGCAGATACAGATATGATATTATCAGAATTGCTAACATTTATGTTATCCTTAGATTTCCTGCGTTTTCTACTGTGAGTTTTAGCACTAACAGGTTTTACAGTTCCAACTTTCTGAGGTTTTGGAGTATTAGCGGGCACTACAGTGGGAGTAGACCTATTTAAAGGGCACTTTGTTCCTATAGTAGTGTCGGTGTTCCTAGTTAAAGGGCACGCTTGTATTTTGGTAGCCTTGGTACTCCTAGTTAAAGGGCACGCTTTCTTTGCTTTAGTGGGAGTGATCCTAGATAAAGGGCACGTATTTCCTACTATAGTGAAAGTTCTACTTGTGGGGCGCCACAACCAACCAACTTGGGTTAACACTTTCCCAATCGGTTTCCATTCTAATCCATTTTTACAAGCATACATCTCATTCACGTGGTCAATAAGGCAAGAATCATGACGACTAGAAAACATACATTCATTGCAATTCCAACATTTCAAATTAGAATTCACAGTAGGCTTAGAACGCTGCACAACCGTAGAGCCTTTAGGTTTAGCTACATGATTCTTTTTATTCAAAACAGAAATAATATTCCTAGGGTGGGCTTCTACTTTCTTTTTCACTTGGCTACTAGATGGGGGCAAGATCCTATCATTCTTCTTGTTTCTTTTAAGCTTAGATCTTTCAGCCTTAGTAGTGGTGCTTACTCCTGTAGAAGGCAACACGGGAATATTAGAAGCTGGTTTTGATTTTACCTTATCTTTATTGACCAATGTTTGAGATGGTTTAGTCTTAGGGCCCTTGTTAAGTGGTGTGACGGCGATAAGGTTCTTTTTTATTACACTAGAGGACGATGCTGAGACAGTGGCTGCGTTATCCACAACATTCTTACCTTTTAGGGTACGAAGTGTTTCCTTTAACTCAGTAAAAGCCAAATTTTTATCACAAATTTGTTCCCTCAAATCAGATATTTCCACTGACTTTTGATTCAATCGTTCAATCAATGATTGATTCTGTGCAGTGGTATTAGCACATGCGGGCTTTACTGAATCGAAGAGTTGTGTATTTTTCTGTTTTAAGGTATCAACTTTGGACAAAATCTTGGAAACTCGATTATCTAGATCAAGTTTAATATTCTCAGCGGCCTCAAGTACCTTCACATAGTTATGCTCCTTATACTTCTCTATGTCTATCAGCAATGATTTAGCAACCTTGTCACTTGGCTGACGTTGTTTTGATTGTAAATCCAATCGAAAAGTCTTTTGAAAATTTGCTTCATCTATAATAACACCTTCGAATGAAGTTTCAAAGATCTCTTGAATAAATTGTTGCTTGCATTCAAGCGAAATACAATGTTTTTGGATCTCATCAAAAAAATTTAAAAGTAAAGTATAAGAATCTTGAAGCTTTCAAAATTCAACGTCAGATTTGTGACAAGTACTATCTACCACATTATCCACAGATTCAACATTATACACAATAGAATCATTATCAACACTTTTATTCACACAGACGGAAACAATATCATGAGACATCACTTGTTTCAGAAGCTGATCATTTTGACGTGAAATTCGTTCAATTTCAAGCAAACTGTTTTCATATGCATCATCCATTTCATTGAAAACACGTCTAACTTCTTCTATTTCCAAAAGCAATTTTTGATCAACATTTCGAAGACAAGCTGTAATATTTCGTCTTGAAATGCAGGTCTAGTGTGCTCAAAATTCCATTCACCTTCCATTATGGCCGAAGCCGTCGTACGTTCCACAATGACCTTGTCAAAATCGGCTAAGTGTTGGTGCACCGCATTTAAGCTAACGGATGCTTTACTTACCGGTGGAATTAACTTAGTTAAATCCTTTTTGACAAGTGTAGGAGACGTACTAGGAGGGTTTTCCGTTGACAAACTTTGAGGCACAAAAACTGTTAATTGAGCTAATTCCTTTTGTAAACGAATACGGGTCTTGTTAGAAAATTGATCTTTATTATGCTGATCATAATCAATCTTATGGAATTTTGAAAACATTTTAGAATGATTTTCTTCCGCAAGTGACTGTGTCTCCTCAGTACTACGAACGTAAGGTGCTTCTTTCGATTTGCCAATAAGGGTCACATCATAAAGACAAGGAATATATTCCTGAGCTTGTTTTGCATAACCAGGATTAGGTGGTAAATCTTGAAGACGCTTAAGTTCGAGTTCTTTAAATGATTTAGTTAAAAGTACCTTTTCTGTGGAAGCGTATTGTTTTAAAAGCTGTTGTTCCTTGAATTTAAGAAGTCTGGTAGCATTAATTTCCGATTCAAACTTTTTAGACTCGAGAGTTTCAAAATCCTTTTTAAGTCTCTGAAAATCATTTACAACTGACTCTTTTGCTTTTAATTCATTGGAAAGATTAGCTTTTAATGATTCTATTTCATTTAAGTGTTCAATCTTTTCAAAATGAAATTGGTCAAATTCAGAATAAGTTATTTTTTCAGCTTGAGGGACCATTTCAAAAGTTTTGACCTTTTCCTTATGCAAGCTCAACGGTTAGGTTGGCATTAATATCTACGGTTTGTCGGACATCCACATTCATGTTATCAATAATATGTTTAGTCACCATTACCAAATCACGTTGATCATAAGATTCCATTCCCGTCGTAGCATTTGGTTGAGGTTCACTCAAATGTGTTGGATTAGATACCGCATCACTTGACTTACTAGTTCCCGAATGCTGTTCGAGGTTGTCATTTTCATGCTCAACATGATGTGGATTATCATGAAATTATTAGATGTGGTTGGTACCTCACTGACGACATTAGAACCGTATTGAGAGAGGTTAGCAACGAGTGCAGCTTGGGCTGAGTGAATGTCATCACAATCCGAATCATATGCATCAAGATCATCTGCTTGATAAGCTGCATTAGAAGTAGAGACGACTGCAATGCCTTCATTATCTGCTGCCCCTGGGTCTGCAAGAAATGCTAATTCCTCTGAATCTAAAATCTTCCCCTTAGACTGAACATCGACCAAATACATCTTCTCACGAAACCATGTTGCATCCCTTCTTCTTTTTGGCTGAGTGCATTCCCTAGCCATATGACCTTGTCCTCGGCAATTGTAGCAAGTCACAACCTTTTGAGGACCAATAGGACTTCCATTTCCACTAGCTTGATAATTCACAGTCCTTGTAGGGGGTCCATATGAATTTTGCCTACCCTGAATGGATTGCACTGTTACTTGACCATCATGAATGGTGGCTTGTTGTCGAGGATTTAAAGAAGTGCGAAGCTGATTGTTCGTTGGTGGAAATCCTCTAGTAGCAACAAGTTCTGACAAGTAGGCAGTGAGATGGTTTAAGACATCAGTAGGTGTATCATTTGGAGTAAAGACCGGTGCCGGAATTGGTGGAAGTTCATTGGAGTAAAAGGCATGTGCTGGTTGTGATTCAATTGGAAAATATCCTTGCTGAGGAGTATAGCCCATTGGAGAAGTGATGGCTTGTGAGGGTGATACCTGATGTGATGGTTGTTGTGGAAAAGATTTTTGATGAACACTTTGTTGAAATGCTTGTTGTGGCATCATTATTGGTTGATAAGGTGGTTGTTGTTGTTGATAGGTGTGTAGTGGTGGCTGCTGCAAGTATGATGGTTGTTGATAAGTATAAGCCATGTTTTGTTGAGAAGCATACATGGCAAGTGGATCATGAACTTGAGGTGTAGACAACCGAGCCTCGATCACATGGCATTCGTGTTGTTGAAGAAAAGCTTGAATTTGATCCACATTGGTTTGATGCAAATCCTTAGCCAATTTAACAGTTGTCACGTACTTTTTCTATTCTAAAGGAAGAGTGTTCAAATACTTGGTGTTCAATTGAAACGTAGGAATTGCCATGCCATAGATATTGAGCTCATTCAACAATAGGGTAAATCTCAAGTAGTAATCGTTGAGAGTCTCCCCGGGAACATAGGCAAACTTATCAAAAGTATCATAAAGCTTACACTCTCGTTCTTGTTTAGTTAACGAGGTGCCTTGCATTAGAACACAAATTCTATCCCATAACTCTTTGGAAACTTTATGTTTGCTGACGAGTTTGTAGACATCTGGAGGAAGGGCCTGGAGAATGATATTTGTAGCTTGTTTATCACACTTGTCTTGTATCTTAGCATCTCTAGTTAGTTCACCCGTTGTGCGAGGACGAGTAACAGCACCTTCCGTCACAGTACCATATACCAATGGTCTATTAAGCACCGATGCCCAAATTAGATGTCCATTTTCTTTGTTCAACATATAAAGTTCCATTCGGGAAGCCCAATCCTCATACATAGTCTTCACCAACATTGGTGGACGATTATCCGTATCCGAGAGGATTGACTTATCCGTAAGAGATGTGTACTCCATTTCGATAAGTTAAGATTTACAAAGTTGATCGATCAATGAGAGAAAGTAAATGTATTTGTTGTTGTGTGTTGAAGCCGAGAAATAATGTTGAAATCCCCTAAACTATGTTCTCGATAAACACGTTTTTGAAAAAATGTTGGATCGCAACACTTGATCGCAGTGGAGATCGTAACCTTCGATCGTGACGAGTGATCGCACTCCTTGATCGTGACGAGTGATCGCACTCCTTGATCGTAACGAGTGATCGTACTCCTTGATCGTGACGAGTGATCGCACTCCTTGATCGTACCCAACGATCGTACTTGGATCGTACTAGTGATCATACCCACGATCGTACTCGGATCGCACTAGTGATCGTACCCAACGATCGTACTCGGATCGTATTAGTGATCGTACCCAACGATCGTACTCGGATCGCACTAGTGATCGTACCCAACGATCGTAGCTTGTGATCGCAGTGAGTGATTGTGGCCTGTGATCGCAGTGAGTGATCGTATTATGTGATCGTGTTATTAGATCGCAAGTAGAAACCCCAGGTTTATGCGATCACAATACACAAATCGTACTACGGTTACCACTTTTCTCGGACAGTACAATAACACAACAAATTCGAGATTCTAAGCCTAAAAATGAATCAAACACCCCAAAATTTTGTGTTTTTAACCAAAATAACAATACCAAATCACTATAACAAGTAACTAGATGAAGCATATCAAGATTAAATCATAAAAACACAAAAAAAAAAATAGTTCGTGTGAATTTGGATCACAATGGGTGAGAGAATCAAGAACACAAACACAAAAACCAAACAATCATCCCATGGCTCTTGATACCATTTGTAGGATATGTAAATCTTGCTTATGTTTAGATAGAGAAAGAGATAGAAAGATATATGATTTCACACACACTTTAGAGAGAGAAAGTGATTAACTTTGTGTAAAACTGAAATGAAAACCACCACCCTCTCCATCAAAGGAGAGGGTTTATATACCCAAGCCCATGAGATAGGCTTGGGCTTACATTAGGCCGCCGGCCCATACATCTCATGGGCTCGGTTTGGGCTTTGTTTAATAAGTGAAAATAACTAAACTATGAGCTATTATATGAACTATTGTTGGAGTGACCGATCCTTTCTAATACGTAAAACGTATTTACAACAACGAACATGAAATCATGAACGTAAAATCACGAACATGTAATTACGTACTTATTTGATATAATACGATTAATATCGTTACGTACAAGTATTTATTTATAACACGAACATTTAATTATAATATAACACGAAAACACGAACGTATGTGCACGTAAAATATTAGACACGGGAAAACTTCGGGTTTCCCCTTGTGGGCCCCATATGCCGCGGAAACCAAGGACAAGAGGGCCAAGCCCATTTTTGGTTTTGAGTAAAATAAACAAAAAGGGTTTCACCCTTTTCATTTAACAGAGTTTTCTTAAAAATACAAAACTCTAGCCTCTCCTTTTTGCTCCTTTGGTCACCGGATATAACACCACCAATAGGTGTTTGTTGATTGATTTTGGTTGATTAAAACAAGTGGTAACTGTTCGTGTTTTTGTTCTCGTTTGATTCACGCATTGGTAATCCGTTATCCCTTTTCTTTGATTCTTTTATTTAATTAAGAACACATGAACAAGAATTAAATAAAACAAGTATATTAAACATGTCAACTAATCATAGGGGGAAATAAAAGGTGTTTTGGGTTGGTTTGGTTCGGTCGACGCAAGGGAACCGAGAGCCGAAGCTCTCGGTGGTCTTCGAATCACCACCAACCGAGACCCCATGGTCTCGGTGGGGTTGTGGTGGTCTCGGCAACAAGGAACCAAGGGACCCCGACTTGTGTCGGGGTACCGGTTGGTTTGTATGGGTCCCGACACCAGCAACCAGAACCACCGGCTTAAGCCGGTGGCTGTTTCGGGTCAAGCAGGAGGACGTAGGCAGCAGCAGTGGGAACCACCGGCTCACAGCCGGTGGGAACCTTGTTGTGGTCAGCGGCTAGTCGAGGCTAACCAGTGGGAACCACCAGCTGCAGCCGGTGGTGAATTCGCAAGAACAGTGGCAACCGGCTGAGCCGGTTAGCCACTGTTAAGGGGGTGTTTGTTTTGGTCTGGTTCATGGGGAATTCGGTCCGGTTCACGATTTGTCTAAATTAAAAACACGGGTCCGGTTCATGACTAACTTTTATAAGTATTAATTTTTGTCAAGTATATTATTTTAACAAGAGAATTAAATTAATTAAGACATGACAAATAATTAATTTAATTTAACATGGACTTAGGTTAATTATTATTTATGAAATAATACATGTTTTAATCTAAGTATTTTATTTATTTAATTTATACTATAGTATTAATTAATTATTTAAGACATGGATATAATTAATTAATAAACATGACTTAGGTTATAATTAAGATAATATTGATACATGTTTAACCTAATTATTTTATACACCTTAATTTAATTAAATCATGTTTATATTTAATTAAATCATATAGTCTATAGTTTATTTAATTAACATGATATTATTAATAAACTATACTAACAATCACATGACTTATAATATTTAACCAGTAAACTTATGCTTATATTATTAGCTTATTAATTCAGCTTATTTCTAAATATGGAAACTTTCTAATTCAGGAAACTTACTATTTTTAGAAACTTTCTATTTTTAGAAATTGATCTATTTCTAGAAGTTAATCTATTTTTGGAAACTTTCTATTATTAGAAACTTTCTATTTTTGGAAACTTTCTGTTTTAGGAAACCTGCTATTTTTAGAAAGTTACTTATTATTACACAACAAGTATAATAATACAAGAAATACAAGTAATACTTAATCAGAATACATAGAATACATGATAAACACAACATAACCTTAAAATCAGTAAAACACGACAAGAACATATAAAACAAGCTAAGACATGATATAATCAGTTAAGTACTCAGTAAACAAAATACTTATACATGTATCCTATTTATGTAGCATTAGTGAGATCGGAGTAGGACTTTCATTCTTTCGTCTTCTTCGTTCACTGGACATAAGGTACGGATTTCCCGTCCCTTCAGTATGGACATTATTTCCTTATTATGATTTCCCCGTTTACAGCCAACTGTTTTCTCGGTATTGTTTTATATGTTTGATTTCTTATGTTAGTTTAAGAGCCTAATCCATATACATGCATGACCAGTGTCACCTAGTTATAGAGGTACCATAACCATAATACTGGAAGCACCAGTGTTATGACTTCCCCACGGCGGAGTGATTGCTCGTGACGTCCCTTTTTAGTTTTAGCCATTGTTATATATTATCATGCGGGGCATATGGGTGCATCCTAGTTACATGTTTTACCAATATTACCAGAGTGAATACGATGTGTGCCTTGCATCCTTCACTAGGAGTTGATCCCTCCTACCCAGACTTATTAATTAGAAGTAACCCCTCTAATTGCATGACGAGGTCTCCTCTCTAATTATTCATGCACGGTGGAACCTCATGACCTATATGGGATATTGGCTAATTAATACAGATTTTGCATAAAAACATAAGTCTTTTCAAACTATAACACCAATTTTATGAACATGTTCCAGGTTACTTAGGACTTATACATTTCCGCTGCTATTAGTCTTTATGCTTATGTTATTCCATGCTATACTTGTATATCCGTTCACTGGGCGTTGTGCTCAACCGTTTTCCTTTCATGTTCCCAAACGGAAGGTACTCAAGGGCGCTCGTAGACTTCAAGCGTACGTGCATATGGATTGGAAGCTATCTAGCCTTCTCTACTTTATGCATTTCATCATACATTTTGCTACTTATTTCTTTGGACATTGTTTAGTCCTTTTCCATTTCAGTATTTATGTTTGTGTGTGATGAGCTTATACTTGGACTACCAATGTTTGTTTCCGGTATTTCCATTCATGGTCATTTAATGTTTTTAAGACATTTACCTTGTATGTTTTGATGACACGCCATAATCACGCGTGACATTTCATTTACCAAAATGGGGTGTTACAACCCTGGTTAAACCGAGTATTGTAATGGAGAGTTAGAATCTGCGTTTTGAAGTAGATGAGGTGTGGAGTGCCGTTAAAAGTTATGGCAATAGCAAAGCTCTCGGAGCTGATGGTTTTTAATAGTTTCTAAAAACATTAGGTTTTTAAGGGCTTGATGTTGGCGATTGATTGGTTTTGGAATACAGGAGAGATATCTCTAGAGAGTGTAATTTATCGTTTGTTACTCTTGTTCCGAAAGTTTAAAAAGACCCTTTGGGGTAGAAGACCCTTTAAGGTGTTTTATAGTCTAACATATATCAAAACAATTGCGCCACTGCAAACACATTGCTCATACTTTTATCCAACAACTTTACAACTTTCAATATGCTGCTCCAATCCTACAAAATAGTTAAACTCGTTTCTTAAATCTAGTGTTAGTTGGAAGTTTATTCAACATAATCTTCTTGGAAATGGAATTTTGTGTAAATGGATTGATTTATGTCAAATTTCGTTTTTCGATTCATTTCTTGTAAATTGGCCACATACAAGTAATTTCAAAGTGGAAATCGGAGTTAGAGAAGATGATCAGTTTTTTCCTTTTTTTAATACGGCGGAAGGGTTCAATGTGACTTCGAAGAAAGTGGTTTCAAAATAGGTTATTTAAAGGAATTTATGTGGGGAATGATGAGTTTCCAATCTCACACTTACGATATGTTGATGACATGTTGATTATTGATGAGTGGTATGTTTTAAATGCAAAAAATCTCATGAGGATCTTGGAGTGTCTCCAACAAACCTCTCGCTTATAAAAATTCTTGCATAAATCCAAGATATTTGGTATTAAAGTAAAATCATCGTGATTTTACAAAAATACCTTTGTCTTACTCATTTTCATCTTCTATATTTCAAAACCCATTAAAAACCATTAAAAAACATTTTCATTTTTACCACCACAATCGAAACTAATTCTTCAAACTTTCTTTTTCATTTATCAATCTATATATGTCATTTGGTACTGTAAAAGCTAAATTGAATTGTGTCAAACTTCTTCCCCGTCATCATCATTTATATACACCGTTTTCCTTCATTTTATAAGTTCTAAGAGAACAACACCAAACATATAAACGGACAGATTTTTTGCTAAGGGATGCTAACCATATAAGGCAAAAGGTTATAACGATTAGGGCAGGCTTAATGTAAAAACTAATAAAAAACGACTTGTAAAACACATAAATAATGAATAACATAGTTTGATTAGGGGAGACTTAGCACCCACTAGTGCCCCTACTAGCTCCGCTCATAGCACGGATCCGGTTTTTATGTATTTAGGTGTGTGATAACCTATTAAGTATGACATTTAATAGACAAAATATGATGTACGATGTTGATATGATACGTTTCTATGATACGTTAGAATCTGGTGTACGATCTAGTCACGTATCATATTAGTCTATTAAATGACATTTAATAGATAACTTAAAAGTAAATAGAACCAACCTCGTTGTTTAATGCTGATTTTGTCTGAGATGATGATTGGTAGCTGAAGATGGCGACAGAATCTAAGTTTTGAAATGTAGAAAATGAAGATGAATAAAGGAGGAGTATTTTTGTAAATTACGATGGTCACGTATTATATCAAAAAGAAAACACAAATTACGCGTATCATATTAATAATAAAATTGATACAAGTATTATATAAATATATTTGATAAACTACACAGTTATTTAATGACTTAAAACAAAAAAAAAAGTTAAAAAGTTCATGTCTTCACCTCACATAGGGTGTTCCTAACACAAGACCAGAGTAGATCCCAAATAAACTTAGGAAAAAGATCTTCTTAAATTAAAGCTAATTTGATAGGTCAAGTTCTTAAATTACAATAGAGATAAATATATATAAGCCTCTACATTTAATTAAAAGAAAAACTTTTAAAAAATTATTTAAATTTTGATTTGATCAATTAAGTTATCTTCAACTTGAATAAATTTTGATCCATAAACTTAACATATCGTTTTTAAAGACTTTTTTATTTAAGTTGATTCCCGGAGCCGCCTTGTTATTAGGCGGGTGAAACTCCATATGATGCCGCAAAAGGTATATGCAAACTCAAGTATATATACGTCAATATAAATAGCAGCAGGACATGCCGATAAACAAGCATATTTCTGGTTTTAATCAAGTTCTTTTTATAATGGTACAACTACAAACATAAGTATCTTTTTTGCATTGCATTGTTAAAGTCATACAATACGAGACCAAGAGTAAAAAAGTCGAATGATGGTGGTATATTCGGAGACTCCAGTACATTGTATTTATAAACTATGGGCTCTGAAATAGATATAAACAATAGTCTCCATGCCATTGATTTATTAATCGATAAGATTACAAAGTTTTGTTCTTGCCATTAACTCATTAAGTATTAGCATTGCATTTGTTTAAAAGGTCTTTTGGTTAAGTTTATGAGTTGGATTTAAGCTTATGTTATATAAGCTATTTATAACTACTAGCATTTATTTTTTAGCGAACAAATGTTATATTTTAACTTATCAAATATATATTCAAAGTAAAAAATAAAAATCAAATTAAAATAAACTCAATATCATTAAAAAAATTAAAATTTAAAAAAAATATATTAAAATGGATGTTAAATTAAAAAGCACGAAATTTTAAAAATATGACGAAATTAGATTATAAAAAAGATAAATAAATAAATAAATATTTTAATTTAAAAGTAAAAGTTTTTAAATAGTTTGTTACAAATGTTGTTACAAAAGTTGTTAGAAAAATTGTTACAAAAGTTTGTTTTAAAAAATGAATGAATGAGATTAATTTATCAAATATGATCTGATGGCTTAAATTTAAAATTCTTATATTAATTTTTGTCTTGGAGTTAGGTTTGATAAATTTAGGTACGCGATTAAGATCGGAGTTAAGTTTGGAGTAAGCCTCTTTATATAATAGTATAGATATAGAAGTATAGATATAGATATATCATAAGCTTATAGGCTTATGTTTATTGTTTGATTTAGCTCATCAAAATTAATAAAGGGTAAATGATAAAAAAGTACATTAGTATTAAATGTGGGTATAAAAGTATTTTTATATACTATTGTTATATAAGTCAACCATTTGTTATAAAAACCATAATTTTTTGGCTTACCCAACCCTCTTATATAAGCTTATAAGCAGACTTATATAAGCTTAATCGAACACTTGGGTTCGGCTTATAAGCTTATATAAGCTAATAAGCTTATAAGCCCACTATATAAGTTAAAGCAAACACCCTTTAAAGATGCACTACTCGCGTGATGCGGCGATTGATACTTTGTGACTAATCGGCAAAAAGGTGGAAAAAAATGATCTCGACGAGGCCTGGTTCGTGGTTTCGGCCGATTTTCATCAGTTTTTGATAAAACCCGTTGATCTGATCCGATTTTAAAATCATATGTATTATCAACTTGTAAATTATATGAAGTTTTTTTTTTATGTTTTAATAGTTATACGATATGTATAATAAATGTATTATTCATTTTAAATGTATTTATAAAATATTATTGATTAGTGTGTTTAATATATTAATGAATGTGTACTTGTAACGTATGCTTTATAATATGTATTAATTAAAATTAGAAAAGTAATGGTAATACTTAATTGAATTGTATAATATATTTTAATTTTGTACTAGCAGGGTACCCGCGCGATGCGGCTGCGGGTATCTGTAACATAATATCGGTGAACAACATTTTAACTTTACGTTTTTTAACAACAGTATTTCAAAAAGCAAAAATTTAAGGTTTATGTAGCTTTATCTAATTGTCTAACCGAATCGATGGTGGCTCTGGTTCTCGGTTGAACCAGTTAATCTGGTTTGATATTGAAAAATGTAAATATATATGTTTTAAATTGTTTTGTATGGTGAATATAAAATTGTATATTTTAGTAATGAGGAGTATTAATTATATGTTTATTGTTATTAATTGATTTTGAAAAAAAATAAGATGTAGTGATATTTGTTATTTTGTACAATATGTTACTTTATTTGTAAATTGTGGTAATGAAGTGTTTTAATTTTAATATTAATTACATTTTAATGATAGTTTTAAATGTAATATGTTATACAAGTTCTTATGCTTGTTGTGGTTGCACATAGGCATTAATAGGTTGTATTACTCAATTCTTAATTTGTTATTTGCATTAATAAGTTGTACATTATGTTTTATTTGTTGTACTACTTAAATTTTTTTTTTTTTTTTTTTTTTGATCAAATATTAGATTTACATATTAGGAGAAGGCAAACGGGCAACAAGCTGCGCCGCTAGCCCTTTTTGTATAGCAAAACCAAGTCTATTAAAATTTTTGTATTTATTGAAGAGAGAGATACCAATTTGCTTTATAAAGAGTGTAGATTACTTACAAGTTTATTGATGAAAGAGTGAATAAGACGGTTTATAAACCATGCTTAAATGACTTGTAATATGTTTTAAAATTTGTATTATTTAAAAATTTAATGAAAAAATAGTGCATAAAGTAGTTTATACGTTTATATATATATACGATACGTATAATTTTGGACCTTTGGAATACCGTGTTATAGTTTTTTTTTTACCTATTATAAGATCCTTTTGGCATGGTTCGACCTTGTATGTACAAACAAAATTGAGGCTTAAACTAACAAAACAACCATTATCGTGTTTTCAACTGGGATTGTCCTCACCATTAACTGACAAACCAACATATTGCCTCCAGTTCCGGTATATTCGTAACTTAGACGTCCATCAGATTCCATCTCATCTAGCGCTATCAAACTTATAAGCACAAACATTGGAGGCATCATTGTCTGATAGATGACATCTTGTCTAATTGCATAAGTCTCAAACTTTACCTTGCTCACCAGTTGATCTGCTTGTCTAGATATACACGATAACTACAACATGTTTAGCCTCGAGGGCTCCAGGCTATAATCAGCAGCGTAATGCATGTATATAAACAACACGCGTCGAGTTGCTTGTGTCCTAGACTAGATTGACATCTACATAAACCATTGCTAAATATCTCGGTAATAGTTATTTTTCAGCTCCATTGCTAGCACCGAGTGGTTCATAATAAACTTATATAAGCCAAAAAGTTTCAAACTAAGTTACAAAAAGTGAGCTTATGAAACATAACCAAAACCCAATAAGCCATAAGCCGAAACAAACACACCTTAAGACAGTTAAAAAACAACAATACCCGAGTCAAAACAACATTTTACTGATCGATCTTCAAAGTTCAAACGATACAACTTTTTGAGTCCTTGAGTCTACAAATACACTCGGATTTAACAACAAACAAAACCATACCATAATTATGGGAAGCTGAGAACATACATTCATCTAATTTTATTTCCCTTACAAAAGAAAAAGAAAAATAAAAAAATCATCATAACCTTCCTATTTGGTATGTGTACCTAAACATTAGTAAAACACCAAGCAAACTTCAATAATCATTGTTTGCATTTGGAGTTTGAGTTCTCCCACCGCGACCCCTTCCGGAATACCCATAACCTCCTCCTCTTCCATAGTAACCGCCACCTCGAAACCGGCCTCCACCACGGTTGGGCCCACGTCCACCCCTACCACCCCCTCTATACCTAGAGAATTCTCCAAACGTCTGCACAAGAGCATCAACATAACATATGAGTTGCCAAAGGATTAAAACAAACCGTACAACCTAGAAAACAAACTCTAGTTGATGGTCTCACCTCTGTATCTAGTTTCATCTGTTCTGAAAACCTGGTCCTTCCATAATTTGATTGACGATCAAGGGCATTGGAAGATAAAGAATCGAAAAAGTCGTCCTTACTGTAAACAGGCTGCACGTTGCAAGGCAAATAGTTTTAATACATTCTGATAATTCTGATACTAATTCTAGGTACATGTAACATCAAAACTTTCAAAACAAGGGAAAACAACTTTAAGAAGGCAAAGTGGTTTTATTTTTTCATAAGAATCTTACCTTGGTGTCAACTTTGGGTAGGTTGGGGTCCTTCTCTTCTTCTGATTCATCTTCATCAGTAGCATTTTCGTCTTTTTCCTTTGAACCAGACCTGTTACTTTTTCCTAAAGTGCCCCAGACTTCATCCTTGTTGAATTTCTCATTCATAGCAGTAAAATCAAACTCCTCGGTAAATTTTGCCACTTGGTGTGAAACCTGAATCGTATAAAGAGTAGAATCATTAATACACAGGTCGTTTTCAACATATATAATTGTTGGGAAGTGTATGAACGTCAAACATATTAAATAAACACGGTAAATTAGATATACAAGATCTGAACTGACCAATGACATAAAAAAACCGTAACTTATTTGATGTCAAGTTGGAAATACTAGATAAACAAATTCTGGTGCAGAAATAAGGTGGCTGGCAAAGCCAAACTGATATACACATAGACAAAGAAAAGGAATTACCCCAGATCCTCTGCCTCTTTCACGTCCTCTGTAATTGTAATTTGAGCGATTCTGATAATTAGCTCCATTGGTCTAACGACGGAAAAAATACATCAGAAACAGTACAAATACATTCTAGCAAGTACAAAATCAAACATCTGTGAGAGATGCATATAAACCAATTATACTGGGACATTAAACTATGGCTGGAGTAACAGGCCATCCTTAGTTTACATGAAGGAACTTGAATTCAGCAATACTAATACCTCAAAAATCAAACTTAAACATATACTAATTAATAAAAATAGTTCAAAAATAACTACTGTATTATATTAGATTATGAGTGCAGGTGTGGAGAGCGTTACCTTTGGAGCGTTACGCGTCTGAGTTGGTAATGGCAACAATGGAGGCTGAGCTTCTGTTGGCACTGGAACAGGCACAGACGGTGGTGATGAAGTCACTGGTGACACTTGAACCACTTCCACGTCATTCTGAGCAGCAGGCACAGATTGCATCAGTTGCTCGGGAGTTACAAGCGAAGGTATGGAGGGTTCAGTTGAGACCATAGGTGGCACATTAACAGATGATATAGGCTGGGATGTGCCCTGATAAGTAAACCTTACACCAGAAAGTACATCAGAAGTAACAGAAGTAGGTGGTGCTTGCAAGCTACCATTTGGTGTAGGGACAACAGAGTTAGGAGCATTATTATTCATCATAGTTGGCAAAGAAGGCAGTGTTGATCCCAGTAAAGAGTTAGATTCTAAAGTAGCTGAACTAGAGGATGTCGTCAATATAGGAGATTGATATTCAGGCATGTTCAGTGCAGATGAATTTGGTGGCGCCCCACTTGAGAAGGAAGGAGCATTGAAATTAGGATACTGCATAGGTTGTTGTTGTAATGAAGGTGGCATTCCTAACCCCTGTGGTGGTCGAGGCAATGATTGTTGTTGCATTTGTGGAAGTGCATTTGGTGGGGGATAATATCCTTGCCAATACATGGGCATTCCAAGCCCATTACTGTTTGTATTAGGAGGTGGTGGTGGCGGCCCCCATGGCCCAACATTCCCTCCAGGTTGATATAAAGGTGGGCCCCCTTGAAAAGTCGGCCCGGGTTGGCCCAGCTGTGGATTAAATGTATTAGCGCTCGGCAAAGAGTCATTGGCTACAGGAGGTAAGTTCGAGAATGTTGTAGGTGGTGGAGGATAATGAGACTGCAAAGAAATGAAGAGTTCAGACTATCTTATGTTGTCATGGGTGTTGTAAACATATTACTGTAAAAAATATCTTCTGATTAATACCTGTATTATGGCAGGGTCACTGTTTATCGGTTGTGTGGGTTGAGCAGGCGGGGATGATTTCACCTGAAGATCCTGCAAAATAGAAAACTAACGTAAGCATCTGTCTTCAAGTTATGGAGTAATATACATCAATAGATTAAGCGCCAACCTTTACTTAGCTATTGACCATGTGCATGAACAGTCATATTGAAAATTAAGTGTCAACAGTCATTTAAGTTCCAATTTGCACACAAGCTGCGTGCCACTTCTATGTCACTTTTTCATGTACCAGTATGGCCATAATTGCAGGAGTAAAACTTTCCAAAAATACCTTAAACATAGATTTACTTTACTTCCATTGGACACGCAACATGTCGATCTCCTGAGTTTATGAAATAATACTATAGATAGAATATGTAATCCTAAAATTATCATAAATCTAATTTTATTCGTTGAATTCATCAACTTCTTATACATGTATTAGATGATGCAATACCATACTAAAATATCAACTACTCTCAAGTTACATCGAATTCAAAACAGCACAAGTTAATAGCGAACAAAAAGGTAGGCCGACATTAGAACCTAATCATTGCTTGCTACAACTAATTAAAACCTAATCATAAACACACATTTCTAAAATGGCCTTTCAATTATTCCAGAAGTTTGTGTTATAATAAAGGAGACATAACTGCCGCAAAATACATCTAAACTTCAATCTACGTCTTACACACAGCTAGATGCAAACAACCAAGCAGAGAGAAAAAAAGAAGGCGAAACATCTTGACGCTTAGATACCTTGATATCAGTTCCGCGGAAGAGTATGTACTCGTACACCTTGTCACTAGGCATGACCTGTGGGCCATCTTTTTTCCGTCCTTCAGTTCCGTACGATCTAACTGCATAATTTCATCAACAGCTTAATAACTAAACAATCAGCAACTTTCGAACGAATAACGATAAAAAAAACAACACAACATAATAATTAAGGAAACATGATTTCCAACACTTATCTACATAAACTTTTAATAAATTTCTTCAATTAAAAACAAAAAAAAAGTGAATAAAAATATATACCGTTGTTTAATCCGATAGAGGATTCTTCGGTATTGATGTTATACAGAACGCCTTCATATCTAATTTCACTTTTAGAAGTTAAACTGATTAAGCTTCCGATATATGAATCAGCCGCTGATGATGGTGGTTTTGGAGGTGGTTCGTTCGCCATGGATGCTGACTCACTCACTGACTGACTATGGGGAGTGAAGTTGAGTGTGTGAGTTTGAAATTATAATTCGATAAGTTAGGGTTTGTAATTACTAACTTAATTTGGGGATCCGTTGGTTTGGTTTGGTTTGGTTTGGTTTGTTTGTCTCTGTGTTTATCTAATTTGATAAGACGCTGCTTTTTACTATTTTATCCTCATTTTGTCCTCATTTCCTTTTAAGCTTCTTTAAAAACTTAGAGAGTAAATTGCATAAATCGTACCTAAAGTTTGGCTAAAATGTATGTTTTGTTCTAAACGTTACGAAAGTGCAAGAATCATCCCATTTAGAAATTTTAATGCAAATATCGTCCTTATTGGGAAAATTCTTTGGACGAAACATGCAAAATAGGCAAATTTTTTGGGACGAAACATGCAAAATAGCAAAACCTCCAGGATGAAAATTTGCAAAATAGTTTGATTTTGGGACCATATCATCACTTTCAAAATATTTAGGACAAAACTTACAAAATGTCCAAACTTTAGGGACGATTTATGCAATTCTCTCAAAACTTGAAAATAGTTCATTTTAACATAGCCAGGGTTGTGCAATATGAGGGGTGAGCATCCGGTCAGGAATCGATTCGAACCAATAAAAATCAAAACCGATTTGAAATCGAATAAAAAATGTTTTTCAACTGAAAATTGAGTCGATTACACAATACAAACGAAAACTGAACCGAATAAGACTGGTTTAGTTTGATTTAAATAGTTCGAGTCGAATAAAATCGGTTTTGACCGGTTCAAGCCTTGTAAATTATCTATAATCTCTACTACTTATAAAGGCTAAATAATATTTGCTGAAAAACTCATCTTACCATCTCACCATTTCTATTATTAGTAACTTTTCTCAACATTACCTTACTTAAAATCTCAACACATCCAAAAAGAGAAATCTTCTACACCGTGGAAAATATCAACGCATGAATATTAGTTGTATGTCACAAAATTAAACTTTTCTTTAGTTTCGCTGTGTATTTTTGTTAAGCTATAATTGTGGTTTAATATCATAAAACCTTCCCCAAAATCATTCCAATCAATTGATTTCGGTTTCATATACCTCCTTAATCAATACGCTCCCTCAAAGCCGCCACCACATCTTTTCACCACCACAATCTCCCGAATCCACCATCACATCTGTCGAATCTGCCACCATCTCTTGATGGTTAGGTGGTTTCAAGGTAGTTTTGGTTTGTGATATTGGGTGATTGGTGGTATTGATTGTTGGTTTAGGTGTTTTTTTGTTAGTTTTAGTAGTGGTTTAGATTGGTCGAACCATGTACATCCTCCTTCTCGTATTCATTTCATCGTCACTACCTAAGATCAAGAATCGAGATCCAGTATTGTGTGTGTGTGTGTGTTTTTTTCCATACGTATTTTTAGATGTTATGTTCTTCAATTTAGGGATCATATTTTTTTGGGTGTTTGGTGAAAATATTTCTTGATCAGGTTCTTTTATTTTTCTAAGCAATGTTTTTTATATATGTTAATTGGGTTGTATATTTATCTAATTTGTTTTTTTTTAGTGTGCACCACAATTTGTCCAGTAAGGAGGGAGGCTGGCGATAAAGAGACAAACAACCCCGGGAAACAATGAATAGTAACGGCGGCTGAAAACTAATATTCGCATATTTCCACATAACTTTTTGGTGAGTGATACATAATATTAGCGTTTGATGATTCTTTTAGCTTTGGGATGAATAATTTCCTTCCTCTTTAATTAATTAATGTCTTGGCTGTTTGGGTTAGCTTATTTTAGTTACGGCGATTTTCGAAAAGATTAGGGTGAATAAATGGGTGTTTAGATTAGCTTATTTTAATTACTTTTAATGAAAACAATGATGCCTATGATTTATATAGCTTGATGTAACCTTGTGTACTAGAAATTTGAGTGTTGCTTTGTCAGCTTTGTAACACCCCCATGATGGTCAAATGCAGCGGGATAGTACTTGGGGTGTTACTTGGGTGGATCGATAGCACACAGTATATAGAGCAATGATCATAATAGTCATTTAAAACATATTACACGAATTAATTATACACACTTAGTATCTTGTCTGAAATACCACATTTATTATAAAACTGAAGTAAATATCCCATCCCGATGGTAACACATGATGCTTCCTAAAATGTTGCAATCCAATGCATGAACCTGCTTATTTTCCTGAGAAAACATATAAAGTAAAATGTGGGGGTCAACACGAGGTTGGTGAATTCACAGGTTTAATTAAATAAATAAATTATTGATATGCCAAACACCACAGTCATATTAGGACAATCACAACCCAATAATATAGTAGTTCCTACTGCCTTGTAATAGAAGCTAGACATGATGCTCAGTACGCCCATTTGGGTCTATCCTGATGATGTTTCCCTCAGTCCAACAATAAAATAGACATGTTGCTTGGCCTAAGCGTTTCGTGATAGCGAGTCGCGCAGGCCGGGTGTTGTCAATACCCGAATAGATCTATTCATACATTTCGCGCTACACTATTAACTATTACAGTCCACGGGAATGGGGCAAACAATAGGCAAAAATTGTTGTTTATTGTCTGTGCATGTTTGCATATTTAAATATATAGTTTTTGTATGTTTTCTCCCCCAGTTATAAAACAGTAAAGATGGGGCCATAAACTCACCTTAGTGGTACTGATGTAGGGACGATGTCACTGAATAAACTGGCACAGTATGATCACGAAGTGATGAAATTACCTAAGTAATTTAAATGACTCAGTAGATGCAAAATAATGCATGATAAATGTACTGATGAAAATGCATGATCACGAATTAATAAGTTGTTACGATTGTTTAAGTATTTCAATTTATAATGTGCTGCTAAATACATATAATATATTTTTAGTCTCTAAAAATATATTTAGATTATCACATAAAGGGTTATAAATTAAATAAATAGATTTTTATCTAATTTAATTAATTGTAAGAAATTAATATTCTATTAATTTTCTTAAGGCATTAAATATATTGAATGTGATTTGTCAGTTTATAAGGTTTCGTAAATAAATCTTAATAATTTATTTAATTATCTAAAATGACTTAATTTAATTTATTAATAAAATAATTTATTAATACCTTAATTTAATTAAAATTTACACGTGGGTCCTTGTAGTATAATAACTTACAAAAATAACCTTTAAAGTTTCGTTCGTTAAGTATATTGCGTCGATAGTCCTTGTCCGTTTTATTTATTTTCAAAAACGCCCCTAGAGCTTATAAAACTTTGGGGAAATGACCAAACATCCCCCCCCCCCCAAGTCTCAGAAATAATAAATAAAGGGTTAGGGTTTGTTTTAAGTTTCCAAAATGGCACAACTAGTCCCTAATGTTTCGAAAATATTTATTTGAAGCACAAAAGTTACCTAGGGTTCGTAATAAGTTTCCCAAATGACACATTTGGTCCTTTAAGTCTCAAAAATTTATAATAGGGTTTTTAGGGGTTGTAACAAGTTTCAAAAGTGGCACTTATAGTCCTTTAAGTCTAGAAATGTTTAAAGAGAAAGCTAGGGCTTGTATTAAGTTTCAAAAATGGCATATATAGTCCTTGTGGTTTTGTTTAGCCCACGGTTTCCACACAAACGCACCCTATACTTTCGATAATGGTAGTTTTGGTCCTTTAAGTTCTTTAAAAGTCACGAAACATATTTAATAGTTTTATTAAGTTATAATTTTGACTATAACTTTCACCAAATGACAACAAGGCACGAAAAGTCTCCAAAAATGGTTTTTGGGCTTGGTTGGCCCAATAGGGTCACGGTTTGGATTAATGGGCCTAACCTTTGGGCTTGTTTAAGTAACCAATAATTCAACTAAGCATGCTAGCTAAATGTGGGCTTATGGGCTTATTTATTAGGCTAATAGTGGGCTTATATGTCACGGCCCATTTAAGCTTATATGGCTTATTTGTCTCGGCTTATATATATTTTAGGGCTTATGTGACTTGGCTTATATAAGCTTGCATGTCTCGGCTTATATAACTTATGGCTTATTTTTAGTTTGAGCTTATGTTGGTTAGCTTATCTAGTGTACTAACTTACCAATAAGTCCTTTACTCCTAATCAAATTGTACTCATTTAAAGGGTCTTAATACACTAGGGTTACACTCGGTTTAATAATAAGCTGAGCCTTAAGGCTTACTTGTTTGAGCTCATAGTTTGTATATAGCATCTATTTACTAGTCAAGGCTTATCTAGGTTTATTTTAAGCAAGGTGTCCAACTAGTTCTTCCTAATCTAAGGATTTCTAGTGAATCTACCCACGAAACTTAATAAGTCGTGGGCTTATAGGGTGTTTGTGGTTTGATTCGTGATAGTTTTACATGTGCATGCAAACATGGATTTGTTTCCTAAGTTTATTCATGCATGACGTGTGATGAGGAATAATAAAAGATTGAAATGGAGTCAAGGAAGTCTTGTTCTTACTTGTTTGTAGAAAACGTGGCAAATGGCTATAGAACTAAGACTTATAGACGTCGGGTTCTTCTTAGATGTTACCTAGGATGGTCTTGGCTCGTCTTGAATGCTAAATATCTTGTACAAACTAGCTATAAATTCCTTAGGATCTTGGATTCGGGTAGTAAATGTGTTTGTGTAAGTGTTTCGTGTGTCTCGGTGTTTTGTGGGTTTATGAGATCCGAATTTTGAGTGTGAGAGATGAAAAGTGAGAGTTTAATTTTGCTATATATCTTGGATGAAAATAAGGTGTGTGTTCTAGGGTGAAACCACGACAAGAGTGAGGTAGTGGCTAGATATGATGTGATCTTGGGTACAATTGTGGTACTAGGTTTTTAATGCAAGAAATGTACAATTGGCCTTTGGAAGCCCCTCATCCGTCGCATTCATAGAGGTCAAGGGGACATTTTGGAGCTTGTATAACTATAGTGAGGTGATGTATAAGGTAGCAAGTCTATTCCATAAATGCAAAACATGTACTCATTGTGTTGTTTGAAAAGGGGCCGACGGTTTTGGCCAGGAAAAGGGTATGAGGTGACCTTGAATAGTATAAGGTTTAATTAGAGTGTGTTGTACAAAGTCTAGAAAGTCAAATGTATATTTGATAAAGGTTACAAGTAGGTATAGTTGTGTATGGTGTATTTATTCGGCTAGTTAGTGAGTCTAAGATAGTTTTAGGTTTAAATCTAGTGTCTAAGTATAGTTACTAGGTGTTTAGGTATAGTATTGTATGAATAGGTTTAAGTCTAGGTCGATTTTGGTTAAGTTTGGGATCCTTGGTGAAAGTATAGTCGTAATTAAATGAGAGTATAATTTACTTTATAAAAAGCAAGACAACTTAATTTAAACAAGTTTGAATGGTTAATTGCAATGTTTAATAATAATAGTAGTTGATGTCACATCGTAGTATCGGTCATGAGGTGAGGAAAAATATATAAATATATATTTTAAAGCTTAAAATAGTTCTTAGGTAAATGTTATTAATTGTGATCATGAGTTTGGATTTTTATAAATCAATATGATGAATGCTTATGATCATGTGTTCAGGTGACTTAAATGTCCCAAAAGAAGTTATTGTTTACTGTCGCGCATGCTCATATAATGTAGTCATACAAATGTGGTTGTGTCCTTATGATTAAATACTCATAATCATAATATAATGTTATCTGATCAAATTTTTCCATGTTCTGATGATTAAAATAATGTATGCTCATGTATGATGCATATGATTGCTCAAAAGATTTCATGCAAAGGTGGTAATATATATAGATATCATGAGGTGACGTGTACAATGATGACATAGTCAAAAACCTGAAATTTATAGGTTTTACAACATTAACCCATTATTTTAGCTTTGTCCTCAAAGCTTAAGATGACGTTACTGCTCAGGTGAACAGGTGAGGGTACTTAGCTCTAAACGAGTCTTCGCGTTCCCAAGTGAACACAGGACCTTTCCTAGAGTTCCATCGTATCCTAACTAACGGGATTTGGCTTCGCTTTAGTTTCTTGACGACTCTCTCCATGACTTCTATCGGTTCTTCTATGAATTGGAGTTTGTCATCAAAGTCGACTCCCTCCAATGGCATGGCTAACGGTTCATCCGCGTAGCATTTCTTTAGGTTCGAGACATGGAATGTAAAGTGTACCCGACTCAATTGCTGGGGCAACTCTAAACGGTAAGCGACTTCACCGATTCTGGTAGTCACTTTGAAAGGTCTTACGTAACGTGGGTTTAACTTCCCACGTTTCCTAAATCATACAACACCCTTCCAAGGTGATACCTTTAGCATAACACGGTCACCTACTGCAAATTTCATAGGTTTCCGTTTCCTGTCTGCATAGCTCTTCTGTCTATCCTGGGCATCTTGAATTCGTTGTTTAATGAGAGTGATCTTCTTAGTAGTCTCTTGGATCAGTTCGGGTCCAGTCAGCTGAAACTCCCCCACCTCTGCCCAGCACACGGGTGATCTACACTTGCGGCCATAGAGGGCCTCAAACGGTGCTTCTTTGATGATGGCATGGTAGTTGTTGTTGTAGGAGAATTCAACTAATGGTATATGTTCGACCCATCCTTTTCCAAAGTCGATCACACATGCCCTCAGCATGTCTGTAACACCCCACTTGGATAAGTGGACCGTTACGTGTATTTATGGCGTGTCATCAAAGCATAAGGTAAATGTCCTAAAACATTAACTGACCATAAAGGAATACCGGAATCAAACATCGGTACTCCAAACATAAGCCCAAAACATGAAAAATAAAATACTAAAGGAAAGGACTAAACAATGTCCAAATAAGCAGAATAATGTAAGAAATGCATAAAGTAAGAAGTCTGGATAGCTTCCATCCAAATGCACATGCGCTTAGAATCCTAAAAGCGTCCCGGTGTACCTGCCGTTAGAACATGAAAGGAACTACGGCTGAGCATAACGCTCAGTGAACGGATATAAAGCATGATAAGAATATACTGAACGAAACAAGCGATAGAATACTGGAGCTGTAAGACTGATATGTAACATGTGGTAGAACTCTGCATAAAATCTGAGAAACCTGGTTCATATATACTGATACTGAAATATAACTTTTAAATTCTGAAAACATGCATTTACTGTATTTTATTTGCCAGAGCTTATATAGGTCACGTGCTGTAACAACCGTGCATGAATAACTGGAGGGGTGACCTCGTCATGCTGTAGAGGGGTGACCTCTAAATAACTGTGCTGGGTGGAGGGATCAGCTCCAATGTGAAGGATGTAGAGCACACACCACATTCACCCTGATAAACATGAAACACTTATAGCCTAGGATGCATCCATACGCCCCACTAAAACATACATATAAAAATGGCCAACTGAACATGAGTGGGACGATGCAGGATATCACTCTCCTGCATGTGAGTCACGACACCGGTGCCTCTAGTGCCGTGGTTACGGTACCTCCGTAACTAGTACATAAACTGGTCGTGCTTGTATATAATGCTCAGGCAATTCATTTAGTTATTAACATGATTTCTGGTAAACTTAAACATATACTGGGGAAAACATTTGGCGGAAGACGGGGAATCCTAATCATGCATAGAAGGGAAGTCCTTACTGAAAGGACGAGAAATCCGTACCTCTAGTCCAGTACCGACTGAAAGGAAGACTGAACGAATACTACTCGGGCTTCACGCGTGCTACATAATTACAAGACGCGAGTAAGTTAACTGGTATCCGTTATCAAATTTTCTGGTCTTATTGGTTTCTTATATTTATTTCAGATATTCTATACGTATAATTACGGCTATATCCGACCATTAAAATAATTTATTTTAATGTATTAACGTTATACTAATGGTTACGTACAATGTATATCTGTCGTATATTAATTTCATAATAATTATTTCGCTAATATAAGTACGTTCTTAATTTGTTTAATTCGTTCCCAAAATATACCCTTTTTATATTTTTATAAAACCAGTTTATATTTAACTTACTAAATGCATTTCACAACGTTTATTTCAAGTAAACACATAAAAAGAAATGAGATTTAACAGTCCCAAACGCACTCTTAACTGTTTTAAAACCGGTTGCCAAACAGCCCGTTACCCCTGTAGCCAAACAGCCCTATTTCTTGTTTAAAACCCACTGCCAACCACCCCGTTAGTGTAAACCCCAAATCAAACCCAAATGATTAGCGGCTGGTTGTGCAGTCAATCACCATAACAACATCCCGACATACAGCCCGGATCATAATATTTATTTAACATGTTTTAAACCCCAATAAATCGGATTAAAAGAAAAGAATAAAACGAATTAGGGTTTACATATGTTTACTAACCGTTTAGGGTTTCAAAACAGCAAATCTATTGTTCTTCTAGGATCAATCCTCGATCCCTTATTCGTGTTTCTTGATGTGGGTCGCGGCAGGGAAGGAGAGAACACAAAGAAAATGTAGGCGGCTGTTTGTTTTGATTTTAGGGTTTCAATGTGTTTTGTTCGTCTGTATAGAAAAGAAAAAAAGGATACTCTCCCGTCTGTTTTATTTTCTTCAAACGGGCCTGGCCCAGTTCACGAGTTGCGGCGCAAGATACATATGTTGCGGCGCAACAGATCTGCGGATCATGAGTTGCGGCGCACGACCCGTGAGTTGCGGCGCAAATTGAAGGGCCTGCAGATCATGGTTCTGCGAATCAAGAGTTGCGGCGCAAGACGCATCTGTTGCGGCGCAACATATGTTGCTGGCAATTATCCCACGTAAAGGAATAATAAACCGCGTATTTTTAAATTCTCGATTTAAAATACGGGTTTTACAATTCTTCCCCTCTAAAAATAATAATTCGTCCCCGAATTAAAATGCGGCGTACTGGGTTTTACAATTCTTCCCCTCTAAAAGGAGAAATTCGTCCTCGAATTAAAGATGATAAGCTGACGAAGTTATAAGAACTGAGAGAACACGTAGACTGAAAAGACAATTAAGCTGAAGGATGAATTGTCTTCTAATTAAGACATAATGCTGCTTATAGGTATAAACCTGACATGACTGGAATTATCATATAACGTGACATGGCTGAAGAGAACGTAACTAAATTTATTGAAGAAAACAATGAGAGGTCCGGATGGACTCCTCCGTTTCGAGTGGCCTCCCGCTCGAAACGATCCCTTCAAATGTCTAACATAATAAATAAAGTCTTGGTCCTGTTGACCCTGTCCTGATGATGCTGACTGGTTTCTGGTTCCATACTTAAGATGGATTTGCTAAATCTGATAGACTGAATAACTATAGCATGTATGATACATGAAACGATACGTGTAAAATATTCTGAAAAGGTAATATTTATATCTTTGAGCAAGCTGCTGAGAATATATATATAGGGACGAACTACGTGAACAATTGTGAACATGCTAAATGAGCAATTGTGAACGTGGTTCATAATTATATGAGGAGCTTGGAATGAATATATCATGAATGTAATACGTGAATCATACTGTAGAAGTGGTACTAAAACATATCATGAACATAGGCTGACTGAGGAATGAATGCCAAACGTTACGGCCTGAGATGTGAAACGTCTGCCTGGTCATGGAATAGTGGTGCTAAACTCGAGTCTGTTCCCTCAAGTTTTCTGTAACCGTATTCGGTAATAACTGAGAAACGTGCATCGTGAAATGGCACACGAACTTGAACGTGAACAACGTTATGAACGCTGACGTGAGCTTAAATCAGGAGGTAGCATAAAAGATGAACTGAAATAGCATCATACTGCGAATGAGACTTAAACGTGAAAGTGAGAATAAACATGAAATTAAAGTGGACGTAAACATACACTTGATCGTGAACATGTATTCTGTTTGATATGATGGTCTAAGGAAAGCCATGAATTCGTACGATTTACTGCTGAATTTTAAAATTTTCTGCAGATCTGCTACTACGTGCTCCTTTCGGATGAAAGGGACGCGCAGGCTGATTACATGGTTGATGATAACTTAGATAGCATCATAATTTCTCTGAGCCTGTGGTAAACTGATTACAATCTCCATGGAGTCTTGTCTCTTTTCGGTCTAGAATTTCTACTTGTAGTGATAGCATGTCGGTGTTCTATCTTGAACCTGCAGTAGGTCAGGCATCTAGATATGAACATAGCTGCATTAACGTGTGATGCGGATTCTATCAGTGTTTTGTCTGGGATTATGGAACATTCTGGCGGAAATCTTGTTGAATAGTCATAAAAGAATTTCTAGTGATGACTGTCGGCGATTTCTGCGGTAGCAGTCAATTGAGTTCTAGAAATTTTATACTGCGTTCACAGTCGTCAGTCGGGACCATCAGGTGATGGCCTTCACCTTCGCAGGATTGTCTGGAATTTCTTTCTGTTGAAATAGGGTGGTTCAGATAAGCCACCTTGTTCATCCGAAACATACATCTAGAAAGCTTGCGTATATAATTTTCTCCTATCGGAGAATCTGCGGGGTCGTGAAAAGATGATTCCCATGTCCTTCTCTAGAATTTAGGAGATCAAAATCTTGTCAACGAATGTACTGCCAAATTTGTCTGAGAATTCAAGGAAAATTTATTCATACATTTTCATACTATAGTTGGAGCATTAGGGAGCTCAGAAGTAAAAATTCAAAAATTCTTAGAGTGGCTATAATATGTGCAACAACGGTCTGAAGATCATCATGTTCTTTCCTCACCACTGATGGTAGCATGATCTTGAATTTTCCTGGAAGGATGTTTAAGACACCTCGTAGTAGGTCAATCGAACTTTCTATTCGTGGAATGAATATCGATTTGGAAAGGTGATCTGATAAATTTCTCGATGGGGCGCTAGGGCGAATAAAGTCTAGTTTTGGTAACTCTTGCAGCAATTGCTGCAATTCTTTTAATCGTAGCTAGAGCCCTGTAATAAAGAGTTTTGAAAACAGATTCTGTTCTTGAGGCAAGCTCGATGTTAAATTATGTCTCATGGGTAGGCATGAATTTCTGGAACACCTTCTGGAATGACATCGGGAAATTTTAGGATAATCTGTTGGTCATGGATTCGAGGAATTTCAGAAGTGAATTTATAACTGATAGCCGAAAGTCTTCGTAACTATGTATTGGTAAGTCACGCGCTCGTAAGGAAAAAAACAGCTTGTACTGATTTTTCTGGCAAAATATATAATGAATATATTTGGGATTTAATAAGACGGATCTCGTCGTTAACTGAAGGATAACTTAATAAACATGGGAGGTACTGTGGATTCTTTTCTGGCTGAGAGGTAGGTAACTACCTGATTTACATAAAGCTGACATAGGGATACGTGAGTAACGTGGCGACTTCCACTGAGTGGGTTCGTCTGTAACTTTACAGAGTGAATACTGCGTGTTTTAGCTGAGTAATAATCTGGTGGTGGTAACTGAATTTTAAGGGTCTGATTTTATGCGTGGCATAACAGAATGAGTATACCCTTTTCTAAAAGATACCCTGAATTACTGAGGGTCTTGCTTGGAACATACTGGAATTAGGAGCTCTGACTCGTACTCTGAGAAGATAATTCGTATGACGTGTATCATGACGGTGCCCTGATATGTGTCTTCCGAAATGATACCTGAGAATTATGTCTTGACTGATGTCTTGGCACGTGTTTTAATGGGTGAGTCTGAATAAGATTAAGAATTTATGGTAACTGCTAGGGTCGGCGGACCGGTTAGACCACTGACCTCTTGTATTGTTGGTCATGTCCGTGCCGGAGTTCCGATGGTTACTGACTGATTAATTATAAGCACGATGATTGTCACCACTGCTTTGTCTGTCAATTTATGACGGTCATTATCATGACCGTGATTCATGTGACTATTCTGCTGAGTGGCCGGCGGGGTTCCGGTTCCCACTCTTCGGAATGAAAGTTGGCTGGGTGAAGTGTGACGTCTAACTGAGAAGGTAACAGCATAAAATCGAATGGTAGCGTCTGATGGTTGAATTTATTCTTGTCAGAAATTTCAAGTTTATAGTTTTCGTTCTCGTTCCGCGGCGTCAGCATCTTGAGAAATCTCCAAGGTTCAGCGGCATCAGCATCAGTGTGGTCTTCAGAGTGTTAGCAGCATCAGCATCTGGTAAAATCTTCAACTCACGAACAGCATCGGCACCTGGTAGAATATCGACAAGTGGGAACGTCCGCGATGTTTAAGGATCGATTAGTAATATCTATGGAGTAGGGTACCTGGAATACACCTGGACTACTGTACATGAAGTACACAATGAATACTGCACATGGAACACATATGAGACACTATACGTGGAGTACACGTGAAATACTGTACATGGAGTATAACTGAGACACTGTACATGGGGTACATATGGAATACTGTACATGGAGCTGGTGGAAATTTTATGGGATGATCGATACTGGTGTCGATTTTCTGACATTCTCAACGGAAAATAATTTGATTTAACTGGTTAGCAACTGAACTGAAACAGTTACTATGATGGCTGAAAATTTCTGCATGGACTTAATGCTGGTTGCATAGAGGCTGAAAGTATGATTAAACAGAGTTTCATCAATGTTCAGTATGAAGACAGAAGACATGATTGATAAAGACCAGAACATGATTTATCATGAAATAGGATTTTACTATAATCCTTCTGTATTTTAGCCTGAAGGCATCATCACTTTGCTGGAAACATAATCCTCGTAAGGAGACATGAAACTGAATCATCATGTAGATGACATCAACGTGAGGGTATGCAAATTTGACTGTTATAAGGAACACAAAAAGTTAAATCAACTGAGGTGTAATATCAACTGATGTGGACGGCTATGGTTCAATCCACGTACTTCAAGGAAGGAAACATGAGACTAAGTATGGGCTATTCTGGTTCGATCCATACTGGTCAAAATTTTCTTAGAACTGTCATGTATGGAAATTTATAATCTCGGACTAAATATGGATGGCTGTAGCTCAATCCACACTTGTCAAAATTTATGAACTGTCCTGATATGACAAAGGTGAACAACTGTGGATCGGTTCATAAAACATCATTTGACTGAAAAGCATGAAATTTGACTTGAGAACTAAGGAACGATTATGACTGGTTCACTAAGTAATATTTGACTGAAAACATGAATCTGACATGAGTAAGGGTAAACGCCTATGGTCAGTTTACCAATACAAAATCTGAACGGGCAAGGGTGAACGCCTATGGGTCGGTTCACCAAAACAAAATTCGAATGAAAAGCACATGCGACTAAATATGGCCAGTCCTGTACCAACCTTTTACTTAGTCAAAACTTTAAGAAAACTGGACTGACGAATGAAGAAAAATTGACTGAAAAATCCATGAAAAACATGAAAGATAACAACGCCAAAATCTGGAAAGTTCCTGGTGACTACCCACTAGTCACAGGTCAAGTTTTAGAGCCTACAGGTCGAACCTTGGGCTCTGATACCATAATTGTAACACCCCACTTGGATAAGTGGACCGTTACGTGTATTTATGGCGTGTCATCAAAGCATAAGGTAAATGTCCTAAAACATTAACTGACCATAAAGGAATACCGGAATCAAACATCGGTACTCCAAACATAAGCCCAAAACATGAAAAATAAAATACTAAAGGAAAGGACTAAACAATGTCCAAATAAGCAGAATAATGTAAGAAATGCATAAAGTAAGAAGTCTGGATAGCTTCCATCCAAATGCACATGCGCTTAGAATCCTAAAAGCGTCCCGGTGTACCTGCCGTTAGAACATGAAAGGAACTACGGCTGAGCATAACGCTCAGTGAACGGATATAAAGCATGATAAGAATATACTGAACGAAACAAGCGATAGAATACTGGAGCTGTAAGACTGATATGTAACATGTGGTAGAACTCTGCATAAAATCTGAGAAACCTGGTTCATATATACTGATACTGAAATATAACTTTTAAATTCTGAAAACATGCATTTACTGTATTTTATTTGCCAGAGCTTATATAGGTCACGTGCTGTAACAACCGTGCATGAATAACTGGAGGGGTGACCTCGTCATGCTGTAGAGGGGTGACCTCTAAATAACTGTGCTGGGTGGAGGGATCAGCTCCAATGTGAAGGATGTAGAGCACACACCACATTCACCCTGATAAACATGAAACACTTATAGCCTAGGATGCATCCATACGCCCCACTAAAACATACATATAAAAATGGCCAACTGAACATGAGTGGGACGATGCAGGATATCACTCTCCTGCATGTGAGTCACGACACCGGTGCCTCTAGTGCCGTGGTTACGGTACCTCCGTAACTAGTACATAAACTGGTCGTGCTTGTATATAATGCTCAGGCAATTCATTTAGTTATTAACATGATTTCTGGTAAACTTAAACATATACTGGGGAAAACATTTGGCGGAAGACGGGGAATCCTAATCATGCATAGAAGGGAAGTCCTTACTGAAAGGACGAGAAATCCGTACCTCTAGTCCAGTACCGACTGAAAGGAAGACTGAACGAATACTACTCGGGCTTCACGCGTGCTACATAATTACAAGACGCGAGTAAGTTAACTGGTATCCGTTATCAAATTTTCTGGTCTTATTGGTTTCTTATATTTATTTCAGATATTCTATACGTATAATTACGGCTATATCCGACCATTAAAATAATTTATTTTAATGTATTAACGTTATACTAATGGTTACGTACAATGTATATCTGTCGTATATTAATTTCATAATAATTATTTCGCTAATATAAGTACGTTCTTAATTTGTTTAATTCGTTCCCAAAATATACCCTTTTTATATTTTTATAAAACCAGTTTATATTTAACTTACTAAATGCATTTCACAACGTTTATTTCAAGTAAACACATAAAAAGAAATGAGATTTAACAGTCCCAAACGCACTCTTAACTGTTTTAAAACCGGTTGCCAAACAGCCCGTTACCCCTGTAGCCAAACAGCCCTATTTCTTGTTTAAAACCCACTGCCAACCACCCCGTTAGTGTAAACCCCAAATCAAACCCAAATGATTAGCGGCTGGTTGTGCAGTCAATCACCATAACAACATCCCGACATACAGCCCGGATCATAATATTTATTTAACATGTTTTAAACCCCAATAAATCGGATTAAAAGAAAAGAATAAAACGAATTAGGGTTTACATATGTTTACTAACCGTTTAGGGTTTCAAAACAGCAAATCTATTGTTCTTCTAGGATCAATCCTCGATCCCTTATTCGTGTTTCTTGATGTGGGTCGCGGCAGGGAAGGAGAGAACACAAAGAAAATGTAGGCGGCTGTTTGTTTTGATTTTAGGGTTTCAATGTGTTTTGTTCGTCTGTATAGAAAAGAAAAAAAGGATACTCTCCCGTCTGTTTTATTTTCTTCAAACGGGCCTGGCCCAGTTCACGAGTTGCGGCGCAAGATACATATGTTGCGGCGCAACAGATCTGCGGATCATGAGTTGCGGCGCACGACCCGTGAGTTGCGGCGCAAATTGAAGGGCCTGCAGATCATGGTTCTGCGAATCAAGAGTTGCGGCGCAAGACGCATCTGTTGCGGCGCAACATATGTTGCTGGCAATTATCCCACGTAAAGGAATAATAAACCGCGTATTTTTAAATTCTCGATTTAAAATACGGGTTTTACAATGTCTTCCAGGGTTCGGATTGTTCGTTTACTCTAACCGTCAGTCTGCGGATGATATGCGGTACTCATGTCCAAGTTTGTTCCTAAACTTCGTTGAAAAGCTTTCCAAAAGTTTGACGTAAATCTACCATCTCGATCACAGATGATTGAGACTGGTATACCATGTCTAGTCACAACTTCCTTTAGATACAGCTTGGCTAACTTGTTCAGGGTGTCATTTTCTCTGATGGGCAGGAAATGAGCTGATTTAGTGAGTCGGTCAACGATTACCCAAATTGTATCGTAACCGTGAGATGAAGTAGGAAGTTTGGTAATGAAGTCCATGGTGATGTTGTCCCATTTCCATTTTGGTATTTCGGGTTGGACTAACAAACCGGATGGTCTCTGATGTTCACTCTGGCACAAGTAAGACATTTCTTCACGTATGTAGCAATGTCTGCTTTCATGTTTGGCCACCAATATAATTTCTTCACGTCCTGATACATCTTTTCAGATCCGGGATGTATAGAGTACTTGGACTTATGAGATTCGTGCATGATCACGTTTCTCAAGTTTCTGTAACATGGTAACCAACTTCTCCCGTGCAAACATAACGTTCCGTCTGCTCTGGCTTCTAATTTCTCCTTACTTAGATTTGTCCTAAGCATCCCTCCTATGTCTTCCTTTCCAATGTTTTCAGGCTTTTGTGCTTGGAGTTGAGCCTCTAATATCTTCTTAGGTAGGTCCAAGCTAATGGTCATAACTAGGGCTCGAACTCTCATGGGAGGATCAGTTCCCTTTCGGCTTAGTGCATCTGCAACTACGTTGGCTTTACCTGGGTGGTATATGATGTCACAGTCGTAGTCACTGAGCAATTCTATCCAACGACGTTGCCTCATGTTCAGCTCCTTCTGGTCTAGGATATGTTGCAAACTTTTGTGGTCCGTATGCATTGTGCACTTTGTTCCATACAGGTAGTGTCTCCAAATTTTCAAGGCAAAAACTACAGATGCAAGCTCTAGATCATGAGTAGAGTAATTCTGCTCGTGCTTCTTCAGTTGTCTTGAAGCATAAGCAATAACTTTCTGTCTCTGCATCAATACAACTCCCAAGCCTTTGTGTGAGGCATCGTAGTAGACAACAAAGTCTTCGTTGCCTTCTGGTAGGGCTAAAATGGGTGCACTACACAATTTCTGCTTTATGGTTTGGAATGCATCCTCTTCTTTTTCTCCCCAATCAAATTTTATGCTTTTCTGAGTAAGCTTCGTCATAGATTTATCTATCTTAGAAAATCCTTCTATAAATCTCCGATAGTAACCGGCAAGACCTAAGAATTGGCGAATCTCCTTTGGCGAAGTGGGTGATGCCCAATCCTTCACGGATTCGACTTTTGCGGGGTCCACTTGAATTCCTTTGTTATCGATCACATGACCGAGGAAATGCACTTTAGGGATCCAAAAATCACATTTGAAGAACTTGGCGTACAATTTCTCTTCCTTAAGCAATTTCAGTACTTGAGCAAGATGTTCTCCGTGCTCTTGCTCATTCTTGGAATAGATGAGTATGTCGTCGATAAACACGATCACGAACTTATCTAGATAGGGTCTGTACACTCGATTCATGAGGTCCATGAATATGGCTGGAGCGTTGGTCAGTCCAAATGGCATGACCTGAAATTCATAATGACCGTAACGAGTTCTGAAAGCTGTTTTCGGTATGTCTTCTTCTCTGACCTTCAACTGGTGATATCCGGATCGTAAGTCAATCTTGGAGTATACACTTGATCCTTGTAACTGATTAAATAGGTCGTCGATTCGTGGTAGTGGGTAACGATTTTTCACAGTTAACTTATTCAGTTCTCTTGTAATTGATACACATTTGGAAAGATCCATCTTTATTTTTGACAAAAAGCACTGGAGCTCCCCAAGGTGAGGAACTGGATCTGATAAAACCTTTGTCTGACAGTTCTTAAAGTTGTTCGGCGAGTTCTTTCATCTCAGTTGGTGCTAATCGGTATGGTGCTTTAGCTACAGGTGCAGCTCGTGGTATCAAGTTGATTTGAAATTCTACTTGACGAGTCAGAGGTAAACCAGGTAAGTCGTCTGGGAAAACTTCGGGATAATCACGGACAATCAGTACGTCCTTGATTTGTTTCTTCTCTGGTTCCTCCTCTTTGTCGGTCTTTGAAATATGTGCTAAAAAGATAGGGCATCCTTTTAGTATATACTTCTGGACTTTAGTGCACGAGATAACACTCAGTCTGGTGTCAGTTCTATCTGAATTTCCTTCTCCTCGGACAGTTAGATTTTCTTTTTCTCATGGTATACGGACTAGCTTTTCGTCGCACACAATAGTTGCGTGATATTTGGCTAACCAGTCCATACCAATGATGACGTCGAAACTACCCAAATTTACAGGTATCAAATGAATATCGAATGGATGATTTAGAAGATTTAAGGTACAACCTCTGAGAATAGTGTTGGTTTCAATGATTTTACCGTCTGCAAACTCGACTCTGTAAAAGTCGTCTAGTGGTGTAGGTTTGATGTCTAGTAAGCTACTAAATTTTGTGGATATGAAACTCCTATCGGCTCCCGTATCAAATAAAATATTTGCATAACGATTGTTTAGAAGAAACGTACCGGTAACCACATTGGAGTCGGGGTTGGTCTTGGTGTCTCCTATAACATAAACTCTAGATGGTACTCCTCCTCTGTTATCGTTCCTAACTGCTCGCTTTGGGCAATCAGGCTTGATGTGTCCGACTTCCCCGCAACCATAGCAACGAACTTCCCTACGAGCCATGCTACCACTGCCAGTGTGCTGGTGGTTTCCCTGATGTCCACTTCCGCGGAAGTTCTGACTGTTGCCATTGTGGGGCCGGTAGTTGGTACTAGAGTTATTCCGGATGGCTGGAGCATGTGAGTTGCCCTGTCCGGGTCTTCGGCATTCAGCAGTAGGGTTGTAAAACCCGCATGCTTTTATCATGAATAGTACCCTTAAGATCGTACGTAGTAGATTAAAACTTTCCTATTATAGCATGATTACGATTACGTGTTAGGATTTTACGTATTACGTACGTGTTAGTACACGATAAGTATTGACTACGCACGAACACGCAATAATTATTTGACAATAATTAATCATGAATATACGATCATGAAATCACGAACGTAATTAAATCACGAACTATTATTAATTACGTATATATATTTATTACGAACACGAATAAATATATTAAGTCACGGTTAATATTTAACGAGAACACGTAAAACACGAACACGAGAACACACGAGAACACACCAATATTTTAGACACGAAAAAACATTCGGGTTACCCCTTGTGGGCCCCATTACCACGAAATTAGGGAGGGAGGATGGGCTTAGCCCATCAATTTTTACTAAAAGGAGGTTAAGGAAAATTACACTACTCATTTTTTTTCTACAGAAGAATTTTACAGAAAACCTAAAATCCTCCTCCTCCCTCTTTTTCTCCTTTTGGCCGCCACCCTCAAACAACGCCAAAGGGGTGTTTGTTGATCTTTGATCTTGGAATTCTTGTTGGTGTTCGTGTTTGTTCATTGTTACTTAGATCCACGCACTCGGTAATCCTTTTAAACCTTTCTCTTTTGATTTAATCTTTTAATTAATTAAGAACATGTTATGTTTTTCATAAAACCTAATTAAATCATAGATCTAACATGAATTTGGGTTTGAATAAAATCAAAAGTAATGTTTTAGGGGTGTTTTGTTTTGGCCGCAGCCTACACCGAACCCGAGAGGGTCTCGGTTTGGCTACACGACCACCACCGAGACCATATGGTCCCGGTTGGTTGGTGTGGGTCCCACGGCAGCATCAAGACAAGGGGTACCCCGATTTGGTTCGGGGTACGGTGTCAATTTCATGTCCGGTTCATGGTTCTTAGTCAAGATCCGGTTCATGGTGTATGTTTAGTTTTTTTTTTATTTTTATGATCTTATGTTAAAATTAAATTAATAACATGAAATGATTAATTTAATAACATGACTTAGGTTATTTAATTATTAATAATCATGAAATTATTAACCTAAGTATTTTCATATTTTAGACTTATAAATTAATTAATTATTTAAAAACCATGGTTATAATTAATTAATTAACATGACTTAGGTTATATTATTAATAAATAATAATACATGTTTTAACCTAAGTATTTAACTTTATTTAATTAAAAACATGATATACTTTAATTAAATATTTTAACCTATAATTTATTTTAATTACATGAAATAATTAATAAACTATATATTATATCATATGACTTAAAAAATAATCATGAAAACACTTAAGCTTATATACTTAGCTTATTTAACTAGCTTATTTCTAATTATGGAAACTTTCTATTTTTAGAAACTTAATTAAATAAGGCAGCTAATATATTTATGGAAACTATCTATTTTTAGAAACTTAATTAAATAAGGCAGCTAATCTATTTATGGAAACTATCTATGTTTAGAAACTTATTTATTTCAGGCAGCTAATCTATTTATGGAAACTTATTTAATTAAGGCAGCTGATCTATTTATGGAAACTTTCTATTTTTAGAAACTTATCTATTTTAAACAGTAATTCTATTTTTGGAAACTTTCTATTTTTGGAAATTTCTATTTTTGGAAACTTTCTATTTTTGGAAACTTTCTATTTTTGGAAACTTTCTATTTTTGGAAACTTTCTATTTTTGGTAACTTTCTATTTTTGGTAACTTTCTATTTTTGGAAACCTGCTATTTTTGGAAAGTTACTTATTATTACACATTAAGTATAATAATACATGAAATACCAGGAATACTTAATCAGAGTAAACAGAATATAAGATAAACACAGTTTAAGGCTTTAAATAGTAAAACATGATAAGAACATGTAAAATAAGCTAAGACATGACATAAAACCAGCTACGTATTTAGTAAGCAGATACTTATTCATTTATGTATTTATGTAGCATTAGTGATACGGAAGTAGGATTCCTCTCAGTTCATCTTCTTCGTTCACTGGACATAAGGTACGGATTCCCGTCCTTTCAGTATGGACATTCTTTCCTTATTAGGATTCCCCGTATGCAGCCAACTGTTTTCCCATAGTATAAGTTACGTGTTTGATTGCTTATGTTTAATTAAGAATACCTATAGCCATATACATGCATGACCAGTTTCACCTAGTTATGGAGGTACCATAACCATAACATTAGAGGCAATGATGTTATGACTTCACCACGACGGAGTGATTGCTCGTGGCTTCCCTTCAGCTTTTGGCCATTTATATTATATTTATCATGTGGGGCGTATGGGTGCATCCTAGTTACATGTTTTGTTCAGGATTTCATGATGAATGTGGTGTGTGCCTTGCATCCTTCACAAGGGGCTGATCCCTCCTACCCAAAAACCAGTATATTAAATTAGAGGCAGCCCCTCTAATTTGCATGATAAGGTCACCCCTTCAAGTATTCATGCACGGTGGATTTTCATGACCTATATTGGCTAATGGTAAAATATGTTAAATAGTTTTCATAAGATAAACATAAGGCCTTTCAAACTATAAAACCAGTTTTATGAACATGTTCCAGGTTTTCCAGGACTTATACATTTCCGCTGCTATTAAGTCTCTATTGTGTTTTAGTCATTTATACTATGTCTATATCCGTGCACTGAGCGTTTTGCTCAGCCGTTACTTTCCTTTCCATGTCCCAAAACGGCAGGTACCCTAGGAAAGACTCGAGCATTTGGAGGACGTGCATAGGATGGAAGCTGCTAGAGACTTCTTTTCCTTTTTCCCTTCATATACTTATGCTTGCTTAGTCTTTCATTCATTTCTTTTACTTTATTATGTTTTGGGCTTATGTTTGGGAACCGATGTTTGATTTCGGTTATCCCTATGGTCATGTAATGTTTCAGACATTTATCCTTGTATGCTTTGATGACACGCCATAATTACGCGTGACATTCCATTTATCAAAAAGGGGTGTTACAATTATGGTATCAGAGCCAAGGCTTCGACATGTAGGCTCTAAAACTCGACCTGTGACTAGTGGGTAGTCACTAGGAGCTTCCTAAGCCAACGTTTGTTATTTCATGTATTGATGTTTTTTCAGCACCTTGTTGTTTTAACCATGACGTTTTCAGCACCTTGTTGTTTTAATCATGATGTTTTTGCCAGTATCGTTTTATTAATATGGAATGAACAACCGTCATCCATACTTAGTTATGTGTCATTGTCTATGCATGATGTTCTTCGTGAACTGTGACTATGTGGACTAAACCCCAGTGGTTCATATTTTTTCACATAAAATTTTTTTTCTGTTAAGTTTTGACAATGACTTTTAGTTATTTATGTTTCATGCATTCATGCATTTATATTATATGTCATCTGTTGCAGGAATTTTGACTAAGTAATGGTTGGTACAGGACTGGCCCTATTTAGTCGCATGTGCTTTTATCAAAACTTTTAACTTTGGGACCGACCCATAGGCGTCCCCTCGCCATGTCTTTTGTTTTGGGACCGACCCATAGGCGTCCCCTCGCACATATAAAGGTTTTTATAAACTACATTACGCATTCATGCACTGTTTTTCATGCATAAAATTTTTCTCATGATTTAATTGGCATAAAAAAAAATTTCATGTCCCCTCATAAGTTACTATGTTTTTATGTCAAGTATGTTTTCATACTGTCATGGTTAACTTCAGTTTCATGCTGATTATGTTATACACTTCTTCATGATAGAAGGTTTCATGTTTCTTCATGATAATTCCATCTTCATGTTGATTATGTCTTACACCTCTTTTGTTATTTACGCTGTCCTGCAAGACATTGTTAGATTTCATTGAATTCTGCTTTTATGATAGTCATGGTTGGTTCTCATTGATCATGCTGTCAGGCAAATCATCGTTGAATTTTGTGTAACCACACTTTAGCGTTTCTCTATGAAACCAGAATGAAGTATATACTGGCATTGCCAGGTTATCATGATGGTTTTCCTAACCGTTTAACCGATATACTTTCCTTAAATCATGATAAATGATCGACCCCATACCGATCATTTCATGTGCATTCCACGTGTACTCCACGTACCGTATTTCATGTGTATTACGCGTACCTTAATCCATGTGTATTTCACTTGCAATACTTCACGAGTATTCGCTAGTCGATTCTGAATCACCTCAGGCGTATTTTCAATTGCTGATATTCTACAAAGATAGCTGATGCCGCTCATAACTGGGAGATGTTACTAAAGGTTGATGATGCTGACGTTCGGAGACGCTACGAGATGCGGATGCTGTTCACAACCTGGAGATCCTACAAGACGAAGACAAAGGCGTCAGAGCAAAGCAATCGGACGAAAAGATGCTTCACCATCAGACGATTTCCATCAATCATTGTCCCTAATTCTTAATTACATGTCACACGTCATTCGACTGTCATTTCAGCCATATGAGTGCAAACCGGTACCAGCCGGCCACTCAGCTGAATAGTTACATGAATCACGGTCATGAGAATGACCGTCATGGAACTGACAGACAAGACGATAGTAACCACTACTATGACAGAACTATCCTAAAAATCGCAACCGAGGCTCCAGCCGCGGACGTGATCAGACATATAAAGGACCAGTAGTCCAACCGATCCGCCAAGTCTGGCATAATAACCTAATATTGTAATTCTATGGAATTACGTCTCGAGACACATGTCAAGACATCAGTCAAGACACATGTCTCACGCATACTTTCTGAAGGCACATGTCAAGACATCAGTCAAGACACATGTCTCACGTATACTTTCTGAAGACACATGTCAAGACACCAGTCAAGACATATGTCATGCTTATAGTTCCAAGAAACGAGTCAAGACACATGACTCACGTCCAACTATGGAACATTTCTAAGAAATTCAGAGTACCCTCCAAGGGAATATCCATTTTGTTGTGCCATGTATTAATCAGGCCACAAGAATTTCAATACCATTACTGGCGCATCAGTGAGAACTGTCACGTTGCCGATGTCACTTTCATTCTTGTAACCATAAATCATTAATTCATGACCATGAAGGACGCCATTCGTATTCCCACGTATACGAAGGATTTCCTTCAGCTTAATGATGAAATCCAAGATGCTAACGTATTTCCTCGGACAGACACGAGATAAATTTTATCCTAATTATGGACTATGAACAGCACACCATGCTACGATTCATAATTATGTATAGTAATGTTCAGGCTCCTGAATACATTCAGCTTGATTTTCCATCAGGAAAATCTGTACAAATTATCTATGCTTTCCAAGCACGTGCTTTGTTAGCCATGATTGCTAAACTTTCTAGCTGTCAGTAAGACACGACTACTGAAGTCCTTTTACGCATAACCAACGGATTATTCCAAAATTGTCCCTTACACTCCAGAAGAACCTTCAAGGAGAAGGACGGTAACATAAGATTATGTGTCGACTACCGTCGATTTTTAAATAAATCACCATTCATGACCGTTATTCTCCTCCACGTACAGACAACATGTCCAATCGACCTTATAGTGTTAATCACTTTTCCAAAGATCAAACTCATGATCATGCTGCCAACAGTGATGAGTGAAAGAGCAGGACATGTCCATGACTGCTATTCGTACACGACTTGGTCATGCTAGATTTATGATTTTGAATTAGTCTCATCAATGCTCCAACGGCATTATAAGAATGAGTTTCCATGAACTCATAGTAAATTCATCAGTGTTTTCATTAAGGATAACATGATTTCCTCTAAGCCTAGAGAAGAACAAGAAGACCATATCTGCACTATGTTGCAAATTCTATGACAAGAGAAATTCTACCCTGAGAATTTTTCCAATATCAATTCTGTTTGATTACAATGACACACTGAATCACATGGGTTTCTATGGTTAATCTTACCATGACTCAGCTTATGCGTAAAGGAGAGAACCCTACACTACATTAGGTGTTCTATAAAATCCTACGCTAGGAGAAGTCTAGATTTAGAGACTCAGAGTTTCGCAACCTTCTATGTATCAAGTTTCTACGAAGCAAGATACAGCTACGTCCATATCTATGTACCTGTCATACAAACAGGTTAAGATAGGACACTGACAAACTGGGATGTTTTCATCATCGGAAATTGTGAATCGAAAAGGGACAAGATCTCCATGGGTTTTGGTTACCAGATTAACGCAAACTCAGAAGAAGCATAATGCTATCTGGGTATTACAAACAGTTTGATCAAGTCTGCAGAATCCTTACATCCGCAGGGATTTCAGAACCAACAGATTGATCGGACATGTTCCAACAAAGGTTCATCCGATCACTTGGCAATCCCTCAGTTATCAGGTCAGACAAAGATTCACAATTGTGCTCCTTATTTACTTCATGTCTTCATTCTAATTCCACGACTTGCTTTCGCGCTCGCGTTCATGACACTATTCACGTTCATGATCGTATATGGGCTTACGATTTTACGTTCATTTCGTTCTGGGAAGTTTTGCAAGAACTTGAGAGACCAGACCCAAGTTTAGTATAACTCTCCATCATCAGATAGACGTTTCTCGTCATATTCTATGTCTCACCCTGTAGCGTTTGGCGTTACCGCCATCATATTCTATGTTCATGATATGTTTCACATGTCATGTTCATTCCACGTTCCTCATATAATGATCAAGATATGTTACACGTATCATGGATCACGATATGTTTACTCACACTACACTCGCCATATCTCCACGTAGCACGTTCAAAAATTTTCACGTATCACGTTCAAAATTTTTCACGTACTACGTTTCTTTATGTCTCGCGCATCGTTTCTAGTTATCAGTTAGATCAGATTGTCTTGCATCGTAACGTTTCAGTTACCCTAGCACGTTAACTCTTATTTTTCCTCGATCGAATTTAGGGGATCTACCTTCCGTTGATAACCAAGAATTTCTTCGTATTCCAAGTCAAGGTCAGGAGGACCAAGATTTATCATTAGTGTCAAGATCTTCTTAAGGAACCGTTCCAAGAGGGAGGCCACTTGGAAACGGACAAGTTCATCCGGACTTTTATCCGTCTTCTCTCATCAATTAGATATGTCCTTTCAGTCACGTCACGTTCCATGTCCTTTCGAGACATGTCACGTTCCGCGTTCCTTCTGCCAGGAAACCCGCACGTTCATTTATCTTACATACCCTCTCAGTTTGATTCGGGTATGTTTCTCTTTTAGTTAGGTTATCTATAATTCGGGGACGAATTATTCTTTTTAGGGGGGGAGAGTTGTAAAGCCCGCATGCTTTTATCATGAATAGTACCCTTAAGATCGTACGTACTAGATTAAAACTTTCCTATTATAGCATGATTACGATTACGTGTTAGGATTTTACGTATTACGTACGTGTTAGTACACGATAAGTATTGACTACGCACGAACACGCAATAATTATTTGACAATAATTAATCATGAACATGCGATCATGAAATCACGAACGTAATTAAATCACGAACTATTATTAATTACATATATATATTTATTACGAACACGAATAAATATATTAAGTCACGGTTAATATTTAACGAGAACACGTAAAACACGAACACGAGAACACACGAGAACACACCAATATTTTAGACACGGAAAAACATTCGGGTTACCCCTTGTGGGCCCCATTACCATGAAATTAGGGAGGGAGGATGGGCTTAGCCCATCAATTTTTACTAAAAGGAGGTTAAGGAAAATTACACTACTCATTTTTTTTCTACAGAAGAATTTTACAGAAAACTTAAAATCCTCCTCCTCCCTCTTTTTCTCCTTTTGGCCGCCACCCTCAAACAACGCCAAAGGGGTGTTTGTTGATCTTTGATCTTGGAATTCTTGTTGGTGTTCGTGTTTGATCATTGTTACTTAGATCCACGCACTCGGTAATCCTTTTAAACCTTTCTCTTTTGATTTAATCTTTTAATTAATTAAGAACATGTTATGTTTTTCATAAAACCTAATTAAATCATAGATCTAACATGAATTTGGGTTTGAATAAAATCAAAAGTAATGTTTTAGGGGTGTTTTGTTTTGGCCGCAGCCTACACCGAACCCGAGAGGGTCTCGATTTGGCTACACGACCACCACCGAGACCATATGGTCCCGGTTGGTTGGTGTGGGTCCCACGGCAGCATCAAGACAAGGGGTACCCCGATTTGGTTCGGGGTACGGTGTCGATTTCATGTCTGGTTCATGGTTCTTAGTCAAGATCCGGTTCATGGTGTATGTTTAGTTTTTTTTATTTTTATGATCTTATGTTAAAATTAAATTAATAACATGACATGATTAATTTAATAACATGACTTAGGTTATTTAATTATTAATAATCATGAAATTATTAACCTAAGTATTTTCATATTTTAGACTTATAAATTAATTAATTATTTAAAAACTATGGTTATAATTAATTAATTAACATGACTTAGGTTATATTATTAATAAATAATAATACATGTTTTAACCAAAGTATTTAACTTTATTTAATTAAAAACATGATATACTTTAATTAAATATTTTAACCTATAGTTTATTTTAATTACATGAAATAATTAATAAACTATATATTATATCATATGACTTAGAAAATAATCATGAAAACACTTAGGCTTATATACTTAGCTTATTTAACCAGCTTATTTCTAATTATGGAAACTTTCTATTTTTAGAAACTTAATTAAATAAGGCAGCTAATCTATTTATGGAAACTATCTATTTTTAGAAACTTAATTAAATAAGGCAGCTAATCTATTTTTGGAAACTATCTATTTTTAGAAACTTATTTATTTCAGGCAGCTAATCTGTTTATGGGAACTTATTTAATTAAGGCAGCTGATCTATTTATGGAAACTTTCTATTTTTAGAAACTTATCTATTTTAAGCAGTAATTCTATTTTTGTAAACTTTCTATTTTTGGAAACTTTCTATTTTTGGAAACTTTCTATTTTTGGTAACTTTCTATTTTTGGTAACTTTCTATTTTTGGAAACTTTCTATTTTAGAAAACCTGCTATTTTTGGAAAGTTACTTATTATTACAGAGTAAGTATAATAATACATGAAATACCAGGAATACTTAATCAGAGTAAACAGAATATAAGATAAACACGGTTTAAGGCTTTAAATAGTAAAACATGATAAGAACATGTAAAATAAGCTAAGACATGACATAAAACCAGCTACGTATTTAGTAAGCAGATACTTATTCATGTATGTATTTATGTAGCATTAGTGATACGGAAGTAGGATTCCTCTCAGTTCATCTTCTTCGTTCACTGGACATAAGGTACGGATTCCCGTCCTTTCAGTATGGACATTCTTTCCTTATTAGGATTCCCCGTATGCAGCCAACTGTTTTCCCGTAGTATAAGTTACGTGTTTGATTGCTTATGTTTAATTAAGAATACCTATAGCCATATACATGCATGACCAGTTTCACCTAGTTATGGAGGTACCATAACCATAACATTAGAGGCACTGATGTTATGACTTCACCACGACGGAGTGATTGCTCGTGGCGTCCCTTCAGCTTTTGGCCATTTATATTATATTTATCATGTGGGGCGTATGGGTGCATCCTAGTTACATGTTTTATTCAGGATTTCATGGTGAATGTGGTGTGTGCCTTGCATCCTTCACAAGGAGCTGATCCCTCCTACCCAAAAACCAGTATATTAAATTAGAGGCAGCCCCTCTAATTTGCATGATGAGGTCACCCCTCCAAGTATTCATGCACGATGGATTTTCATGACCTATATTGGCTAATGGTAAAATATGTTAAACAGTTTTCATAAGATAAACATAAGGCCTTTCAAACTATAAAACCAGTTTTATGAACATGTTCCAGGTTTTCCAGGACTTATACATTTCCGCTGCTATTAAGTCTCTATTGTGTTTTAGTCATTTATACTATGTCTATATCCGTGCACTGAGCGTTTTGCTCAGCCGTTACTTTCCTTTCCATGTCCCAAAACGGCAGGTACCCTAGGAAAGACTCGAGCATTTGGAGGACGTGCATAGGATGGAAGCTGCTAGAGACTTCTTTTCCTTTTTCCCTTCATATACTTATGCTTGCTTAGTCTTTCATTCATTTCTTTTACTTTATTATATTTTGGGCTTATGTTTGGGAACCGATGTTTGATTCCGGTTATCCCTATGGTCATGTAATGTTTCAGACATTTATCCTTGTATGCTTTGATGACACGCCATAATTACGCGTGACATTCCATTTATCAAAATGGGGTGTTACAAGGGTAGTTATGGAAATCGCACTTGGTGCACTTTGGCTTGTTGCCTACATATGGAGGTGGTGCTGAGGAATCAACACTGCATACCTGACCCAAGTTTTATCTCTTTGGTTGTTGGGTCTGGTGATGACTACGGCAGTTCTCCTCAACTTTCCTCTGGTACTCTGATTGTCTAAGCACATGATCACGTCCCCGTTTGTTCATCAACTCCGTGGCAAACTCTATGGCACTCTCGACCGTAGTGGGTCGGGATGCGAGTACACTGTCATGAACAGAATCAGGAAGTCCATTAACATACTTTTCTATCTTGTCTTTCACGTCAGGGAACATCCGAGTACACATCAATGTCAGCTCCTGAAACCTCTAATTGTAAGTTGTGATGTCATGATTTGATCATTTGAGGTTCCACAAGTCAATCTCTAGTTTCTTGATTTCACTACGAGGACAGTATTTTGTGGTAAGTCTTTCTTTAAATGCATTCTAGGTCATCCCATAGGCTTCATCATGCCCAAGGGTAGCAACTAGAGAGTTCCACCAGGTAAGAGCATGTTCCAAGAGAGTACAGGTGGCAAATTTCACCTTGTTTTCTCCGGTACAATCACTAACGCGAAACACTATCTCGGTCCTTTCGAACCATTGCATGATATCTACTACCCCTTCCTTTCCCTTGAAGTAACTGGGCTTGCATTTCAGGAAGTCGGGGTAGGTACACCCTCTGGCATTTCGATCTCTGGCATTCGAATTTGACTGTCTCCCTGGTTTCCGCTGGGGTGTGTTTCCCTGGCGGCTAGGGCATCAGCAATGCCTTGACCGATAAGCACTCTAAGTTATGCTTCTGAAATAGTCGTTGAGGGAGTAGCGTCGGGATTCTATCGAGTGACTCTTTGTGCCATTGTTCTATCATACACAAAGATGATATTTATTAGTTGGTTAGTAAGATTATTATATTAAGCTGCATGAAAATGGGTATGCATAGAATTCACAACAAATTGGATAACCTGTCAAGAGTTCATAATAATATAAATTCAAACAAACAAGTAAGTGATAACATGTCAATCCTGGTGAACATCTATATGATACAGATACAACCAATCTAAGACAGAGATACAACAATCCTGTCTGAAATAGTGGTACACATGTTTGTAGTACAACAAAAGGTAACCTACTTACTAAGGTTAGGTGCTAAGATATGGATACAACTACAATGAAAATACAAGTACAAAAGACCTAAATCATGCAAGCTGAGATGCAACTCAATGCTTGCCATGATGTACAAAGAAAATCTAGCCTACACTAGTATGGCTACCTACAGGTGCGGATGGTCCAACTGGTGGTGTAGGTGCACGATCATCCTGCATGTGAATCATCGCTCTCCTGGTCTCTCGGGAGAATCTTATGGTCTCGAGCAACTGATGCTGGTGTGCAGTATCGGCACTCTGAAGAAGATCCGTCTCTGCAGTGACTCCCTGGTGACAAAGATCTGCCACGTCTATGAAGGTACGGAAAAGCTCCTCCTGTGTGAGTATGGCGGCCTGGGTCTCGTACGAGTGACCCTCCAGCGAAGCTAGGCGATAACGGAGGTAAGCAACCTCATCCAATAGCCAATGTATGGTTCACTGGGTCATACCCAAAGAACTCTGAGTGGTGTGTGACTCACTAGCCACATTCCAGTAGAGAGAATTAAATCTCTCCTGAAGTACGGCGCGACCCTGCTGGTCCGCCTGTAGTAGGGCATGAATAAGTGCAGTATCCTGCGCCTGTCGAGCTACAAGTGCGTCGACCTGCGCCTGTAAAGCGCTAAGACTAGCCTGTCCAGCTCCCGAGCCCTCTCATATCTCGAAGGTCGAGTCGGGAATAGAGTCATACCTCCTCTTGCGAGGTGGCAAGGCACTAGCGGGGTAAGAGCGAAGTGCAGAAGGTGGTGGCAAGGGTGGTAAATGATACAATGAGATTTTCTATGTTGAAAAAGTTCGAATTCTCGGAATCCTCTCGAATTGATCTCAGTTAAAAGTGGAAAGATTTGTTCTTGGTGACAAAAAGTGAATTTGGTTTTCTATTCTAAATAAATGAAGTAAATAAAGATTAAAGTCAGAAACAGTAAATCAAAAACAATTAAATGATAAAGCTGCAAAAGATCCTTACTGAAAACTAGTGCTATTCGGAAAAACTCATCTATGCGGAAAGTTATCCTATGCGGAAAATTAAGGCTATTCGGAATATCATTCTATGTGGGAAGTATGGCTATGCGGAAAAATAAGCTTATGCGAAAACTCTGCTCTATTCGGAAAAAGATGTCCTATCCGGAAAATATTGCTCTATGCGGAATAAATCCTTACGCGGAATAAAAACATCTATGCGGAAAGATATCTCTATGCGGAAAATCTTGTCTATGCGGAAAATACTCCTATTCGGAAAAATATCTCTATGCGGAGAATATGGCCATTCGGAAAAACATGCCTATTCGGAAAGCTGGCCCTATTCGGAATATATGAGAAATTCCGAATAAGGGTAAAACAATAGAACTATTCGGAATATCTAAGATATTCCGAATGAAGGAACGAGTAACGTGTAATTCGGAAACTTCCTGGGTAAAGAACAGTAACAGTAGCAGACGTTTCAACAGTGGACACGAATTAATCCAAGATCGAGCTTAATACTTAAAAGGGTTTTACCAAATCAAACACAAATCATTTAAATACCATACGAAATAAATCCCACCAATAGAAACACTAAATCAACAACTTTTTAAGATCAAACTTGAATCAAATAAAAACTTAAGAACTTGAAATAGAAAATGATGAAGATCAAGATGAATGAAAAGATGGAATAGATTGATTAATGTAAAAATAACAAGAGTAATGATTAAGAGTCACAAGATTGAAAGAAAAAGATGAAAAATCACCAAACACCCTAATGGTGTTTGTGATGAACCGAACCTAAGAACTGGAAAAAAGGAAAATGAAGCTAACTCTCTAAAATGTGAAGGAAAAATCTATTTATAGTCATAGTGGTTGGTTGGTGAGTGGGCTTTCTCCCTTTCTTCTTGTCTTCTCGTCTTTTCAGAAAAGTTGACGTTTTCGATTCTGATTCGGGATTCGTCGTTGATTAAATTCAACTTGTCTTTTAATTTCTTCGTTAAATAGACTTGAGTTTCTTCGACTTATGAAAATCTTCCGTCTTTAGTCCTTTTCTTCGATAAATCTTCGAATAGGCCCAGTGACTTCAAATATTTTGCATCTCTTGGACAATAGACTTTATCTTGAGTCTTTTTCTTTGATAAAACCCGTGCAATCCCATGTTTTCTTTAATATTCATCCGGTTAGCTCTGAAAACACAGTAAACACAAAAACCATGCATAATTCCAAACAAATGATATTAAATACGTGTTTTGGTCTCGTTTTAGCCCGAATTAAGTGGTAAAAGGATGGGTGTTTACACACCTATCAAATCCCCTACACTTAACCATTGCCATGCCCTCATGCAATGCTTAGTGATAAAGCAATTTTACATTTTTCTCATAATTAATCAACCTTGGCCTTATTCAAATACTACTAAATAACAATTAAATTACTAAGAGAACTTAAAACTTTAAAATAAACAAAAGGATGGAAATATCTTGTAAAGAAATCAAGGACTTACATTAGGGCTTTGGTGCTGCGAAGATTTATCACCCTCAAGTTTCACGTTCCCCAAACTAAGCTTAAAAACGAGATCATTGTTATTATAAGTTAGCAATTCAAACACCTACACACATGGCTTAATTAAATGCTTAAACTCCCTTATTCCTAGGTGTATCTCTTATATTTTATTTTTGTCTTAGAATGATCATGAAGATGCATTTTTGGACTTATTTCGATAGTTTATTTAGGCTGAAAGCAAAGTAGGACGATTTGATCAATAGTTAGCTAAAGGACAAAATCTCTTAAAACTGCTTCTCGGGATATCAAAAAGTTCATATCTTGGCATAACTTGGTTCACGATTTGAGACCTTTCTCGGGCCGATATTTGGCATGTACTTCATACTTCATATCTTCGAGAGACGTTCTTGAGATAATGGTCTTATCATCATAATAGAGTTTCTTCACTTGGAGACTTTTGAGGGGTACTCCAACTTTGTTGACCACGACTTCATGATTATTTCTTCAATCTCTAATTGGGATTTTGAGATACAACGATCCGCCTCCTTTTCGGACTTGGATCTATTTATCCTCATACCTTGTTAGGGTCTTTTCGGATAGACTTCTCCATGATCTTTATGGGAGTTGATTGCTTTTCGTCGTGAGTCTTGATCCTTCATATTGATTTTGGGAATAATGCTTTTCACATCACTTTTGGATCTTCAGCAATAAAATGGAATCCTCATGCCTTGTTAGGGCCTTTTCGGACTCGCCAATCTTCGCGCCCCGCTTCATAAGTTATGCCTTGGCTATGAACTCTCGTCATTACCGAGCAACTTTTAAACGATCTTGGGCTAGAAGCTAAGTAACTTTTCAAATCGTACGACCTTACTTATTGCAGATAAGTTATTAGCAAATGATGGGAGAATAGGCAAATAATTACACCAAGTGAGCTTGTGAAAGAATACTGACTATAATTGACTCTATCATTTCTCGTCCTCCACAATTTAAAATCTCAAGTAATGAGACTCGTGGACACTTAGCCTAACAAACCAATTAAGGTCTACATGGTTAAGGATACTAGCTAGAATAAACTTAGATAAGTCTATTCGGGTTGAGTCAAAATAAACGCAACGGGCCTAATAGATCTAAGATTTCTAAACCAGCTACACCACTTTATTAATATTTTTGACTTTATTGCGGGATATATACATATGAAAGCAACGATAAAAAATTTAAAAATTACGACTAAATGGCCAAAGTTAATAAAAAATTTGAAAAATGTTGAAAAATATGATTTTCCGGTTAAATGAAGGCATTTTCATGGAAAAGTCCACTTAAAACTTCGATAGAAGTCTCCCCTACACTTAAGATAAACATTGTCCTCAATGTTTAAGCATGTGGGAAAGGTCTCCCCTACACTTATGACATTGTGCACGTTGGTTAACTCGAGTTAAGGAAGAGACGACTAAAGTGATCAATTTCAAATGTGAGTATGAAGAAAATTGAATCACGATAGTTGAGAGATAGAACCGGATTTCGGATAACACGGGAGCACGGTTCTTCAAAGATTTCCAAGATTGCAGTTATCCCTGTAATCACATCACCACACAAACACAAACGACCAAAATAGGTCCTCCCCTACACTTAGGGGGTTAAAGGGATAGATACTCGGGCTGCCTCCCGAGGAGCGCTTGTTTTTGATAACCGAGTCACGAGCCTGACTCGACCCAAAATTAGTTCATGGGGAACATGGTGAGGGATGGAATCACCTCCTGAGAGGTGTCCTCACCAAAGTACAACTTCACTCGTTGGCCATTCACCTTAAAATTAGGTCCATTAGGTTGAGCGAGCTCGAGAGTACCATATGGAAAAATTTGGGCGATGGTGAATGGGCCGGACCAACGAGATTTGAGCTTGCCCGAAAAGATTTTCAATCGAGAGTTAAAAAGTAAGACTTTGTCTCCAACATGGAACTCTCGGTTTTTGATCTTGGAGTCGTGAATGAGCTTAGTTCTTTCCTTATAGATCAAAGAATTTTCATAAGCCTCATTACGGAGTTCATTCAGCTCATTGAGTTGGATCTTGCGTAGGTCACCGGCTTTGTTAATATCAAAATTAGCCCACTTCAAGGCCCAATAAGCCTTGTGCTCCAACTCAATGGGGAGGTGGCACGCTTTCCCGTACACAAGATGATAAGGCGTACAGCCGATCGGGGTCTTGTAAGCAGTACGGAAAGCCCACAAAGCATCATCAAGTTTATCAGCCCATGCGGCACGATGCTCTCCCACAGTTCTCTCAAGAATTCGCTTAAGTCCTCGGTTGGATATTTCAGCCTGGCCATTAGTTTGTGGGTGGTAGGCTGTGGAAAGACGATGGTTTACACCATATTTAGCCATGACTCTAGCAAATTGGTCATTGCAAAAATGAGTCCCACGATCACTAATAATGGCACGAGGCACACCGAATCTAGCGAAAAGAGCTTTCAAAAAGTTACAAACCACCCTTGCGTCATTAGTAGGTAAGGCTTTGGCTTCAACCCACTTTGAAACGTAGTCAACGGCTACAAGGATGTATTTGTTTCCTTTAGAGGAAGGGAATGGCCCCATAAAGTCGATACCCCAAACATCAAAAATTTCACACTCTTGAATGAAATTCTGAGGCATCTCGTCTTTATGTGTGATCTTACCTTGTTTCTGGCAAGCATCACATTTTTTTACCATATCGTGAGTGTCACGATAAATGGAGGGCCAATAAAATCCCGAATCAAACACTTTTTTGACGGTGTAGTTGGGACCAAAGTGACCACCAGTGGGTCCTTTGTGGCAAGCATCAAGGATTTCAGACGCTGCCGGTCCATCAACACATCGGCGGATAATCAGGTCGGCACATTGTTTGAATAGGTAAGGGTCGTCCCAAAAGTAAGTCTTAATGTCGGTGAAGAACTTTTTCTTTTGCTGAGACGTCAACCCTTCCTTGAGAATTCCACCCGCTAAGTAGTTTGCAAAGTCCGCAAACCACGGGTTTTCATTCGACTTCGAGTTTATAGACATTAAGGTCTCCAAGGGAAAAGAATCATTGATTTCTTTGTTCGGATGATCCCCTTGGTAAGGATCCTCAAGTCTGCTAAGATGGTCCGCGGCTAAGTTTTCTGCTCCTTTTTTATCGCGAATTTCGATTTTAAATTCCTGGAGCAGCAAAACCCAGCGAAGAAGTCTTGGTTTGGAATCTTGCTTAGTCAACAAGTACTTCAACGTGGAATGATCGGTATACACGATGGTGGTGGAAAGGACAAGATAGGGGCGGAATTTTTCAAAAGCATAGACAACAGCTAACAGCTCTTTTTCGGTTGTCGTATAATGCAATTGTGCCCCAGTCATTGTCTTGCTAGCGTAATGGATCGGTTGGAAGTGTTTGTTCACTCTTTGTCCAAGAACCGCTCCAATAGCAAAATCACTAGCATCGCACATCAACTCAAAGGGAAGCTCCCAATTAGGGGTAACCAAGACGGGTGCCTTTGTTAGCTTATCCTTAAGCGAGTTGAAGGCTTCAAGACACTCGTTGGAGAAGATAAAAGGAGTATCTTTTTCCAAGAGGTGGGTCATCGGGCGAGCGATTTGAGAAAAATCTTTTATGAATCGACGGTAGAAGCCCGCATGACCCAGGAAACTTCTCACACCCTTCACGGTTGAAGGTGGAGGCAACTTTGCGATAACATCGACTTTAGCACGGTCTACTTCAAGACCGGCTTTCGAGATCTTATGTCCAAGCACGATGCCTTCTTTTACCATAAAATGGCATTTTTCCCAATTCAGAACTAGGCGAGTGTCTTCGCACCGCTTGAGCATACGTTCCAAATTGGCAAGGCAAGAAGAGAATGAATCCCCAAAGACCGAGAAATCATCCATGAAGACTTCCATGGTTTGTTCAACCATGTCATGGAAGATAGCTAACATACACCTTTGGAAAGTCCCGGGCGCATTACATAAGCCAAAAGGCATTCTTTTGTAAGCAAATGTGCCATAGGGACAAGTGAATGTAGTCTTCTCTTGATCTTGGGGATCGATGGGTATTTGAAAATAACCCGAGAAACCATCAAGAAAGCAGTAATATTCATTACCTGCTAAACGTTCAAGCATTTGGTCCATAAAAGGTAGAGGGAAATGATCCTTTCTCGTGGCATCATTGAGTTTGCGGTAGTCTATACAAACTCTCCACCCACTAACGAGACGAGTGGGAATCAACTCGTTGTGTTCATTGGGAACAACGGTTATTCCGCCCTTCTTAGGCACACAATGGATTGGACTAACCCATGGTGAATCCGAAATAGGGTAAATCATACCCGCATCAAGAAGTTTGAGAACCTCTGTTTTGATGACTTCATGTATTTTTGGATTCACCCTTCGTTGGCTTTGAATCGTGGGCTTAAAGTCATCCTCCATGAAAATTATGTGTGTGCAGAAGTGAGGATCAATTCCACGAATATCCGAGATTTTCCACGCAATAGCCTTCTTGTGAGCTTTCAACACAGCAACGAGGCGAGTCTTCTCTTCATCTTTCAAATCCGTTGCAATAATGACGGGCGACTTCTTGTTGTCGTCAAGGAACACGTACTCGAGATGTGGCGGCAACTCCTTAAGTTCCAAATCCGGAGGATTGTCGACGGGAGGCGTATTCGAAGTCGGAGTCTCGATAGCAATAACAGTGGGAGATGGAGGGGAAGGATTGTCTTCTCTGAGGAGGTTTGCAATGAAACTGAGATCGTCATCCCAATTGGCAGTAGAATCGTCATTGTCTTGCTTCACATCTTCCAAGGTGGCTTGCAAATCTTTCCAAAGGAAATCACTTTCTCCAAATAGAGATAGTGATGAGTCGATAGAGGAAACGGTCTCAACATTGGGAAGAGAGGTAGGAATGTTTTTACAAGCATCCTTGAAGTGTTCTTCACAAGCCTCATTAAGAACGTCAATACAATTAACACTCTCGTAAGAATAAGGCTGTTTAGAAAGCTTCCCCATGTTGAAGACTACTTTATCGTCACCCACTCTCATGATAAGCTCACCGGCTTCAACATCGATGAGAGTGCGACCGGTCCTCAAGAATGGACGACCAACAATGAGTGGTACACGTGGGTCCATCTCGTAGTCGACGACAACAAAATCAGCAGGAAAGGTGAATTTGTCGACTCCTACAATGACGTCCTCGGCTATCCCCACTGGATAAGCAACCGTACGGTTAGCTAATTCCAAAGTCATTTTGGTGGGGACTAGCTCTGGGAGAGATAATTGCTTCCAAACACTTAGAGGCATGAGATTAATACTGGCACCTAGATCGGCTAGGGCCATGCAATTCTCTACTCCCGGGAAATTGCAAGGGATAAGAAAACGACCCGGATCACCAAGCTTGGTTGGCAATTTCCTTAAGAGCACTGCAGAGCAGTTCTCATTAAGTTGGGTGTTGGCAATATCGAGGAGCTTTTCCTTGTCGCTCAGAAGATCTTTAAACATTTTCGCGTATTTGGGCATGTGAGCGAGAGCCTCAGCGAAGGAGATATTGAAATTCAGTTGTTTAAACATTTTAAGAAAGTTAGAAACCTGAATATCATCCTTGCTCTTTTGCTTCTCTTTCCTCAACCTAGATGGATAAGGTATATTGGAAGAAGAGGAAGGTTTTAGGGGAATAGGATCACTCACAACCACGGGTGGAGGAGGGGTAGAAGGAAGAGGTGGAGAAATTGGGGAAGGAGAAGGAGGAGGAATAGGAGCAAGTGACTCGTTCTCCTTAGTCACAATCACCGGTGGAGGTATAGGAAGCTCGGGTTCCTTGGTACCTTTACCACTTCGAGTAGTGATTGCTTTCATCTCCCCTCTTGGGTTCGCAACGGTGTTACTCGGAAGAGTACCCGAAGAAGAGGGTTGACTACTTTGGAAGAAACTAGCCATCATGTTCCTCAGATCATTAGTTTGCTATCCAACGTGTTTCGCATATCGGCTCTCAAATCATTTCCTTGCTTGACCAAGTCTGCCTTCAAGTTGAGCACCTCTCTCTGAAGATTTCCCACTATCGCATCATTAGTCCTCATATAGGTTTCTACTTCTTGGTGAAGAGCGGTGGGTTAGTTGGGAGGAGCATTGTATGCAGGTGATTGGTAAGTGGGTTGTTGGTAGACTTGGTTGTTTCGTTGAGGCGGTTGTTGCTGCTTGTGAGGTGGGATGTATGGTTGTCGAGGTTGTTGTTGTTGTTGCGGAGGGCGATTAAGGTTTTGTTGTTGGTTTGGGTTGGCAGGAGGGAAACCAGGTGGTGAAAGATAGTTGTTGCTGCGGTAGCTAAGCAAGTTACGGTCACCTTGGGGTCTAGCTTGATAAGCAGGTTGTTGATAGGTGCCATATGCCGCATTCACATTCTCAGCAGGGTAGTCTTGGGTGGCGGTACAAGATGTGTAAGAGTGAGGACCACCGCATATCTCATAAGATTGGCTGACAGCATTCACTTGAGCATTTTTGGCGTTGTTGCTGTTGTTGTTGCTGACGGTGTGGGTGACAAGCGATTCAAGAAGCGTAGTGATTTTGTCTAATCGCTTGTCACTGTCATTAGTGCTAGCACTAGCAACATTGGTCCGAATACTCTTGGTTTGCACACGAGATTTGTTCTCAATGATGTCCCAAGCAGCATTGGAAGTCTTAGCCAATAAATTACCCCCTGAGGCACTGTTCAGTGAATCTTGGTCACTCATGCTTAAACCATTGTAAAAAGTATTAATTTGATGTACTTTGGTAAAACCATGTTGTGGGCATTTTCTTAAAAGATCTTTAAAACGATCCCAAGATTCACTGAACGACTCATCGTACTTTTGTTCAAAGTTTATAATCTCATTCCGCAAAGCGGTAGTACGAGAGGGTGGAAAAAAGTAATTGATAAACTTTGTTTCCAAATCCGTCCACGAGAGAATACTCTGTGGCGGTTCCTTAGCAAGCCAATGCCGGGCTTGTCCCTCTAAAGAAAAGGGAAAAAGTTGTAACCTTATAACCTCTTGTGGAACGCCATTGAATTTGACCGTGTTGGTGAGTTGTAGAAATCTCTTGATGTGGTCGTGTGGATCATCAATGGTTCGTCCCAAGAATGGTTGAGCGGAGACCATCTGGATAAAGCCTGATTTTAGCTCAAAGTTGTTGGCGGCAATTGGAGGGATGACAATTGGATCTGTGTTGCCATCTACATGAGCTTGTAGCAGTTCAATCATTGGGCGATTATCCGGAAGGGGCTCATTGTTGTTGTTATTGTTCATGTTGTTGAAAGGCGGGTTGTTGTTGTTATTATTGTTTGGAGGTGGTACACCGGCCATGTCTAAGTGATCGAGAGGCTCGGGCTCTTGATAAGACGTGGATCGAGTGCGCATACACCTGCAAAAGAACTAACAAGGCAAAAACAATACAAAAATATTTTTGGTTTTTTTATGGTTTTTTACTTTTTAGGATTTTTGAAAATTTTATATTTTTTAGTGTTTTTGAAAATTTTTGTGAAAAAGTAACGTTCACGTGGAACGGATCCCAAAATCCAAGTTCTCACAAAAAACTTATGATCTTAACGAGAAGAGCCGGCAGCGGCGCCATTTGATACAATGAGATTTTCTATGTTGAAAAGTTCGAATTCTCGGAATCCTCTCGAATTGATCTCAGTTAAAAGTGGAAAGATTTATTCTTGGTGACAAAAAGTGGATTTGGTTTTCTATTCTAAATAAATGAAGTAAATAAAGATTAAAGTCAGAAACAGTAAATCAAAAACAATTAAATGATAAAGCTGCAAAAGATCCTTACTGAAAACTAGTGCTATTCGGAAAAACTCATCTATGCGGAAAGTTATCCTATGCGGAAAATTAAGGCTATTCGGAATATCATTCTATGCGGGAAGTATGGCTATGCGGAAAAATAAGCTTATGCGGAAACTCTGCTCTATTCGGAAAAAGATGTCCTACCCGGAAAATATTGCTCTATGCGGAATAAATCCTTACGCGGAATAAAAACATCTATGCGGAAAGATATCTCTATGCGGAAAATCTTGTCTATGCGGAAAATACTCCTATTCGGAAAAATATCTCTATGCGGAGAATATGGCCATTCGGAAAAACATGCCTATTCGGAAAGCTGGCCCTATTCGGAATATATGAGAAATTCCGAATAAGGGTAAAACAATAGAACTATTCGGAATATCTAAGATATTCCGAATGAAGGAACGAGTAACGTGTAATTCGGAAACTTCCTGGGTAAAGAACAGTAACAGTAGCAGACGTTTCAACAATGGACACGAATTAATCCAAGATCGAGCTTAATACTTAAAAAGGTTTTACCAAATCAAACACAAATCATTTAAATACCATACGAAATAAATCCCACCAATAAAAACACTAAATCAACAACTTTTTAAGATCAAACTTGAATCAAATAAAAACTTAAGAACTTGAAAATTGAAATAGAAGATGATGAAGATCAAGATGAATGAAAAGATGGAATAGATTGATTAATGTAAAAATAACAAGAGTAATGATTAAGAGTCACAAGATTGAAAGAAAAAGATGAAAAATCACCAAACACCCTAATGGTGTTTGTGATGAACCGAACCTAAGAACTGGAAAAAAGGAAAATGAAGCTAACTCTCTAAAATGTGAAGGAAAAATCTATTTATAGTCATAGTGGTTGGTTGGTGAGTGGGCTTTCTCCCTTTCTTCTTGTCTTCTCGTCTTTTCATAAAAGTTGACGTTTTCGATTCTGATTCGGGATTCGTCGTTGATTAAATTCAACTCGTCTTTTAATTTCTTCGTTAAATAGACTTGAGTTTCTTCGACTTATGAAAATCTTCCGTCTTTAGTCCTTTTCTTCGATAAATCTTCGAATAGGCCCAGTGACTTCAAATCTTTTGCATCTCTTGGACAATAGACTTTATCTTGAGTCTTTTTCTTTGATAAAACCCGTGCAATCCCATGTTTTCTTTAATATTCATCCGGTTAGCTCTGAAAACACAGTAAACACAAAAACCACGCATAATTCCAAACAAATGATATTAAATACGTGTTTTGGTCTCGTTTTAGCCCGAATTAAGTGGTAAAAGGATGGGTGTTTACACACCTATCAGTAAAAAAGGTACAACCTGATCCACCTTTGTAGGAGGAGATGCAGGTACTACTAGTAGTGGTGAAGTAGGAGATACAGTAGGTGGTGATAGGGTAGGAGAATCCGAAAGTACAATGACTCCATTTGGCTGATCACCTCTGGACTCTGTGTCGAATGCAAGTCCAGCAAGTACCGATGTCAGTGATAATGGCGCGAGGGTAGGAACCATGAGCTCCTCGAAAGTAGTCACAATGGTAGGTGTCGTCATGATATCTGAAAATAGCATTTCAAAGTTGAGTAAGTTTTTAGCTTACACAATTCAAAAAGTTTTCAAAAGGCATATGCGATGCGGTTTATGTCTTTTAACTATGCTTGTTAAAAGTATGAGTAGATACTTAGGTGATTTATTAACTCAAAGGTTATAAATCGGTGTGAGGTTAGTTCACATAATATGCATGCTTTATATGCTATATGCCTAACTTATAAAGGTTCCCCAAAAATCAACTTTCTTTTTATTTCATTGATTTTAAAATTTCAGTTATAGTCCAGTTTCAATTTTTATTATATTTTAAAATTTTAATTATTGATCTGGTTCTCTATAACTATGCGCTCTGATACCATTTATGTATCACCCCCATGATGGTCAAATGTAGCTGAATAGTACTTGGGGTGTTACTTGGGTGGATCGATAGCACACAGTATATAGAGCAATGATCATAATAATCATTTAAAACATATTACATAAATTAATTGTACACACTTAGTATCTTGTCTGAAATACCACATTTATTATAAAACTGAAGTAAATATTCTAACCCGATGGTAAACATGATGCTTCCTAAAATGCTGGAATCCAATGCATGAACCTGCTTATTTTCCTGAGAAAATATATAAAGTAAAATGTGTGACAACCATGGTTTTGGGGTTCGTCACTTAGACTATAGTTTAGGGTGTTTTGTGCAAATATGTGCTTTTATGTGCTTATGTGTTTATTTTGTGTGTTTGGAGTGAGGTTTGGATATCGTTTATGGGTATATGGTACTCATAAGTAAATTGAGGAACGGTTATTTCATGTTCATGAGCTCACAAGGTAGTGACTATGAAATGAGATGGTGTTATTTCGTGGTTTTACGTATACGTGTATGTATTGTAGAAAATCATATTTTTACGATTTAAGGTTTAGCATTAAGAGGTCTCGGATGAGGTAATTAGTCACGGGAATAATTTAGGGGATGGTTTTAAGTCATTTAGAACTTATTAATATAGTTTATTTCATATTCTAAGAGTTTTTATAAAACTGTATATTTTTACGTCTTTTACGGTATACGCGTAAATTGACTAGTTTTACGGTTTAGCGGTTTTGGAGGTTTTAGGAGCTGAAATAAATTAAGGAAATTTAAGGTAATGATAATTAATAGTTAATTTACATTAAGTAATAAAAAAATAAAGAAAAAGGCTATTTGGGTCGGTTATGGGCCAATTTGGTGGAAGGGGGTTAGAAAATATAGAATGTTTTGGTTTAAGCCTTAAATTTGGATTAGGAAAGGTGTTTTAATATAAATTAAGACCCCTAAAGGCCATGAACGACTTATATCAGCTATAGAGTTGAAAATACATCAATGTAGGTTAGGGTTTTCAAGAAAAATCAACCCCTTGAAGATTAGAAGTAAAAATCATGTTCTAATTACGTTTTTATTAACTAAATCATGTTTCTAATTCATGTAAACATCTATTATGATGGATTTAGGGTTAGGGAAAAATTAAAATCTGAGAATATATGTTATTATAATGATTAGATAAATTAGGGCTTGTGATTAAATAAATTATGAATAATTAATTCCGTTAATTCAATTAAATTCGTAATTAAAAACTGGGCAGAATTTTTGGTGCATTGTTTAATCATATCTAGAGTTATAAAAACTTTTAATTTTTGAATCTTATATCCCTGAAAAGGTAATTGAATTGGCTTTCAAATGCAAGAAACTAGAATTTAATTAGAGGTCAGGAAGTGGGTGAAAAACAGGTTACAACAGTCGGAGGTCAAAGCAGTTTTGAAATCAGTCGGGATTAAATTAATGTTTTAAGATGTTTAGGGTACTTAGGAGTATAATTGGACCTTCAAACGAACATGAAACTTAGATTATATATTAAATAAAAGATTTGGAGGAGGGCTAAACAAATGGGTTAGGGTAAGACCCTCTGATCATAACAAACTTTTCATATGTTTAAAATCAGTAAATTCTGGATAGGTAAAAGTATATATATATATATATATATATATATATATATATATATATATATATATATATATATATATATATATATATATATATATATATATATATATATATATATATATATATATATATAGGGAGGCCTTAACAATAGCTTTAAGGTTGCGGCCAAAAGGTAGAGTTAACTAACACATGTAAGGGATTAGGGTTTCTTTTACAGGGCATGTTATTTTGGTTAAGGGGGTGTTCGACCAATAGTTTGAAGTATGAAAAACGGGACTGTTTTAGGTTAAATGTTAATGAGACGAGTTATGAACTAAACTAAGTTAAGGGCTTTATATAGGAGTGTAATGAGATTCATATGGCATATAAATGGGGTTAAGTTATAGGATAAGGTTAGATATCCATCATAGATTGATGAGCCATTTTGGTATGTGGTTCATGTCTTGATTGTATACGTTTGTGTGTTTAGATTTGTGCTAGAGAGCGGGTACTTAGAGAAGCTTGTTCAGGCGAGTTTCATAGTCCCATGTCTTTTTATGATTTGACTTCCAGATGGGATGGAAGATACACTATATGGTTTTGTAACTAGTGTTGTGAATGTTTTAATGGTTTGTGATAGACTTGTGTGTACACTTATGTGATTAACTGCTATGTGGTTCTTGATTTTTATTGTGTTTTGACTTGGTACCAAGGGGATATTGACAAGGCGGGGCCTTGGGATTGGTTCATAGGTGTATGGGCGCCTATGGGACCATGGTGATTGGTAAGGCTTGGAGCCTTAGAATTGTGGTTATTGGTAAGGCTTGGAGCCTTGGATTTATGGTGATTGGTTAATCTTGAATGCTAGTTGTTAATACATAATTGTAGCACATTGTCCATATGTTCATTTGTTAGTGGTGGTTATTCACATTTTATATTATAATTGATTTGGAGTTTGAGTCTAAACCTATGACTCTCCCCAGCATTATTGTTGACGTATTTTAGTGTCTCTTTCAGGTGAGAATGTGGTTAACCGTGAGAATAGGAGTGGCTAGCTGGAAGGCTTAGGATTGTATTTGGAGTAACCCCCATTCCTCTTAGCCTTTATTTTATGTTTGAATAAGTGATACATTGTGGAACCTATATGTTGATGTGTGTATTTGTATGTCTTTGGTAAGGGGTAGACCTGTTACCTACTTACCTAGACGTCTGCATCATTTGTGATATTGTCATGACATTGTGTCACCCATTTATGATATTTCCATTTCATTTAGTTATCTCTATAGACACGCTATTGTTGTGATGATATCCATACGTCGCACCCCATATTCTGCCATGGTGGGGCGTGACCGAATGGTATCAGAGACAATGGTTATAGAGAATTAGGTTGCCTAGTCTAGTAGCCTAGTCTATAGCTTAAGGATCCCTGCATATAGGCATCATAGGAATATGTGTGTATGGTTTTGATTGTATAATCTAAGTATTGTTGATTCGTTTTCTGTGAGTTTTGACTAGTATGGATTGAACTATAGTCGTTCATACTAAGTCACATGTTAATTTCTATTTTATTTTTGATATATGAATTACTTTAATAATAATTGATAAGTTATTTGGTGTACCTAATGTATAGTATTTTTTTTTGATGTTTAAGTCATGTTCCCTAAAAAATCATGTGGTGATTCGAGTTACTAGGAGTAGGTGGATAGGAAGGATTTTAAGTTGTTTCCACTCTTATGGGCGACATGACTTATAATTGATTATGATGTTGTGTTGGAGTTTGTCTATGATGTTTTAGCTAGACTATGGATTTATGTATTCCAAGAGTTTTACTATGTTATTTTAATAGATGGAGTTTTGGACCTTATTGTTTATGTGGTTACGAGCTTATGTGAGTAGATGGATTTATGTGTTATATGTTGTATTGATTCTTATAAGTGTCATTATAGGAAGGAGTGCATTGAGGAAAGGGTAATTGTATAAGTATGGTGGCCAACATAGTTAAACAAGTACCACAACTTCAATGGGTTCTCAAGTATGATTGCATGAAAGAGGGTTAGTACATGCTTGTATATGATGAGATGTGGATTTTTGGGTATATGTATAATATATGGGTTTATATAACGGCTGTCTACCACATGGCTATTTTTTAGTGTGTTATATGTTTTGGGTTATACTCATGTTGTGTGATTATGGGGTCACACGATATGGACTAGTTTTAGTGATGGGTTTTATGCCTTGTGGTAAGATGGTGATTACTCGTATGGAAAAACGAGTGTATGACGCGATTGATTGATCTGACATGTATGGTAATGAGTATGTTTTGGGTGATTTAATAGGTATATATATGCGGATGTATATTATAACACCCCCAAATTACATTGCGCAGCGGAAATACACAATTGGGTGCTATTCTCAAACTTCATTTTTCAATACTCTTTATATGACCTTACATAGTATATTTAGGAATATAATAAGGAAATAATTTAAATCAATGTCTAAAACCTTCAATCCCAAGTAAAAAACAGTTTAAAAATATATCAGAGTAGCGTTCAGGTTCCCCAAGGATCTTAACAAATCGACAAACCTTTTACCAAAATACTGAACCATATACAATAAATTTATGACAAACGGGAAAGAAATCTGTTTTAGACCAAATTACTACAAAAGCAATCCCGCAATCCTTCTCCAGCAAGCTCCGCAATTCAACAACTTCAAGTACCTTAAATACATGCTTAAAATCATCAACACAAAGGTTGAGCAAGTCTATAGGTTTAACAAAACATATTTGAACACATCATAAAAATCATTCACAATTGTTTAATAGCATTGTGGCCATACAATCTATTAATCAGGTATTCCATCTTATAGCAATAGCTAATGAATTGTATTAAGCTCATGACACCGACCCCTTAACTTAGTCACCTACGCCAAATGCCAGCATGACTATAAGAATTCCAGTGCCCCTACTAGGGTATCAATTGCAAGTATACCACATTCTCATTCTCGTAAAATTATCCTTCCCAGAGGTTACTCAGCGTAAAGCCCTGGTCTCAGATAGGGTCGTCAGCCCAATAGTACTATCATTAGAATAAGCGGCTATTCCCAACTCACAACATCAAGTCAGAAGATAGTTAACGGCTCATGAATTTAGGGACTTTTGCAATTTAGGTACTTATACAATTCAAATCAACAAAGGCAACATTCGGGTCCAACAATTACTCATGACATGTGTTCATTTTACTTCAAATAGCATGTATCCCCCTCGCGGGTTTTAAAATCATTAAAACAAGTAGAAAGCGAGGCTATAGACTCACCTGAAGTATTAACAGTAGTATGACGACTTTCAACGATCGATGATGCCCGACGAACACGAAATTCACAATCTATCAAAATAAAACGCGTGCCTTTAATAATACATCCAAGTAATATTTCATACTTAATAAAATGAATAAATATCTCAAAGTTAAAATCAAACTCACACCATACTCAATTTAATAATTCCTTCTTACGTACACTTTTACACTTTTATTCTTTTAAAACCGTCGATATATATATATATATTAATCGTCCAAACTGTTTTTCTTACTTAAACACGTCAATAGCTTACGATACTAATCAGAAACTTCACTTACTATATATAGAAAGACCTTCCAAAAGTTGGTTAAAAGATTTTACTTTTAAAGTTCCCTACTCGACACATCTTCGGACTACAAAAACCGGACAGTTTTACGTCAACAACTCATATAATCTTTTTAACTTATTTAAATAACTCCGTTTACAAAACCGACACTCATCTTTGAAAATATACTTAACATCATAATGTTTATCACTTTACATCAGTCCTTGACTCATATTAAAATCCTTTTTATAGTCCCCGAGATTCGATCCAAATATCGACAACAATTATATATCGTGCCGATACTCGTCTCCCGGTACACGAATAATCAAACTATCATAATTTTTCGCTCGTTTGGAGCTAGAAGCTCTACTTTATACCAAATTGAAGCTTATGAAATACTCTATAACAATATCTAATATGTTCATGTCATACTCAAACTTATATTTTTCAAAATTAACTTTTAGCTGCTGGTCAAAAATACATCTTTAAATATCACTCAAAATCAAATTTTTACCCCATTTTAGCATCATTTTTACCACTATAATCATCTAAATATTACTACTTTCAATCCTAACATACTATATCATCCTAGATGATCAAATCAAATAAAACCCAACTAAAAATTTCAACATGCAACAATAAAAAATAATATATAACACCATAAACACCTACATACAACAATCAAACAAGATCAAAACACATGATTTTTCATCAAAAATAGGTTTTTATAAAATGTTCATGCATGTAAGAGATTTTCATACCAAAATTTAGAGAATCAAAAGATAAAGATGGGTCTTTAATTAGATTTTGTAAAATCAAACTAGATTTTTGATGATGATGATTTTTGTGTGGGGAGGGGGTGACGGACAAGAAAGGGAGAGGAGGGAGAGAGGGGATTTTTAGTGAGTTAGTGGATTGTGTATGTGTTTTTGTGTGTGATTTTCCATTTTATATAGGAAAAGTTTAGGGTAGTTTTTGTCAATTGTGATTCTTGTGGACCAAATTGCAATTACTTGTTTAAAAAGCGAGAAATGACTATTAGTCACTTTTGAAAATATTTACGGGTCTCAGGTTTAATAAAAATACTTCTCAAAACTTAAAACGCACACAAAATATGATATTATATAGTCCCGGCACGACTTAATACGACATTAAAAATAAAAACGTCAAAATACTAAACATCGACATGTCTAAAATAAAACGTAAAATTTCGGGCATCTGTTGATATCGTCATTACTAATAATCCTCGCAACTCGTCAAAACGTAAAAATATAACTTCCAACATTCATCCAAATCAAATCACCAATCGTTATGACAATCAATCTCGTCAAAACTTTCAAAAATATACGTAAAAATATAATTAAATAATGACCACGGGTTTGTGTTGTCACATCCTACCCTCCTAAAAGAGAGCGACGTCCCGGCGCTCGACCCGCCTCACACTCGCACTTTCTCACTTCTAGAATCAACGTGACCTCTTATCCTCAAGAGATACTCACGTCTTTCACACCAGTTCAAGTCAATTCTTATGATATCACCATACAACCGAATATTATTATATTTCAACTTCCAAATTTCACCTTCCAATATGATAATATTCTTTCATCATTCATACTCCTTCTGCATCACGTTCTCAGTTTCATTCCTACTTCAATACTCTGATAACTTGACCCACGACTATGTAAGTTCTTAAATTAAGATGTGTAATTATCATCGCATAAAGATTTCATCTTCACTAGGTTCCATTAATCCTCATAGTGAATATTTAAAGATATCATCATCCCAAGTTTCAATCACATCAACACAAATTCAATTTCCATCGTTCCAATTATCCTTTCACTCTGTCCGTTGCCTTCCGAAAATACGCAATATTCCTTCTTGACTCAATTCTTCTCACTTTCTGTAAAGATCTCTAATACTCAAAAGTCAATCTCAATCTCTGGATTACATATATTATGTTCAAACCTTATTCAATGCTCATTCCTTCTTACAGCGATTTCCAATATTCAAAAATACTGACACTATGTCTCGAGGTTACACTAAACTAAACACGATGAGATTATCAATAATTCTGACCAGTCACTTATATACCTCCTATGCTCATCTTCCACTTTCATTCAATCCAACTATCACTACACTGAATTACTGTACCTTCCATAGTACATCATTACATCTTCCTGATATCATATATTGTTTAAACAACTCCGTTAGTCTCATATATTCAAATCTGAAATGTATAATGGTCAGATCACTTCCTGATATCGTAATACATCTTGGTTCCAACCAGACTGTATCAATATTTCAACTTGTGAAATTCCTTCAATACTACATGCGACACTCTTAGCACTCTTAGAATAATTAAGTTCCCTTTGATCTGAAAAATTCTTTCACCACTGGTCCTTGCATTCTTAACACATTCTCTGATCTAATGGAAGGAGAATTAGATAATTACGATAACCTTTTTTTTTGTTCCACAAAAACATACACTTCAACTCTCTCATCTCTATTACCATTCTATTTCAAAATTTCCGACAATCTGTTGATCTTCTTTCTTTAGCATTCCTTTTTCTATTAGTTTATCAATTCGATTCTAACTTTCTTTCCATTCTATCCTTACTGCTTGTTGCTACCAATATTCCAAAAATCTCAAGACTCAAGAGTCAATTCTCAATTACTTTAGAAATCTTATAAGCCCTTTTTCCTTCTCCTCCTTACTAAATACTCACTAGTTGATAGTGAAAGTATCCACGATCATCCTTCATAATCTGGAACACACTTCGTAATACAGAACTATAACATATCTCATCTATAATTTACTGATTATTATTTTCCAGTCATCATTAAGTAATCCTTAACTCCTTTCTTTTGAAATTCCCGAATGGCATTTATAAATTAGTCCTTATTATCCTTATTTTCTACATACTTGATTCCATACAAGTAGTACTTTACAATCCCAAAATAAATACCACATCGTCGAAACTCATAATCATATCAATCCCATTATACTTCTTTATTCAAGTCAACCCACTACTATTACTTTCCTTTCCATTTGATAGTATCAAAATATCATCATCGCAGCTCTATAATTCCTCAAATTCCTCCAATACTAACTATACAGGCACATAACTTCAATCTATCCTCATCATTCATAAACAACATCCTCAACTACAAAAATCGAATCTCAAAACTACAACTTAGATCCATTCATGCATCTAGTTCTTCTTTGTCAGCTTTATCAATGGTTCAACAATCAGTGAAAACCTTTCGATAAACCCCCGATAATACTCAGCTTAAAAAAAGGAATTGACAAGCTTCAGTCGGTTTCGTCGGTATCGACAAAGCCTCAATCGTTTCAATCTAGTCAAGACTTTCACGATCACTTCAGCCATAGATCGCACATTCTAAAATGTCTATATTAACTTTAGCTAAAATTCATATCCAAAGAATTTCACACATCATTCCTCCTTCCCTAACAACTTTTCAATTGTTATTAAATACTTTCCTTTCCTTCCTTAATATCGATCAAACAAAACATCAGTCATTAGTAATGGATACCGATTTCTGGTACTCAGTTTTTTCATCCTCATAGCAATCATCTTATTCCCAAAACATCCAGCTTCTTTCCTTACTTTCATTATTACATCTCTGATGACTTACCCTTCCAGTCTAATCAGATTTTCCTTATTGTCTCACCTGTCAACCCTTAAAATTGATCATATTACCATCCTCAACTTCCTGACAATGCCATATAGCAAAATATCTAATCAGATTACATAACTTCTATCACAAAGCTAATCACAAAGCTTCTTCTTCCCAAGATGACAGTAAACTCTACGATTCCACAGAACAATCACAAAATACCCTTAAATACTAACTCATCTTCTCATTCCCTTCCGACTACTACTGGTAAACCGCACAGAAAATTCGGCCTATTACAGTTTCCTCCTACATACCTTCTCATCATTGACCAAATAAAATCTTCAAATAGAAATTCCACTGATTACTTCCTGAAATCAGTACTCAATGCTCAACAGCATTCCAATTTAATTCTTTCCACCTTTATCTATCATATCCTATGACATTTATCCTTATCCCGATTAACTTTCTCACAACTCTACTTCAGTTAATTGCGCGATACCTCTTAATTCCATAAGCTCAGAAAATATTCCCTTAATATATATATTTATATATAGTTATTAACAATCCTTCCATCGGTTAATTTCTCATTTCAACCAATTGCTAATTCCTGTTGATTTCTCGTCCTCGGGTCAATTAAAATCTAACATCTTCAAATCTCAATATATCCTCAATAACACCTTCAGAATTTCAATACACCATCAATAACACCTTTAGAATTTCAATGAAATTCTAACTCAATGATTATCAGATAAGAATATGCAAATTACAATATCTGAATCTCAAATCTTATCAGCATTTCCAAAACATAGGCTGTAAATATCAGCAACATTCCTTTCATATTGATTTTCCATTATCTGAATAATTCCTTTATTCAATCTCCTTTACCGAAATGAAAACATTTCATTACCACAGAAATACTAATTCCTATACCACACTCCTTGTTATTCCTTCAGCAAACCGACCTCCAACTAGTCCGTACTTACGACAAGTAAATAGATAATTGATTAAGTGGTATAAAATATATGTGGTCTACACATCATACTTCCTCCTGCTTACCCGATTTATAGCAACCGCATAAATACCATCTCTTCTTATCTTAGACTATTAAATTCCAAGTTTACCTTCTGTTAGAGGAAATAAATTTCCTATTCCTTACTGTCATTCGCAACAATATCATTCCTTTACCCTTTTCTACCACACTTAATTTCGAACTTGGATCAATCTTTAAATTACTATCTCTTTCGTTTAGTTGAACATTCCCAAATCACTATTGATATATCAAATCATCCATCAAATACTCGAATTTGTCCATACAGTTGCACATTTCCAATTACCATCAGTATATGTACGACACTCTTTACCGCATCTCTTCTCATAACTAGGAATCTAACATACAAAAATCCTTTAAATCTTGCAGAATAGTAGCAGCATCTCCAACTGGAACAGCAACATATTCAACTGGAACAGCAGCATCTTCAGTTTCAGCACCTCGTCTCCTCGCAGCACAATCAGCTTCGAACATTCTAACAAATATTCCCACGATCATATAATCTACCCTAAAGGTTGTTAACTCTGGAGACATAATTTCAAGAACTCAGTCACGTGAAATTACACTAATGACAGAAACATATCTCACTCAACTCTTACTACTATTATCACAGATGAAAGAAACATGATAAGTATACACATCGAGATAGAACGAAGGATATTTTCATCAAGATATATCATGAATACTACATGCGCCAACAACACAATACTACCTAAATTCCACAATCATCTCACAAAAGAGAAGATAACAAAAACACATCAAAATACTAAAGGGTAATAGTAGATTTCATCCATAAATCCGAGAAAATTGTAACAAAATCTTGTCACTACAATCACTTACCCTTATCATCCTAAACAACAACAATAATAATCCATCACAATACTACCTCAGAACATCTAAATTATCCAAATACAACACAACAATACATAAACTGAAATACAACAAAGATCCATCACTCCATCACTCCATAGGATGTGGCACATCATTTTCTCCAACTTGGCTCGTCCCTACTTCATCTTCATCTAGTCCTAACTTGCAACACCTCCATTTTGGATCAAAACACGGCGGCTCCTCAAATCCATACCTCAAATGCGCTTCTTGACACGGTGGATCTATCATATAATGAGAATCAGCATACACCTCACTGTCCTGGAACTTCCAATGCGGTCCAAGATACGGCCCAAGATGAGCTACATATTCACTTAACCTGCGAAGCCTATCTCTCTCTTCCTGATATTTCTTAAATCAGTTCCATAACTCCTCGCTTCAACTCTAACCTCAGTTCTTCCAACTTCACTCTCAGTCCTATAATTATCACTTTCAGATTCTACAACATTTTTCTTATCATCCGTATCATCCTCATAATCTAACCATCCACCTGAATTCTTATGATTACATCCTTGCTGACATTGCATACCCCGTTGACCTACAGCATATCCCCGCCTATTGTTGTTAAGTAGTATGTCGGACATTTTCTGAAATTACAGAAAATTCAAAGGTACATAAGGTCATTATTCAAAAATATATATGCAATGCAAAATCATGCAAATGCAAATGATTTACGTATGCCAAATATATATGTATGCGATGCAATGCAAATAATAATTATACAATACTCAAAAAAATGAAATTATGATGAAAGAACTCCACGTCCTTTCATTTATACCAATACCTTATCGTAGTATTTACTTAATAAATACTCAAGAATTTAGAACAGTTTTGAGGATACATCTATAATAACAAAGCATAACAAAAATAAATAATCTTACCGGAGCCTTGCAGAGAAGTTGCGTTGCTTTTATAAAATACTTTTGACACCAAAGTTATAGTTTTGGACATTTTCAAAAAATCGACCTAATTCGCTATAACTAAAAATCTCTGGTTACCAATCTATAACACCCCCAAATTACATTGCGCAGCGGAAATACACAATTGGGTGTTATTCTCAAACTTCACTTTTCAAAACTCTTTATATGACCTTACACAGTATATATAGGAATATAATAAGTAAATAATTTAAATCGATGTCTAAAACCTTCAATCCCAAGTAAAAATCAGTTTAAAAATATATCAGAGTAGAGTTAAGGTTCCCCAAGGATCTTAACAAATCGACAAACCTTTTACCAAAATACTGAACCATGTACTATAAATTTATGACAAACGGGAAAGAAATATGTTTTAGACCAAATTACTACAAAAACAATCCCGCAATCCTTCTCCAGCAAGCTCCGCAATTCAACAACTTCAAGTACCTGAAATACACGCTTAAAATTATCAACACAAAGGTTGAGCAAGTCTATAGGTTTAACAAAAAATATTTGAACACATCATAAAAATCATTCATAATTGTTTAATAGCATTGTGGCCATACAATCTATTAATCAGGTATTCCATCTTATAGCAATAGCTAATGAATTGTATTAAGCTCATGACACCGACCCCTTAACTTATTCACCCACGCCAAATGCCAGCATGACTATTAGAATTCCAGTGCCCCTACTAGAGTATCAATTGCAAGTATACCACATTCTCATTCTCGTAAAATTATCCTTCCCAGAGGTTACTCAGCGTAAAGCCCTGGTCTCAGATAGGGTCGTCAGCCCAATAGTACTATCATTAGAATAAGCGGGTATTCCCAACTCACAACATCAAGTCAGAAGATAGTTAACGGCTCATGAATTTAGGGACTTTTTCAATTTAGGTACTTATACAATTCAAATCAACAAAGGCAACAAAGGCAACATTCGGGTCCAACAATTACTCATGACATGTGTTCATTTTACTTCAAATAGCATGTATCCCCCTCGCGGGTTTTAAAAATCATTAAAACAAGTAGAAAGCGAGGCTATAGACTTACCTGAAGTATTAACAGTAGTATGACGACTTTCAACGATCGATGATGCGCGGCGAACACGAAATTCACAATCTATCAAAATAAAACGCGTGCCTTTAATAATACATCCAAGTAATATTTCATACTTAATAAAATGAATAAATATCTCAAAGTCAAAATCAAACTCACACCATACTCAATTTAATAATTCCTTCTTACGTACATTTTTACACTTTTACACTTTTATTCTTTTAAAACTATCGATATATATATATATATATATATATATATATATATATATATATATATATATATATATATATATATATATATATATATATATATATATATATATATATATATATATATATATATATATATATTAATCGCCCAAACTGTTTTTCTTACTTAAACACGTCAATAGCTTTCGATACTAATCAGAAACTTCACTTACTATATATAGAAAGACCTTCCAAAAGTTGGTTAAAAGATTTTACTTTTAAAGTTCCCTGCTCGACACATCTTCGGACTACAAAAACCGGACAGTTTTACGTCAACAACTCATATAGTCTTTTTAACTTATTTAAATAACTCCGTTTACAAAACCGACACTCATCTTTGAAAATAGACTTAACATCATAATGTTTATCACTTTACATCAGTCCTTGACTCATTTTAAAATCCTTTTTATAGTCCCCGAGATTCAGTCCAAATATCGACAACAATTATATATCGTGCCGATACTCGTCTCCCGGTACACGAATAATCAAACTATCATAACTTTTCGCTCGTTTGGAGCTAGAAGCTCTACTTTATACCAAATCGAAGCTTATGAAATACTCTACAACAATATATAATTATTTCATATCATACTTAAATTTATATTTTTCAAAAATTAACTTTTAGCTGCTGGTCAAAAATACATCTTTAAAAATCACTCAAAATCAAATTTTTACCCCATTTTAACATCATTTTTACCACTATAATCATCTAAATATTACTACTCTCAATCCTAACATACTATATCATCCTAGATGATCAAATCAAATAAAACCCAACTAAAAATTTCAACATGCAACAATAAAAAATAATATATAACACCATAAACACCTACATACAACAATCAAACAAGATCAAAACACACGATTTTTCATCAAAAATGGGTTTTTATAAAATGTTCATGCATGGGAAGAGATTTTCATACCGAAATATAGAGAATCAAAAGATAAAGATGGGTCTTTGATTAGATTTTGTAAAATCAAACTAGATTTTTGATGATGATGATTTTTGTGTGGGGAGGGGGTGACGGACAAGAAAGGGAGAGGAGGGAGAGAGAGGTTTTTTGGTGAGTTAGTGGATTGTGTATGTGTTTTTATATGTGATTTTCCATTTTATATGGGAAAAGTTTAGGGTAGTTTTTGCCAATTGTGATTCTTGTGGACCAAATTGCAATTACTTGTTTAAAAAGCGGGAAATGACTATTAGTCACTTTTGAAAATATTTACGGGTCTCGGGTTCCATAAAAATACTTCTCAAAACTTAAAACGCACACAAAATATGATATTATATAGTCCCGACACGACTTAATACGACATTAAAAATAAAAACGTCAAAATATTAAACATCGACATGTCTAAAATAAAAGGTACATTTTCGGGCATCCGTTGATATCATCATTACTAATAATCCTCGCAACTCGTCAAAACGTAAAAATTTAACTTCCAACATAAATCCAAATCAAATCACCAATCGTTATGACAATCATTCTCGTCAAAAATTTCAAAAATATACGTAAAAATATAATTAAATAATGACCACGGGTTTGGGTTGTCACATATATATACTACTATGTGTTAAGTTATGATATATGGTCGTTCAGTAGTTATTATAACTTGAACGTACCTTGTGTTTGCTCGTGTTTTATGGTGCTGGAGTTTGATGGAGTTCCAACGACGTTTTGAGTCTTTTGATGTGTGTCTACATTCGGGTATGTATTTTAATTAATGAGAAATACTAAATTTTCTTACAAATAAGTGTGGCTAATTATAGGAAAACAGTTTTGAAAATAATTTCTAAGTGTATGGTATGATATCGTGACTTACATATTTTTTTAAAGTTTGTGGTAGTAAGCTATAAAAAATTCGTCTTGAAAATAATTGGATTAGTTTTCTATTTAACAGGTGATAATACATTTTAAAGGGGTAAAGAAATTTTACAAAAATTTTCTTAAGTGGAGTTAGATTTTAGAAGTATTTAACTAGACGGAAAGAGTAAAAAGGGAGATTTTATTAGAGTAATGATAAAACAAAACATCACACCTTGTAAACGTGTAGTAGTTTAGTTATAACCAGCCTAAATGGATTTTATAAAATAATAATAATAATAATATAGAATAAAATGAAAATAAAACACTGTATTTTTAAACATGTATTGGTTTCATAATAACAAGTGAAATAAGTTTAATACGGATAAACAAGATAATGGTTAGAATAAGATTGTAGTATACTAACTAGTTGATATCTTTGATAAAATAATGAAGATAAAAGATGAGTTTATTGTTCAAAACGAGTATGATTGATTTTAGTAGTATTGAAGTTTGGTTCTTATGAGGAGCAACTAAATGGGGCGAAAGTCTAAAATTTTCTGAGGTATCAAAATTTGGTAATACTAACTGTGACGAGTCTAATTTTTCGTTGTTGGCACACTCCATTGAATCTTTTGGATTACATTGTTTCGCTTTCAGTTGTTTTGGCTAGGGTTCATTATGGTTGATATTTCAGTTTACCCTATATTTATTATGGGACGCGATCGGTTGGAATTCTTTTGGTACACGTCATGGTTGATTTAGTTATGCGGTTGTGGAAACGTTAGGATGAGAGGATAGAGTTGGGTAGTATTACTTATGGTTAGATATTAGAATGGAGAGATGTATTTTGGTTTAAAGGTTGTATTGAAGGAATGATTAAGATTTGTGGAGTTTTGAAACTTAGATTGGTTACGGGAATAAGGAATAAGTAAAGTTAGTTATGGTCGTGGGAACGAGATGTCATGCTATGAGAAGTTGGTTGAAGTACCATTAGGAGATTGATGAAAGTACTAGCGGATGTCAGGGTAGAGTAGAAAGTTTCTACTAATGGAAGGATTAACACGCAAGTGAATTGGTATAGTTATGGAGGCAAGGTAGTATTAGACACGTGAAGGAAAACATGGATGTGAAAGAATGATTGGTAGGAGGCTGATTAATGGTGAAGTACAAGTAAGGAAGAGTGAGCCATTGAGGGGTTGAAGTACCTTTAAAAGTATTGTGGTAGATGAGTTGAAGCTAGAGGCTACTGGGTAGTGTGAAGTTCCTAGGTAACATCATAGAGACAAGAAGGAGTGCGTGAAGAGCTACATCGTGAATCAAGGAGCTGAAAGGACTACATGTCGGCTGCTAGAAGGAAGCAAGAGATTTCAAAGGAGTCACAGAAGTTGCAAGGACTGGAAAGGTGACAAGTACTATGATGGGAATCTCCGTATGGTTCGTGACGAAGAAGGACAGATCGAGTACCAGAGTGGAGTTACAAAGAGCTGAACTAGTGGATCGTGATGAATTGAATACATAGCATGGGAGATTAAGAACTCGTGGAGGTAACAAGGGGAGTCGAGTGACTACGCGGATAGAATTTTTGTGGCAATCAATATCGAGGGATGAGTAGTGAAGCTGAGCTGAATTAGTTCATGGAGAAGTGATTAGAGAGTCGGTTTTGTGAAGGTGTTATGAAAGATCTTTAGAAGAGACAGTTATGCATTATCCAATGCACTAACGATTTCCATAGAGTTGATGAATTGAGTGAAAAGTTTTGGTTGGACATGATAGTGAAGGAATTAGAGAGAACCATGGAAGGAGAGAACCAAGTATTCATAGAAGATGATGATTGAAAGTACCTCATGTTGGGTGCAAGATCAAAATAGAAGTATGAGATTTGATTAAAAATTTAAAATATGGCTTAGTTTAGACAAATGGAAACTAATATGGGTATAAGATGAGAGTGTGATCGTATGGGATCACATAAAACTCTAGTCTGTCCTTATTAGGAGGGAGTAGGAGAACTGATCGTGAGGAAAAACAAGTGAAGCTACTTGGAAAAATTTTGAGGTATAGATGACTTGAAAGACGGGAAGCATAACATCGTGATGTATGTCATGAGCTGAGGAAGAAGAAGGAAGTGTGGATAGATGCGAATCATGAATGAAATAGGTCGAGATAGGAACCGAAGGTAAAACTTTGGTATAGCCTAATGAGTAGACTAAGGCACTAAGCATGCTAATATTGTTGTAGTGTGGAAAGGAAATGGTACTGACCTATACTATTTGATTAGAAGGCTTAGTATCGATAATCGAATGGTTGAGGAGTTATAGATGTGATGTGTCATGAGAGACGAAGGGCTTGGTCTAACTGAGACAAGATGAGGAGCACTATGACCTTGAAGGTAAGACATTGTGTAGGTATAAAGGAAGTGTTGAGTATCAGGGGAAAAAAATCTTTCATGGAGAAAAGTGAGAAAGAAGTGTATAGGTGCTACTAATGATCTATCCAAATTTTATAGAAGTAGTTGTAGCATGGGTTTGGATGGCAGTTGATAGACTAACTGAGATAACCGTCCTTTTGGTGATGTGTGTAGATCATAAGTTGATTTGGATTGGAAGAGCCTCGTTGTGATAAACTAATCAATATGTGAAATATCGTCATAGGTCACTTGTGTAATAAAATTGGAATTTTTAAGTAGTTTGCGGTATGGACTAAAGGAAGTTGATGAACATGATTAGATATGAGTGTATCCAGCTAATTGGAAAATGATGGACGAAGTGGGAAATTGATACAAGTATAGGAGTCGTGTTGAGAGCTTGGGTGACTGATTTAGAGGGATGTGGGAAACTCGTTAGCGATGTCTGAGTTTTCATATAATAATAGTTATCATACTAGAAGTCGATGAATGCCATTTGAGGCACTATAGGGAAGGATAGGATGAGTTGTCCTTATGGTGGATTAAAATTCGTGAAAGAGACTATTAATGTGGAAATGGTGTTTGTGGAAAGGATGAGAGTAACAAGAGATGGTATGTTGAAAAAGAGGAAATCACTATAATTTAGTGACAAAGTTATGTAGGAAATTTCACCTATAGTAACGGGTGGCATGTTTTGGTAAAAGGGAAAAGTTGATGACGAGTTTTGTAGGTCCATTTATGATATTTGGAAAGATTGGACCAGTATCTTATGGGTATAGAATTACCTAGGGAATTGAATGGTATACATGATATATTTCATGTATTAAGATTGGTAAATGTTGTTTGAGAATGCATATTTGCATGTATGGTTATTCGGGATTTGTGTTAATAAGAGTCTTCGTTCTATCAAGAGTCATTTGTGAGATTTATTGGCTGTGAGGTCAAGAGTTTGGGAATGAATTTAAATATTGTTTGTTAGTATATGTAGTATATTGAGTCATGAACTAAGGTACACATGGACATGAGAAGAGTTCATTTTGAACAAGTATCCTCATGTGATTCGTTGTTTGTGTGTTTGATCCTAAGGAGTAAATCTCGCGACGAGATTTCTATTAGGAGGGAGTGACGTGACAACCATGGTTTTTGGGTTTGCCACTTAGACTATAGTTTAGGGTGTTTTGTGAAAATATGTGCTTTAGTTGTATGTGCTTATGTGTTTATTTTGTGTGTTTGGAGTGAGGTTTGGATATCGTTTATGGGTATATGGTACTCATAAGTAAATTGAGGAACGGTTATTTCATGTTCATGAGCTCACAAGATAGTGACTATGAAATGAGATGGTGTTATTTCGTAGTTTTACGTATACGTATATGTATTATAGAAAATCGTATTTTTACGATTGTAGGTTTAGCATTAAGAGGTCTCGGATGAGGTAATTAGTCACGGGAATAATTTATGGGATGGTTTTAAGTCATTTAAAACTAATTAGTATAGTTTATTTCATATTCTAAGAGTTTTTATAAAACTGTATATTTTTACGTCTTTTACGGTATACACGTAAATTGACTAGTTTTACAGTTTAGCGGTTTTGGAGGTTTTAGGAGCTGAAATAAATTAAGGAAAATTAAGGTAATGATAATTAATAGTTAATTTAAAGTAAATAATAAAAAATAAAGAAAAAGGCTATTTGGGTCGGTTATGGGCCAATTTGGTGGAAGGGGTTAGAAAATATGGAAAGTTTTGGTTTAAGCCTTAAATTTGGATTAGGAAAGGTGTTTTAATATAAATTAAGACCCCTAAAGGCCATGAACGACTTATATCAACTATAGGGTCTAAAATACATCAATGGAGGTTAGGGTTTTCAAGAAAAATCAATCCCTTGAAGATTAGAGGTAAAAATCATGTTCTAATTACGTTTTTATTAACTAAATCATGTTATAATTCATGTAAACATCAATTATGATGGATTTAGGGTTAGGGAAAAATTAAAATCTGAGAATTTATATTATTATAATGATTAGATAAATTAGGGCTTGTGATTAAATAAATTATGAATAATTAATTACGTTAATTCAATTAAATTCGTAATTAAAAACTGGGTAGAATTTTTGGTGCATTGTTTTGATCATATCTAGAGTTTTACAAACTTTTAATTTTAGAATCTTATATCCCTGAAAAGGTAATTGAATTGGATTTCAAATGCAAGAAACTAGAATTTAATTGGAGGTCAGGAAGTGGGTCAAAAACAGGTTATAACAGTCGGAGGTCAATGCAGTTTTGAAATCAGTCGGGTTTAAATTAATGTTTTAAGATGTTTAGAGTACTTAGGAGTATAATTGGACCTTCAAACGAACATGAGACCTATATTATTTATTAAATGAAAGATCTGGAGGAGGGCTAAAAAAATGGGTTAGGGTAAGACCCTCTGATCATAACAAACTTTTCATATGTTCAAAATCAGTAAATTCTGGATAGGTAAAAGTATATATATATATATATATATATATATATATATATATATATATATATATATATATATATATATATATATATATATATATATATATATATATATATATATATATATATATATATATATATATATATATAGGCCTTAACAGTAGCTTTAAGATTGAGTCCAAAGGGGAGAGTTAGCTAACACATGTAAGGGCATAGGTTTTCTTTTACAGGGCATGTTATTTTGGTTAAGGGGGTGTTAGACCAATAGTTTGAAGTATGAAAAACGGGACTATTTTGGGTTAAATGTTAAGGAGACGAGTTATGAACTAAACTAAGTTAAGGGCTTTATATAGGGGTGTAATGAGATTCATATGGAAAATAAATGGGGTTAAGTTGTAGGAGAAGGTTAGATATCCATCATAGATTGATGAGCCATTTTGGTATGTGGTTCATGTCTTGATTGTATACGTTTGTGTGTTTAGATTTGTGCTAGAGCGCGGGTACTTGGAGAAGTTTGTTCAGGTGAGTTTGATAGTCCCATGTCTTTTTATGATTTGACTTCCAGATGGGATGGAAGAGACACTGTATGGTTTTATAACTAGTGCTGTGAATGTTTTAATGGTTTGTGATGGGCTTGTGTGTACACTTATGTGATTAACTACTATGTGGTTCTTGATTGTTATTGTGGTTTGACTTGGTACCAAGGGGATGTTGACAAGGCGGGGCCTTGGGATTAGTTCATAAGTGTATGGGCACCTATGGGACCATGGTGATTGGTAAGACTTGGAGCCTTGGAATTATGGTTATTGGTAAGGCTTGGAGCCTTGGATTTGTAGTGATTGGTTAATCTTAAATACTAGTTGTTAATACATAATTGTAGCACATTGTCCATATGTTCATTTGTTAGTGGTGGTTATTCACATCTTATATTATAATTGATTTAGAGTTGGAGTCTAAACCTATGACTCTCACCAGCATTATTGTTGACGTGTTTTAGTGTCTCTTTCAGGTGAGAATGTGGTTAAGCGTGAGAATAGGAGTGGCTAGCTGGAAGGCTTAGGATTGCATTTGGAGGAACCCCCATTCCTCTTAGCCTTTATTTTATGTTTTTGAATAAGTGATACATTGTGGACACCTATATGTTGATGTGTGTATTTGTATGTCTTTGGTAAGGGGTAGACCTGTTACCTACTTACCTAGACGCCTGCATTGTTTGTTATATTGTCATGACATTGTGTCACCCATTTATGATATTTCCATTTCATTTAGTTATCTCTATAGACACGCTATTTTTATGATGATATCCATTACATCGCACCCCATATTCCGCCATGGTGGGGTGTGACAAAATGTGGGGGTCAACACGAGGTTGGTGAATTCACAGGTTTAATTAAATAAATAAATTACTGATATGCCAAACACCACGGTCATAGTAGGACAATCACATCCCAATACTATAGTAGTTCCTACTGCCCTGTAATAGAAGCTAGACATGATGCTCAGTACGGCCATTTGGGTCTATCCCGATGATGTTTCCCTCAGTCCGACAATGAAATAAACATGTTTCTTGGCCTAAGCGTTTCATGATAGCAAGTCACGCAGGCTGGGTGTTGTCAATACCCAAATAGATCTATTCATACATTTCGCGCTACATTATTAACTATTACAGTCCACGGGAATGGGGCAAACAATAGGCAAAATTGTTGTTTGTCGTCTGTGCATGTTTGCATATTTAAATATATAGTTTTTGTATGTTTTCTCCCCAAGTTATAAAACAGTAAAGATGGGGCCATGAACTCACCTTAGTGGTACTGATGTAGGGATGATGTCACTGAATAAACTGGCACAGTATGATCACGAAGTGATGAAATTACCTAAGTAATTTAAATGACTCAGTAGATGCAAAATAATGCATGATAAATGTACTGATGAAAATGCATGATCACGAGTTAATAAGTTGTTACGATGGTTTAAGTATTTCAATTTATAATGTGCTGCCAAATACATATAATATATTTTTAGTCTCTAAAAATATATATTTAGATTATCACATAAAGGGTTATAAATTAAATAAATGGATTTTTATCTAATTTAAATAATTGTAAGAAATTAATATTCTATTAATTTTCTTAAGGCATTAAATATATTTAATGTGATTTGTCGGTTTATAAGGTTTCATAAATAAATCTTAATAATTTATTTAATTGTCTAAAATGACTTAATTTAATTTATTAATAAAATAATTTATTAATACCTTTAATTTAATTTAAATTTACACGTGGGTCCTTATAGTATAATAACTTACAAAAATAACCTTTAAAGTTTCGTTCGTTAAGTATATTGCGTCGTTAGTCCTTGTCCGTTTTATTTATTTTCAAAAACGCCCCTAGGGCTTATAAAACTTTGGGGAAATGACAAAACACCCCACCCCCCCAAGTCTCAGAAAAAAATAAATAAAGGGTTAGGGTTTGTTTTAAGTTTCCAAAATGGCACAACTAGTCCCTTATGTTTTGAAAATATTTATTTGAAGCACAAAGGTGACCTAGGGTTCGTAATAAGTTTCCCAAATGACACATTTGGTCCTTTAAGTCTCGAAAATTTATAATAGGGTTTTTAGGGCTTGTAACAAGTTTCAAAAGTGGCACTTATAGTCCTTGAAGTCTCAAAATGTTTAAAGAGAAAGCTAGGGCTTGTATTAAGTTTCAAAAATGGCATATATAGTCCTTGTGGTTTTGTTTAGCCCACGGTTTCCACATAAACGCACCCTATACTTTCGATAATGGCAGTTTTGGTCCTTTAAGTTCTTTAAAAGTTACGAAACATATTTAATAGTTTTATTAAGTTACAATTTTAACTATAACTTTCACCAAATGACAACAAGGCATGAAAAGTCTCCAAAAATGCTTTTTGGGCTTGGTTGGCCTAATAGGGTCACGGTTTGGATTAATGGGCCTAACCTTTGGGCTTGTTTAAGTAACTAATAATTTCACTAAACATGATAGCTAAATGTGGGCTTATGGGCTTATTTATTAGGCTAATAGTGGGCTTATATGTCACGGCCCATTTAAGCTTATATGGCTTATTTGTCTCGGCTTATATATATTTTAGGGATTATGTGACTTGGCTTATATAAGCTTGCATGTCTCGGCTTATATAACTTATGGCTTATTTTTAGTTTGAGCTTATGTTGGTTAGCTTATCTAGTGTACCAACTTACCAATAAGTCCTTTACTCCTAATCAACTTGTTCTCATTTAAAGGGTCTTAATACACTAGGGTTACACTCGGCTTAATAATAAGATGAGCCTTAAGGCTTACTTGTTTAAGCTCATAGTTTGTATATAGCATCTGTTTACTAGTCAAGGCTTATCTAGGTTTATTTTAAGCAAGGTTTCCAACTAGTTCTTCCTAATCTAAGGATTTTTAGTGAATCTACCCACGAAACTTAATAAGCCGTGGGCTTATAGGGTGTTTGTGGTTTGATTCATGATAGTTTTACATGTGCATGCAAACATGGATTTGTTTCCTAAGTTTATTCATGCATGACGTGTGATGAGGAATAATAAAAGATTGAAATGGAGTCAAGGAAGTCTTGTTCTTACTTGTTTGTAGAAAACGTGGCAAATGGCTATGGAACTAAGACTTCTAGACGTCGGGTTCTTCTTAGATGTGACCTAGGATGGTCTTGGCTCGTCTTGAATGCTAAATATCTTGTAAAAACTAGCTATAAATGCCTTAGGATCTTGGATTAGGGTAGTAAATGTGTTTGTGTAAGTGTTTCGTGTGTCTAGGTGTTTTGTGGGTTTATGAGATCCGAATTTTGAGTGTGAGAGATGAAAAGTAAGAGTTTAGTTTTGCTAAATATCTTGGATGAAAATGAGGTGTGTGGTCTAGGGTGAAACCACGGCAAGAGTGAGGTAGTGGCTAGATATGATGTGATCTTGGGTAGAATTGTGGTACTAGGTTTTTAATGCAAGAAATGTACAATTGGCCTTTGGAAGCCCCCCATATATCGCACTCATAGAGGTCAAGGGGACATTTTGGAGCTTGTATAACTATAGTGAGGTGATATACAAGGTAACAAGTCTATTTCATAAATGCAAAACATGTACACCTTGTGTTGTTTGAAAAGGGGTCGACGGTTTTGGCTAGGAAAAGGGTATGAGGTGACTTTGATTAGTATAAGGTTTAATTAGAGTGTGTTTTACAAAGTCTAGAAAGTCAAATGTATATTTAATAAAGGTTACAAGTAGGTATAGTTGTGTATGGTGTATTTATTCGGCTAGTTAGTGAGTCTAAGATAGTTTTAGGTTTAAATCTAGTGTCTAAGTATAGTTACTAGGTGTTTAGTTATAGTATTGTATGAGTAGTTTTAAGTCTAGGTCGATTTTGGTTAAGTTTGGGATCCTTGGTGAAAGTATAGTCGTAAATCGTAATTAAATGAGAGTATAATTTACTTTATAAAAAGCAAGACAACTTAATTTAAACAAGTTAGAATGGTTAATTGTAATGTTTAATAATAATAGTAGTTGATGTCGCATCGTAGTATCGTTCATGAGGTGAGGAAAAATATATAAATATATATTTTAAAGCTTAAAATAGTTTTTAGGTAAATGTTATTAATTGTGATCATGAGTTTGGATTTTTATAAATCAATATGATGAATGCTTATGATCATGTGTTCAGGTGACTTATATGTCCCAAAAGAAGTGATTGTTTATTGTCCCGCATGCTCATATAATGTAGTCATATAAATGTGGCTGTGTCTTTATGATTAAATACTCATAATCATAATATAATGTTATGTGATCAAATGTTTCCATATTCTGATGATTAAAATAATGTATGCTCATGTATGATGCATATGATTGCTCAAAAGATTTCATGCAAAGGTGGTAATATATATAGATATCATGAGGTGACGTGTACAATGACGACATAGTCAAAAACCTAAAATTTATAGGTTTTACAAGCTTGACCACTTTAGTAGAGCATCAAACTAGGCACTAGGTCGTAGAGTTGAAAGATATTCCTGAGAAAACAAAACAGGAAGCTACTGTAGCAAATAGAGTTATAATTCCGAGGAGATAGTAAGAAGGGAACCCCTAAATATAAGTTTTGCTCCATGTTGGGCCTAAGACCAACGTTACATGTTTGCTGATGCTTTTTTGCATCAGCATGGCTAACAAGCTCAATGAACCCATAACCTTCGGATTGCGCAGTTTGCTTGTTACGAATAAATTTTGTAGAAATCACCTGTCATATTAATGTGGTTGTTGTTGTCGTTGCTTGAGCTTCGGTTACAACGAAAAAAAGCTACTAAACCAATCATCAAGATTGTTCACATCTACAGATCACTTCGTAAAGCTACTTACAATGTTGGTCTCCTACGATCAGGTACCTCAATTTATATATCATTAAATAGTTGTACAAGGTGTATATCTTCTTTTTCCGTGTTTTTTTGGTACATGACGTGTGCAATTAAATTCCTTTTTTTTGTACAGCGACTCGATAGATGGATTTGTGGTTGACTGCTTCGACGTATCGTCTTTTCCATACTCAGTTGTTTAGCTAGTAATGAGCTACGAGGACCGCTGCCACAACCACTTTATGAAAAAGGATAAGGACAACGTTAAGACCAATCTCGGGCAGTTAATACATCGGTTAGTTCAGGTACAAATATCTTTTAATGAACTTAATTATAGTTGTTATTTTCTTAGCCTGAGAAACGTCATTTATTTAGTGTGTCTTACTCATCTTCACATGTCATTCCATCAATAAATGCATTTGCACGTGCCTACTGGATTCAAGGAGGTTACTAACATGATTGTGATTATAACTAAACTATAAATGACTATGCATCACGCCCTTAATTGGAATGTTTTGTGAGATAGGCCACTTTTCACATGTATTTGTCATAGATGGTTACCACTTTTAACTTGGTTATCGTGATATACTTTTGGAAATAGGTGTTTATCCTAATTTCTCTTTCTCTTAGTTATCAATAGGTATAATAAGGTGTTTACCTATATTGGCTTGCTTAAAAGCCCATAGTTGTATGTTCACCCCTAAGTGGAGGTGGTCTTCGGTATCTAAATCTTCTTAATATAATATGCATTAGAGACAGTGGACTTGCTGCAATTGGGTTAGGATTACTAGGAAACCTTAAGATCTTTGATTTTGTTAAGTGTAGATTTGTTCAGGATGATGTGATCCTAACCATTGTAATTCTTTTTACTTAAAAGAACTGGTGTGAAAATTGTGTTGAATGAATTTACTAAAACGTTAATGTAGGTTGATGTATCTTATATTCTCATGTGACAGTGTATTGGTGCTACTACACTTGATAATACGGAAAGCACGTCTAGAAAGATGTAGCATTTGAGATGGTTTCAACTTGTAAATGTGCTCGAGCCTTCTATTGAGGACTTGAGGAAACAAAACAAATCTTGAAAGGAACTATTTAGGGAACAAAATATCTCACCTATATATAAGTTATCTACATTTGTGCAGATTAAGCATAATAATGTCTTTGTATCTTACAATTTTAAAAATCATCCCCATATAAAAGATGATAAGTTGATGCAACCGTGTTAAAATATTACCGCCTTGCCTGTAATTTAAGTCAGGCAACTGTTTTGTGCACTCTTCTATTTAGCTTTATAGATTGGGTTTGTAAGGTTTAGCACTTTAGCCTATTAATGATATAAGTGGGATGGATATGCGGGCAAGCAAGGATAATGGGTATTGTAAGCTTTAACGCAAATTTCTTTTTTTATTTTGGAATAAGAGATAAGCATAAGAATGGCACAAACACTTTAAACAGATGATCTGCTAATAAATACTATAAGCACTTATGTAGAAGCACTTAAAAAGCTTAAAAGTAGGTGGCTCTATAAACGACATTCTTAAAATAGGTGCTGAAATTTTTGGATATCAATTTACATCACAGGGCATTCTTAAATTTTTTTGGATATCAATTTACATCACTCATCCAGCTAGAGGTAACTTTTGATCATGTTTTTGTATTTAATGTGTTGAATCTGTATGTTTTGCGGTTTTGTTATTGTAAGGGGGTGTTTGTAGCGGCTTAAATATCTCGTTATGGCTTATTTTGAAACAATATGGCTGCAATCAAAGAGTTGGAATACAGCTTTGGTTGAAATAACATTGGCTGCAAGTCTAGAAAACTCTATTAGCTGCAATTTTAGAAAAGTACTCCATTCTTGTGGAAAAATTGTCGATTACATATGCAGAAAGTCTGAAATTATATGTATTTTTGCAATTTTAGGAATGGATATTGAGTTATTGATCCAACTCGACTTTTGGTAGCAAATCCATAAGTAAAATTATCAACGAATAAGATGTTGCGTAAGGTGAATGTGATTAGCTATGCTGCTTGTGTACAGTTGATTTCTACATAATGAACTTAATGTTTCATTCGCATCTTAAATAACAAATTTCTAATACACTACTACCTAATATTCTAAAGTTGTCATTTGAACTATATGCATATGTGTTTAAGGTGTTCCCTCTCTATTGTAGTACTAATTTAGGGGTTCAATGATTTTGTTCCCTTCTGTAAAGGGTTTGTGGATCGTTTAGACATGGGAAATAATACAGAGGTTAATGCCAAAACTTTTGATGATATCAATATTTTGTGATGTTAGAACTGAGATACAAGAAGGTAGAAAAAGAGAATGGATGTGTTAAGTGAATCATGACGTTTTTGTAATGGAGAATCGAGGTTCAAGTTAGTGTTGGTGCTTTTATTTTTCTTCAGAGTATGTATAATTTTTTGTCTAATTATGACATATGAATGTCTATTTCATTCTATACATAAACTTGAATATGTTTCAAAATAGTCTTATAATTTCATTCTACAAGTCAGGAGGTTGGATAATCTCTTAATGGTCGGAAATCACAATGCATAAGTTATGGTTACCAGGTTTAATATTTGCTTTTTTGATTCATAGTACAGTTATTTTGACGTGTACTTTTTTAATTTCACCGATGTGCAATATGTGTTTGATTTTTTATTTGATTTTCCGTTGGTGTGATAGTGAAGCTACAGTTATGTGTTTTGTTTAAAGTGCTGGAGCGTGCTAATCTTCTCATCCATTTTCTGATCGAGAGGTAATATAAAATTCGTATGTTTTTGTCATTTGTCTTTTTTTCTTCAAATGGCACTAAGTAAGATATTAAACAATAGTGAACAAAAGCCCTTTGACACAATACATAAAGCCCTTTGAGTTACCAAACACTCGTTAGGTTTCATCTCTCAACTATCACCAGCCTATGTTATAATTAGTCTTATGTTTCCTTGTTCCATATCTTTAATCTGATTATCGACTGTTTCAAATTCAGTGGTAAAGTAGTTTACATCTCATAACTGTTTCTTAAAGTTTATTTAAGATTAGAAATATTGAAACTTTACTTCTGATATGGTAAGTTTATGTTTGTTTTAACTTTTTTTATTAGTCTATTTTGTGTCATATTAAATTTTTTATTCAAACAGTTGTAGTGGGTTGTTGGTTTAACTCATAGAATGGGTTGGAAACAATTTTTGTTATCGGGTTCGGAGACAGGAAGGGCGTATAGTGCCTGGAATCCGCCCCATTGTCGTTGCTACTTTTAAGGGGTGTTGGACTTGCGTATTAGAAGTGATTATGTGATAGTGAATACTCAAAATATTCTTATAATAGAATGAAAAAGATGGTGTTTGGATTTGCTTTTGCTGCTTTAAGTTGTTATAATCACTTATACTGGTATTAAGTGGTTAGCAAATTCTGATTATTTGAAGAAGTAATACAAACTATCATAGGCTTCATAGCTAAACTAATATACATGAGTAATTATGTCTTAACCTTCTGATACTCAGTTTTATTGTAGCTATTATCAGACTGCGTATTTAACTCAGCATCTTCATTTGCAGGAATAGGTTACTAAAACACTAAAAACTGATTTAGCAATTGAGGTTTTAGTACATATGAATATTACCTGCAACCAAAATGCGGGAATTGGAACGTCATGAGCTCATAAGGTGAGTTTCCATACAGAATCCTACCTTCAATATTATCTCCATGTATCTGCAATGAGTCATAACAAGTTTGTTACTTTTCATGATATTTATATTATAGCAAAATTCAGCTCATATGTTATTCTGAAAACCAGTTTTTTTTGTCTGAAAATCAGTTGATTTGATCTTTATGGTATTTCCAGATTTGAGGAAGTAACATAGCAGCCGAAATGGAAACTTCACCTGTATCCGGACTCTGTCATCATGTGTTAAAACAAAGACCGAATAGTCGTAACCTTCAAGGTAAAGAGATTTCACCTTTGATGTCATATAAAATGGCGACGGTGCATATGTTGTACTCCAATCTCCCCCAGCCATGTACAATGACATATAGATGTTTTATAAGTTATTTGCATGCGTTCATAATATTATATTAAGTTGAGCAGTTGAGCTATCTTGTTTCTCAACTATATCATTCTGTATTCGTATTCAGTTATCTTGTTTATTGCGCGAGTGGAATAAGCCTTTATAATAAATGCTCTTCTCAGCTTCTTATATCCAGTCTCATAACTTTTTAGATGTAGTTCTCATATGTACGAAACAAGATGGTCACTTAAGTCAATACTTTCTTTCTCTTCTTATGTTTATGTCTAATGAACACCAATATATTAAGAAATGGTTTTGTGTGCTTAAATATCTTGTTGGATGTGAGATAGCTCTTGTGTGTCGACTGTGACATCTCAAAGATAAAAATGTACTCTCGTAATCTTGTTTTTATTAGTGTAGCGGCTTGACCAAATAACAAAGTAACCATAGATGTCAAGATAATAGAGTTTTGTGATATGAATGTATATATGATATGTGTTTAAAACTTATTTGTAGAGTGGTAATTATAAGTATGAAGTTGAACCAAGGATACTCCAGATATATCCATTTTGATGCAATGCTTTTTTTAAATGATATATTTTGATGCAATGATTAAATAACAAAGAAAGGAGCATATGTTAAAATGACAAGCTTATTCCTCTTTGATATTCTAATAAATTGTCACCACAAACAACTTACTATATTGAAGGTTTCATATGGATCATTCAAAATGATTTGGCCATTTACTACAACCGGTTGACCACTATACTCAAGTCAGTGATATTGAAAACTATATGATTAGTCGTAGGCCCTGTTTTGATTCTGGAGAGTACTTACAAGTTAGTGTCTGTAAACAAAAATACATATGATCTCCACATAATACTATTGAAAAAATGATATCGCACTTTATGTTGTGTTATCCATAGAGACATAACAAGAATTAATAAGATATAAATGAACCCAGTCAAACAGTTTGGTTGAGGAGTATACACCTCAATGTTGTGTACCAAGAAGTTTTACGTGGCGAGTATTGTGCATTGTTTGAATGCTACACGACACACTTATCATAAAATTAATTAAATTTTCAAATCTTCAAATATCGGTACCACGAAGTTCGATAAAGTATATGTACACCCCAAATGTCGATGAAGGAGGAGTTCACACTTCAAATATCGTGTACCCAAATTTTTTCCGTGACGAGTAACATGTGTTGTTAGTCTTTATCCCATAAGTGATATGATGTTTTACTTTGAGTTTCATTAAAAGTTTTATATGTAGTTTGATGGAGTACATGTTTATCGATATTGTATCTAAAGTTGAATTATCACATGTTACAAGCTTTTGAAATTACAATTTGATTTTACTACAATATCGCATATCAATATAATCTTTTATCTTAATAAGATTTTACTTAAAGTTGAATGATCGTATGTTACGACAGTTTCCAACTACAATTTCATTTAACTATTATAAAGCTTATCGTTTCATAATTTCCGTTATGCGATTCCGTAGCTATGCACGGGTATTCACCTAGTTAAATAAAAATAAAAATAATATACATGTTAAGAAAAGTGAAATTAACTAACATTCGGTTACACTAACAACTATCTCTTGATTTATTAAAAAGTGACGATGACTATTATTTTAGGATATTATAAATGAAAGAGAAAATATGATTCTAAGACAGAAATAAATATTCAAAATCAAAAATCAAACCAAATAATTTTGGTTTAATTTTGTTCGGTTCAGTTTTTTCGACCTACTTTTGATCGGGTATCAGGTCAGTTCGATTTTCGACTTATTCGGATGAATATTAACTTAGGGTATTTGTCGGAATAAATCAAAAATCAAACTGAACCAAAGAAAATCAAACTGCACTTGCAAACGAACTAAATTTACCAAAACTTATATAAGCTCACAAGTCTCAAAATAAACCAAAAATTAGAGCTTATTTTATATAACCTGAAATCAAATAAGCTCATAAGCCTACATATATGCCGGAAACACCCCCTCGTGTCATGGCACAACTCATTTCTTCGCCTTAGCGTCATTTGTGCATTAAACATGCCATAATACCCCTCACTTTTTACTCAAACAAAAAACATCTCTTTTAAGACTTTGATACAAATATATTTCGTACTAGGTTCGTATCGGTTCATAAATCCAAGTGTAGAACTCAGTCAAAAAGGTATTTTGTTTGAGAAGGGGATACGTAGACATTATAAACCATCAACCAATCACATACTTGACTGATGTGGTATTATAACAATATTTTCACTCTTTTAAGAACCAACATCCTCGTTGGATTCGGCTATGTTGGTGCCTCTATTTGGGTTCAAGCCACCACTCCAAACTCGTTTGAACCTCGAAAGGTAGGAATAGCTTTGATATCAATTGATACAAACTCATCCTATACTAAGCTCATATCGGTTCATAAGTTCTAGTGTAGAACTCACTAAAAAGGGACACCAAAACGTTATAAATCATCAGCCAATCTCATATTTGGACAAACTTACTATACTTAACTAAGGCTCAAACACGTATAAATGGCATGGATTGTGATATGATGATAATATCATGTGACATGTGCTCTAAGATAACTTGTGATGTTGTTTTAAGTAACGTTGTTGTAGAATTAAGCTCAAGCTTGCTCCACACAAAAGACGAGCATACAAGCGTTGAATATTAAAACTGAAGTAGACCACATTACGAGTACTAAAGTAGATAACTAGTTTTGTTTGACTTAACGTAACTATTTTAGCTGATTTTAAATATTATGATTCTAATGATCCTAGTTTAAAAAGAAACGTGAAGAATCAGAGTAATGTCTTAAACAACATTAGGTCATGGTAAATCGATAAATCGCTATCGCAAATTACTTTCTTTCATTTGTAATACTTTACCTTCCTTGTATTGTGAATTTATAATTTTATCATCAGTTTATAGAATTTTTTATTCTCATAATCTCGAAAAGAGTGTCCGCAAACAAATTTAATACATGTTATAATACGTGTAAGTAAATATAGATTCAAGCTAATAAATTGTCATAATAAGCCATGCATTGAAATTAAATTAAAGAAAAATACTTTATTCATAAAAGTTTTACAAATAAATTTCCACAAAATAATTTGTCACTATTAAAGTTATTTTAATTAATACTCTCTCTACTTTTTACGTTAATAGTAACTTTCAATGAATGCATGATAAGTCATTTTGTAAGAAAAGTTTTTTTTTTATACATTTTGTGGTTGTATATTTAATTAAAACAACTTTTTACATTTATAACTATGGTATGAAAAGTATTTAAAAGTATGAGTAAAATAATTAATATTAATTGTATTTTTTACAAATAAACATTCTTTTAGAACAAACTAAAATAGAAGGTACACATTTAAAATGTATAAACACCCATGTTAATCGGCATGGGCCCGCGCTGCCTAGCAATCGGTTGTGTTCTTAGAAGAAAACTTGACACGTCATTACCGGTTGATACTTGATAGTTGTTCGCGTATGTCTCCGGACACATACACTTCCCCGCAACGGTACCGAAACCCACCAGCATTTAATAGGACTGATATAATGTCAGTGAAGCATTTAATGACCAAGCCTAGAGCCAAGGAAAAGTGAAAGTGACCCACAACATTACCCAGGGGACCTTCGTCTACCCAACGGGTAAAGAGAAGCACCGCCGCCCTTGGGGAAACAAATCCATCGATTACAGGTATTTGCGTAACCTAGGACTTGGTGCCTAGTCTATTGATGTGACCACACATCCAGGTATGCACTACAAAGTAGTATAATACCCCCACATTTAACACACACACTACTTACTCTGCAATAACTACTCACCATTAATATAACTATATCCTCCGGTATTCCACACCGGATACCAGCCTTGTGACAGTTACTTACTCTCACACCGGAGCTTGGTCTCGGGGTCAAACCAGGGACGAGGCTAACGTGTGCTACCTTGTGTTTCCAAGTTCGAGACCAAGAGACTTGCACACCATCATTGTGACCGAAGTGAATTCTCTAGTAGTAGCCTAGCCGGAGAAATTTGCTTCAACAATCGGCGCCATCCGTGGGACCCTAAGCTCGAATCTCCACAAACAGCTATAGATGGCAGGAGTCTCGGGAGGGTCACCACCCCTGACATCTCCTGACCGCGATCCTATGACGGTCGAAAAGGAAACTGAAACACCTATAAACCTAAGAGAAAAAATCTTGGAAAGCATGAGCGTGTTACAAAATCTAGTAGAACGCCATAATGCTGTCTCCAAAAGGCCCATCTCACCTACAAGATTGGTCTTCGAGGACGACACGTAAGATATACCAAGGAACCAAAATGAAGGACGAAGGGTCCAAAAGGAAGACAAATTACCGGTAGATGACTTGCAAAAGCCTTTCAAGGATGTGAGGGCTTCTCCTTTCACCAAAAGAATTATCCAGTTCTCCTCACCGAAGCACATACTGCCCACAACCCTCAAGTTATACTCAGGAGCAACTGATCCCAATGATCATATAACCCGGTTTGCCGGTGCAGCTAATTCTGGAGAATGGCCGATGCCAGTATGGTGTATATTCTTTCAGCAAACTTTGGATGGAGCTACCGGATGATGGTTCGAAAGGCTGCCGAGAGGTAGCATAGATAACTGGGATGATTTAAAAGATCAATTATTGGAGAGGTTTTCTCTAAGAAGGAAAAGCCTCAAAACACCAATGGAAATCACCACCATCACCCGTAAAGCACACGAAACCTTGGCAGTATTCAAAGAACGTTGGACGGATGAGGCAAGCTATATTCAAGGGGTTCCGGAAGTGATGAAGATATCAGCTTTTGTGAATGGGGCTAAATGCCCGGAGCTGGTTCGACGTTTCACAGATGACACGCCCATGACGGTGACGGAAATGATGCAAAGGGTAGATGATTTCATAAAATCCGAGGATGCCTTCCGGAATACGGAATTACCAACAGGGGAAATGGGTGATGGAAATGTAAAATACAACAGGGAAGAAAGATATACCCCTTCCGGTGCGCGTGGACGCAACCGAGGTCGCCAAAGAAATGATTACCGATCTAAGCCCTCGTTCTCCCCATATGTGCCTCCAGTGAACCAAAATCAAGGAAGAAGGTTCCCATATCAACGTCCCGGTTTAGAATCTCTGACCAAATTCCCTAAAGAAATCTTAGCCACTGAATTGCAATTGTGTCCTCCCCCACCATTGCCGACCAAGGGAATAGTCTGATCCAAAAACATGGATAAGTATTATGACTACCATCAAGAAAAGGGTCATCTCACCAACGATTGTTATCAGTTGAGAAAACAGTTGGAAGCAGTCTTAGAGTCTGGTAAGCTAAATCATCTCGTAAGAGATTTGCGAGGAAGGGTAAACAAAGGAAATCAGGGAAGGGGAAATGGAGATTTCAAAGGAAAGACAATAAACATGATGGAAGGCAGGTGTAGCGGAATGAAAAGGAAAGAGGTATGTAAGATAGAGCTTGATTGGATGAATACCCCCATCACATTCCCTCCGATCTCCGATGCCGAAGCATCTGACGATCCTTTGATATTTGAGGCCGAGGTGGAAGGATATTGGGTGAAAAGTGTATTTGTGGATGAAGGAGCCACAATGCAATTCATGTTCGAACATTTCTTTCTGAATTTAGATTCCTCGATCTGAAGGAGGTTAACACCCGACCACGCAAAGGTTTTAAGTTTCTCAGGAGAAGAAACAACACCTCTCGGCAAAATTGATTTGGAAGTAACCTTCGGAGCACATGACTTAACAAGACGAACAGTAATGAGCTTCACGGTGATCAGGGTACCATCTTCTTATAATATCATACTTAGAAGAACCGGAATCAGGGAATTAAGATTTGTGCCCTCTACCGTCCACTCAGCCATGAAGTTCCCCACTCCCAACGGAATTGCAACAATGAGAACAAAAGCACGAGCAATATATGAATGCAGGGTCATAGAGGACGGACAGAAAATAGAAAAAATGAAAGCAACGGCTGTGGGAAAAGAGTTAGACAAATGGATTGCTCATGAAAAACACAATCAGCAAGCAAGGGTAGCGGGAGATATGACGGAACAAATATGTGTTAACCCCGGATACCCGGAACAGTTGGTCACCATCGGAAAGTTGTTTACCAAGAAGTGTCAGTTGCAGCTCATAGACTTTCTAAAAAACAACGCTGATGTATTCGCATGGGAACCTTCGGATATGACGGGAGTACCAAGGAGGATTATCAAACACTCGCTGAATGTCAACATAGAGGCTGCTCCGATTGCACAAAAAAGAAGGACGCTAGGAGAAGAAAAAAGTCAAGCAGTCAAAAGAGATGTGACATAGTTGATGAAGGCCGGTATCATACGACCGGTGAGGTACCCGACATGGATCTCCAACCCTCTCCTAGTAAAGAAGTCAGATGGTGATTGGCGAATGTGCATAGATTTCAAGAACCTCAATTCCGCTTGTCCGAAAGATTATTATCCCCTACCGGACATAGACGTGAAGATAGGAGCGGTCGTGGGATACAAGTTCAAGTGTTTCCTAGATGCCTATAAGGAATATCACCAAGTGCTAATGGACGAAGCAGATGAGGAGAAGACATCATTTTATACCGACGAGGCACGTACTGTTATACGAAAATGCCTTTCGGTTTGAAGAATGCCGGGGCCACCTATCAAAGGTTGGTGGACTCAGCGTTCCGCTCACAAATTGGCACGAACTTGGAAGCATACGTGGATGACTTGATGATCAAAAGTAAAACCGAGGAGGACATGCTCGCAGACATCCAAGAAACTTTTGACAATCTGAAAAGAATTAACATGAAGCTAAATCTGAAAAAATGTTCGTTCGGGGTCGAGGAAGGAAAGTTCTTAGGATACATGGTAACATCAGAAGGCATAAGAGCAAACCCCAAGAAGACAAAAGCAATCACAGAAATGAGATCCCCGAAGACTTTGAAAGAGATGCAATCTTTGAGCGGTAAGCTGGCAGCACTCAATCGTTTCTTGTCACGGTCAGCCGAAAGGTCAATGCCATTCTTCGAAACATTGAAGAATATTACCAAAGAAAATAAAGAGGAATTTCGGTGGACAGATAAGGCAGAAGAAGCCTTCCAGCAGCTAAAAAAGGCAATATTAGATCTTCCGTTGTTAATATCCCTCATCAAAGGAGAGGTCTTGTATGTATATTTGGCCGCATCCAAAGACGCAGTTAGCGGTGTGCTTCTTGCGGAACGAAACGGGATGCAAATGCCAGTGAGGTATGTGAGCAACACACTACATGACGCTGAGAAAAGATACGCTCCGCTATAAAAGTTGGTCCTTGGATTGTTGCACTTATCCCGAAGGTTGAGGAGACATTTCGAAGCTCATGACATCCATGTCATAACAGACCAGCCTTTGAAACAAAAGCAAGTATGAAGCCTCCGGAAGGCTGGCAAAGTACGCAGTAGAATTGGGAACATAAGAAATATTCTATGTCTCTCGAAATTCTATCAAAGGTTAAGTGTTAGCAGACTTCCTGAATGAAGCTCCCCTAGATCAACAAGAGGCTGCAACGATCTATGAGATCTCATAGGAGGAGGAGCCGGAAGCTCAGTGGGTTCTATTCACAGATGGAGCAGCCAATAGTAAGGGAGCTGGCGCCGGTCTGGTACTAGTTAATCCGGAAGGAGTAGAATTCACATACGCTTTAAGGTTTAATTTCAACTGTGCAAATAATGAGGCTGAATATGAAGCTCTCCTGACTGGACTTCGGTTGGCTGAAAAGATGGGGGTAAAGGAGTTACAAGCCAAAGTAGACTCCAAGCTAGTAGCTTGTCAAATCAAGGGAGAGTTCGAAGCAAGCGATGATAGAATGTCTAAATATTTGGCCAAGGTCAAAGAACGCCTTCTCACCTTCACAAAGTTCAACATTGAACACATCCTCCAGAATAAAAACCAAAAGGCCGATGTCTTAAGCAAACTTGCTTCGGTCGCGTTCAACCACCTAACCAGAGAAGTATTGGTGGAATCTTTGGGCGCAAGGTCCATTGATGTACAGGAGGTTAATGATATAGTGGAAGAGGAGGAAGAATGTTGGATGTCGCCTATCAAAAGGTGCTTGGAAGAAGGCATATGGCCGCAAGATCTAGAAAAGGCCAGAAACCTAAGGATGAAAATACCCCAATATACCATGGAAAATGGGGTGTTGTTCAAAAAATCATACCTATCTCCAATGTTAAGGTGCGTCGGACCATTGCAAGCAAATTATATCATTCGAGAGGTTCATGAGGGAGCTTGCGGAATGCACGCGGGAGCAAGATCAGTGGTTGCAAAGATAATGCGTCAAGGCTATTTTTGGCCCACAATGCACCAAGACGCTTAGGACGAGATCTATAAGTGAGACTCATGCAAAATACATGGTCCCATACTGAAGCTCCCCAAGACAAACCTGACTTCAATAACATCACCATGGCCCTTTTACCAGTGGGGGATGGATATATTGGGACCAATCAGCGGAAATTCTGGCAACATCAAGTTTGTGATAGTAGCCATTGATTACTTTACCAAATGGATTGAAGCCAAGCCAGTGGCCAAGATAACCGGGAAGGAGGTCAAGAAGTTCGCCTGGGAAAACATCGTGTGCAGGTTCGGATTACCAGGGGTGATAGTCACGGATAATGGTAAGCAGTTAATAGATGGATCCTTTGGGAAATGGTGTGACAAATGGCATGTTAAGCAGATGACTATCGTGGTAGCACACCCACAGGCCAATGGTCTGGTTGAGAGAGCTAACAAATCACTCATGCATGGTTTAAAGGCAAGATTGGGGAGAAGGTTGACCGGATGTGTAGAGGAATTGCCTCACGTATTATGGGCCCACCAGACCATGCTCAAAACCAGCAATGGAGAAACTCCTTTCAGCCTTACCTATGGCAGTGAAGCTGTGATCCCGGCGGAAATAGGCATTCCTTCCGCAAGAACCTTGCTATTTGATGAAAGCACAAATGATGAAGAGCTAAGGTTAAACTTGGACCTGCTCCAAGAAAGGAGGGAGACTGCGGCCATACAAGAAGCTAAATACAAAAAGAAGGTCGAGCAGTACTATAACAAACGTGTCGGGCCTTGTTCCTTCAAGGTCGGAGACTTTGTCTACCGTCGCAATATGGCCAGCCGACAAGAGAAGATCGGAAAGCTGGGTCCCAACTGGGAAGGACCTTACAGGGTCGTGGAAGCCTACCAAACCGGATCGTATAAATTAGAAACCATGGACGGAAAGGAGATACCGCGTACTTGGCACGCTACCGATTTGCAGAAATGTTTTATGTAATGAGAACCTTGTTGTATCAACTCCTTTGTTACGTTTCAATGAATGAAAACTCTTCCGTTAAGCATATTTAATTGCAGTAGTTATAAACCTCGGCCTAGCTAACCGAATGGTATGTAAATACGCTTTAAAGTGTTGGATGCGCCCAAAGGGCAATCCGAAGACAAATCAAAAGCGGCCCGGTGCCGATGTCTTTCACATAAGCCTAAAAGGGCATAAGTGTCAATACCATAACTGGATGCGCCCAAGGGGCAATCCGGAGATAAATTAAAAGCGGTCCGGTACCGATGTCTCCCAAAAAAACACAAATGTAGACGTACAAGTGTTGGATGCGCTTATATAGCAATCCGGAGACAAATCAAAAGCGTCCCGGTGCCGATGTCTCCCCCATACATGTGAAACACATGTATAAGTACACAAGTATCTTGGTATATTCTATAAATACGCTCTGGTAACTAACAAGCATAGTAATCACGGCAAAGAAAACAGGCAATGTAAGGAAGAAAGATAACCATTAAACGATAAAGATAAAGCTATTATACATAAAGTACGGGATGGAACTTGTGCAGAAAACCAGAAATAATAAGAATTTATTACAAGTAACCATTGTTTCAAATATAACAGATTACAAAGTACACCGGCATTCCGGGCCTTCAATTCAGGGAACACCCCCATCATTCACCGTTGTCTATTGATCATCACCATCATGGCCACTTGCTGACAGCTTGGTAGTATCAGCAGTTCCGGTCACAGGAGGATTCTCCGGCACTAGAGCAGTGGGTTTCTCAGCTGGAGTTAGCTGCATGATCTCAATGGCAGAAAGCTTGTTGGCCGCTGACACCTTGGCCACGAAGGGATACTCTGCTGAAAATAAAGCCATGAAGTCCTCCTTCCAAGATTTGGCCATCTCTATATTCAGGTTATCAGCGGCGGCAATGGCAGCAGCAACTTGCTCTGGTGTACGTCCGAATTCCACAGCTTTGAGAAATCCTGCATTATACATCCCACCGTCACCCAAAGAAAGGGACCTCCTATACTCATAGCTAGCAAGAAGCTTGCGCACAAGTATGGGGAAACCATCCCTCACCAGAACATGTTTGTCTACCTCGGCTTGAGCAAGGAGAGAAGTCAAGTGTTTGTTGTCGGACTCAAGTTCTTTAATCTTGTCAGAATCTTGGATGTGATCTTGAGCACTTGCACTTAAAATATGCTCCAGTTCAGCAATCTTATCGTCCTTCGCAGCAATTATGGCTCCAGAGTCCTCAACCTCTTTCTCCAGCCTCTCTATGGTACCAAGGTGTTCCTGCTCCCGGGCGAGATAGCCATTATAGTTATCCTCAAGCTTCTTGTGCGCTAGGGCCATTTGATCAAGCATTATCTTCCTGGTGGCAAAATGACCTTGGGGCCCGTGCTGAGCTGCGGACAAACGAGAGTGCTCCCGGCTAAGAGCCTCATACCTCTTCATCAGTTCAGACACAGTGAGTGTGCTTCGAGCAAGGGTTTGATAGGCATGACTCAAAACATCGTTATTCGAAAGGGAGGATAGCGCAGCTTGTTCCGCAGGGGTGGGCAGGTGAAACAACAACTCTCGGGCAGAATAATGGGAATCAATGCGTACATCCTCGTTCAAACGCCATGGGGCCACAAACCGGCGAGAAGGACCCTGTACGTCTCCTGGACAAAGGGAGTATGCAACAACATGAAAGACATAAACACAACATTTAGGAACAAACTGAGTCATGAGAAACCAAAACACACCTGTAACATCGTCGTCATGAATATCATCATAAGAAGGAGACAAATGGTCAATCAAGTTGATGTGAGGGGGGGGGGGTCTTTGTCTCCTTACCACTGGTCTTACTATGTTCACCACCGGATCCCGAGGGATGAGAATGATTAAGAGGTGGGCTTGAATGAACTTCAGTATCTTCAGTGTCAGACGAGACTTGAGCTTTACCAGCCTTCTTCTTCGATCGACGTCCGGAAGGCTCACCACCAGCGGGTCTTTTCTTCGTAGCTATCACTGGATTCTTCCCTTCGTTACGCAGACGGGTTGCCAAGATCTTTGGGTCTGGTTTAGTAACGGCTTCTTGCTGAGGAGTCAAATTGGGAATAGGAGTGTTCAGCGGTAGCGGTTGTGTAACCCTCGACGTTGGTGTAGCCATGGTTGCATTTTGGTCCCTTCCCACTTTATCATTATCAAACGATGGCAACTTGATGAACTCATCCATGGTAAGCTCTGCACAAAAAGGAAATAGCGGTTAGAGCGAGCAACAAGAGCCCGCGGTAAGTAAAGGAAAATATATATGCAAAATACCCTTTTTATCAAGATCAACTACGATCCGACGGAAAGGAGGGTTCTCGTACGGAAACCATAAACCAGCCAAGAACAACAAATGTCTGTGAGGAGGACGAAGCAAAATAGGATTATCGGAAAGCAGCTGTGCATGCTTTGCATTAAAGGTGGTAGGAAAGTCATCACGAACATCTGTATCTATATCTCTCCAAGGCATAGCGTGAGGAATCACCCTTCGGTCAATAAGAAACCATTTGTGCTTCCAAAGCTTCAGACTCGAGGTGGTTTTCGTCAAACACTTACCATACCTCTGAGGCCATCGGCTTTCAAATGAAAACCAATGTCCTTGGTTACTTAGTCTATAGAAAACACGAAACAAATTCACTGTACAGGATATATTCAAACTTCGACAACGAACCTCGAACATAATAACACGATTGACGCTCATAGGAACCAGTTGAGAAATATGTACGAGGAAGTGACGGATCACGGATAGGAGGAAAGTAGAAAAAAGAATACGAAGTCCTCCATGTTTAAGATAATCCTCATAGATGCCAATAAAGCGATCCGGAAGGTTATTCATGGTAAGAAGTGGATCAGGCAAGCGAGGACGAAACTCGTCCGGGATAAGATACTTCCTACATATCTTCTTGAGGTCATCGCCAGATAGGGTGGAAACCCTAATATGCATATCGCATTTAGGATCACGGAAGGAAGCCTCGCCTTCGGAGTCATCACTAGACATAACAAAAATGCGAAGCAAAAAGAGGGATAGGAAGAAGTGCACACCTGCTGAAAAGGTAAATCTTGAAGGAAGAACAACAATGGCGGAAACTGAAGAGAGAAAAGTATGGTAAAAATGAGAAGAGGCAACTATTTATATGGATAAAGGGAACATTGAAGAGACGTGGCACAAGTTCCCATAATCAATCTGCACCGTTGAAAAGAAAGTGGGACACGTGGAAGCAGATCCTAGACGATGGAACGAAGACCAAAGTTCTTGGTGGCCGACAATGCAGGAGCCCAAAAGACAAAACCAATTAATGTGAAGTCAGAAGGGCGATTCGCATTTATTAAACCCATTACTATTCGGGTGAAGCATATTTATAGTATCATACCGCCAGCTGTCCCTAACGCTATGATATTGGGGGGGACATGTTCGCGTATGTCTCCGGCCAATGCCTCCGGACACATACACTTCCCCGCAACGGTACCGAAACCCACCAGCATTTAATAGGACTGATATAATGTCAATGAAGCATTTAATGACCAAGCCTAGAGCCAAGGAAAAGTGAAAGCGACCCACAACATTACCCAGGGGACCTTCGTCTACCCAACGGGTAAAGAGAAGCACTGCCGCCCTTGGGGAAACAAATCCATCGATTACAGGGATTTGCGTAACCTAGGACTTGGTGCCTAGTCTACTGATGTGACCACACATCCAGGTATGCACTACAAAGTAGTATAAATACCCCCACATTTAACACACACACTACTTACTCTGCAATAACTACTCACCATTAATATAACTATATCCTCCGGTATTCCACACCGAATACCAGCCTTGTGACAGTTACTTACTCTCACACCGGAGCTTGGTCTCGGGGTCAAACCTGGGACGAGGCTAACGTGTGCTACCTTGTGTTTCCAGGTTCGAGACCAAGAGACTTGCACACCATCATTGTGACCGAAGTGAATTCGCTAGTAGTAGCCTAGCCGGAGAAATTTGCTTCAACAATAGTTGAAGTAAACTTACATAAAATTCATTTTGTTAAAATTTATGATTCCAACGGGTTTAAAGCTATAAAATAGCAATGAGCTTTCCTTAACTCTAGTTTTAATGCTTAAAATTAGAGTTGTCAAATCTTGCCCATTTATTTATTTTTATATTTTTCAACAAAGATGAGACACTTTTTGTCCATCTTTATTATTAATGGGTTAAACGTGCGCACATATAAAAAACTAAAATGGACGCATATGTAAAATACTAATTAGGCTATTCGACGAACATTTTATATTTAATTTTTTTATCCCAACTTTCAAACAAGTATTTTTATTTTTCAATTCTACGCTTTTATGTTGTTTTTCCGTTTTAGCTTGCGTCCGTTTAAGAAGCCCGTACCCATTTAGCCCACGCCCGTTTTGCCCGCCGCCCGTTTAGCCACCTCTACTTAAAATATATAAACTTCAAAAATATATGAGTAAATCTGTAAATGTAACGAACTTTCTTGTTGTCATACAGCATTTTTATGCGTTGTCATAACAAAAAATGTCGCTATTTTAAACCTGACAAAACATAAAAATTACACCCTTATTGATCAAGAAATCACAGCATGATCTATCAAATATCAGTTGCTATCTAGAAAGTATAGATTTTACCATCGTAAAAACATAAACTTAAGCACTAATCCAGTTGATATCATAATACAGTATACAAACAATGGGATTTCCAGTTCCGTAAACAGAAACCTTTCACCTGAAATGATTAGTCACCTTTCTTAAGATGTATATTGCCAAATCTTGGTAACAAAGAACGTTCAGGTGTTCTCACATTCCAAAGGAAAACTGAAATTATTCATAGTCTCGCTAAACCCATACTTCTAATCTTCAAGTCACAACTTTCTAAGACATCTAGTCTACAAATGCTAGTCTAAAACATAATATCATACCACAAGGAAGCTGGGATCAAACATTCATCTAACTTTATTTCTCTCTAAAACGAAGAAAAAAAAATGAAAAGTCCACCATATCTTTCCCACTTGGTATGTACTGCCACATTTGTAAAACACCACTAACGCTTTAATAATTGGTCGCATTTTGATTTCTCCCTCCACGACCCCTTCCCGAATACCCATATCCTCCACCTCTTCCATTATAACCGCCACCTCGAAACCGCCCTCCACCACGGTAAGGCACACGCCCACCCCTACCACCTCCTCTGTACCTAGAAAATTCTCCAAATGTCTGCAACAGTACAACACCATTACACATGAGCATTGCTAAAAAGGAAGATAACAGAACCAGAAACCAAGATAGCCTTGAGTAAATTATCTCACCTCTGTATCTAGTTTCATCTGTTCAGAGAATCTAGTCCGTCCATGATTTGATTGACGATCAAGGGCATTGGATGATAACGAATCAAAAAAGTCGTCCTTACTGTAAACAGGCTGTTGATTGCAGGACAATTAATAAAACATATCACGGACAATAATGGTCCAATATGTAAAATGTACATGTAAATTATCACGAAAAAGAAAAGTAGCATCTTTTATAATGCGACTATATGCAATTTTTCATTGTTATTCTCACCTTGACATCAGCTTTGGGTAAGTTGGAATCATTTTCCTCTTCTGGTTCATTCTCATCAGTAGCATTTTCATCTTTTTCCTTTGAACCAGACCTGTTACTTTTTCCTAAGGTTCCCCAGACTTCGTCCTTGTTAAATTTCTCATTCATTGCACTAAAATCGAACTCCTCAGTAAACTTCGTCACTGGTCGTGAAACCTGAATCAATTAAAGACAAGACAATTAACACACAATTAGATCATATACTATAATAGTACACACCAGCATAGAGTATAAAAAATTACCCCAGATCCTCTGCCTCTTTCACGCCCTCTGTGATTGTAATTTTGGCGGTTGTGGTAAGTAGCTCCATTGGACTAAAATATAACAGAAAAAGTAACTAATTAGAGACAAAATCAGGCATCTGTCATATGAACCAAGCAGGCTAGAATAATGAAAATTTCAGCTAAGCAGACTTGGATAATATTAATAACAATATTACGTTGGCTGAGGCTGCACAACGTAAGCGTGTCAAATATGAGGCTAAGTGTGCAGATATTGGATATGGCTTTCTCCCCTTCTCATTCTCTTCTTTTGGGGAACTTGAGAAAGATGCGGTGGACTTGCTAAAGCGGATCCGAAGATACTCTATGACTCAGGATATTGGGTCGCGTGGTGCTTGTTATATATTTAATAGGATTGGGTTTGCTATTGCTAGAGGAGTGGGAGCCCAAATTGTTTCTAGGCTTCCCACAAACTTTTTGTAAATCCTATTATTCTAATAGAGTGATGATTATAATAAAAATAAAAAATAACAATAATAATAATAATAATAATAATAATAATAAAAAATCCCATTTCTTGGATTAAAGGGTCATATGTGGAGAGCCATACCTTTGGAGCCAACTTTGTTTGAGTTGGTAACGGCAATATCGGAGGCTGAGAGTCCGCTGGCACTGGAACGGGCACAGACGATGCTGACGATGATACTGGTGAAATTTGAACCACCTCCACATCATTCTGAACAGGTTGTGGGGATTGGGATGAAACAATGGTAGCTGGCACAGACTGCAGCAGCTGCTTTGGGGTTACAAGCGATGGTGTGGGTGATTCAGTTGGGACCAACGGTGCACTGCCAACAGAGGTTATAGGCTGAGATGTGCCTTGAAAGGGATACCTTGCACCAGAAATCACATTGGGTGTAATGAGTGAATTGGTAACATCCACATCAGTAGTAACAGCAGTCTGTGGTGACTGGAAGCTACTAACTGGCGGTGTAAGAGACACGGAATTCGGAGGTTTGTTTTGCATCATAGTTGGCAAAGAGGGAAGTGTTGAACTCATTAATGAGTTAGATGGTGAAGTGAGTGAACTGGTGGATGTCGGCAATAAAAGAGATTGATATTCAGGTAAGTTTGGAGCTGACGAACTTGGTGGTGGTCCAGTTGACAAGGAAGAAGCATTGAAGCTAGGATACTGCATAGGTGGTTGTTGTTGTGATGAGCTTGGTGATGGTCCAGTTGACAAAGAAGAAGCATTGAAGCTAGGATACAGCATAGGTGGTGGTTGTTGTTGTTGTGATGAGCTTGGTGATGGTCCAGTTGACAAAGAAGAAGCATTGAAGCTAGGATACTGCATAGGTGGTTGTTGTTGTTGTTGTTGTTGTTGTTGTTGTTGTTGTTGCTGTGATGAGCTTGGCGGTGGTCCAGTTGACAAGGAAGAAGCATTGAAGCTAGGATACTGCATAGGTGGTTGTTGTTGTTGTTGTTGTTGTTGTTGTTGTTGCTGTGATGAGCTTGGCGGTGGTCCAGTTGACAAGGAAGAAGCATTGAAGCTAGGATACTGCATAGGTTGTGATGAAGGGAGCATTCCTAATTGTGGTGGTCGAGGTAATGTTTGTTGATGCATCTGTGGAAGTGCATTTGGGGGGTAGTATCCTCCGGGCCAATACATCGGCATTGCACTGTTTGAACTTGGAGGAGGTGGCGACGGCGCCCATTGCCCTACATTCCCACCAGGTTGATATAAAGGCAGCCCACCTTGAAAAGTTGACCCGGGGTGGCCCAGTTGTGGGGTGTACATACTAGGACCAGAAGGAGGGTCACTAGCAGCAGCAGAAGGAGGCAAGTTTGAAGATACTGTAGGTGGTCTAGAATAATGAGACTGCAAAAAAGTAAGAGTTAATATCATTACACAATTGGAGGTTTTGCAAATACATCACCACTTAACCATTGGTTACTACCTGAATTATGGCAGGATCACTGTTTATAGGTTGTGTGGGTTGAACAGGCTGAGAAGATTTAACCTGAAGATCCTGAAAAATAGAAAATAACGCATATGTAGTCACGTCTCATTAAAAAATATTGACACGTTATCTTCTCATATATGGTATATGTATTGCGTAGTACGATGCAAAATGACGCATTCAACGTCACCACATAAACGAGACAAACAAACAAAGAAAAAGAATCTGAAAAGCGCCAATACTAACTCCCCTCTGAAAAAATCTATTTCCAAATTCAGGTCTAAATATCTCCTAAAATCAGAGCATTTATAGTGATCATTTATGCATGGGCAAATGAAAACTATAATAGGATGTGTAGTTTTAGTTATAAGCCATCTTTACAGATGATACATCGACATCGCTTAATTCTAATCCCATACGTCACTTTAATGTGGTTTTCCAGACTTTATGCCTAACAAAGTTTTAGGCTTGGTTCTAAAAATATTCACCACATCACCATCCTTACCGTATTACTTCTGAGCAAAATACTAGGCGACAAAAGACATGCAAAATAAGATGTTTCCTTGGCCAAAATATCAATATTAATGTTGCTGGTTACACGAACACGCACAAGAGCAAAAAAAAAAAATGCTACAAGCCTACAAGAACTCTGCATTAATGGTTTAGTTTCTGCTCCAACTTTCAAGAGACACAACTCTAAGAATGACTTAGATAGAAAATTACCCCTACACTACGGAGCATTTCCTTATCTGATCATCGTTACTATTATAGCACCCTTCAAATATCAAACTCCTACTAATCCAATTCACAGGATACAAAAGGTAGCTCTCATTTAAAGATGTTTGTATCCCTTGCCTCCATTTTACACACTTCAATATTTTGTATACTCTTTTTGTCAAATTTTAATACAGCTTTGTGGCTTTCACAAAAAGAAAACGGAAAGTTTGAAAGGCTATTGCTTCTGTGCCCTAGTTTAACTTAAGTAATTGATCATATACATAGATCTTCAGATAAAAAGCAAGATCATGTGAAAGTCGCATCAGCAGGAGTTTCACAATCAAATCTAAACTATATCGAGTTACTTTTATCTCTCCAAATAATCAATCGGGAACTTATCTAAAGGGACAGTTCAAACATTGGATTGAATATAAACCTATATGGGATGAAGGACAAACATAATTTGATCAGACGTCATAACTTCTGGGTTAGCAGAAGGTGAAACGGATAAACAAAAAAAAACAATCACACGGAAGCACCACAATGCAAGATAAATATTTAAAAACAACAAACAATGAGCAAGTGGAGAGACGAAATTCGAACATCTTCCAGTTTAGTTACCTTAATATCACTTCCACGAAACAATATGTATCCGTAAACCATGTCACTAGGCATGACTTGTGGGCCATCTTTTCTCCGCCCTTCAGTTCCAAATGATCTTACTGCAAGGTTACAGGTACGAGTCGATAACTTAATAATTATCAAGTTCAGAAATAATTAATGTTACATAAGACAAAAGAAACTATCTAACAATAGCATAACCAGCAAAGCTTATATCAAGCTAAACCAGCATAGCCGTTATACAATGTTTGGATTCATATATGTGCGTACATGAACACAACTATCGATACTAGAGTATCTTGAAACTGTAACTTCCTAGTTTTTATTAAGCAGATTGTTTTGCTTTTCAGCCCTAACAGAATGTCAAACCGGAACAATGTTTTGGGAAAATTTAGATAGTGAAACGACCCAAGACTATTCGCCTACACAAGGACTAAGCAGAACCACACGTGCTCCATCTCATTTAAATCACGTAACCATAAAAGAACATATCACTAATTCATTCTTATAGTCAAAACAAGTCAAACATTAGTTTAGTACAATTAACTAATCGGTTTTTTTTTACTTTTTAACACGGTTATATCACATTGCTTCTCATAAATTCATTTGAGACACTGCAAGTATTATGAAATGCTTGAGGCTTTAAGCTTCCAACCCGACATTGGTGGAGATTTGTACTTTTATTGCTTAGATGATTTGCGTCTGTTTCAGTTGGCTTGGTTCTACCGAACTAGTCGTATGATAGGCATATAGCACTTAAGCAGGAGATTAATGACTAATCAAAACAGTGTTACACGCGTTACTAGCCAAGCCACACTTAAATTCTTATAATAATTTAACCGAAAAGCTCGTGTCAATCAATACATCAATCTTATCCTATTGACCTATTAAGAAACCATACATATATAAATATATAATCTTCTCTCTTAATTTCGCTACACATGCAAAACGGCTAAAGACGCTAAATTGGCGTAAAATTTATCGAATCACCAAACACATAAAAACTAACATCTTTTAACATTATCAATAAGAATTAACAAAAAAAAAACGTAAAAAGAATATACCGTTGTTTAATCCGATAGAGGATTCTTCGGTATTGATTTTACACAAAATGCCTTCATATCTAATATCGCTTTTTGAAGTTAAACTAATTAAGCTTCCGATATATGAATCAGCCGCTGATGATGATGATGATGAGGGTTTTGAACCTGTTTCACTCGCCATGGATTTTTAATAATAATCACTATGTTGGGTGAATTAGGGTTTTGGATGAATTAGTTGTTGTAATTAACTGAATTTGTATTTGGGGGGGTTTGTTAAAGGAATTAAGAACCCTAATTTTGTGTTTGGGATTTTGAGATTGGGATGAATGTGTGTATGAATGTAACTCAATCGAGTGTTTTGCTTTATACAGGTCCCTATCGGCCCATCTTTTAGCTAAAGGTTCATTTTCGGGGGTGTTTGTTTCGGTTTATACACGGGCTTACGAGCTTACTTGATTTCGGCTTGGGTTAGAGCATAGTAAGCCGCGTTTCGAGGTTGATATGTTGCTCGGACTCGTGCCTTTCGGGCCTCGATGATAGCAGCGTCGACCGCACTTATCCGAGATGTGTCAATTTGGTGCACACGTATGTCCTCCAAAATCCTTTGAGATTGGATCAACCGCCTCGTTCTTCGCTCTCTCTCTCGAGCACGGACAATTTGGCTTTTCAGTCTAACTTATATTGTTCCGCCATGAATTTTTTGTACGCAGTCGGGTTAGAACCGGAGCTAGCAGTCGAGTTAGAGTTGGTGCATTAGACTTTTATTAAGTCGGAATAGACTAGGTGGTCGAGGCAACGCATCAGCCCCAAAGTGTTTCGGTTCATCGTCAATGTCCATCAGACGACATTTTCTTGCTTGAGTTGACTCAGGGTTTTTCTACTTGTGCTTGTCTTTCAAAAAAGACAAGCACTTCGCTGCTTAAACTCACCTCCAACGACCGTTTCGTACAACTTGTACACCCTTGTCATCTAATCATTATCGGTCTCCCCACTATGAACCGCGGTTTCATTCACCAAATCATTAAACTTCGTAACTGCTGTATTTATTGGAGTCCACTTGCCCGTCAACATGTTCTTGGTACGCTCACTGAAACCTTGTTTCTCCGCTTCCTTATTGTAGGCATTTTGAATTTTGTACCAAAATGTCTTCTTTTTTTTATCGGCTCTGGTTTTCAGATCCTCAGACACTTAAATAAAACATTTCGCCAAAAGCCCCTCCTCCTCTTGGGGCCATACATTACGAAGTCTTTTTTCTTGTGGAACGACTTCTTTCTCTTTGTTTTTCTTCAACGCTGACTTCCTACGGCTAGGCTTCGACGTTGGGGTCGGAACCGGATATTCTTCATCTTCGGAATCTACGACATCATCAACGTGGTGTGATTCATGCTCGAAGTGGGGTTAGGAAGTAGGGAATGGATACGGTTGGTGTTGATGTGATTGTTGTTGCATTTGTTGCATTTTAAATTGTTGAAACATCAACAATTCCTCTTGGCTTTGAAATTGAGGGCGAAACTCAGATAGTAATTCATTTGAGGGTTCAGATTTGAAGACGACCCTAGCATTTGGTTGGTTGGGTCGAAAAGCATACCGAAAATCAAATTTTGGTGGCGGTTGGGATTCATTTTTTTTATTGAAGAAATGGAGAAGATGAAGTATATAGAAAGTGTGTGAGAAGTGTGAGATATTAAAGGGGTATTTATAGGATTTTTAGAAGTGTAAAATTAGGTTTTAGGGTTTTTTTTGAAAATCCGCTCCCCCAACGGTAATATAGCCGTTGCATTCAAAATTTTCAATATATATATATATATATATATATATATATATATATATATATATATATATATATATATATATATATATATTACCCCCTTAATACAATAAGGGGAATTGAAAAATACATTATTAAAAAACAATATAAACGTTTGCGAGGAGAGGATATTAAAAAACAATAAGACGGTACAAACGTCTGTGAGGGGAGGAATATTGGAGCTATATAAACGTTTGTGAAGGGGGGATATTAAAAAACAATAAAACGGTACAAACGTCTGTGAGAGGAGGAATATTGGAGCTAATATGTGCCGTTCGATTTCCCCAAAAACATGTTCACCGGTATGGGTTTCACAAGAAAATCAACATCTCAACCCTTTGATCAGTTTAATCGTTGTTCACCGGTATGGTTTCTTTCCTACAAGGTATGGTTTTGTCCCAAAACCACTTTTATAGCCGTTGATTTGCATCTCTTTCTTGCTATATACATACACACATATATTATCACAAATTATTCATAGTTGCTTCCATAAATCCACACCACTGCTGGTAATTTTTTGTTCATCGTTAGATTCCCGATTTGATTTTACTGGGTAATTAGTCATTTGTTATTATAATTGCTATTTGCTTTATAATAATTAGGCTATTTTGGTTTTTTTCGTCATTGTTGGTGGTTTATAATTAGGATCCTGCTGATGATGCTTAATAATTAGGCTATTTTGGTAAACTTTTGTTAATTTTTCTGGGTTTATATTAATTAGGCTAGCGCCTTTCTAATTAGGCTAATTTGGTAATTATTTGGTCATTTTTGTTGGTTTACCTGATGATGCTTTATAATTAGCCTTTTTGATAAGAAAAATAATTTATGTTGGTTTTGGTCATTTTTGTTGGTTTATAATAATAATTAGGCTGCCTGTTTTGATGAGTTATTGCTAATTTCTGTTGGTTTTGGTTATTTTTGTTGGTTTATAATAATAATTAGGCTGCCTCCTGCTGATCATGCTTTTATAGTTACGCTCTTTTTGGTCATTTTTTGGTCATCTATGTTGCTTTATAATAATTAGCATGTTATTAATTACAATTGGTACCTGTCGCTGATAATGCTCATGCTTTCTAATTAGGGTGTTTGAATATGCTTATACTGATTTAAAAAGCGGTGGTCGTTGTTTTGATAACAAACCGTTGTTATGCTGGTTTAAAAAGAGGTAATCAATTAACCTCAGTTTAAAAGGGGGTAATTTTAAAAGGGGGTAATCATTCCTTGATAAAAAAGAAAAAATGTTATTTTGATGTCTACATGTTGAACTGAAATGTGTGTTCTTTGTTGTATCCAGTAATTTTGTGCTTTGGATTTCATTACTTACCTTGGTTAAAAGAAATATTTTTTATTCGTGTGTATCCACTTCTTATCTCTTTTTATATTATTATGTGTGCATGTAACAATGTTACATTACTTATTGGCTTCATGTGGTTTTCTTACATGGTATTAAGCCGTTATGTTATTTTTTGGTGTTTCGGGCATGTATACTCAATTATGTGTATGCGCATTTTCACCAAACAGCGCAATTATATACTTCGTACACGTTTATTGATTTTGTGCTTTTGCGTAGCACTCATTTCTCCCCACGTCATCTGTCGCCCGTAAGAGCTTCCAGTTTTCCCCCGCGCTTTGTACCTGTTGCTCGAATGGCTGATCCACATGTACCCGGGAAGTCAGACCGTTACCGGTGCAGTGTTTGCGAGGCCCCTTCAAGTAGCTTCATTTGTACCGAATGTTTGCAGCATCCCCGTGTTGGGGTCATTTTGTCGAATACTGTCACAGGTAGAATCTAATGCAAGCGACTTATGTGCTTGCGCCTGTCTCCACACGCACAGATCCTAACCCTTTCTTATGTTGTTTCCTCCCCTCCTTTCCCACTAGCTGCTTCTCATGGGCATCCTGCACTTCTGTGACGACTACCAGCTTCTTTTACCGCTGCAATGCCAAGCACACCCCCTCGTGGTTACTTTGCAAGCGTGAGCACAGGAAAACAACCTGTTGGTAACCTACGTTCAAGGGATGGTCACCCGCTGTCTAGGAAACATGTTCCTAATGTAGGGTCCAACAATGGGTACCAGCCGTCTATGAAACGCACGTGTACAGGTTTGGTTGTTACCCTAACGTCTTATAAGTTTCTTATCTCCAACAGCTTTGTATCGAGGGTTTCTATATCTTCGTTGTCTTCATTCTGTGCAGCCCACGAGGACATGCTGAATATGGTAGGACACTCCTCCTCAAGTGCGCGTCCAACTATAAGTTGTGCCCTTCCTCCCACGGGGCGGCACGCGTTACCAACTTCTTTTACGCCTGAAAAGCCAACCAAGCAGCCTCCCAACTACTTTACAAGCCTAACCACAGGAAACCAACCTGTTGGTGACCTAGGGTTCGGGGATGCTCACGCACCCTCAAACAAACGTGTTGTTGATGTACGTTGCGACGGTAGCTGGCAGCCATCTAGCAAACGTAGGCTTTATTTGGGTTCTGCACATAACGAAGCAGGCACAAACTCCCTCCCTAGAACCAGTGAAGTACCCTGCACTTCATATTGTTTTGCCGAGGAATCAATCATTTTATCCCGTTCTACGACTGTCCCATCTGCAACACCTGGTAAACGACCTTTGTTCATCACCGTGTTGGTCAGTGGTGTCATCCACGACTTAAACTTCTCTTTTTTATGTTTAATCTGCCTGTTTATGCGTGTTTGCAGAACGGCCTGTAGCAGGACCTTCCACTCCTGCCCGCGGAACCAGTACCCGCTGACGTGGTTGCCCAAAAAATGATCTGCGGCGTCCGATACCCACAACTGGCCCGCATCGTGCATCTGCTGATCTGCCAACGTATGTTGACCTAGGCGACTGTGACCAACAATGTGAGCACTATCACGCTAGATTTTAGATGGGTGAACGCCTTAAATCAAATTGGTTTGCAAGGCGTCCAGAATATCATCTTTGCTGCATGGGTGGGAAAATATACATGGAACTACACCTTCCGCCTCCATAGGGTATGCACACATTTCTGCTGGATGCATGCTTAATGGACAACATACGTGCTTATAACCAAATGTTTGCTATGACATCTTTTGGTGCAACTATTGACAGCTCCGTCAATACAGACAGAGGCCCATATGTTTTCAAGGTTTCTGGTCAGATCTACCATCGGATTGGCTCCCTTTGTCCTAAAGAAGGGGATCCGCCTCGGTTCTTACAATTGTATGTGTATCACACATCGAACGAAGTCACGAATCGTATGGGCCATTTTGGTGGTGAGTTTGAAAGTGGTCTTGACCCATAAGTGGTGCAACACCTAATTGAAATCCTCGATCAGAACAATGCGTTGGTTCAGCTTTTTCGGACAGCTCGCGATAAATGTGTGGATGCAAACATTGAACCGTTTAGGCTCAGGCTCTACAACATGTGTAGCATCCGAGGGTATGAAATGTCGACTTCTAATGCTGTTGGGGGCATTGTGTTTGAAAGCGGCCCTCGGACCAAAACTGATTATGATGTTATAAATGAATATCGTGGAGGTGAGCTTAAACGGATAAACAAGCTTGACCAGTCATATATGTCATTGCAGTTCCCGCTGTTATTTCCATATGGCGAGTCAGGGTTCCATCCGAAATTGAGATTAAGCCCTAGGGGTGGTGGTGGACAAGCAAGGAAAGTCTCGATGAACCAGTACTATAAGTACCAACTCCACCCACGCGTAGGTGACTTTGGCCTGATATTCAGAACATGTCGACTCTTCCAACAGTATGTTGTCGGTGTTTTCTGCTGTGTTGAGCACGCAAGACTTGATTTCATACGCAAACACCATAGCGACATACGCAGCGAATGCCTTGCAGGTCTCTATGATCCTATAGGGAAAGGCGACATAGAGGGGATCACGTGTGGAAAACAGGTTGTCTTACCCCGTTCTTTTACCGGAGGCCCAAGGTATATGTACAACCACTATTTGGATGCACTTGCCATCTGCCGAGCCTTGGGGAATCCTCAATTTTTCATCACATTTACGTGTAACGCTAAATGGCCAGAAATCGAATGCTTCATGAATGAATTCCCGATTCTGACAACAGATGACAGACCAGATGTTGGCTATAGGGTCTTTGAACAGAAAGTTAAATCATTTGTGCGATACTTGAAGGAAGCCCGTCCTTTTGGTGCTGTCGCATGCGGTAATTGTCTTGGTTGCCTTTTATAACTTTCATACCTTTCATCCTTACACGCGCTCGCGTAACTCTTTGAACTCTTTCTTTCCCGCAGTTTTGTACACAATAGAGTTTCAGAAGCGTGGCCTCCCCCATTGTCACACTCTTTTACGGGTTGACGCGAAAGACAAGATAACTGACCCATCTCAGCTAGACAACTACATCTGTGTTGAACTTCCAGACCCCGTGCTTTTCCAGGAGACGTATAAAATTGTTACGAAACTCATGATGCATGGGCCTTGCGGGCCACCAAATATGTCTGCCCCGTGTATGAAGGATGGCTCTTGCGGAAAGAATTTCCCAAAAAAATACAACAAAACTACCTTTTTAGATGACAAAGGGTACGTTCATTATCGACGAAGAGACACAGGTCTGTACATCACAAAATGTGACACGCAACTGGACAATTGTTACGTCGTTCCTTACAACCGTTCTTTGTGTCTCATGTTCCGAGCACACATAAATGTTGAATACTGTGGATGGAGCATGCTCATCAAATACCTTTTCAAGTACATTTCAAAAGGGCCTGACCGCATCTTTGCAAAGATCACAAGGCCGGTTGGTGAAGCTTCTACATCAACTAACATACAAGAAAAGGCAAAGGATGAAATCCAAAATTATGTGGATGGACGCTACATTTGCCCACACGAAGCTTGTTGGAGACTGGTGGACTTTCGGATACACAGCAGAGAACCATCTGTGCAAATACTCGCGGTATATCTAGAAGACATGCAATCCGTAAACTTCCGTGCACGCGACAGGATAGATGTCGTTGTCAACCTCCATGAGAAGAAGAAAACCACTCTCACTGAATGGTATGCATACAACGCAGAGTACCAAGACGGTGCCAGGTTAACGTACGTCGACTTTCCAACCGACTTTGTATGGTATGCGGACTCAAAAAGGTGGAAACGACGCGTTGTGAAAACCAAACATTCCATTTGTAGACTTGCTTACGTCCACCCAAGCTCAGGGGAGTTTTTCTACTTCATAATCCTCCTTTCCCATCAGAGAGGCTGTCAATCGCCTACAGACGTGCGCACGGTCAACGACATAGTCTTGCCTACCTACCGGGCTGCATGTCATGTGAGAACCCGTACTTTCCCAGCATTATTTTATTCTTTTTATTCGTTCTTCTTGAATTTTCCAACGTATTACGTTTTCTTGTATTGCTATATGTAAATCCTGAGATTTTTAAATTATACTTTTCAAGTATTTTTTGGTCATTGACAATACTTAGTATGGAATTATAAAATTATTTTTTTATTTTTCCATATTTAATTTAAATCAAAGTTTTTTATTTAAAATCACCCGCGTGCGTTTTACAACAAGTTTATTCAAATCAATGTACAACGAGAATTCCTAGTGATCGCGATACCGACGGATGCCCAAAACTTTACATTTTATTATCGATTGTTTCGATAATTAATATTTTCGACGATTTCGTCTTAATTACGTATTAAGTCGTGTCGAGAAATCATATAATCATTTTTATGGTGCATTGTAACTTTTGAAAAAGTATTTTTACGAAACCCGAGCCCCGTAAATATTTTCAATATTTACCAATAATCATTTTCTACCCTTTAAAACTATTAATTGTTTTTAAGTCCACAAGTTTAAAACTTGGCAACAATGGTCCCTCCACTTAAACTACCATATATAAAGCATTTTTTTCTTCCATTTTTCTCACACACATAACCATTAATAAAAAAAAACACATCTCTCCCCTCCCCCTCATTTTTCCGTCACCTTCACCATCACAAATGTAACACCCCACCATGGCGGAATATGGGGCGCGACGTATGGATATTACAACCGTGGTTTTGAGGTTCGTCACTGGGTCCTACTTTTAGGTTAATTTATGTGTGACTATTTGATTTGTGTGTTTACATGTTTATTTTGCGTGAACGAGGTTAGTATGGATATCGTATATGGGTATTAAGTACTCATAAGTAATTCGAGGAACAGTTATTTCATGTTCATAAGCTCACAATGTAGTGACTATGAAATGAGATGGTGTTATTTGGTGGTTTTAAGTATACGTATATGTATTATAGAAAAATCGTATTTTTACGATTTAGGGTTTTGCGTTTAGAGGTCTCGGAAGAGGTATTTAGGCATGTGAGTATTTTTCGGGATGGTTTTAAGTCATTTAGACTTAGTTATAAAGTTTATTTCAAAATTTGAGATTTTTTTTAAAACTGTATATTTTACGTCTTTTACGGTAAAACGCGTAAATTTGACTAGTTTTACGGTTTTGAGGTTTTGGAGGCTTTAGGAGCTGAAATAAATTAAGGAAAATTAAGGTAATATTATTAATACAAATATTAATAATAAAAAGAAAAAAAAACGAATTTTAAGGGGGTTTAGGTCGGTTTGGAAAAAAAAGGAAGGAAAAAAGGGAAAAAAAAGGAAAAGGAAAGTGAGTTGTATTTGGGCTAGGATTCTTGGAAAATATATAAGGTTTTTAGTAGATAAAAAAATCCCTGGAGAAAAAGAATGAAGGTCGACGGTTTAAAGAGTTTTTTTAGGGTTTCATGGTTATAAAATCTCCCATTAATTTAAAGGTAAAACCATCATAACCCTTTTCAATTCAATTGTTTTAATGTTTTCTTAATCATCTTATGATGGATTTAGGTTAGGGTTTAATTTAAAAGCAATATATTAATGTTGTAATAATGATGTTATAATGATTACATAAATTAGGGCTTGTAATTAGTGGGGTTAGGGTTAATTAATTAGGTTAAATTCGTTTTTAAAAACTGGGCAGAATTTTGGTGTCATTGTTTTGATCATTTCTGGAGTTCTAGGAACATTCAAGATGCGATCAAGCTAGCCATGGAAATGTAATTGAGTTACCTTTATAAATCAAGAAACGAGAACTAAATTGGAGGTCGGGAAGTGGGTCAAAAACAGGTTACATCAGTCGGGTGTCAAAGCTGTTTTTGGGTCAGCCTGTTTTCTTTTTAAGTTTTGGGTTGTTTGGGGCACTTAGGAGTACAATTGGACATTCAAACGAACGTGGGAGTTGGTTTATATATCGTAGAAGGTATCTGCATTGGGGATAAGAAAATGGGTTAGGGTAAGACCCCCTAATCATAACAAACTTTTCACACGTTTAAAAATAATGAATTCTGGATAGGTAAAAGTATATATATATATATATATATATATATATATATATATATATATATATATATATATATATATATATATATATATATATATATATATATATATATATATATATATATATATATATATATATATATATATATATATATATATATATATATATATATATATATATATATATATATATATATATATATATATATATATATATATATATATATATATATATATATATATATATATATATATATATATATATATATATATATATATATATATATATATATATATATATATATCAGGCCTTAACAGTAGCTTTAAGGTTGGGGAAAATGGGAGGAGTTATCTAACATATGTAAGGGTATAAGTATTCCCTTTACAAAGGTCATAGGTGTGTTTAGATGGGCATTTGGCTTATAGTTTAGAGACCTAAAACTGAGACTGTTTTTGGTAAAATGTTAACGAGATGTGTTATTAAGTAGAACGAGTTAAGGGCTTTATAGATGGGTGTAATGGGATGCTTAGAGCATATAAATGAGGTGTATATACGGGAGTAGGTTAAATGTCCATTATAGGTTGATGAGCCATCTTAGTGATTGGTTCATGTTTTGATTACGTGTTTTTGTTTGTTAGCTTTTGCTAGTGCGCGGACTTTTGGAGAAGCTCAATCAAGTGAGTTTCATAGTCCCATGTTTACTAATGATTTTGACTTCGAGATGGGATGGAAGAGACATTGTCTTGATTTTAATAATTACGTTGTGAATGTTTTGTGTTTGGTGATGGACTTGTGTACTTACGTGATTAACTGCTAGATGATTCTTGATTGTTTTTATGTTTTGACTTGGTACCAAGGGGATGTTGGCAAGGCGGGGCCTTGGGGAGGTACATAGATGTGTGAGAATCTAAGGGACCATGTTTTTTGGTAAGGCTGAGAGCCTTGGATTTGGATTTGGTCTGGTTTGTTTAATCTTGAATAATAGTTGTTAATGCATGTTTGTATCACATTGTCCATATGTGCTTGAATTTGGTTATTACTCACAGCTTATGGTTTGTTTTGGCGTTGGAGTCTAAACCTATGACTCTCACCAACATTATGTTGACGTGTTTTAGTGTATCTTTCAGGTGTGAATGTGGTTAAGCTTGAGGATAGAAGTGGCTAGACTTGGATGCCTTAGGATTGCATATAGAAGGAGATCCCCGTTCCTTCTTAGTTTACCTTTATGTTTTTTTATAAGTGATACATGTTGGCACCTATATGTTTGTTTGGTTTATGTTTATTGTTTGTCTTGGGTAAGTGGTAGGACTGTTACCTACTTACCTAGACTCCTACATTGTTGAGATATTGTCATGACATTTGTGTCGCCATTTATGACATTATATTTGCATTTTAGTTTTCTCTATAGAGACACAATTTTTGTGATGATATCCATACGTCGCCCCCATATTCCGCCATGGTGGGGTGTTACAGAATGGTATCAGAGACAATGGTTATAGAGAATTAGGTTGCCTAGTCGCGTAGCCTAGTCTATAGCTTAAGGGTCCCTGCATATAGGCGTCATAGGAGTATGTGTGCATTTTATAATAATTGATGTGTTTGGATGTTATTTATTGTGATGTTTTGACTAGTATGAATTGAACCATAGTATGTTCATACTTAGCCACATGTTATTTTCTTTTCGGGTGGTGACTAGTGAAGGTTGAACCATAATCATCCACGCTAGTCATTGTTATATTTTTCTTAAATTGTACATTATAGTACATAATTTGGTACATGGCAGTTTCTATCTTTTGTTGGGTTATTATGTACCTGAGGTATAGTATTTTTCTTTTGATGTTTAAGTCATGTTCCCTAAGAATCATGTGGTGGTTCGAGTTAGCAAGAGTAGGTGGATATGAAGGATTTTATGCTGTTTCCACTCTTATGGGCGACATGACTTATAACTGATTATGTTTTCATTTTGGATTTAGTCTAGGCTGTTTTAGCTAGACTATGGATTTTTGTATTCCAAGAGTTTTATTATGTTATTTTTATAGATGGAGTTTTGGACCTTATTGGTTATGTGGTTATGAGCTTATGTGAGTAGATGGATTTATGTGTTATATGTTGTATTGATTCTTATAAGTGTCATCATAGGAGGGAGTGCATTGGGGAAAGGGTAATTGTATAAGTATGGTGGCCAACATAGTTATACAAGTACCACAACTTCAATGGGTTCTCAAGTATGATTGCATTAAAGAGGGTTAGTACATGCTTGTATATGATGAGATGTAGAATTTGGGTATACGTATAATATATGGGTTTATGTAATGGCTTCCTATGATATGGCTATTGTTCTTTTGTGTTATATGTTTTGGGTTATAGTTGTGTTGTGTAATTATGGGGTCACACGATATGGTTCGGTTTTAGAGGTGGGCTTTATGCCTTGTTGTGGCACGGTGAGATGGTGATTACTCTTATGGAAAAACGAGCGTATAAAGCGATTGATTGACTTGCCATGTATGATAACGAGTATGTTTGGGAGATTCAATACGTATACATATGCGGATGTATATATACTAGTAGATGTTATGTTATGATTTACGGTCGTTCAGTAGTTATTATAACTTGAACGTACCTAGTGCTCTCTTGTGTTTAAACAATTTATTAGTGCTCGAGTTTGGTGGAGTCTCAACGACGTTTTGAATCTTTTGAAGTGTGTCTGGTAGCATATTCTTTGAGTTTCGTATTTCACGTGTACGTTTTAAAATGGTGTTCTTGGTTTTAAGTCTATTGAAATAACTTGGGATTTCTTTTGAGATAATGAAATCTTTTGTGTTGGGTCTTACATTTCTTTTGGTCGGTATATATTGAGAAAAAGGGGGACTTGAAAATCTATTATAGGGTTAGATAGCTGGTTATATTTGGTAAAATAAGGGTAAGGTGTTGGAGTCGTGTTTCAAACAAGATGTAACATAAGATTTCATTTTAAACAACACTTATTTATTTCAAATTCTAAAAGACTTTCTTTAAAATAAAGCGAAGTAAAATTTCTTTCTACTTACATAGTTTATATAATTGGGTTTAACTGATTCACGTCATTTATAATTATTAATACAAGGTTAAATTGAGTTTATGAAGATTTCACATACAATTTTATCTTTCATTAATATAAAACTGTTTTGGTCATAACTTGTTCGTTTTTAGAGCTTTTCGAGTGATTCAAAAGCCAAAAATTATGTATTCGGAACATACTTTTCAAATATTCAGAATGTATAGTCATGGGAAGTCAGTGGACTGGTCGAAATTATTGTACAAGTGTCGGGTTAAAGGTTGAGTTTTGAATAGTAGTTTATTTTTTTATGATTTGGGATGCACGGGATACCTAGTCTTTGAGTTGAGTTTTGAGTTTGTCAAGAGGGTTGTTTGTAGATTGTTTGAGTCACATAGATGTGGGAAGGTAAAGAAAAAATAAAAAATAAAAATATATTCTTTTGGAAAAGTCGATCTTTTGCACGGTTTAAATAATATGTCGCGGGGCGTAATATGTTTTGGTTGCCATTGGGTGTTTCTGAGATTATTTTTCGTTGTCATGGGTCATCTTGAATTGATACACGTTTTGGGTTTGAGTTTTCTCTTGAGTCTCGTGGTTTTTGACTGGTTTTAATTGGTGCACGTGAAATTTCGTTAGTTATCCGTGGGTTTGATTCGTCGATCGTATCTAGTGGGTTCAGGATGTAGTTTTGGTTACGTATTGATTGGGAACGTTGAGGTAGTCATATGAAAGACTTGGTCGCGCCTACACGATTAAGTAGGTGGCCATGAGAGAACGGTCAGAATACCCTTAACAGGGAGGAAAGAAGTTCGTAGTCGAACTAATGTGGTCATGAGGTCTCTTAGGAGTGCCAAGGGAGATGAATAGATATATGTGTAATGTATGGATATTGGCACAAGTAACGTGCCATAGAGAGTGTTGGAAGGGGATATAATACCTCAAAGGTATTTATGATTGTGCGTAAGGCATGAAAGTTTTCCGAAAATTTCCTGAGATTTAGTAGGTTTGCCTATTACTGTGAGGTAGAACCATAAGTAGAGCAAGTAGGAGAAGTGAGAGGAGTTGTAGTTAGTGCCTTTCTAAGGAAATTGTTGATGGAATGATTTTAAGAACAAGAGTTGTTAGAAATTGCAACGGATGCAAGGCAAAATTTGAGTTGCTTACTAGTAGATTGGCTGTGAAAAGCGGTTGAGTGGTCTGATAAGAGGAAGTATTGGTCTTAGAGAATACGTGTAGATTTTCGCGAGTAGAACGAGGTAGAAACTTATTCGTATTGCTTCTAAGAGAGGGTGCAAGGAGGACGTAGTTGAAACTGCTAAGGATGTTGTATGAACGCTTTGGGTTTACGGTTATGCATTTGGCTTCGCCAAAGCACTAGCGGTTTTCATGGAGTCAATGAACCGAGTGTGCATGAACGTATATAAACGAGTTGTCATCGGGAGCATCGTCGACATCTTGACATATGGAGTTGTTAGGAAAGGGAATTATACGTAAGATTTTCAAGTGTGAGTTTTAGGATTAAGTTGGCCAGGACGAGTGGTCAGAGATGATGGCATATCGAGGAACCAGCAAAGGGCGAAGTGAAGAAGGATGAGGAAGCGTTTTGGAGGCTGAAGAGGTGGATTGGATAATGAGCAGATTTTGACATTATCGGAAGGACTGGATGAATTCGCGAAGCATGACGATACGTGGAGCAGGGATTTGGACGCGTACGAGGACGACAAAGAAAGGCGATCGCTTATACGTTGCAGGAACTGAAGATTTGGAAGAACTGGATAGACTTAGTTAGTGGAGCTGGATTGTTATATCTGCCTACAATGCTAGAGGCATTTGGGGTACGAGACGTAGAGAATCATCTATACGGATCATGAACGTCTCCAACACATATTCAATCACCTTGATTGAACATATGGCAAAGGTGGTGGGTGGAGTTAAGTGACGAAAGAAAATTGCAAGGCCAAGTACCATCTGGGAAAGGCAAGCATGGTCGATGAGACATGGAATAAGAAGAATGAGGTGAAGCTGAGACGAACTTGAACTATAGGGATGACGTATTAGGGCGGTTTGGATAAAGGATGTAGGTTGCACGAGTTGAGTTGTCTAAAGCAGAGAACGCGTCAACATTTATGTTGCGTGGCTTGGACAATCGTAGGGAGGAAAGGGACGTAGACTATACTTCCTACATAGATATGAGTAGCTTAGAAAGGGCGAGGCAAGGACAAAGTTGGTGGAAGGGATACATAATGCGGTGGAGGATTAAGTACGATGAGAGTTGGGTGATAGTCGATAGACTGACTAATTCATCACCTATTTCAAGAGAAATGAGAAGTCACGTAGTTGAGAAGTTGGAAGGATTACGTACGGATGTGATGGAATAGAGGGTTTTGTGTAAAAGTTAGCCTAATATGTATGGAATGCCTTATGAAGAATTATGGCAAGGGAAGAAACGATGGGAAGCAAGCGTAGTATACCGTTGATAGACTAATGGTTGGTATGAGTATACTATAGGGGTAATTGAGAAAGACGCCTAGAGCATTGGCGTGAGATTTGGAGATAGTTGGAGGACGCATTATAGTAGGAAGAACTCTTCTACAAAGAGAGGGTCACCGGTGATAGGAGCATATTCCCCATTGATGAGAATGTAGGGAATAAAATAGGAAACGCCTAAGTTATAGGCTGAAGACGGGATATAAGATGGAATGGAAATTAAGATTGTGGAGAGACAAGCGAAAAGTAGAATTGGGGAAGACTGATTCGAGGAAGTAAGAGGTTGTGAAGATAGTGGGGTGATATTGAAGAGAAACCGTTAGAGCAAGAGGTTGGTAGTCATGAACAATGGACCGTTCACCTAGAGAAAAGGTGTAACATATGCTAGTATGAAGGATGGTTAGTTACTTGGTGCCGAGCATGGGAAATCAAGGATGAGGTGGTGGTTATGACATGTTCCTTGTGAATATTATGGGAAGATTTTGGTTATGCAATCCTGCATATACCATTGGATGTGTTAAGGTTGGGAGAACTTCCGAACGATGGAAAATCCGTAGAGGATAGAATCCATTAGGTCTGGTGATAGGAATTGTAGTAGAAACTGCTGGAGTTGATTCATAGGAGATGAGGTGGATCACCGATATAGTGGGATGAAGTTAAAAGCAGCCAACGTATTGGACCGGAGGTGGATCGGGAAACTATGGAGGTGGCAGTGACTAAGTAGAGGTTGTAAATAGCAAGGAACCGACAAGAGAGCTATGCGGACAAGAGGCGTAAGCCGTTGAGATTTGGGATAAAGTTATGCTAAAGATTTCACCATGGAAAGGTGTGATGCGGTTTGGGAAGAAAAGGGAAGTTAGCACCTAGATTTGTGGGTCCATATGAAATCCTTGAAAGGATTGGGCTAGTGGCGTATAGGTTGAGATTACCGGAGGAATTAAGTAGGGTGCATGACTTATTTCATGCATAGCAAGAACTGACTTGTAGGTACCGTTAGATGATATTAGTATGGATACGAGTCTTCGTTTTATCGAAGAGCCGATAGAGATTTTGGGTCGTGAAGCTAGGACGTTGGATAGAAAGGGTAATATACCGTAGTTATGGGTAGATGGAATTTGGAACGTGGACTAGAGTTCACGTGGGAACGAGAAGGATTTACGAGGAGCAAGTTTCCTCAGCTAAATTGATAATGACGATCCTAAGGAGTAAATTTCGGGACGAGATTTCTATTAGGAGGGAGTGATGTGACAACCGTGGTTTTGAGGTTCGCCACTTGATCCTATTTTTAGGTTAATTTATGTGTGACTATTTGATTTGTGTGTTTACATGTTTATTTTGCGTGAACGAGGTTAGTATGGATATCGTATATGGGTATTAAGTACTCATAAGTAAATCGAGGAACGGTTATTTCATGTTCATGAGCTCACAATGTAGTGACTATGAAATGAGATGGTGTTATTTGGTGGTTTTAAGTATACGTATATGTATTATAGAAAATCGTATTTTTACGATTTAGGATTTTGCGTTTAGAGGTCTCGGAAGAGGTATTTAGGCATGTGAGTATTTTCCGGGATGGTTTTAAGTCATTTAGGACTTAGTTATAAAGTTTATTTCAAAATTTGAGATTTTTTTTAAAACTGTATATTTTACGTCTTTTACGGTAAAACGCGTAAATTTGACTAGTTTTACGGTTTTGAGGTTTTGGAGGCTTTAGAAGCTGAAATAAATTAAGGAAAATTAAGGTAATATTATTAATACAAATATTAATAATAAAAAGAAAAAAACGAATTTTAAGGGGGTTTAGGTCGGTTTGGAAAAAAAGGAAGGAAAAAAGGAAAAAAAAAAAGGAAAGTGAGTTGAATTTGGGCTAGGATTCTTGGAAAATATATAAGGTTTTTAGTAGATAAAAAAACATAAATCCCTGGAGAAAAATAATGAAGGTCGACGGTTTAAAGTGTTTTTTTAGGGTTTCATGGTTTTTTTTCATCTCCCATTAATTTAAAGGTAAAACATTCATAACCCTTTTCAATTAAATTGTTTTAATGTTTTCTTAATCATCTTATGATGGATTTAGGTTAGGGTTTAATTTAAAAACAGTATATTAATTTTATAATAATGATGTTATAATGATTACATAAATTAGGGCTTGTAATTAGTGGGGTTAGGGTTAATTAATTAGGTTAAATTCGTTTTAAAAACTGGGCAGAATTTTGGTGTCATTGTTTTGATCATATCTGGAGTTCTAGGAACATTCAAGATGCGATCAAGCTAGCCCTGAAAAAGTAATTGAGTTGGCTTTATAAATCAAGAAACGAGAACTAAATTGGAGGTCGGGAAGTGGGTCAAAAACAGCTTACATCAGTCGGGTGTCAAAACTGTTTTCGGGTCAGCCTGTTTTTTTTTTTTAAGTTTTGGGTTGTTTGGGGTACTTAGGAGTACAGTTGGACATTCAAACGAACGTGGGAGTTGGTTTATATATTGTAGAAGGTATCTGCATTGGGGCTAAGAAAATGGGTTAGGGTAAGACCCCCTAATCATAACAAACTTTTAATACGTTTAAAATAAGTGAATTCTGGATAGGTAAAAGTATATATATATATATATATATATATATATATATATATATATATATATATATATATATATATATATATATATATATATATATATATATATATATATATATATATATATATATATATATATATATATATATATATATATATATATATATATATATATATATATATATATATATATATATATATATATATATATATATCACGAACCCTTATATAGGAAGGATGGTGAAACAATTCATTAAATATAAAATTCTATTAAAATGACACATGTAATTCATTAAATGGTTTCCATAAATGCTTCAAAAACAAAATAGGAATTACAAAAGATGCCTTAAATACAAAATTCTATAATAAAATATAAGGAAGGATGGTGAAACAATGCATTAAATACAAAATTCTATAAAAAGGATTCTATAAAATGCTTCAAAAATAAAATAGGAATTACACATGATGTCTTAAATACAAAATTCTATATAAATATATATAGGAATTACAAATGATGCCTTAAATACAAAATTCTATAAAAATATATAAGGAAGGATGGTGAAATAATGCCTTAAATACAAAATTCTATAAAAATGATTCCATAAAATGCTTTAAAAATAAAATAGGAATTACAAATGATGCCCTAAATATAAAATTATATCAAAGTATATACAGGAATTACAAACGATGCCTTAGATACAAAATTCTATAAAAATATATAAGGAAGGATGGTGAAACAATGCCTTAAATACAAAATTCTATAAAAATGATTCCATAAAATGTTTCAAAAATAAAATAGGAATTACAAATGATGCCTTAAATACAAAATTCTATAAAGATATACTAGTTATACTACCCGTGCACGCACGGGGTTCAAACATAACTTTTTGTAAAAAAACACATAACAATATTTATTTATCTTGGTAGTAAAAGAGCATAATTATTCGAATTATTAACATATATAATTTCATTACATGCCAAGTCAAGAGAGAATGAATCAAGTAATACTGTATTTCTTCCTATCAGCACTCAAATGGATCATTAGTCTTTTAACCTACATAACAAACCAAAGTAGTTCCATTTTAATGTACATTATCAAGAACTTAAGCTTACCAAAAGTAAATCAATAAATCTTTAATTGCTCGCTAATATGTCATTCTGAAATCGTTATTAAAAACTATTATGAATTCGTTATTAAAAACTATTAAGATACAAAAATCTAATGAAGTGAAATAGAATGAGGATACCCGCAGTCGGATCCCAAAATGATCCGCCATAATTGTTGACACGGAAACTGTTTTACCTGTATGCAAGGGTAAGCCAAGGAAATGCCCATATGGTAAAATATATGGATGGACTCTGCTTATGCTCTTTCTACATCAAGTCTCATATCATGAGACGCCCGACATCGTTATAACATTCACCATCCCATATCACCTGATAAACATGTCTTATCAGTAAGAAACACATAAAAGACGTAAAATTTAACCTCTCCTTTTTTAAAGGTTACATAATGGTTTGGTTAGCATAAATCAATAACACGAAGACTTTGTGAGGTTGCATGCTATAAATTGCTCAATTTGAATTCATACACCCTAAACATTCTTACCGATACTATAACTTTTTTTGGATCCTATGACACTAATTACTTATAAAAATTGGTATAAACATGGCACTAATTGCTTATAGTCAACCAAAAGCAACCCATTTAGACCCAAGCTCAACACATTTTTAAAAAAGAAAGCCAACGTAACAGTGGTTGGATTTGCATCTTAAATTTATATAAAGGGGGTGTTAAACAAATTAGTCGTGCTCGCTATAGTATCTTACATCTATATACATCTTCAATCGCTTTTTTTATGCATAGAGTTTGTTAGCACCAAGTCTTATAGCAAGAAATACTATGGTTATAGTAATACAATACAGAATATAACTATAAGATAAAAGCATACCACCAAAGCGGCATTCAGTTATGGATCCTTGACAACATTAGGTTGCTCCATGTGTACATTATTAATCGGGCAATGTCACCTGTAATTTTCTTGCAGCCAGTCATGTCTTTACAATTTCACATACTATGTATTAGAACACGAAACGACACCACGATTTGAGTCAGGTATATCAGAGCACCGAACAACACCACGACACACTCGCTCGACAACGGACTTGATACTGAACCCTCTAGCAGATTGAACTGTGGCATCCCTATAATTCACAGTTAACACTAAAACTAAAAAATTAAAAATATGATTAAGGTAAAAAAATAAAAATAAAAACAATTTTTTTTACCTCATACCGCGTAGTTTGTGCCACATGTGTCAAGTTTTATCATATATCACACAATGTGGAATTAGTGATAACAGTGACGTGTTGATTAATGGCAATAATATTTTATATAAGAAAGTTTAGCATATTTGTGAAGCGTTGGGACTACACCTATAAGGCTCTTTCAATATCATTACAAAAAAAGTGCATGGATAACTGTCTTTTGATACCTTTTTGGGAGAGTCGCAAACTGATAGTTTTGGGGGGTTATGAGCTTCTTCAGAATTTGATAAGCTCATAAGACCAGTTATGTGGGCTTATTACTCATCTATTTGAGCTTTGAACGGTCTAAAATGTCGGAACTCGTTCTAGGATTTTGCTATACGGTTCGTTAACTCTGCCTTACTACATCTAAACCCCGCCTGCTTTAACCTTCGTTGATACATATTCTTTTTCGGCCTATCTTTGGCCCTTAATGGCAGTTAAAAACTTCATCAGGCCTAGAGTTGACGGAATCTTGTTAGTGGTCATATTTTCATTTTATTCTTACAATATCCTTTCCAGCACCTTAACAACCATAAAAAAAAGTATAAAGTCGCTTCTGCTCATATACTACCTGAAATACGTAAAGTAAGTGACTCGTGATTATTAACCACTATATCCAACTATTTATTTACAAACCTTTTAAAGTCCATCCCCTAAAATCTCATACACCCAAAATTATCTAAACAGTAAAGGGTGTTTGTGTCGGCCTATATAGTTATTACGGCTTATCTGATGGTGTGGTGTTGCAATACACATGCGAATGGAAAGAAAGGGAGATAATTCTGATCCGTTTGAGAACCGAAAACAAAATGAAGGTAAGATAGCGCTAAAAGCTTATTATGGAAAATAATATGACATTCATGAATTTAGAAGCACTTTTAGATATCGATTTAATTGTCCAAGCTTATGCAGCTTTGTTCTTTGTATCTCTTATTAGTCTGCCGAAAAATCTAGGATGTACTGACGTTAACAAAAATTAACAAACCATTTTGTGGAAACCGATATCAGGTTTTAGAAAAAGACACCACACAATATAAGCTCAAAAAACTAACTTACCTTTTGGCGGTACATGAGAGCATAAAATATTTCAAGATAACGACGAATCTTAAGCCTTGCAAGATTTTGACACATGCTTCTAAAATCCACAAACGCCATCAATAATAATTTTTATTTGACCCGTTTGTGTAAACAAAGTAAAACACGTCCCAAATCGACCCGTTTATAAGCAAGTAGGTTGAAACTGCGACCTCTTACTTTTATGAAACTACTGAATTTAAGACAAATAAACAGTTAACATTGGTTAATGTGTTGAACCACTGTCTGCAACATTCCCGGTAAGCTTATTCACGTTTAGAATTTGAACTAACTTATGATCTAGAGGTGAAAAAAAGAGACTACAAACCTATTTAATTTCTATCCCCTGAATAAGCTTATACCCTCAAATTTACCTAAACGACAAGGGGTGTTTGTTTCGGCTCATATAACCGGCTTATGGCTTATTTGTTTTCTCGAGCCCCACAATAAATTAGCAATATACAAAAAGGTAACAAATTTTGCAGCCAATTAAGCCACTAAAAAAAATCTAACCTTTTTGCATACACAACAAATGAAAACCACTAAATCCCACATCTGAATAGAAAGTGAAAAGTTACCTTTACTGGAGCGCCTCGACATGTTCTGTTACAACTTGTGAATCTAATCCAATGAGGAACCATCTTGGTTGAGCTTAGAGAGGACCTCCCTGTCATGATGTAGATTGTCCTACTAACTTTTCAATATTAGTCCTTGCACATAACGTAAATGCTAAATGGTTAATAGCATAACTACGAAAACACTAACTTACCAAAGCGTAATATCATTAGCTGTATATAGCAACATTTATTTTCATCTTCGCTACTTGTTTGTTGGCTGTATATTTGTTTTCAAATTGATATGAAAAATTACCTAACTATCATATGTCACCAACAAATTGACCTACGTATATAGTGAATTATACATTAGCACTTATATATTAAAAAGAAACAAAGTGACCACAACTATCTTAAGAGTTAAGAAAAGATTAAACATAGTAATTACCCATTCTATCTAAATAAAGTGACTGGATATTATACTTTTTGATTCTACATCTATAAATTATATAGTTAACTCAGTACACATGCAAATAATCACATATTTTTTTGGTACTACTCAACAACACCTCATAAAAGGACATGAAAGAAACCTTACTTGAATCTAATTAACACCTCATAAAACGACATGAAAGAAACCTTACTTGAATCTAATCTATGTAAGCTAAGTAATGCTTATAACTCTTCCACCGTTACCAGTTTAAAAACGACATATATACAAAAATCTCCTTCAAAACACGCCATCGTTATGATTTTAATAAAAGCACAACTTAAGTCACTCTTCTTTCAGCTTATATAAACATATTTAACAGCCCTATTTTACCCACATTAGCTATAGTAAAGTCCGCCAATTAGTAAAAGAGGCTCATAATCTGGCATTCAAGCTTAGTTGAGGCTAGTAAGCCATGGATGCAATTACGGTTGCAAATTCCCCAACTTATTGCTGCCATTCACATTTGCTTAATTGTGAATATTTTCTATCATACATCTTCTTGATCTCATAACCAACAACAAAGTACACAAAGATTAGGCCTTTATTAAAGATGAATCTAATGTGTACCTTAACTTTGTCGTGGAGCTGTTTATTTACCAGATCTAAAACCAATGCCAATCCTAATATATATTGAGATTACTGTATCAAATCATCAAAGCCTTCTATTAATTGTAAAAAAAATAAAAAAAATAAGATATTAAAATCATCATACCTTTAGTTTATTGAAAGAATTTTTGTTCTTCAATAGATATCATAACAATAATATTCTGCAATAACAACTGATTTCTAGACTTGATTGGATAAAAGGGTTGAAAGTACAGAAGTGTTTTGGAAGTGTCGCTAGACTAAAATTTAAACTGGGTTTTGTTTATCTAAGTTTAGGTTTAGCACCTAAACTATTACTGATTGCGTTTTTTTCTATATTTCTAAGACAATCCTAATTCTTCTTCATTTGTCATTGGACACACCTAAACTTTTTAGTACTTATGCGCATTTTTTCATAGTTTTTTTCTTGTAGTTTTTGGCACAGATACTTTTGAATGTATTTTTTTCCTACAGTAACTAAAAAACGAAATTTTAAATTTTGTTACTAAATTAAGGAATAATTACATCTTTCAAAAGAATAAATAAAATAATTATTTCTTACTAAGGAAAGAATCTCTTGAAAAAGTTCATATTTTAGGTTTTGCTTTACAAAGAAAAAGATATGAATTACAAATGATGCCTTAAATATAAAATTCTATAAAAATATATAAGGAAGGATGGTGAAACAATGCCTTAAATACAAAATTCTATAAAAAGTGATTCCATAAAATGCTTCAAAAATAAAATAGGAATTACAAATGATGCCTTAAATACAAAATTCTATAAAATTGATTCCATAAAATGCTTCAAAATTTATATAGGAAGGATGGTGAAACAATTCCTTAAAGACAAAATTCTATTAAAATGACACATGTAATTCATTAAATGGTTTCCATAAATGCTTCAAAAAGAAAATAGGAATTACAAAAGATGCCTTAATTAAAAAATTCTATAAAAAAAATATATAAGGAAGGATGGTGAAACAATGCCTTAAATACAAAATTCTATAAAAATGATTCCATAAAATGCTTCAAATATAAAATAGGAATTACACTGATGCCTTAAATACAATATACTATATAAATATATAGGAATTACAAATGATGCCTTAAATACAAAATTCTATAAAAATATATAAGAAAGGATGGTGAAACAATGCCTTAAATACAAAGTTCTATAAAAATGATTCCATAAAATACTTTAAAAATAAAATAGGAATTACAAATGATGCTCTAAATAAAAAATTCCATCAAAATATATATAGGAATTACAAATGATGCCTTAGATACAAAATTTTATAAAAATATATAAGGAAGGATGGTGAAACAATGCCTTAAATACAAAATTCTATAAAAATGATTTATAAAATGCTTCAAAAATAAAATAGGAATTACAAATGATGCCTTAAATATAAAATTATTTAAAAATATATATGAATTAAAAATGATGCCTTAAATACAAAATTCTATAAAAATATATAAGGAAGGATGGTGAAACAATGCCTTAAATACAAAATTCTATAAAAATGATTCCATAAAATGCTTCAAAAATAAAATAGGAATTCAAATGATGTCTTAAATACAATATTCTATAAAAATATATATAAGAATTACAAATGATGCCTTAAATACAAAATTATATAAAAATATATAAGGAAGGATGATGAAACAATGCCTTAAATACAAAATTCTATAAAAATAATTCCATAAAATGCTTCAAAAATAAAATAGGAATTACAAATGATGCCTTAAATATAAAATTCTATAAAAATATATATATGAATTACAAGTGATGCCTTAAATACTAAATTATATAAAAATATATAAGGAATGATGGTGAAACAATGCCTTAAATACAAAATTTTATAAAAATGATTCCATAAAATACTTCAAAAATAAAATAGGAATTACAAATGATGCCTTAAATACAAAATCTATAAAAATATATATAGGAATTACAAATGATGCCTTAAATACAAAATTATATAAAAATATACAATGAAGGATGGTGAAACAATGCCTTAAATACGAAATTCTATAAAAATAATTCCACAAAATGCTTCAAAAATAAAATAGGAATTACAAATGATGCCTTAAATACAAAATTCTATAAAAATATATATAGGAATTACAAATGATGCCTTAAATACAAAATTCTATAAAAATATATAAGGAAGGATGGTGAAACAATGCCTTAAATACAAAATTCTATAAAATGATTCCATAAAATGCTTCAAAAATAAAATAGGAATTACAAATGATGCCTTAAATACAAAATTCTATAAAAATATATATAGGAATTACAAATGGTGCCTTAAATACAAAATTATATAAAAATATATAAGGAAGGATGGTGAAACAATACCTTAAATACAAAATTTTATTAAAATGATTCCAAAAAATACTTCAAAAATAAAATAGGAATTACAAATGATGCCTTAAATACAAAATTCTATAAAAATATATATAGGAATTACAGATGATGCCTTAAATAAAAAATTATATAAAAATATATAAGGAAGGATGGTGAAACAATGCCTTAAATACAAAATTCTATAAAAATGATTTCATAAAATGCTTCAAAAATAAAATAGGAATTACAAATGATGTCTTAAATATAAAATTCTATAAAATATATATATGAATTGCAAATGATACCTTAAATACAAAATTTTATAAAAATATATAAGGAAGGATGGTGAAAAAATGCCTTTAATACAAAATTTTATTAAAATTCACAACAATAATATTAATTTAAATAAAATTAATGTAAAAACCTTATTCATAACATTAACATATACAAAATTTATTGCCTCATAAAATTCAAAAATACATAATATATTTATACACTATTATTAAAATTCTAAAAAAAATTATGTAACAAACTTATTCATACCGTTAACGTATGTAAATTCAATTAACTCATAATATTCTTAAATAAATAAAATTTCTTAAACTATGTTATTTTTGTCTATTCTATGCTACATTATTAAAATATCAATGCCATAACTAACACTATATATACTAAACTTCTAATACAAACACATAGAAATTCAATTTTCATTAAAAATATATATACTTAAAGCTAGCCCGTCCACCGGACGGGTCTAAAGGCTAGTATATATATATATATATATATATATATATATATATATATATATATATATATATATATCGGGGCCTTAACAGTAGCTTTAAGGTTGGGGCAAATGGGAGGAGTTAGCTAACATATGTAAGGGCATAAGTATTCCCTTTACAAAGGTCATGGGTATTTTTAGGTGGGCATTTGGCTTATAGTTTGGAGACCTAAAACTGGAACTGTTTTTGGTAAAATGTTAACGAGATGTGTTATGAAGTAGAACGAGTTAAGGGCTTTATAGAGGGGTGTAATGGGATGCTTAGAGCATATAAATGAGGTGTATATATGGGAGTAGGTTAGATGTCCATCATAGGTTGATGAGCCATCTTAGTGATTGGTTCATGTTTTGATTACGTGTTTTTGTTTGTTAGCTTTTGCTAGTGTGCGGACTTTTGGAGAAGCTCAATCAGGTAAGTTTCATAATCCCATGTTTACTAATGATTTGATGTCCAGATGGGATGGAAGAGGCACTGTCTTGATTTTAATAATTATGCTGTGAATGTTTTGTGTTTGGTGATGAACTTGTGTACTTACGTGATTAACTGTTAGATGATTCTTGATTTTTTTATGTTTTGACTTGGTACCAAGGGGATGTTGGCAAGGCGGGGCCTTGGGGAGGTACATAGATGTGTGAGCATCTAAGGGACCATGTTGTTTGGTAAGGCTGAGAGCCTTGGATTTGGATTTGGTATGGTTTGTTTAATCTTGAATAATAGTTGTTAATGCATGTTTGTATCACATTGTCCATATGTGCTTGAATTTGGTTATTATTCACAGCTTATGGTTTGTTTTGGCGTTGGAGTCTAAACCTATGACTCTCACCAACATTATGTTGGCGTGTTTTAGTGTCTCTTTCAGGTGTGAATGTGGTTAAGCTTGAGGATAGAAGTGGCTAGACTTGGATGCCTTAGGATTGCATATAGAAGGAGATCCCCGTTCCTTCTTAGTTTACCTTTATGTTTTTTTATAAGTGATACATGTTGGCACCTATATGTTTGTTTGGTTTATGTTTATTGTTTGTCTTGGGTAAGTGGTAGGACTGTTACCTACTTACCTAGACTCCTGCATTGTTGAGATATTGTCATGACATTTGTGTCGCCATTTATGACATTATATTTGCATTTTAGTTTTCTCTATAGAGACACCATTTGTTGTGATGATATCCATACGTCGCGCCCCATATTCCGCCATGGTGGGGTGTTACAACAAACACCTCCCAAAATTTAATTTCTACCATGAATCTCTTAAAAAAAATTAGACCCATGTTAAAGATCATCTTGTGATCCTTTTGGTATCAATTTCTCATACATGCATCAAGTTTTTATAAACTTATGATTTCATGGTTGTATGATGTTTTAATCATCATGCATGTGTTGTTTTTGGTAAGATTATGTTGTTTTGATGTTTAAAAAGTCTAAGTTTTTATTTTGATCTTTTGATTTTGATGCATACATATGTTTAGGAGTGTGTTTGGTTAATGGGTATGATAGTATGATGATTTCATAGGTATAGGAATGAGTGGTTTTGCTTGGAAAATTGATTTGACATGTTTTCTAAAAAGGTATTTTGGGACAGCAGGTCTTTAAATGATCTTTCGTGGTTTTAAGGTCTTTGAAAGGCTAAGATTAATTGATATTGTTGTAGAGTTTTCCGAGACGCTCGATTTGGTGTAAGATAGAGCTTCTAAGTCATTACGAGTCAAAAGTTATGCTAGTTTTAGTATTCGTGTACCGGGAGACGCAAGTCGGCACAATCCGAAATTGTGGCTAATTTTGGGTCGAATCTCGGTGACTTTAGGCTTGGTTAGATAAATGTAACTACTGATTTTAAAGGGTTACAAACTTAGTTTGATGAGTCTAGTAGTGTTTTCAAAAGATGGGTTGTCGAGTTAGTACTTTTAAAGTGGTCCAAACGGTTTTTCAAAACAAGTGCACAAATCTGTCCCAAATTTGGAGTCGAGTAAAGTATCGAGCTGATGGGTTCTAAAGTGTGAACTTTGGCTCAAATTTTGGTGAGGTCTTATACAGGTTATAAGTGACATTGACACCAATTTTCATCTAAATCGGACAAGTCTAGATAGGGTAGATCGGTGTGTATATTCGAGGTGTACTTGCTGATTTTATTTTGGACACTTAGTTCAATGTTTGTGTTGCGTGAGTTTGAGTATTCATCATCGGACATGATGACTTATTCAAGTGCTTAGTCATTATTTAAATGACTTAGCTACTGTCCAAGTAAGGTTAAAGGATAGTTTGACTTGCGTTGACTTGGCGTCGTATAACGAGTCATTTTCAAGTGTACAAGTGTTTTAACGTGTAGTGTTGGAATAAATGGTTAGTCTGAATTCATTTGGTTCGTGTCAATGGTTTTGAAACATGAATACTTTGAAAACATTTGAGTCATATTATATTTGGTATATATATCGATATTCGAGTTCGAGTCGTAACGCGCGCCTTATTGTGATAGGTTGCGGTTTTCGTGTTTCCCCGGCCATCCATATCGTCGGTGATCGTCTCACTACCATTGTTTCTACTCAGTTGCTGAGTACCGTGATTGATTTACCTCATGGCTAAGGTGAGTTCATAGCCCCTTTTTACTTGTACATGGTTTCTAAACATGGGGTTTATGTCAAGCCCTTGGTCTACTTGGTGACGACAAAGAATGGGATATCGCACTAGAAGAGGCAGCAGGAAATGGGTCTGCCTCTGAGATCCACGTGCTATTTGCACAGCGTCTGGTTTATTGTGAAGTTTCAGATCCATGTCGACTTTGGGACAAACATTGGAGAAATATATCTGATGACATACCAATGAGGGTGTCAGAAACCACCGAAATCCCTAATTACCATGTCAATGATCCCGAATTGAAAGATTTTATTCTTTTTGAGATATAGTCCATCTTAGGCGGGTATGGCAAAACTTTGTTGGAATATGGTCTTCCAAACCCTCCTCAATGGCTGCTAAACATTCTAAAAAACAAACTTCTCATGGAAGAGAGGAATTACAACCGCGATATGCTATCTCAGGAAACAGCAACATCTGTCCCTAAGCTGAATTCTGACCAACGGCCCATCTACGACCGCATCATAGCCGCATGTGAACAAAATACACAGGAACTGCTGTTTGTATACGGTCATGGCGGATCAGGCAAGACATTGCTGTGGAAGACCATTACCAGCGCCTTGCATGCACGAGGTAAGATAGTTCTAGCAGTTCCCTCTTTTGGCATCGCATCTCTCCTTCTCCTTGTTGGCCGCACAACGCATTCCCACTTTAAAATCCTGCTAGAATTAACCGACGAATCCCTTTTCCACACTAAAAAGAACACCCAACTAGGGACTTTGTTGGTTGAAACAAGTTTAATCATATGGGATGAGGCCCCAATGAATAACAAACGTTGTTTTGAGGCTTTAGACAGGAGCCTCAGAACCCAACAACCTCTGTGGTGGAAAAACAGTTATCTTGGGCGGTGACTTTCGACAAACACTCCCAGTCAAAAAAGGAGCATCCAAAATAGAACTTATTACTTTATCATTTGCTCTCTCAGACCTGTGGCAACACTTTCAAAATACATACACTCACCCAGAATATGCGCCTCTAACGTGAAGGCATGACTGAGGTTGAAAAGGCACGCGCAACGGTTTTTGCAAACTGGTTGTTAGATGTCGGTAATGGAGACGCTGGCATACCAGATGTCAACGATTCTACCAACTCGCGTTTGATAACTATACCACCAGAGCACTGTTTTCCACCCACTGGCGAAGGACTTGCGTAGCTAATAGATTTTATCTATGACGAACACACTCTCCGATCACCTACACCAGAAACTCTACAAGAAAAAGCCATTGCTTGTCCGAAAAATGAAACCGCAGACATCATAAACGAGAAAGTGTTTGCGGCCATCCCAGGAAACTCAACAACTTACCTGAGCAATGACGAAGCTTTCCCAAAAGGTGGAGAAACATCTGAGACGGACATGCTCTATCCGATGGAGTACCTCAACACGCTGTCATTCTCGGGCTTTCCAGCCCATGAACTCAAACTAAAGATCGGATCCCCTATCATGCTCCTCTGAAATACAAACCTGGCTGGTGGGTTATGTAATGGCACAAGGATGATTGTCAAGTCACTCAAGACAAAGCTTATAGAAGCACAAATTATTACCGGGACACGAACTGGGGAAAAGGTTTACGTGCATAGAATTGCTTTGATTCATGACGATCCCAATTTGTCATTCACATTCAAGCGTAGACAGTTTCTAGTTAAACTATGTTATGCGATGACTATCAACAAAATCCTAGGTCAGTCTCTTTCTAAGATAGGTGTTTATCTCCCAAAGGCCGTTTTCAGCCATGGACAACTATATGTCGCGTTATCAAGAGCTACCTCACCGGATGGACTGAAAATCCTCATTCAAGAAGAAGACGACCACCCGCCCAACACAACGCAAAAAATAGTCTACACTGACTTTTTAAATGCTATAGAAAACCACCGCGTTGCCTCACAAGTGACACCATCCAATTAGCGCATCCTCTATAAAAATACATTATGCATAGCTAAATAAAAAATAGGTTATATAATTTTGGCTGCTAACATGATACACCCTAAGGTAAATTGCTATTGACGCCATTAATAATTGCAACACTAACTAACAACATACAATTTATTAGCGTACACCATCGTTTCGCATTACGTGTTGCCTTTTACATGCTTATAGCCATGTTGATAATGCGTGTGCATAATGTAGATACACTACCATTCTTTCAGAATACCATCATTTATGCAACACAACTGAATGTCTGTTCAATCTTTTATATTTTACAAATAAAAGTGAAGTATGACATCACTGCCTTTTACAGTCGCGGAAACAAGTGCTCTGGTAACAACAGTAACACCAATTGATGAAATACTTGTAGGCGGAAGAAATTATGTTCTCGAAGCAAAGATCTACCGAAAATTGATTTCCAAATCTTGCCAGAAATGAAGGAAACAACTTTTTCCTACATGCTTATAGACCAACAAGTTAATAATTATTACAAACCCAATGTTCATTACACGATGGTTTTGTTAGCCTATCTTTTAATGCGTCTTCACTACGTTAACAGGGAAAGAAGATTCAGCCAAACATGGATATCAGCAATTTGTCCTACTTTGACAAGATCATGTCTACTGGCAAGGTGTACAGAATCACGTGCTTCTTCTGGGAAAAAACAAGCCCATACCAACAGACACTTGAAAACCCAGTCAGCCTAAAGTTTGGGAAAATCACAAAGTTTGAACACCTAGAAGGCAAAGAGGCAGGATGGCAAGCACATTACTTTGACTTTGTCCCAAATATGAAGTTGGAATCAAGGATGCCATACCGCGACAGCAGCAACAAAATGGTTTATCCACGCCTCATAGGTAACAACGTCTAATTGTTATCAAGCCCTTAGATTGATTCATTAGTATTGCTAACAACAACTAATAAACGATCTTTCCTTTTGACATATTATTACGGATGTATCACAAGAATAGGCGATCTACCAACTGCCAAAGAACTAGCTACCGAAAAGCCTGTTACCAGATTGATTGACATCCAAAACTTGGAGTAAGTCTAATATCTAAAAAAACATGTATAACATCTTTACTAGCAACAACGTCTAACAGTCTCCTTTCTACAGAGGCCATGTTATTCAGTTGATGTTGTGGGACTCCATGGCTAGGTAGTTTGAGAAGGACACCATAATCCAACTACCACAACCAATCATGATTGTTGTCTCATCCTGCAGGGTTAGAAAATACAGAGGTAAGTCGCCCTCCACAACCGATCTTAATCACGGCCTGACTATAGCAAAATGAGTAACTGTCTTTTACCGCAGGCTACCAACTATCTGCAATGCCGCCCACCCACTATTACGTGAATCCATTAACAACAGAAACAGACGCTGCGCAGGCATCGTATGTCATTCCATACCTTATACCATTTGCCGTATTATGCTCTTATTTTACATGTTAGTAAATGACGCTTTTTTAACAACCATAACATGCAGGTTTGAAGACCTGTTAAAAAAAAAACCACCTCTACAGATTACAAAGCATCGGTTCAGTGAGGCCACCCTAGATAAACAGAAAAAACGTCCAGACATTGGCAGCATTGCTCGAACATAACCCAGTAACATACAAGGTAGGCCTAAAAATTACTTACCCATGACGCCCTTCATTATTTCCTAACACGTCTTTTTTCTAGGGAGTGCAATTCAGTTGTGAATCTACCATAGAAAGAATCGCGGAAAACAGGACGTGGCACTACATTTCGTGTGCTATCTGCGGCAAGAAGCCAAATGATTATGACGGGGTTTACGAATGCGAAGACGATGGGGAGCTGGAGGCACCCAATTTCAAGTTAGCATATGTTCATGTCGCTCAAATTATGTTTCAATTGCTCATTCAGACACTTAACAGCACCCCAACCGCACGATGCAGGTACAATATCAAGGCAAGGGTTCGTGATGCGACAGCAGCGGCAACCTTCACTTTCTTTAGCCCAACTGGAGACTATATTACAACCTACCCTTGTTCAGAGATGTCGCGCAAATACAGGACTGCAGAAGAAAGGCAGCCACCTGCTTAGATATGCGCTATTGAAGGCAAGACCCACACATTTCTGATTCGCTACACTACTGGGTCACGCAAGGGGTCTGGTGAATTTTCAGTACATTCAGTACTAAGCATGCAAAAGCTCATCGAGCCTGCTAAGACTTCCCCACCAACAACTCCAGACCCAACCCCACTAGCAGTTGCAACCCCCGACCCAACACCGCTAGAAATTAGGGGCATTAAACAAGAAATTCTATCAAACAAACTCTCACAAATGCAAATTCCATCAACCACAGTCTCACAAATGGATACAAAAACAGAAACAGGTAGAGTGTCTTTACTTCTAATCTATAATCTCACATTCATCAACCACTTAACTCATCTTTTTTTAAAGGTTCTTCAAAGACAGTCTCACAAATGGAAGGTCCTTCAAGCAAAGTCTCAAACATGGATACAAAAACAGAAACTGAAACAGGTACATCATCCATACTTCTAATCTCTAATCTGACATTCATAGACGAGTTGCATATTTTTTTTTGGGTTCCTTTCCGAAACGGCCTTCGTAACCTGCTCATAAATAGGGTTATATGACAACTTTATTAACCTATGCTCATCTACACTGAAACCATAAGTCCATAAAAACAACACTAGAAAACCAAATATATTACATTGACAAGGGTGGAGTGGAACTGATCATACAAAGAAAACATTAAACAAACAGATAAAACAAGTACGAAACAACCACATAGCCTTACAGACACACCGGTGGACAAACCGTAGACACAACAACATAGACCTTTTATTTGACACCTAAAACACCAACAGAAAAACAACTTCCCCAACCTTCGTTCACCATAGTCCACCACCCGTAAGCTTCTCAATAAAAGCCTCCTTGCGATCAATCATGGTCTGCATAGTGGTTGCCCTGGGTCTTCAGATTTTCAAGGAATTCATTGTCTTCCTTCTGGTTTTTGTCAAGCAAAGCGATCATCCTGCCAAGCATACGGTCACGTGGAAAGGTCTTCAGCTCTTGAATGAAATGCTGCCTCTCAACAACATCAGCAAAAACTTTCCTAGCAGCGACCTCCACCTTGAGCTTTGATGCTTTGTCCGCCGACACGTTCTTGCCTAGATAGCAGATAAACATGCTGGCCAAATCCTTAGAACCAGTCTCGGCTTCCAATGCGATGCATCTACGACGATATTCCATTAGTTGTTCCATTAGTTTTGCAAATTAGGTTGATGGTTTGTGTGAAATAAACAAACCCACTCATGTCCTTAAATAGAAAAACTTTACCCTATACTATTTTTACAGTGAAGATTCCAATTACATTTTAGTCCATGTAACTAAACACACCTATCTCACACTTCCACAGTGTTAGAACCAACATGGTTAGTTACCAACTTGGAAGCACACTTTCCAATACCACAGCTTCTAAGCAGCCTTTCCCAGACCTAAAATAGATATAAATATTAGGCCAAAAACAATACTATCCACATGTTGGTCAAGACAAAACTGTCAAACTCAATGCCTTTTTAAATAGATACTCTTACTATTAATTTGGACCACTTGCTACCTACATAAACACTCCCATCAAACATCTCCTATTTGTTTTAAAAAAACACCATTTAAAGTATTTTTGTTTCCTTTTTTATGCATACATATACATACTTTAATCTGCTGGATGTTTTTTTGTACTTCTTTTAACCAAAAAAATGCCATAAATATATTTAGCCTTATCTTACTTATGGTTTGTTGTCCAGGTATCCTAAAAATACCTATTCCAACCAAAGCTGCACAAGCACCTGCTGCGACTTTGAAAGACAAAGGCGCTGTTGCCCAGATACCCATTCCAACCAAAGCTGCAGAAACAACTGCTGTAATTTTAAAAGGCAAAGGCGCTATTGCCCAGAAGAAGCCTGTGAAAAGATCTTTGCTCGCTGAACTAGAATCGGACTCGAAAAAGAACAAATCTTAAGACCTGCACATGGTGAACAAAGAGACCGTTAATTGCTTTTGTATGTACTAATACCGGTAGCCAAAACCTTTTGAAACAATTTGTTAAATTCACTCTTTTGTAAACTGATGGCATGTAACGCCTTCACTAACTGTGCTACAAGAACAGGTCGAAACTAGACTCTAATACCCGTTCTATATGCACAGTACGCATCCGGTTTGTAAAACTTATGTGACTTTCGGATTTGTTAACGCGTTTCCAGTATATTTCACTAATTACCTTATACAAGCTATTTTTAGATTAACACTTTCTATATCCACCCCGCGGCAGAGCGCGGGCATTGATCCTAGTATATATATATATTAAAAACGAACGACGTGGGCTGGTAGCCATGGCGCGAGAGCCTTGGCGGCAACCCACGGAGTCTCGCGCCGTTCTTCTTTTTCGCGCCATGGCTCGACGCCAACCAATAATACCACTGTTCCAACTGCTCTTATATTAAGATTTGTGGGCTTATAAAAGTTTATATAAACTTATACAAGCTCACAAGCTTCGAAATTAGCTGAAAATTTTAGGCTTATTATATATAAGTTTATATTAAATAAGCTCATAAACCCACATATAAGATGAAAAAAACATCAATTTAGAACCATCAAACAAAAGTTTGATAAGAATAGCTCAAACAAAAAAGCATCAAAACTAACTTTATAATCATCATTTCAATGTCGTTGTCATTTTCTCTCTTCACAATCAAATTACTACTATATAAATTTAGTGTAAATAGCATCATACATGTACGTTGCATCGTGGCAATTTGAATTAGCACATTAAATATATACATTTTATGTATACTAAGACAAATACGTTTAAATTTAAATACTTTGTTATAAACACTTTTGAAACATACATTCAAACATTGTCGTTGTATATAATAACGAAGCAAATGATCGCGTTTTGGGCTTGCCAAAATAATGCCTTGTAGGATTTGGGTTTGATCGTTCTAGACTCTAGTTTGACCAATTGATGTAATTTGATGGCAAAACGCGGTTGTTATGGACTGAATGATGCAATTTAATATGGAAACTATATTAAATGAATTCGTTTTGGTGAATGATAAATCGACGTACGCGGGAGAAAAAAAATACACATAAAAAACAAAAATCGAGACACAAACACATCCAAGCTATTAGATCTTAAGCAAAAACACACGAAAATCATTTCAGGTGCATGTAAGTAGTATATTTTAATTTAATTACTTGATTCATAAGTGATCCTTCTGAAGATTTGGGTTTTTTAAGTTTAGCGTTTAAAACTATTGATTTGTAAGCTAGTTCTGATAGTTAGAATGTCACGCACGAGCGATCTTGGGATTTGTTGGAAGTGCTTATGTGGTATAGATATTTATACATCTAGATATATGTGAGCCTATGGGATCATACAAATATACACCGAGAGACTGCATTAATAACATAATTAATATAGTAATGCATTTATTAGTTAATATTTAATGCAATTGATAATATTAAATATTTATATTTTTGTAATTCCAAAATCTCTTATAAAATGCTCATACTTATTACTATATTTATGTTAAAACATGTACTTAATTGTTTCATATTTTATTTCGAGGAAAATATGAGCTTTGGTTCGGAAAGACATAAAAATGGAAGGATGTGTGATGTTAAAGGCACAAAAAGATATTCTAGGTAAAAAGTACGATGTAGTTGGATAAGAATCACATTGTAGCCCATACTTAACCAAATCAATAAATCTTTAACCAAGACTAACTACGACATAGTTGTCATGCAGAGACTACATCATATCTTATTGAAGAATTTTACACTATAAGAAACTACGGCGTAGCTCCTCAATATAGCCTACGTCGTAGCTACACCAAGCTAAAAAGGAATACCCACATTTGAATAACTACGACATAGCTCATCACTTAAGGTTACACCGTAGCTTATACGAACCAATTAATACAAGCCACATTTGTGTTATTTTTTCATATTCATTGAGTGGAGAACTCAAAAGTGACGATCAAGGCTTCTATATGAGACGTTTTTCAGTTCTATACACCATCATTTCGAGGGAGGTATCACTTTTAAACATATTTGTATTATTCATTCATCAAACATATAGTAAGAATTATAATGTTTAATCGATCCATGATTTCCTTCATTGTATCTTTTGTAACTTGTAGCATGATTGGCTAAGCACCTTAAGTGCTAGCCTAGTTATGGTTTTGTTACTACATTGATGCATTCATATATAATATCGCTTAGCTATGGATTCTTCGGTATTAGTTTTACACATATCTAATATTGCTTTTTGAAGTTAAACTAATTAAGCTTTCGATATATGAATCAGTCGATGATGGTTTTGAACTTGTTTCACTCGCCATAGATTTTTAATAATATTCACTATGTTGGGTGAATTAGGGTTTTTAATGAATTAGTTTTTGTAATTACTAAATTTGTATTCGGGGTTTTGTGAAAGGAATTAAGAACCCTAATTATATGTTTGGTATTTTAATATTGGGATGAATGTGTAACTCAATCGAGTGTTTTTCATTATATAGGTCCCCATCGGCCCATCTTTTAGCTAAAGGCTCACTTTTAAAGGGTGTTTGTTTTGGTTTATACATGGGCTTACGAGCTTATTTGATTTCGGGTTGGCTTAAATTAAGATTTGTGGGCTTATAAAATTTTATATACCGTAATAAACTTATACAAGCTTACAAGTCTTGAAATAAGCTAAAAATTAGAGCTTATGATATAAAAGCTTATATTAATAAGCTCATAAGCCCACATACAAGATGAAACAAACACCAATTTAGAATCATCAAACAAAAGTTTGATAAGATTAGCTCAAAGAAGAGATCATCAAATCTAACTTTATTATCATCACCCCAATATCGTTGTCATTTTCTTTCTTCACAATCAAATTACTATAAATTTAGTGTAAATAGAATCATACATGTACATTGCATCGTGGCAATTTTACAATAAGCACATTAAATATATACATTTTTATGTATACCAAGACAAATACGTTTAAATTTAAATACTTTGTAATTTAAATACTTTCGAAACATACATTAAAACATTGTCATTATATACAATAGCAAAGCAAACGATCGCGTTTTGGGCTTGCCTAAATGACGCCCTTTAAGGGTTGGGGTTGACTCTTTTAGACTCTTGTTTGACCAAATGACGTAGTTTGATGGCAATATAAGGTCGTTATGGAGTGACATATGCAATTTAATATGGAAACTAAGTTAAATGACGTCATTTTGATAAATGATAGATCCGCATTGGCGGGAAAAAATACATATAAACAAAAGTAAGACAGATAAAAAACTTGAGACACAAAACACATCCACGCTATTAGATTTGAAGCATGAACATTAAAACGAAAATCATTTCAGGTACATGTAAGTGATATATTTTAATTTAATTACTTGATTTATAAGTGATCGTTTTGAAGATTGAGGCTTTTTTAATGTTTACCATATAAAAGTATTGATTCATAAGGTAGAGTTGATAGTCAGAATGTCGCGCACAAGTGATCTTGGGAATGATGTCCTTTTAACTCTATTATATTCTGATTACCTATTCGATGTATTCATCTCTTTACAACTGTATCTACAAATAAATAAGAATCCTCATGTCCACGATTCTCACCCATAACCGCAACCAAATCCTTGACCGTGATCCTCCTTCTAGTCTTTTCATTATTCCCGTAATTCGTCATTTGAATATTATTTGTGTCATAGATTCAGGACTTTTCAAGAAAATCCACTATGGATATTTCCTTCGGTCCTGGATCATACATGGAGTTGATAACGTTATGATATTTCATTCTTGCAATGTTTTGCTTATTTATACTAGTTCAACATGATCATTTTTTATTGTTTATATAATCCAATCACTAAAATGTTCAAAAAGCTTCCTCATCTAGATTATTCTCATGATGATTCACCTTTTTATGGAAATGTTAGATCGAGATTAGCGTTTGATCTAACTAAATCAGTCAACTACAAAGTAGGAGATCCTGGACGCAGATCTTGTTACATTGATCTATAAATTTACTCTTTAGAGACAGACAATTGGACAATATGTAGGGACTGGTTTAACTACTTCAGTTTTGATCATTTTGAAAGTGCGATCTATCAGAATGATGCCTTTCACCAACTAAAAACTAAGAATAGCTAGCTAACACATTAGAAGTTTGAAAGTCCCAGAATATGCCTATTGTAATACTATAACTTGAATTCAAGATAACACTTAGTGATTTACTTTTCAAACGCGTAATGCTTTATTACTTATAAAGAAAGTATTTCAAAGTGTTATGGATCACACTTTTTGAATGACAATGAATAAAAACCCTTTGAACAAGTCAACTTGATTCAAGACTCAAGTTTACAAGTGAACCTAAGAGTCACTGAAACTCAGCGTTGGACTCCAGAGGTTCAAGACGGGAGAAAAGAAAAACTAAATATTCAATGTTACAAGTGATACTTTTCTCCCCTCTTCTATCCCTATTTATAGTAGTACAGGGTTGCTACCTTAGTGGGGGTAGTTGGTACGTGTCATCTTCTGAGTGGAAGCAGTACAATTCATTATACGCATGTGTATTCTTGGACATGCCTTTAACCAACTTTCTGTGAACAGTTCTGCCAACTGTTCACTTTCCCACTAGGATGTACTAGGCTTCTTTATCTTGAATCTTCACTTTGTCCCGCCCAAATTACTTTCTCAGATTCTCCTGCCTAAACTATCAAGGGATAAGGAAAGTCGTTGATTGGTAAGTCTTCAAAGGGTCTGGAGTGACCTCTGAGTATTGCCACCTCAGAGGTCCTCGAACACCATCATATTCCTTCTACATTCCAGCTAATCCATAATAGATGGTGAGTATGAATTCAGATAATCTTCGACTTCTTTGACGTTGTCTTTGACATGAATGTGTCTGGTGTCTGAGGCTTTGCCTTCAGCTAGTCATTGTATCTGTCGTTGGGCTCTACAGCGACACATAACACTTAGTCTAATTTAAATCAAATCTCGACTGGGCCATAGTTAAAACTTTCATTGGTCTAACAATCTCCACCTATTTGAGCATAAATTATACTAAGTATAAAATTATTGTAAGTGAGTACATAGCTTCTTCTTACACATAATTTAACAAACATACTTGAAGTTTTATTGAATAACCTATTCTATTACAGATGCACCAGAAGGTGATTACAAGATATAACATAAAAGGTCTTCAAAAATCAAGATTAAGGTCACATATTTTTTTAGCTTCAGCCTTGTCAGCTCTTAAATTGATCTCCACTTCGAACTCATTTTCCAGAACATTAGCATACTTAGAGTTTAAGATAAGTCCATGTTTGAGTCTGATGAGTTGTATTGTGGAGGCTAACTCAGCTCGCATTCCCTCTGGAAACAATACTCAACAATTCTGTTCATGAACACCATACCTCCTTCAAGCTTTGTATAAGCTTGGTCGTCAATTGGTCTAGCGATTTCTTTGAGGAGTATGATGTTTCTGTACATGTCATCCACAACCACTTCCTATGTGATAAGTATTTCAAAGATCTGTCCCATGGGAGTCTTTTGTTTCATTGTGATTTTGGGTTGATCATCAGATAGTTGGTGGGGCAAAGGAAGTTTGAGCTTATGAGCAATCTCTTTTATCCAGCCAATCTTGGCTTGGATATTCTTCATCATTTGGGCTGCACTAGGCCCAGACTTTTTAGTTGCCAGTGTTAGGAGTTCCAACCACTTAGAGAGTCCCAGACTCTTAAGCTTGAAGTCGTTATCAACTTTGTAGTTGGTTGGTAGGTTCCCTCTGAAGATGTCATGATCACCTTCTTATTTCTATTAGTGAAGCAGTTGTATTTTATGATTGGATCAGGGTTAGCACTTTCATTTACCATCTTCAAATATTCTTCCTTGATCTTGTTTCTCTTGGTTTCAATCTCAGCTAGTTTCCACCTCTGAGCTTCCTTTGCAGCTGGAGTAAGTTGCTTCAGCGCTTCTTTGCTTTTGAGTTCAACCTGCATATGATCAGCCAGCCTCTTATGCTCCTCCATATGAGCTTGTGCTTATTCTATGGTCATGGTGTATTTTCACCAGAGCTTCTGAACTTGTGAAGCTTTAGGAGTTTGATAGAAGATCCTCCTTCTGTTTGGAGAGAACTTAACTTCAAGACTTGTTCTTCTTCATTTACAATATATTTGTCTTTGTCTTTGGATGAGTCACGAAGAGGGGATGGTGAGAAGATAGTTTCATATGGTTTGTTGAGGTTAGAAGCAAAGGCTTCAAACTCTTTGTCAAAGAATGATCTCAGTGGTGTAGGTGTGGGTATGATTGTAGGTTTAAGCTTCTTGGCTGGCTGCTCATTTTCTTGCTCCCCCTTAGATCATTCACCAAATTCTGATGAAACATTGAATGTCTCTGGTGCAGTAGTGGTCTTTTGAGTCTTTGTATCTGTCTTTGGTATGTCATTGGCAGTAGATTCTCCCTATCAAGTGTAGCACCAGACAGGGCTACAACTGATTTAAGCTTACCAACGACCTTTGAGACTAACTCCACCAATTTATTGAAGTCCTTGGACATGTTGGAGAGAGTTATAGAAAGATGACCAATTGGGCCAATCTTTGGAAATTTTAGATTGGCGATCTTTTAAAGTATCTGTAAACTTTTCATCGCATGCTTGGTGCAGTTTGTATATCTCTCAGTGACTTTGGAGAGTTATGCTTTCATGTAGTGTTTGAAAGTTTGCTTCAAAGATTTTTCTAGCACAAGAAATCTCTAGGGTTCAGTTTTGTGAAATTTCACAAATTCATCATGCACAAAAATGCAGATCTCTTTGAGTTCCCTTTGAAGCAGTTTCTTCAAGCGAGACTTGGATGGTTTAGTTGCCTTTACAAGTGCAACGACATTTTCCTTACAACAGCAGTCAGTGCAGTAGACAAGTGTTGATCCAAGCTGATATTTAGCACTGGTGGGAGATTAGCTTTTAAGGTGTCACCCAGAAGTTGAGGCAACAATGATTTGAGTGTGGACTCTAGAGACTTGGTCACAGAGGACTGCAAGTTGTTGGTCAGATCTTGGGCAACATTTGATAGAGTCTGAAGCTCAGACAATATAACATCTTGTTTTATGTCTGGTTTGGACGAGTTGAGATCTCCTCGCTTGACCTAGAGTTACCCAGCACCTGAACACTTAGAAATGTGGGGAATGGGATGGGGTTGAGTTGTTGTTGTTCTTCCCAGAGTTTCTTGGCACCCAGTTCATGTACATCTGGCATTGTGGAGATTGGAACTAGGCTAGGGATTGGTGTTGCTTTTTTCTGGGACCAGAGTAGCTGCAAGTTCTTGGAGATTTGGTAGTGATGTGAGTACAGAGCTTATAACAACGGAAGTTACTTGATGACGTATACTCCCTAGTCGGGCTGGATAGTCCGACTCACGGGTAATACCCGTATCCATCAAGAATGGTTGAAATTATTTGTACAGACCTTCCGGGTATAAAACCATTGTGAATGTACTTTGGTATGTTTACATCACTAAAGCTGATCCGATATGAATGGCAGTTAATGGTGGCGTGATGTTTGGATAGCCAATCGCCTAATATCATGTCAAAATCGTACATGTCCAATGGAAGTGCGTCAACTGGACGAATTTTGTCGTCAAACTCGAGGGTAAGACTCTTGTACCCATGTGTGATGCGTATAGAGTCTCTTAAGGGCGTGGAAATGTTTAAGACATTTTCTAATGGCATAGGGGATATCCTAACACTCTTGGCACAAACAGTAGATATGACCGAATGAGTAGCACCTGTGTCGAATAATACGCATGTAGCTTGATCAAACATATACAAGATTCTAGTTATGGTACCTGTTGACTTGTTGGCCTGATCACGCGAGGTCGTGTACACCCGTCCAGTAGTAGGACGTGGCTTGGAGTCGGCATGTCCAGAAATGCTCTCTATCTCACCCTTATGACAGTCCTTCATGCGATGGCCTGGCTGACCACACTTGAAGCAAGCATCGCTATCATGGTGACACGACCCTGGGTGCCTGTGGTTGCACGTAGTGCATAGAGGGTGAGTATACCCTCCAACGAGTGCCCTAGCTGGCTGGGAGCCTGTTCAGAAAAGTATATGTGAGACATGATTGATGGGTACAAACAGGATAATGTAGAAAAATCGTAAGACGTAAGACCAGATGTAGCTGCACGGTTAGGCTGTGAACCTCTGCGGTCTCGCTCCCTTCCGTTGCCATTATTCCTAGTAGTAGATGCTGAAGTGTCAGAATTATGAATCATAAAGCATGTAACATAAGAAATGAGTAAGTTAGGCACCTGATGCTGTTGGAGTAGTTAGCGTTGTTACGGTAATTGCCATTACCGCCACGCATATCCGAAGAAGAACGGTCTTGGGTCTGACCGTTACCCTTGTGCTGACTCTGCTGCTGTAACACCCCATTTTGATAATGGAAATGTCACATGCAATTATGGAGTGTCATCAAAGCATACAAGGAAAATGTCTAAACATTTCTTGACCATAAAAGGAAAATACCGGAATCAAACATCGGTAGTCCAAATGTAAAGCTCATCACACACAAACATAGTATAATAAAGGAAAGGACTAAACAATGTCCACATCAAATGTATCATAAGAAAGGAAATGCATAAAGTAAGAAGGCTAGACAGCTTCCAGTCCATATGCACGTACTCTTAGTGTCTACGAGCGTCCCTGAGTACCTGCCGTTTTGGGAACATAGAAAAGGAAAATGGCTGAGCAAATACGCTCAGTGCACGGATGTACAATAAAGCATGAATAGGATAAGCATATAACATATAGCAGCGGAAGAAAACTAAGTCCCGAGTAACCTGGTTAAGTCTTGATAAAACTGGTTTTATAGTTTGAAAAGCTTTATGTTTATCTTGTAAAAACTGTTTGTCATATTTTACCATTAGCCAATATAGGTCATGAAAATCCACCGTGCATGAATACTTGGAGGGGTGACCTCATCATGCAAATTAGAGGGGTTGCCTCTAATTTAATATACTGGTTTTTGGGTAGGAGGGATCAGCTCCTTGTGAAGGATGCAAGGCACACACCACATTCACCATGAAATCCTGACTGAAAACATGTAACTAGGATGCACCCATACGCCCCACATGATAAATATAATATAAATGGCCAAAAGCTGAAGGGACGCCACGAGCAATCACTCCGCCGTGGTGAAGTCATAACATCAGTGCCTCTAATTTTATGGTTATGGTACCTCCATAACTAGGTGAAACTGGTCATGCATGTATATGGTTATAGGTATTCTTAATTAAACATAAGCAATCAAACACGTAACTTATACTACGGGAAAACAGTTGGCTGCATACGGGGAATCCTAATAAGGAAAGAATGTCCATACTGAAAGGACGGGAATCCGTACCTTATGTCCAGTGAACGAAGAAGATGAAATGAGAGGAATCCTACTTCCGTATCACTAGTGCTACATAAATACATACATGAATAAGTATCTGCTTACTAAATACGTAGCTGGTTTTATGTCATGCCTTAGCTTATTTTATATGTTCTTACCATGTTTTACTATTTAAAGCCTTAAAATGTGTTTATCTTATATTCTGTTTAATCTGATTAAGTATTTCTGGTATTTCATGCATTATTATACTTACTGTGTAATAAAAAGTAACTTTCCAAAAGTAGCAGGTTTCCTAAAATAGAAAGTTTCCAAAAATAGAAAGTTTCCAAAAATAGAAAGTTTCCAAAAACAAAAAGTTTCCAAAAATAGATTTACTGCTTAAAATAGATAAGTTTCTAAAAATAGAAAGTTTCCATAAATAGATCAGCTGCCTTAATTAAATAAGTTTCTAAAAATAGAAGGTTTCCATAAATAGATTAGCTGCCTTATTTAATTAAGTTTCTAAAATAGAAAGTTTCCATAATTAGAAATAAGCTGGTTAAATAAGCTAAGTATATAAGCCTAAGTGTTTTCATGATTATTTTCTAAGTCATATGATATAATGTATAGTTTAATAATTATTTCATGTAATTAAATTAAACTATAGGTTTAAATATTTAATTAAAGTATAACATGTTTTTAATTAAATAAAGTTAAATACTTAGGTTAAAACATGTATTATTATTTATTAATAATATAACCTAAGTCATGTTAATTAATTAATTATAATCATAGTTTTTAAATAATTAATTAATTATAAGTCTAAAATATAAAAATACTTAGGTTAATTAATTTCATGATTAATAATAATTAAAATAACCTAAGTCATGTTATTAAATTAATCATGTCATTTTATTAATTTAATTTTTAACATAAGATCATAAAAATAAAACTAAACATACACCATGGACCGGATCTAGACTAAAAACCATGAGCCGGACATGAAATCGACACCGTACCCCGAACCAAATCGGGGTACCCCTTGTCTTGATGCTGCCGTGGGACCCACACCAACCAACCGGGACCATATGGTCTCGGTGGTGGTCGGATGGCCCAAACCGAAACCCCCCTTGGGTTCGGTGTAGGCTGCGGCCAAAACAAACACCCCTTAAAACAATACTTTTGATTTTATTAAACCCCAATTCATGTTTAATCCATGATTTTAATTAGGTTTTTGTAAAAACATAACATGTTCTTGATTTATAAAAGATCAAATCAAAAGAAAAAGGTTTAAAAAGGATTTACCGAATTCGTGGATCAAAAGGACGAAGAACAAACACGATCACCAACTAATATTCCCAGATCCAAGATCAACAAACACCTCCTTGTGGTGTTTTGAGGGTGGCGGCCAAAAAGAAGGGAAGGAGGAGGGTTTTTAGGTTTTTGCTAAAATCTTCTGTAAATGTGAAATGAGTAGTGTAAAAATCCTTTAACCCCTTTAGTAAAATTTTACAAATGGGCTTGGCCCATTTGTCCCTTGTAGCTGCGGGTAGGGGGCCCCACATGGGGTACCCGTACCTTTTTCCGTATCTCGATGTTTAGTTATTCGTTCGTGATTATTTGTGTTCGCGTTTTATGTGTTCTCGTTACGTAATTATCGTGATCTAGTATATTTAATTATGCTCGTAATAAATCTATATATGTAATTAATAATAGTTCGTGTTTTAATTACGTTCATGATTTCATGATCGCATGTTCGTGATTAATTATTGTCAAATAATTATTACGTGCTCGTGCGTAGTAAATACTTATCGTGTTCTAACACGTACGTAATACGTAAAATCCTAACACATAATCGTAATCATGCTATATTAGGAAAGTTTTAATCTAGTACGTACGATCTTAAGGGTACTATTCATGGTAAAAGCATGCGGGTTTTACAACTCTTCCCCCTAAAAAGAATAATTTGTCCCCGAATTATAGATAAAGTAAACTGGAAAAGAAGAACATACCCGAATTCAAAATATGAAATGAGGGTAAGAAGCCCGGATAGACTCCTCTATTTCCCAAGTGGCTTCCCGCTCGGTATGATCCCTCCAAAGGATTTTGACGAATGGAATCGTCTTCTTTCTCATGACTCGTTCTTGTCTGTCAAGAACGCGTTCAGGTTCTTCTATAAAAGTGAGATCTTCACGTATCTGTTCCAGTGGATACTGAACCATGTGAAGGGGATGATACTGGTACCCTCTGAGTAAGGACACATGAAACACATTGTGCAGATGCGAAAGCTGCGAAGGTAACACCAATCGGTAAGATACTTCACCGACTCGATCAATGATATCAAACGGTCCGATGAAACGAGGACTGAGCTTCCCTTTAATCCCGAAGCGTCTAACACCACGTGCCGGCGAAACCTTAAGGAAGACGTGATCTCCTACGTTAAAATGTATGTCCCTACGATGCTTATCGGCGTAACTCTTCTGACGTGACCGTGCCTCTTGAATTTTCTACTTAGCTACTGCGATCTTCTCATTGGTCATCTCTATGATTTCTGGTCCTTTGAGTGTTCGCTCACCAACCTGATCCCAGCAGATTGGGGCGCGACACTTTCTGCCGTACAACATCTCAACAGGAGCACATTTGATACTTGCGTGCCAACTGTTGTTGTATGCAAACTCCACCAAACAGATGTAATCGTCCCAATCACCCGTCCATTCCAACGCACATGACCTCAACATATCTTCCAATGTCTGAATGGTTCGCTTCGACTGTCCGTCCGTTTGAGGATGAAAAGCTATGCTAAGCTTAAGTTGTGTACCCCAAGCTTTCTGCAGACTCTTCCAAAAGCGCGAAGTGAATCGAGGATCTTTGTCTGAGACGATGCTGGATGGTGCACCGTGGAGTCTCATGATCTCTCTTCTGTACGTATCTGCGAGTTTACTTACCGGATCTTCCTTGCGGATCGGTAAGAAATGAGCTGATTTGGTAAGTCGATCTACGATAACCCAAATTGCATCGTGCTTCCTCTTGGTAGGCGGAAGACCAGTAACAAAATCCATGGTGATTTTGTCCCACTTCCACTCTGGAATATCTAACGGTTGAAGGAGACCGCCAGATCGCTGATGCTCGATCTTAACCTGCTGGCAGGTAAGACATTTGGAGACGTAAGTGGCCACATCCTGTTTCATACCACTTCACCAAAAGTATTGCTTGATGTCATGGTACATCTTAGTCGAACCAGGATGTATAGAGAATGGGGAGCTATGAGCTTCAGCTAACAAAGCTTCCCGGAGTTCTTGGTCATCAGGAACACAAAGTCTCGTACCTTGCCATACGATACCATCTGCATCTACTCTGAATTCCGTCTGCTTCTCCAAATTCTGTACTATCGCCCAGATTTCTCCGCCATCCTTCTGAGCTTCCTTGATCTTAGAGAGTAACTCGGGTTCTACTCTAAGATTAGCCCAGTAACCGTGCTGTCCACGTACCATGATCTTGATGTTTAGTCGCTCCAAGTCTCTGATGATTTCCTCTTCGATTTTAATGCCGTTGATCATTCCGGACTTCCTGCTAAGAGCATCTGCTACTACATTTGCCTTTCCGAGATGATACTGTAGATTAATGTCATAATCCTTCAACAACTCTAACCATCTCCTCTGCCTCATGTTCAATTCACGCTGAGTGAAGATATACTTCAAGCTCTTGTGGTCTGTGAAAATGTCACATGATTCTCCATATAAGTAGTGCCTCCATATCTTCAATGCAAACACGACTGCAGCAAGTTCCAGGTCATGCGTGGGGTAATTTTCTTCATACGGCTTAAGCTGCCGTGAAGCGTACGCGATCACTTTCCCATGTTGCATGAGAACACAACCAAGTCCCTTCCCCGATGCATCACTGTAGATTTGAAATCCACCCGTACCAGATGGTAGAGTAAGAATAGGTGCAGATACTAGCTTCTGCTTCAGGTCTTCAAAGCTCTTCTCTCGATCTTCAGTCCAGACGAATTTCTCCCCTTTCCGCATCAGTTTGGTCAATGGTAGTGCTAGGCGGGAAAAGTTCTCCACGAACCTACGGTAATAGCCAGCTAAGCCTAAGAAACTGCGGACTTCCGTTGCTGATGTCGGCCTTGGCCACTTAGTAATGGCCTCAACCTTCGCTGGATCCATAGTGATTCCTTCTGCTGATACAATGTGACCTAAGAATGCCACTTTGTCTAACCAGAACTCACACTTGGATAATTTAGCATACAACTGCTTCTGGCGAAGAATCTGTAGTACTGTACGAAGATGGTCTTCGTGTTCCTCCTTAGACTTTGAGAAAATCAAGATGTCATCGATGAAGAAAATGATGAACTTGTCTAGAAATTCATGGAAGATTCTGTTCATCAAATCCATGAACACTGCTGGAGCATTTGTCAGGCCAAATGGCATAACTATAAACTCGTAGTGGCCATAACGGGTACGAAAGGCAGTCTTAGCGATGTCTTGCTCCTTGACCCGTAGCTGATGATAGCCTGACCTAAGATCAATCTTGGAGAAGTGTTTGGCCCCTTGAAGTTGGTCAAACAGATCGTCAATGTGTGGCAGTGGATATCTATTCCGAATGGTAATCTTGTTGAGCTCGCGATAGTCTATGCAAAGACGCATACTGCCGTCCTTCTTCTTAACAAACAAGACCGGTGCGCCCCATGGAGATGCGCTCGGTCGAATGAAACCTCGTTCAAGAAGTTCTTGCAGTTGATCCTTCAGCTCTATGGGAGCCATGCGATAAGGAGCTTTGGAGATTGGTTCAGCTCCTAGAATAAGCTCGATACTGAATTCTACTTCTCGTGCAGGTGGTATGCCCGGAAGTTCTGCTGGAAAAACATCTTGGAATTCCGACACTATAGGTTGATCCTGAATTGATGAAGATTCAGCATCCATGTCGTGAACCGTAGCTAGATAACCCTCGCAGCCATGTGACAGTAGTGCACGCGCTTGTAGGGTAGATATGATTTGTACAGACCGTCCGGGTATGAACCCATTATGAATGTACTCTGGTGCATTAACATCACCGAAGATAACTCGATATGAATGGCAGTCTATGGTAGCATGATGCTGGGATAGCCAATCCATGCCCAAAATCATGTCGAAGTCATTCATGTCCAGCGGAAGTGCGTCGACAGGTCGAACCTTATCGTCAAATTCTAGGGGAAGACTCTTGTATACATGGGTGATTAATACAGAGTCCCTCAAAGGCGTGGAAATAGTAAGCCTATTTTCTAGTGGCATGGGGAGCATCCTAATGTTCTTAGCATAAGCAGTAGAAATAACCGAGTGAGTAGTACCCGTATCGAAAAGAACACATGCAGCTTGACCATACATATACAAGATTCTAGTGATGGTACCTGTAGACTTGTTGGCCTGGTCTCGAGATGTCGTGTAGACACGCCCGGTAGTAGGAGGCGGCTTGGTATCAGCATGTCCCGATGTACCCTCCATCTCGCCCTTACGGCAATCCTTCATAATATGGCCAGGAAGACCACACTTGAAGCACGCATCAGTATTACGGCGACATGGTCCTGGGTGCCTACGGTGGCAAGTAGAGCAAAGAGGATGAGTGAATCCTCCAGCAGGTGCTCTGGCTGGCTGGGAACCTGATAAAACATTTTACATAAGACATGATAATTGGGTACAAAGGACAAATCGGATAATCGTAAGACTGAATACCAGTGATAGCTGGACGGCTAGGCTGCGAACCTCTCTGGTTCTGGTCCCTACCGTTTCCATGGTTCCTGGTAGAAGTTTTGCTAAAGTGTCAGAATATGAGTTATAGCATGAAATCATAAGGAAATGCTTAATATTAGGACCTGCTGTTGTTGGAGTGCCCAGCGTTGTTACGGTAATTATCATTACCGCCACGCCTATCCGTAGCAGAACGGTCGTTAGTCTGACCGTTTCCCTTGGGCTGATGAGGCTGCTGCTGAGTAGCCGGCTGAGACCGGTCCCCAGTTTTCTGCCTGGAAGATATATTTAAAGAGATGATAATTGACATATATGGAAATTATACGGATTGATCACCGCTTGAATACGAATGTTTACCTCTTGTCAGGTCTTTCAGCTTCCTCGAACTCATCTCTCTCCTGCAGCATCTCCAGTTTACGTGCTGCATGGGCCACTTGTGCTACAGTGTTGAACGTAGCACACACCAGATTGTTTGCGACCGATGTGCGAAGAGCCCATCTAAAGTGATGTGCCTGCTCTTCAGAAGTACCTACTGCCGCACCAAGGAAACCAGCTAAGCGAAGAAAGCGCTGCATAAACTCCTTGCTATTCTCCCCAGCTCTTTGTCGGATCCCATGGTACTCTCTCTTGAGCTTGTCCTGCTCAGCCTTGGGAAAGAACTACTCCATCACCCTGTCCTTGAACTGATCCCAAGTCAAACCAGCAACCCACTCGTCACCACCTTCAGACTGCATCAATGCTAACCACCAGTTTAACACATCGCCTTCGAATCGATAGCATGCCAACCTCGCATTGTATGCGGGGTCACAGCCCATAGCATTGAAAATCTTCTCGATGTGAGCCAACCAGCTTTCAGCATCGCTGGGGCTATTTGTCTTCTCAAAAGCTCGAGGGCGGAGCTTGTTGAATCTCTCCAGCCATACTGCTAATGTCACTGGAGGAGGAGGAGGAGGTACCTGATTATGCTGCTGATTGTTGGCAGCTTGAACTTCAGCCCTGATGTCATTCCTCAGTTGAGGAAGCAAAGCTTGCATAGCAGCTTGAATTGCAGCATTGAGCTGCTCCTGTTCGCGTGTGAGAACAATCTGACAGTTTAACATAAAACATATGATTAAACAGATCAAAACATAAAATATATATATACATGAAAAAAATTAATACTAAAATTTCACGAGAAAAATTTTATGCAAGAAAATTTTATGTATGAATGCATGATGCAGTTTTATGAAAACTTTTGTATGCTCGAGAGTGAACGCCTCTGGTCAGTTCACCCAAAACAAAAGACATAGCGAGGGGACGCCTATGGGTCGGTCCCAAATTTAAAAGTTTCGATAAAACACATGCGACTAAATAGGGCCAGTCTTGTACCAACCATTACTTAGTCAAAAATCTTCGACAATGACATGTATATGTATGCTTAAAAATGATGAATGCATGAAAACAACTGTCAGTTGTAGGAAGACCGTAGTGACTACCCACTAATCACAGGTCATATTTGAGAGCCTACAGGTCGAAGCCTTGGCTCTGATACCATAATTGTAACACCCCATTTTGATAATGGAAATGTCACATGCAATTATGGCGTGTCATCAAAGCATACAAGGAAAAATGTCTAAACATTTCTTGACCATAAAAGGAAAATACCGGAATCAAACATCGGTAGTCCAAATGTAAAGCTCATCACACACAAACATAGTATAATAAAGGAAAGGACTAAACAATGTCCACAGCAAATGTATCATAAGAAAGGAAATGCATAAAGTAAGAAGGCTAGACATCTTCCAGTCCATATGCACGTACTCTTAGTGTCTACGAGCGTACCTGAGTACCTGCCGTTTTGGGAACATAGAAAAGGAAAACGGCTGAGCAAATACGCTCAGTGCACGGATGTACAATAAAGCATGAATAGGATAAGCATATAACATATAACAACGGAAGAAAACTAAGTCCCGAGTAACCTGGTTAAGTCTTGATAAAACTGGTTTTATAGTTTGAAAAGCTTTATGTTTATCTTGTAAAAACTGTTTGTCATATTTTACCATTAGCCAATATAGGTCATGAAAATCCACCGTGCATGAATACTTAGAGGGGTGACCTCATCATGCAAATTAGAGGGGCTGCCTCTAATTTAATATACTGGTTTTTGGGTAGGAGGGATCAGCTCCTTGTGAAGGATGCAAGGCACACACCACATTCACCATGAAATCGTGACTGAAAACATGTAACTAGGATGCACCCATACGCCCCACATGATAAATATAATATAAATGGCCAAAAGCTGAAGGGACGCCACGAGCAATCACTCCGCCGTGGTGAAGTCATAACATCAGTGCCTCTAATTTTATGGTTATGGTACCTCCATAACTAGGTGAAACTGGTCATGCATGTATATGACTATAGATATTCTTAATTAAATATAAGCAATCAAACACGTAACTTATACTACGGGAAAACAGTTGGCTGCATACGGGGAATCCTAATATGGAAAGAATGTCCATACTGAAAGGACGGGAATCCGTACCTTATGTCCAGTGAACGAAGAAGATGAACTGAGAGGAATCCTACTTCCGTATCACTAGTGCTACATAAATACATACATGAATAAGTATCTGCTTACTAAATACGTAGCTGGTTTTATGTCATGCCTTAGCTTATTTTATATGTTCTTACCATGTTTTACTGTTTAAAGCCTTAAACTGTGTTTATCTTATATTCTGTTTAATCTGATTAAGTATTTCTGGTATTTCATGCATTATTATACTTACTGTGTAATAATAAGTAACTTTCCAAAATAGCAGGTTTCCTAAAATAGAAAGTTTCTAAAAATAGAAAGTTTCCAAAAAAAAGAAAGTTTCCAAAAATAGAAAGTTTCCAAAAATAGATTATCTGCTTAAATAAGATAAGTTTCTAAAAATAGAAAGTTTCCATAAATAGATCAGCTGCCTTAATTAAATAAGTTTCTAAAAATAGAAGGTTTCCATAAATAGATTAGCTGCCTTATTTAATTAAGTTTCTAAAACTAGAAAGTTTCCATAATTAGAAATAAGCTGGTTAAATAAGCTAAGTATATAAGCTTAAGTGTTTTCATGATTATTTGCTAAGTCATATGATATAATGTATAGTTTAATAATTATTTCATGTAATTAAATTAAACTATAGGTTAAAATATTTAATTAAAGTATAACATGTTTTTAATTAAATAAAGTTAAATACTTAAGTTAAAACATGTATTATTATTTATTAATAATATAACCTAAGTCATGTTAATTAGTTAATTATAATCATGGTTTTTAAATAATTAATTAATTATAAGTCTAAAACATAAAAATACTTAGGTTAATTAATTTCATGATTAATAATAATTAAAATAACCTAAGTCATGTTATTAAATTAATCATGTCATTTTATTAATTTAATTTATAACATAAGATCATAAAAATAAAACTAAACATACACCATGAACCGGATCTAGACTAAAAACCATGAACCGGACATGAAATCAACACCGTATCCCGAACCAAATCGGGGTACCCCTTGTCTTGATGCTGCCGTGGGACCCACACCAACCAACGGGGACCATATGGTCTCGGTGGTGGTCGGATGGCCCAAACCGAAACCCCCCTTGGGTTCGGTGTAGGCTGCGGCCAAAACAAACACCCCTTAAAACAATACTTTTGATTTTATTAAACCCCAATTCATGTTAGATCCATGATTTTAATTAGGTTTTTGTAAAAACATAACATGTTCTTGATTTATAAAAGATCAAATCAAAAGAAAAAGGTTTAAAAAGGATTTACCGAATTCGTGGATCAAAAGGACGAAAAACAAACACGATCACCAACTAATATTCCAAGATCCAAGATCAACAAACACCTCCTTGTGGTGTTTTGAGGGTGGCGGCCAAAAAGAAGGGAAGGAGGAGGGTTTTTAGGTTTTTGCTAAAATCTTCTATAAATGTAAAATGAGTAGTGTAAAAATCCTTTAACCCCTTTGATAAAATTTTACAAATGGGCTTGGCCCATTTGTCCCTTGTAGCCGCGGGTAGGGGGCCCCACATGGGGTACCCGTACCTTTTTCCGTGTCTCGATGTTTAGTTATTCGTTCGTAATTATTTGTTTTCGCGTTTTATGTGTTCACGTTACGTAATTATCGTGATCTAATATATTTAATTATACTCGTAATAAATATATATACGTAATTAATAATAGTTCGTGTTTTAATTACGTTCATGATTTCATGATCGCATGTTCGTGATTAATTATTGTCAAATAATTATTACGTGCTCGTGCGTAGTAAATACTTATCGTGTTCTAACACGTACGTAATACGTAAAATCCTAACACGTAATCGTAATCATGCTATATTAGGAAAGTTTTAATCTAGTACGTACGATCTTAAGGGTACTATTCATGGTAAAAGCATGCGGGTTTTACAGCTGCTGAGTGGCCTGTTGAGACCGGTCCCCAGTCTTCTGTCTGAAAGATGCAATTGTATAGAGAAAATAACTATTTGGATAGTACTGAATGAAATGAAATGATCACCACTGAATGACGAAATATACCTCTTGTCGGGTCTTTCTGCCTCTCCAAACTTATCCCTCTCTTGCAGCATCTCCAAATTACGGGCTTCATCTGCTACTTATGCCACGGTATTGAAAGTAGCACACACCAAGTTATTGGCGACAGATGTGCGAAGAGTCCAGCGAAAGTGATACACTTGCTCCTCTGCAGTCCCAGCTGCTGCGCCAAGGAATCAAGCCAAACGAAGAAACCTCTGCATGAACTCATTGTTGTTTTCCCTAGCTCTCTACCTAATCTCATGATACTCCCTCTTGAGCTTATCTTGCTCAGCTTTCGGGAAGAACTGTCCCATAACCAACTCCCTTAACTGTGCCTAAGTCAACCCAGCCACCTAATCGTCGCCTCCCTCTGACGGTTTCACTGCCTTCCACAATGCAAGCATGTTCCTTTCAAACTTGTAACAGGCTAACCTTGCCTTAAAGATAGGGTCGCAACCCATCGCGTCAAATATCTTCTCAATGTGAGCTAACCAGCTCTCAGCCTCATCGGGGCTGTCAGTCTTCTCGAAGGATAGCGAACGCTGCTTATTGAATCGCTCCAGCCATGTGATCAGTGTAGCTGGAGGTGGAGGAGGAGGATTCTGATGCTGGTGCTGGTGCTGATTGTTGGCAGCTTGCACCTCGGCCCGAATTTCATTCCTCAGTTGAGGAAGCATGGCCTGTATAGCAGCTTGAACTGCTGCATTCAGTTGCTCTTGTTCACGTGTGAGAACCATCTGACAGTGTAAAACAAAATGCATGATTAAACTGATCAAAACATAATATATATACATGAAAAAAAATTATGCATATAAAGATGAAAAAAATTTATGCATGAAAACAGTGTATGAATGCATGACAATGAGAATGACATGGGTTTGGGTGAACGCCTATGGGTCGGTTCACCTAAACAAAATGACATAACGAGGATGAGCGCCTATGGGCCGGTTCATAAAAACAAAATGATTCGATTAAAAACACATGCGACTAAATATGGCCAGTCATGTACCAACCATTACTTAGTCAAAATTCCTACAACAATGATACATGAATAAATGCATGAAAACAAATGTCAGTTCTAGGAAGACCATGGTGATTACCCACTAATTACAGGTCATGTTTTAAGAGCCTACAAGTCGAAGCGTTGACTCTGATACCATAATTGTAACACCTCATTTTGGTAAACAAAATATCACAGGTAATATGGCGTGTCATCAAAGCATGCAAGGTAAATTTCTAAAAACAATAAATGACCATAAATAGAAATACCAGAAAAAACATCGGTAGTCCAAGTATAAGCTCATCACACATGAATATAAGTACTAAAATGGAAAAGGACTAAACTGTAACACCCCCAAATTTATACAACTCAATACAGCGGAAGACTCGTTGGTGTTACGGGATAGCACATTACTCACATCATAGACAACGCATAAACATCGCGTCGTTTAATAATAAAAGCATTTTCATTCATAAATATCAAATTTACATAGGTCCCAAGTCATAGTATTTCATACAAGTTTTACAAAGCATTTGAATGGAAATAATTAATTAAGTGCGGGCCATGAATTCTTTGTCGTCTTTCCGAGTATTACCTTAAGTACCTAAGACAAAACATGTTAAAAGAAAAGGTCAGCGATAACGCCGAGTGAATTCATAGAGTTTAATAAAATCCATCAATATAACTTTGGTATAAAATTATTACCAAAAATCATTTCGTACAAATCATTGTAATAGGCCATAAAATAGCCAAAGTCACTTTTATACAAATCCTTATCGAAAATCATAATATAGGCATTTGCCTTAAAAATCATTATACGAGCCAATGTCGTAAAAACATCATACAATACGTTTGATAACGTTGTATAGATTAAATAAAAACCGTTATATGAATATGGTTATATAAAACCAAAACACGAATATAATATCAATAGTATGACCCTGTATTGCTAGTCAGGCAATACATCGTAATTCGGTGCGTATAGTAGTATTTCGTTAACTGGATTATTATAAGCCGCATGACATTGTTACCTTACTAAACCAAACAACGGGTAGCTAACCCGATACTCAATTTTCCCATCTAAATTAGCGTGTCGTCACAAAGGTCACGCTATGGAAATCTTCTCATACATAAATTCGCTTACCAATCAATGTGGCACGACGGGGATCAACCGTCAAGGCGCGAACTGGGGTGATCGTCCCCAAATAGTACTATTATATGCATAAGCGTCTACCAAATACCGGTAGTTCACAATTCATGCTAATGGGACTTTTAGTGACATAACCTAACTTTAATAATCCATTTTATTTCATCTATCGGGTCCTTTAATCATTTATCGGGTCATACAATCGGGTCATACAATCATTCGGGTCCAAATCAATAAACAAACAATCGGGACAAATGGTGTCCTATTTTATAAAAACTAACATGTTATCTCCCTCGCGGGTTTATAAAACATTTCATAAAAACATTTAAAAGAGTGCGAGGCTATGAACTCAGTTTGATGTGGGAAGGCGGGTTATCGACAATTCGGACGTACGGTACGTGCTTCAATCACGGAAACCTAGACAAATAATACTCGTCTTAGACTCTTGTCCAATGACTTTATAAAAATAACAATTATGTATACATATGATGATTATATATATATGATGATCAAGTGGGTTTACATATTCTCTTTTACTCGTTTTAGTGTTTACGTATTGGTAACTTCTTACTAGTTTACTAATTTGACCTATTTACATGTTTTAGGCCCAATAGGCCCATTACAAGCCCAATATATTATATTAGCCCAATTATACTTTTATTATCAGTATCACATTTTACATGTTGGTCCCAAATGGGTTAAGCCCAATAAATAAGTTTATAAGTGTTTTAGCCTATTTTGTTGTATTATTAGTCCAATAACGTTAATTTAGCCCGTTAATGTCCGTATGTTTTATAGTTCGGGTTTTATCGGTTTTTACTTGTTATATATGTTTATATATCAGTATATGAGTTTATAAAAGTTTTCATTAGACGGGTCCAACCGTCTATGTTTTATTTAACAAAAACGTTAATTTTACGGTAATAGCCGAAAAAGTCGTAAAAATCATATTTATGGTTTTATAACTTATAAAACTTATCAAGCTACCATTTTTATAAAATGTCCATTTATTTATCCTTATACATATTTATATAAATGTATTATATAAGTTAGTGGGTTTTAATTCACATTTTATACTATTTTTATTTGAGTGCTTATATAATACTATTATACTTTAATTTCTAAAATCTGATTTTTATTTTCATGTTCACCAAAACAGTTTTAATTCACATTTTATACTATTTTTATTTGAGTGCTTATATAATACTATTATACTATATAGCGATAGAAGCTCAAATTTTTATGACATAAACTACATGATATGTGCTACATTTAACTCTTCTATAGCTACTATTGAATCAGCCTCTAAGTATTTTCTAAAAATCGTCCAAAACAGTGAACTCAGATTGGTACTCTAAACTTGTTTTGATCATATCTCACTCATCCTAGTGATTCCATTGCATGGTCAACTCTCACATGTGTACAACACATATTACTTACTGTATATCCATTAATCTATGCCATTTTTATCAGTTCATCATATGATTCTTTACTGTTTTATACAGCCAACAATTTAAACAAGATTTTAGCCTTGTTTCTTATAGTTTTTCATCTTTTTAACCATGTTTATCAACACCAAATCCCCACACAATATTTTTAATCATCATTCATCATCATATACATATACATAAGTAAAATAAATACAAGATTACATAATAAAAAATAACAAGAAGATGAGGAGAACAATCTTTATACCACCATGATGATGTAGGTTGTGATCAAGACATGGATTTTGATAGAGAAACTTATGAATAACCAAAACCATCTTCAAGACCACCATTGTTCATGAACACCTTGTGGAAAATCAGCCCCGAGACTCCATGGAAACTCCTCCTTGGATGTTATAATCACCACCAATCAATAGGGTTTCAAAAGGGCTTCAACATATGTGTAAATAACATAAGATTTTATGGTAGAATCAAGATCAAATTAGGGTGTTTTGTGTGGAATAGTGGACGGCAAGATGAGAGAGAGATGAGGGGATGAAAGTTGTTTTGCATGTTAGAAATGAAGTAAATGGTAAAGGTTGATGGCTTTGCTAAGTTGGTGGAGTAGCTTTTAAGCTAAGCTAACAAGTGTTAGCTTAGTTGCTACAAGGTTGACACATCACTTGTGTGGTGCCTCCTTTAGCCGTGGGTTAGTGGGGGTGGGGCAAAACTTTTTTTTGTCTCATTCCCAATTATTTACGGGTACTCCTCGATTCTAGTTTCCTCGATTTACGTGCCCTCGGGTTGTTTTACGAAAAACGTTTTTATAAATTATGAATCAACGACACAAAACGAATCTAATAAAAATTGTTTCATCAAAAACGGAGTTCGAAAACGTAAATACGTAATCCTAAAGTTTCCGGTTTAGTCGTAAAGGACGTTAAAATAAAATCGTAAGTCCTATTCTCTTCTCGTAAATTTGTGAGTTTATGAACCAACACAAATTTAAAACTCCAAAATAATATTCACGGATAAATTTATTTTCTGAAATGTCGGACTGTCACCAAATACGGTGTATGTAAACGTAAGCACGTAACGTTGAATCCTCCGGTTTAGACGTAGTCGATGCTACTTCAAGACGTAAATCCAAATTTCTTCCAAAAAATAAGTGAGTTCATAATATAACATTAAAATAATATTTTCAAATAAATATTGAGAATAAAATATCAATCATAAATTGATGGATTGTCACAGCATTTACCCCTAAACAGGATCTTTGTCCTCAAAGATCATCTTACCTTACTACTCGCTTCTTATAGAGTTAAAGCCATGTGGGTATTTCCTCCACATTCGGTCTTTTCTCACAAGTGTAATTCATTACAATACGCGAGTTTCATGAAACCTAACTACGGGAATAAGATGAGGCTAAATGTTGACTTACTTTCTCTATCCATGATGTTCACGGGTTTTTGATGAATGCAACTTTTCGCTGATCTAAGCTTTATCAAGAAGAATTCAGATTTTCACTTGATAGATATTTTATCAAGTTCAATCTACGAAACATAATTCACGCAGCTTTTGAAGTCCTAGGATAGATCCAGCTTAGATGTCTTTCAAACCAATCTTTTACATCATCTCAATAGTCCCATACAACGGGGACTTATATCCCATGATCTTTTAGATCATCGATTCATTTTTCCATGGCTAAAATTTTTGGCATAACTTCGCTACCCATCTGGCACTTCAAGATCTACATTTCATATTCACATAACCTCCTGCCCACTACTGGCAGTCAATAATCAAATCCTAATTTCAACAATCATTTCAGGTCTCGCGGGTTGGGTATTTTGTAAGGTTAGGTTCGCCATCATAGGAAACCTTAAACCTAAAAGACATGTCCAACTCACAATGGGTGTATGTTGGGTGTCTTCATCCCAACTCCTGCTTACAGATGCTCTAATATAGATCCTAACAAGATTCGATCTCGATACTAACACGATAATTATCTATGGTAATCTCTCCAAAGGAAAACGATTTTACAGTTCATTACCAAGGTCAGTCATTCAAGCATAAAACAAGACTTCTAGTGTTTTGTATCATTACTTTACCTCGTCCCTTCGATTTGGGGTGGTAAACAGTACTCTCATCAAGATTCGTTCTCAATGACTTCTGAGCAAATCTCTAGAAATTCGATGCGAAGCGAGGATTTTGATAGAGATGATTGATACAGGCACACCATGTTTACACAACTCCTTTAAATACAAAAGAGTCAATTTCTACATCAAGAATCTAATACTAACAGGAATGATATTAGCAGATTTGGTCAGTCTGTCGACGATGACCCAAATCGAATCAAATTCAGATGATGACCTTTGCGATAGCTAGACGTTTACTAATGTATGAGGCGATCTTTTCCTTCATAATTTGCCATTAGTTCAACTTCTTCTGATAATGATACATTTAATCAGAAATGACAGGAATAGAATACTTATACTTACAAGATTCCCATATAACTATATCTCACAATCCTCCATATTTAGATAATCACAAGTGGTCATTTATAAATTTAACACCATTGGCTTCTCAATTCTAATGGTTCACATTAGCCGTGAACCCCCTTTTTATTATCTATATTATCCTTTTTACAAACATCAGCTATTTTTAAATTGTTCGGCAATTTATTTTGCACAATCATTATTAAGGAACACATCCTAATTGGTTCTTTATATTTTTTATATAAGGTGTCAGTATCTACATTCACCTTTCTTCATATTTTCTAAGTTTCAGTTTCGTTTCAGCTATCATCTTTATCAGTTTTGCTCAATTCGAAGTCTAAAGCGCTGATAATTATTACAACTAATTAAATATTAAATATTCAATTTTTATGACATGTAAACGTAAAGATTTTAAATTTCTTAGTCCGTCCAATTATATGAAAATGTTCAAAATAATTTTTAATTTAATTAATACGATTTTTGTTGATTTATCAAAAATAATTAATAGGATTCGTAAATGTTCGAAAAATCTTTGTTTATATTTTGGTCAAAATTTTCTTAGTTGAAAAGCAAAAAGTATCGTTTCAAATTTAAAGTAAGTTATGTAGTTTCCTCAATTCTTCTTAAGTTGTCTAGAAGTATACACGAACATTTACCCCTAAACAGAAGTTTAGTTAAATGGTTTGTGTATAAGGGAATAATCCCTAAAAAATCCTTTGTTAAAACATTTGTCAAATATATTTGCACTTTCTTTTTAGTATAACTCAAAGTCTTAATGGCTTTAATCTTTGAAAAGTCAATATAGATTCCGTTATCTTTTAATCACACGGTCAAATAATGTAAAGGATTAAGCCTTAATTCACATGTTAATTATTCAGGGTACAGGTTTTCATGGTTTGGTCAATTCAGGGCAATCTATAATTAATTATTAACTCATTCTTATTCTTATAAACAAATAAATGGTCCTTGATGATCGCAAGCATGAATTTATTAAATTACAGCCTACACACGTGATTCACCAAATTTATGAATGCTACATGTGTATTAGTCAATCCAAACGACATAACATGAAACTCATAATGGTCATTACAAGTTCTGGATGTAATGATTGGAATAGATAATCTTTTTCGCGGACGCGAAGTTGATGATAACCATGCCATGGATCAAATCTTTAAAGCATACGCTAAAACCTTGTAAATGATCGAACAAATCTTCCATTTCGAGTCATGGATATCGTTTTCGATTGTCAATTTACTCCGTTCACAGTAATCAATAAATATAAGAAATAATAACACCATAGCTCTTCATAATGAAGAGCTCGGTAGAATAAAATCTTTCTCCGACAACTACCTCAGTTGTATGGTAATTCTTTTAATTCAGGTGGTGCTGACGTACAGTGCACAAGCCACAAGTGCAGCACCGGGAATATAATCAATACCAATTTCAACTTGCCTTAATGGCGAAAGTCTAGGTAATTCACCAGTAAATACTTCCTAAAGTTTCAGATAACAGAAACATCTTTTAATAAATTCATTTTAGGTTCTTTCTAGATTATAATATCTATGACTATTTCACAATCATTCATGGTATAATTTCAAGCCTAAATGCAGGATATGGTCATCCATCAAGAATTATTTAGATCATTTTTGATAATCAACATCTTATCATTTAGGGGAATTCTATTCGAGTTCCCATCAATTAAGACAATGTCGTCATGTCATAATCAATCAATCCATTTTATTGGCACTATCAACTTCCCAGTTTTATTGCCGTCGATAAGATGTGATCTTCTCAAAAGACTAATAATAACTCATAATCCTTCACAAATTCAAGGATATATAGAGACACAACTAACTTTAAAAGATTAAGGTAAACGCATAATCTACGCGAGAGAATTTCAATTCATATATAGACGAAAACATTTAACGAATATGAATATATCACATGTTTTCATAATTTGAGTACGCATTCGAAAGATCCTCGGATCGTTACCCAGGTTATTCAAATGAAATCAAATCAAAAGAAATGATAAGAACGCCGATACATCCAGTCGGGTATCAACACTCGGTAATCAGATACTTTTCCTAAGAATCTCACTACGGGAAAATCGGACAAGGAAGAATTGTCAATTGTCAAATAAGACAATTTCCACAGATGAGTAAATTCGACTCAGAAGAATAGATGCTACAGGCACATATGTAGGTGTCCCTAACACTATGTCCTTATTTTTCACTTCTTGCAGATCTCATAAATTTTAATCTTTCATAATCTTCAAAGAAAATTTAGTGTTTATTAATCAGTTTTATGATGACTACTAATCAGCCTTGCATGGTCCATTCCAAATTATATGTAGGCGCACAACTATATACAATTTCAAGATTAACGATGCAATACTCAGTTCGTCAAAATTTTATCATCATGTTTATAATAAAAATATTTTCGTGCTTAATTCTTAAATAAGAATCAAGAATAAATTTACAAAGATTTTCTTTGTTATGAAAACAATTAAGTTTTCCAAGGTGTTTTATAAACAACTTCATTTCGATAATGATCACTTATAAATCTTACTTTGAATAATCCTTATAGTGATGAAAATTCAATTTTTTTCTCGAGGGATACTGTTTTATCTTATAAAAATAATGAGTGATCTGCAAAAGAGTGATGGAAAGTTGTTCACCAAGAACTAACTACAATATGATAGGAAATGAGCTTAGCCAAATAATCATGAGGTTCATGACCTCGATGGCACTCAGGAATACAAAGAGAATAATCCACAACGTAACTCAATTCGAGATGAGTACTTGTTCAATGGTTGCATCACTAATGCGAATCATTAGGAAGAAGCAAGAAAAGATAGATATCATCGATACATGTAGAATTTAGCAATCACAGGTAATCTTTTTCATTAATCACAAACAAGTCAAAATTGTACCGTAACACATTACATGTCACTATGTCATACAATTCTCAGAACTCATCCTACCAACTGATGTCTTAGTTAAGTTAGGGATTTTCAAAAGATACCACAATGAATACTAATCTACAAGAGTCATTAGGTGTCCCACCTGTCCCGGAAGATCCATCGGTCCCAATTCAGAAGAAGATTTCTTCAATTTATTTATTGGACACTGGGCATCCTCGTTAGTGGACAATGGCCTAGGAACAACCCTTAACACGAACCTACAATCATTTAAAACCTCATAATTCAATCACAGAACTTAACGACTTCCTCTTAACAATTTCATATTCCATACTAGTTAAATTTTACTTTATTCAAGTTTTAACCAACTTATACTCAATGCGATATCCTACTTCATTCTCAAATACTTTCAACCTTATTCTTAGACCTTAATAGGGCAATAAAAGCTCGATATGAACAACACTTAATTTCCAATCCTATAGCTCGTACAACAACAATTATTAAATGAGTCTCTAGTATGAAATGACTCATACATTCAATTAGACTTCTCGGAAAGGTACTAGTGGCATGAGGCTTTTGGGTAATGGTTCCAATAACAGCCTCAAGTGCAACATTCACCCCTTTTGATTTCAATTTAAGAATTGGATGACAACGAATCAGATGACATCTTTCTAGGTGGTAAAGTTTTGTCAAACTCCACTCTATAAGGAAAGATTGTCATGACATCGATATCAGATTTAATCTCGCCAATTCTTCTTCAATATCACAATCAACTAACATCAACATTTCTACGAATATCAACCATTTGTTTGGATCATAAATATCCACAACTTAGTTTAGATCTAGGATAGCTAGAATTCCTACGAGAATAGCTTCGATTAATTTACTAGGCGATTTAGGGTTCCTTGTGACAATCTACGTCGTATAAATACCTCGTATAAATATCAAAATAATCATCAAACAATCTTGTAATAAAATTACATCAATATATATATAATCCAAGTTATATATGTATTAAAATAACACTTCTTAGTCTGGTCTTGTCGGTAACTCGGGAATTCTTCGGCACCGTTATAGTCAAAAGATTTTTAGACATTTTTAGAAAAATGTTTATAGTTAAAAGATTTTGAAATGTTTTATTCAAAACCTTGGTTTTAAAAATCTTTCGTTCTCTATAACGAGAGCTCTGGTACCAAACTGTAACACCCCCAAATTTATACAACTCAATACAGCGAAAGACTCGTTGGTGTTACGGGATAGCACATTACTCACATCATAGACAACGCATAAAAATCACGTCGTTTAATAATAAAAGCATTTCCATTCATAAATATCAAATTTACATAGGTCCCAAGTCATAGTATTTCATACAAGTTTTACAAAGCATTTGAATGGAAATAATTAATTAAGTGCGGGCCATGAATTCTTTGTCGTCTTCCCGAGTATTACCTTTAAGTACCTGAGACAAAACATGTTAAAAGAAAAGGTCAGCGATAACGCCGAGTGAATTCATAGAGTTTAATAAAATCCATCAATATAACTTTGGTATAAAATTATTACCAAAAATCATTTCGTACAAATCATTGTAATAGGCCATAAAATAGCCAAAGTCATTTTTATACAAATCCTTATCGAAAATCATAATATAGGCATTTGCCTTAAAAATCATTATACGAGCCAATGTCGTAAAAACATCATACAATACGTTTGATAACGTTGTATAGATAAAAAAAACCGTTATATGAATATGGTTATATAAAATCAAAACACGAATATAATATCAATAGTATGACCCTGTATTGTTAGTCAGGCAATACATCGTAATTCGGTGCGTATAGTAGTATTTCGTTAACTGGATTATTATAAGCCGCATGACATTGTTACCTTACTAAACCAAACAACGGGTAGCTAACCTGATACTCAATTTGCCCATCTAAATTAGCGTGTCGTCACAAAGGTCACGCTATGGAAATCTTCTCATACATAAATTCGCTTACCAATCAATGTGGCATGACGGGGATCAACCGTCAAGGCGCGAACTGGGGTGATCGTCCCCAAATAGTACTATTATATGCATAAGCGTCTACCAAATCCCGGTAGTTCACAATTCATGCTAATGGGACTTTTAGTGACATAACCTAACTTTAATAATCCATTTTATTTCATCTATCGGGGTCCTTTAATCATTTATCGGGTCATACAATCGGGTCATACAATCATTCGGGTCCAAATCAATAAACAAACAATCGGGACAAATGGTGTCCTATTTTATAAAAACTAACATGTTATCTCCCTCGCGGGTTTATAAAACATTTCATAAATACATTTAAAAGAGTGCGAGGCTATGAACTCACATTGATGTGGGAAGGCGGGTTATCGGCAATTCGGACGTACGGTACGTGCTTCAATCACGGAAACCTAGACAAATAATACTCGTCTTAGACTCTTGTCCAATGACTTTATAAAAATAACAATTATGTATACATATGATGATTATATATATATGATGATCAAGTGGGTTTACATATTCTCTTTTACTCATTTTAGTGTTTACGTATTGGTAACTTCTTACTAGTTTACTAATTTTATCTATTTACATGTTTTAGGCCCAATAGGCCCATTACAAGCCCAATATATTATATTAGCCCAATTATACTTTTATTATCAGTATCACATTTTACATGTTGGGCCCAAATGGGTTAAGCCCAATAAATAAGTTTATAAGTGTTTTAGCCTATTTTGTTGTATTATTAGTTCAATAACGTTAATTTAGCCCGTTAATGTCCGTATGTTTTATAGTTCGGGTTTTATCGGTTTTTACTTGTTATATATGTTTATATATCACTATATGAGTTTATAAAAGTTTTCATTAGACGGGTCCAACCGTCTATGTTTTATTTAAAAAAAACGTTAATTTTACGGTAATAGCCGAAAAAGTCGTAAAAATCATGTCTATAGTTTTATAACTTATAAACTTATCAAGCTACCATTTTTATAAAATTTCCATTTATTTATCCTTATAAATATTTATATAAATGTATTATATAAGTTAGTGGGTTTTAATTCACATTTTATACTATTTTTATTTGAGTGCTTATATAATACTATTATACTTTAATTTCCAAAATCTGATTTTTATTTTCATGTTCACCAAAACTGCCATATCTAGAGTTCTATATGGAGATAGAAGCTCAAATTTTTATGACATAAACTACATGATATGTGCTCCATTTAAAGCTACTATAGCTACTGTTGAATCAGCCTCTAAGTATTTTCTAAAAATCGTCCAAAACAGTGAACTCAGATTGGTACTCTAAACTTGTTTTGATCATATCTCACTCATCCTAGTGATTTCATTGCATGGCCAACTCTCACATGTGTACAAGACATATTAATTACTGTATATCCATTAATCTATGCCATTTTTATCAGTTCATCATATGATTCTTTACTGTTTTATACAGCCAACAATTTAAACAAGATTTTAGCCTTGTTTCTTATAGTTTTTCATCTTTTTAACCATGTTTATCAACACCAAATCCCCACACAATATTTTTAATCATCATTAATCATCATATACATATACATAAGTAAAAGAAATACAAGATTACATAATCAAAAATAACAAGAAGATGAGGAGAACAATCCTTATACCACCATGATGATGTAGGTTGTGATCAAGACATGGATTTTGATGGAGAAACTTGTGAATAACCAAAACCATCTTCAAGACCACCATTGTTCATGAACACCTTGTGTAAAATCAGCCCCGAGACTCCATGGAAACTCCTCCTTGGATGTTATAATCACCACCAATCAATAGGGTTTCAAAAGGGCTTCAACATGTGTGTAAATAACATAAGATTTTATGGTAGAATCAAGATCAAATTGGGGTGTTTTGTATGGAATAGTGGATGGAAAGATGAGAGAGAGATGAGGGGATGAAAGTTGTTTTTCATGTTAGAAATGAAGTAAATGGTAAAGGTTGATGGTTTTGCTAAGTTGGTGGAGTAGCTTTTAAGCTAAGCTAACAAGTGTTAGCTTAGTTGCTACAAGGTTGACACATCACTTGTGTGGTGCCTCCTTTAGCCGTGGGTTAGTGGGGGTGGGGCAAAACTTGTTTTTGTCTCATCCCCAATTATTTACGGGTACTCCTCGATTCTAGTTTCCTCAATTTACGTGCCCTCGGGTTGTTTTACGAAAACCGTTTTTATAAATTATGAATCAACGGCACAAAACGAATCTAATAAAAATTGTTTCATCAAAAACGGAGTTCGAAAACGTAAATACGTAATCCTAAGGTTTCCGGTTTAGTCGTAAAGGACGTTAAAATAAAATCGTAAGTCCTAGTCTCTTCTCGTTAATTTCTGAGTTTATGAACCAACACAAATTTAAAACTCCAAAATAATATTCACCGATAAATTTATTTTCTGAAATGTCGGACTGTCACCAAAGGCGGTGTATGTAAACGTAACCACGTAACGTTGAATCCTCCGGTTTAGACGTAGTCGATGCTACTTCAAGACGTAAATCCAAATTTCTTCCCAAAAATAAGTGAGTTCATAATATAACATTAAAATAATATTTTCAAATAAATATCGAGAATAAAATATCAATCATAAATTGACGGATTGTCACATAAACAACGTCCAAAGAAATAACGTAGCATAATGTATGGAAAATGCATAAAGTAATGAAGGCTAGATAGCTTCCAATCCGTATGCACATACTCTTAAAGTCTACGAGCGTCCTTGAGTACATACCGTTTGGGAACATGAAAGGAAAACGGCTAAGCATAACGCCCAATGAACAGATATACAAGTATAACATGAAAATACATAAGCATAATAAGACTAATAGCAGCGGAAATGTATAAGTCCTAGATAACCTGGAACATGTTCATAAAACTGGTTTTATAATTTGAAAAGACTTATGTTTTTATATGATATAGGTCATGAGGTTCCACTGTGCATGAACACTTGGAGGGGAGACCTCATCATGCAATTAGAGGGGTTGCCTCTAATTAATTAGTCTGGGTAGGAGGGATCAACTCCTTGTGAAGGATGCAAGGCACACATCGCATTCACCATGAAAATCCTGTAAAACGTGTAACTAGGATGCACCCATACGCCCCACATGATAATAGAAATATATGGCCAAAATGGTAAAGGGACGCCACGAGCAATCACTCCGCCGTGGAGAAGTCATAACACTGGTGCCTCTAGTGTTATGGTTATGGTACCTCCATAACTATGTGACACTAGTCATGCATGTATATGGCTTAGGCATTTAAAACTGACATAAGTAATCAAAACATATAAAAACATATACTTGGGAAAACAGTTGGCTGCAAACAGGGAATCCTAATAAGGAAATAATGTCCATACTGGGGACGGAAAATCCGTACCTTGTGTCAAGTGAACGAGGAAATATGAAAGGATGAATAGTCCTACTCCGACCTCACTAATGCTACATAAATAAGGGACATGTATAAGTTATCTGATTACTGAGTACGTTATTGGTTCTAGCATGTTCTTAACTTGTTTTATATGTTCTTGTCTTGTTTTACTATTTTAAATGATATACTATATTAATCATGTATTTCATGTTTTCTGATTAAGTATTATTTTGTATTCTTGTATTATTATACTTGTTGTGTAATAATAAGTAACTTTCTAAAAATAGCAGATTTCCTATGTGACACCCCCAAATTGGTCAAATGCAGCGGAAATAATATTTGGGTGTCACGTAGGTGGATCAACAGTAGATAGTATGTAGAGCAACATATAAAAGATTATCAATATAATTATTACATGAATTAAAGTGCAAATGTTATAAAAATTGTCTTAAACATTTATTCAACAGTTTGGATGATTTCCCCGTTTGTAAAACCCCAGATGAGCTCTGTAAATGCAGCCTATCATGATGCTTGTCTCTATGCACATCAACTACCTGCTTCAGTAACCTGAGAAAACATGCTTAGAGAGTCAACATAAAGTTGGTGAATTTACATGTTTAATTAATTAAATAAATTAAGTTTGGATAATAAACATTCACTGAAGTAGTAATGCACATAGCATCATCACTTAAAGGTAACTACATTCCCTATTACCCGAAATTGACACTTGACACGTTAGGACTACAACATATGAGGACCCTTTGCATTAATAAAAATACACCCAATATTCCGTTCCGACATGATAAACATCTGTTGTCCTGGCCCAGGCATAGTGAGCGTTACTCAACCAGATGAGGATGGTCAATCCCAAATAGATCTATTTATACATTCAGGCAATTCAATAATTTTAACAATTTCAGTTCCCGGGTAAAGGAGGCATTCTACAATAGGCAAATGTAATCAAAGGTTTCGTAGTTCAGTCTATGTCCGTCAAGTAAAAATATGTTGCATGTTTTCTTCCCCATAAAAAGGTTTAAAAGTTTATCAATATATAAAGTGGGGCCATGAACTCAGCTTAGTAGTACAACAATAAGTCACAAGAAATCCAACGTACGCTCACGACACAGTTAACAGCCTAAATAATTATACAGTCTTAGTAAATACATAACATAATGCATAAAAGTCTCTGAATAAATTTATGCATGCTTATACTAGTTTTAAGCATTTTATTACGATCTCTGTAATTTAATTTATCGTTGTACAAGTAGTAGAAGTATTTATTTTTAAGTACGAAATAAATAATATCGTTTAAGTAATTAATTTGCTTGCTTAATATTGCCGTACTTGTACCGTTGTAAAGTGGTTTAAATATTTATAAAAGAAAGTTTTATATATATTTTCAATGTGGGAAAATAATAATAAATATAATTAATATATTTACTTTTATAAATTACTCGTATTTAATTTATATAACTTATATAAATGACGTTTATAAAATGTATAACATTTTATTTAATTTAATTTAAATTACACTTTTTAATATTAGGATTATATATATAATTAGGGTTTAGTTAATTTTAGGAATTTGCAATTTAGTCCATCATATATATAATAAATACTCGCGGCATATTTCCATAAACACCCCTAGGGCTTATATTAGTTTCATTAAATGGAAAAACAAGCCCCTCGAGTTACACGTATAACTAGGGCTTGTAATAGTTTCGCATGTTGCCACTTTTGGTCCTTATAGCTTCGGCTTAGGTTTGTATGTAAAAGATTTTACAAAACAGTCCCTAGGGCTTGGAACACTTTTGGCTTATGTCATTTTTAGTCCCTAGGTTTAGAGTTAGGGTTTTTGACTTTACACATGTGGCGAAAATGGTCCCTAGGGTTTCTAAGGGTTTCGGCAAGAGGCATAAGTGGTCCTTAGTGTTCTATTAGGTTTACACAATTGTAATTAACTTACAAGGATACAAAACATCCCCTATACTTTGATTAAGTTTCGAATAGTATGTTTTCCAACCCTATACTTTTGCATAATTACACTATAGGTCCTTATCTTTGACATTTTGTTAAAATGAGTTTCCAAAAGTCATGTTTTAAACCTTAGACTTATTTAAATTACATTTTGATCCGAAAGTTTGGTGTTTCACCATTTTGATCGAAACTTATAGAAATTACATATTTGGCACAAAAGTTTTATGATTTATATTTTTGACACATGAAAAGTTTATTTTAAGCATAAATATCTTAATTGGATTTATGAAGCATAAGTGGGCCTAGTGGGCTCCTAGTTTTTATTGGGCTTATATTTTGGGCTTAATGGCCTAAATTAGCTTAGTGACTATTCATTAGGCTTACTAGTTCATTAAGGCAAACTAGATAATTATATTAGGAGGAAACATAGACCTAGTGATTTCTAAGCTTTCTATTACAAGTCTAAGTTATCCATCAACCCAAAAACCTTAACATGGCTCACGGCTAATATATATATGCATGGGGTTTTCATGATTTTTCTAGGTTAGCATGTTTATAAGTTCATGGTTGTTATAGTTATCTAGATTTTCATCACCTTATGTGACATATCATTTTTAGCCGTAATTTATCATAAGTCTAGGTTTTCTAGATTTGAGTTTATATCAAGTTTATACTAGGAGTTTCATATGTATGTTCATGTGAATGAAAAATGAAAGTATTTAAGAAAGAGTTAAGCTTTCATGGTAATTACTTGTTAGGTGAGTTTAAGGAAAGACACGTGAACTAGGAATGACTTGAGCTTGTGATCAACAATGGTGGAAACCCTTCAACAAAATCAAGCCGTGGCCTTCTTTGGTGTTTATAGGGTTCTTGTATTGCCTTGTAATGTAAGTTAGGTGTAGTGAAGAGTAATGATTAGCATTTATGTACTGTGATACATGTTTTAAGGTTAGTAAATGTTGTATTAATGGAGCTTGGTGAATCTTGGTGAAGAGAGTAAAAGAAGCCGTGGGTTTTGAAGAGAGAGTGAGGGATGATTTGAAATATTTTGTGTTATGAATCTAGTGGTATCCGAATATATGGAAGAGAGGGGATGATATTGATGTATCTTGTCCTATGTACTTCGATATCTTTGATAGATATGTGTAAGATATGAAGTGATATGCATGTACCATACCAAAAATAACAAATGAACTTTCCATTCCATCTAACTCTTGCCGTGTGTTTGAGGTCAAAGGGGGCAAGGTTTGATATGTATAGTGTTCCATGTATGGCTACATAGTGTGTTGTATGGTGACATGGTATTAATACTTGACTTTGGTGGCTTGGTTACTTGTAACTTTGCATGAATTAATGAATGTGTAAGTATATACACACGTCTATATTAGGTATAGTGGGGGTAGATATTGTGTTAACTTGTCTAAAATTGGGAGTTAACTTAAGTCTATGTAATATAGTGTAGGTACTTGTAAGGTTTCTAGGTATTTTGGTTAAACCTTTAGGTCATTTGGTGTAAGTATATAATGTGTATGACATTATAAATATTATACTTGAGAAACATAAATAAGTGTCAATGTGAGATAATAGACATCGTTTTGTGGTGACATATGTTTGTTCATAGTATAAGGTATATGTAAATATGTACATATAATATTTAACCCAGGTACTTAATAAATTAAGTAAATATAATCATAGTTTTCCAAAAATATGTACTGAGGTGATGAGTCCTTGTTTAAAAATGTGGCCAGTCTATTGCCAGAATAGTCAGAAAAGACTAAAGGTTCATATATATATATATATATATATATATATATATATATATATATATATATATATATATATATATATATATATATATATATATATATATATATATATATATATATATATATATATATATATATATATATATATATATATATATATATATATATATATATATATATATATATATATATATATATATATATATATATATATATATATATATATATATATATATATATATATATATATATATATATATATATATATATATATATATATATATATATATATATATATATATATATATATATATATATATATATATATATATATATATATATATATATATATATATATATATTAAAAATAAATATGAAATGATAGTATGACAAATGAAGATGATACTTAATAAATCATATAAAAGTGGAATTATAGAGATTCCAAAAGTAAAGAGTACAACAGTTGACAAACTCAATAAGGTAAAATCAGAGGTTTTACAGCACAATCCCGTTATTTTAGCTTTGTCCTCTAAGCTTAAGATGAAGTCACCTGTTAGGTGAAAAAATGTGGGTACTTGGTTTTGAACGAGTCTTCTCGTTCCCATGTGAACTCAGGACCTCTCCTCGAGTTCCAACATACTTTGATCAACGGGATGCGACTGCGTTTCAACTTCTTAACCGTTCTCTCCATGATTTCTACTGGTTCTTCTGTGATCTGGAGTTTGTCGTCAAACTGAACTCCTTCCAATGGCATAGCCAATGGTTCTTCAACGTAGCACTTCTTCAGATTAGACACGTGGAAAGTAGAGTGTACCCGGCTTAATTGATGGGGTAACTCTAAACGATAAGCTACCTCCCCTATCCTAGCTATTACTTTGAAAGGTACAACATAACGTGGATTCAGTTTTCCACGTTTACCAAAGCGTACGACACCCTTCCAAGGTGATACCTTGAGCATGATGCGGTCACCTACTTCAAATTGCATAGGTGTGCCCTTCTGGTCCGCGTAGCTCTTTTGTCGATCACGAGCAACTTGAATTCTTTGCTTTATGAGGACGATCTTGTCGGTAGTCTCCTGGATTAACTCGGGTCCAGTGAGCTGAAATTCACCTACTTCTGCCCAACACACAAGTGAACGGCACTTTCGACCATATAGTGCTTCAAAAGGGGCAACCTTGATACTGGCGTGATAGCTGTTGTTGTAGGAGAATTCCACTAAAGGAATGTGGTCAAACCATCCATTTCTAAAGTCAATCACACATGCTCGTAGCATGTCTTCTAGAGTCTAGATGGTTCGTTCACTTTGACCGTCGGTGTGTGGATGATAAGCAACGCTCATGTCCAAATTTGTACCTAAGGCCCGTTGAAAAGCCTACCAAAATTTCGATGTGAACTTACCGTCTCGATCACAGATTATTGAGACGGGTATTCCATGTTTGGTCACTATCTCCTTCAGGTATGTCTTTGCGAGCTTTGTCAGAGAATCATTCTCCCTAATTGGTAGGAAATGAGCGGACTTGGTGAGTCGGTCGACGATTACCCAGATAGTATCGTAGCCATGAGATGACCTTGGGAGTTTGGTGACAAAGTCCATGGTGATGTTGTCCCACTTCCATTTTGGTATCTCGGGCTGTATAAGTAAGCCTGATGGTCTCTGGTGTTCAGTTTTGACACGTGAACATGTCAAGCACCTCTAAACATAGGTGGCGATGTCAGCTTTCATGTTTGGCCACCAGTATAGCTTCTTCATATCCTGATACATCTTTTCAGATCCAGGATGTATAGAATATTTAGACTTTTGAGAGTCGTGCATGATCACGTTTCTCAAATCTCCATAACAAGGTAACCAACTCCTCCCGTGAAGGCATAGGGTTCTGTCTGCTCTTGGTTCTAACTTCTCCTTGGTAAGGTCGGTTCTGAGCATTCCCCCGACGTCTTCCTTCACGAGGTTTTCTGGTACTTGGGCTTGGGTCTGAGCTTCCAATATCTGCTTGGGTAGGTCCAAGCTGACTGTCATAACTAGTGCTCGGGCTCTCATAGGAGGGTCCGTTTCCTTACGGATTAGAGCATCGGCAACCACCTTTGCTTTACCGGGGTGGTATTTGATCTCACAGTCGTAGTCACTTAACAACTCAATCCAACGGAGTTGTCTCATGTTCAGCTCCTTCTGATCTGGTATGTGTTGTAAACTTTTGTGGTCAGTATGCACCGTACACTTTGTTCCGTATAGGTAATGTCTCCAGATTTTAAGAGCAAATACTACGGATCCAAGCTCTAGATCATGAGTGGTGTAGTTATTCTCGTGCTTCTTCAGTTGTCTTGAAGCATAGGCAATCACTTTCATTCTCTGCATCAATACTGCACCTAAACCTTTGTGTGAAGCATCACAAATATACAACAAAATCATCGTTGCCCTTAGGTAAGGCTAATATAGGTGCACTACACAACTTCTGCTTGATCAGCTGAAAAGATGATTCTTCCTTCTCTCTAAGTCGAACTTTATTCCTTTCTGAGTGAGTTTGGTCATTGGTTTGGCTATTTTGGAGAAATCTTCAATAAATATGTGGTAGTACCCGGCAAGGCCTAGAAATTGGCGGATCTCCGTCAGCGATTTAGGGGATACCCAATCTTTGACAAATTCAAAATTTGCTTGATCTACGTGAATACCGTCACAATCAATAACATGACCGAGGAATTGCACTCTGGGAATCCAGAATTCACATTTGGAGAATTTAGCATAAAGTTGTTCCTCTTTGAGTACCTTTAGTACTTGTGCAAGGTGTTCCCCGTGTTCTTGTTCGTTCTTGGAATAAATGAGTATATCGTCAATGAAGACTATCACGAATTTATCTAGGTAGGGTCTACACACACGGTTCATAAGATCCATGAAAATGGCTAGTGCATTGGTCAACCCAAATGGCATAAACTAGAATTCATAATTACCGTTACTGGTTCTGAAAGTTGTTTTTAGAATATCTTCCTCCCTGACTCTCAATTGATGGTATCCAGATCTCAGGTCGATCTTGGAATACACACTTGACCCTTGTAGTTGGTCAAATAGGTCGTGAATGCGAGGAAGTGGATAACGATTCTTCACAGTTAACTTATTCAGTTCTCTGTAGTCGATGCATATTCGGAAGGAACCATCTTTCTTTTTGACAAATAAATCAGGAGCTCCCCACGGAGAGGAACTGGGTTGGATGAATCCTTTGTCAGATAAATCCTGAAGTTGTTCAGCTAGTTCTTTCATTTTTGATGGTGCCAACCGGTATGGAGCTTTAGCCACAAGTGCAGCTCCGGGAATCAAATCAATTTGAAATTCCACTTGTCGGGTTGGTGGTAAGCCTGGCAACTCATCAGGAAAGACCTTGGGAAAATCTCGAACGATAGGTACGTCCTTGATTTGTTTCTTCTCGTGTTTGTCTTCCTCATCTGTTTGAGAAATATGAGCTAAGAAGATAGGACATCCTCTCAACAAATATTTCAGAGCTTTAGTACAAGAGATAACACTAAGTCTAGTGTCAGTAAGGTCAGTGTTACCGTCTCCTCGTATGATCAAGGTTTTGTTTCCCCACGGAATACGGACTAGTTTTTCATCACAAACAATGACTGCTTGGTATCTTGCCAACCAGTCCATGCCAATAATAACGTCAAAACTACCAAGGTTTACTAGGATAAGGTCAATGTTGAAGGGATGTTTAGAAAGATTTAAGGTACAACCTCTAATGATAGTGTCAGCATCTACATTAATATAAGTACTGAAATGGAAAAAGGACTAAAGAACGTCCAAAGAAATAACGTAGCATAATGTATGGAAAATGCATAAAGTAATGAAGGCTAGATAGCTTCCAATCCGTATGCACATACTCTTAAAGTCTACGAGCGTCCTTGAGTACCTGCCATTTGGGAACATGAAAGAAAAACGATTGAGCATAACGCCCAGTGAACGGATATACAAGTATAACATGAAAAGACATAGGCATAATAAGACTAATAGCAGCGGAAATGTATAAGTCCTACATAACCTGGAACATGTTCATAAAACTAGTTTTATAGTTTGAAAAGACTTATGTTTTTATATGAAATTTTTATTAATTAGCCAATAGCCCATATAGGTCACGAGGTTCTACCGTGCATGAATACTTGGAGGGGAGACCTCATCATGCAATTAGAGGGGTTGCCTCTAATTAATTAGTTTGGGTAGGAGGGATCAACTTCTTGTGAAGGATGCAAGCCACACATCACATTCGCCATGAAAATCCTATAAAACGTGTAACTAGGATGCACCCATACGCCCCACATGATAATATAAATATATGGCCAAAACTGTAAAGGGACGCCACGAGCAATCACTCCGCCGTGGGGAAGTCATAACACTAGTGCCTCAAGTGTTATGGTTATGGTACCTCCATAACTAGGTGACACTGGTCATGCATGTATATGGATTAGGCATTTAAAACTAACATAAGTAATCAATATATATATAAAACATATACTTGGGAAAACAGTTGGCTGCAAACGAGGAATCCTAATAAGGAAAGAATGTCCATATTGAATGACGGAAAATCCATACCTTGTGTTCAGTGAATGAGGAAAGATGAAAGGATGAATAGTCCTACTCCGAACTCACTAATGCTACATAAATAAGGGACATGTATAAGCTGTATTACTGAGTGCGTTACTGGTTCTAACATGTTCTTAGCTTGTTTTATATGTTCTTGTCTTGTTTTTCTTTTTAAATGATATATTATATTAATCATGTATTTCATGTATTCTGATTAAGTATTATTTTGTATTCTTGTATTATTATACTTGTTGTGTAATAATAAGTAACTTTCTAACAATAACAGGTTTCCTAAAATAGGAAGTTTCCAAAAATAGAAAGTTTCAAAAAATAGATCAGTTTCTAAAAACAGATCAGTTTCTAAAAATAGAAAGTTTCCAAAAATAGTAAGTTTCCTGAAATAGAAAGTTTCTATATTTAGAAATAAGCTGAATTAATAAGCTAATAATATAAGTTACAGTTTACTGGTTAAACTTCATAAGTCATGTAGTTAATAGTATAGTTTATTAGTTAAATGTCATGATGATTTAATAAACTATACGTTATATGATTTAATTAAATAAATGCATGATTTAATTAAATTAAGACATATAAAATACTTAGGTTAATCATGTATTAATACTTTATTAATTATAATCTAAGTCATAATTTGTTAATTAATTATAAGTCCATGTTTTAATAATTAATTAATAACTATAGTCTAAATTAAATGGTAAAATAGTTAGGTTAAAACATGTATTATTTATTAAAAATAAGTATAACCTAAGTCATGATTAAATTAAATTAATTACTAGTCATGTTTAATTAATTTAATTTTTCTTGAAAATAATATAACATGTAAAAATGTATAACTTGTAAAAATTATCTCGTGACCGAACCCGTGTTTTAATTTAAATTGAAACATGAACCAAACCAAAACAACCCGACAGTGGCTAACCCGGTCTAGCCGGTTGCCACTGTCGTGGCTTGACTAGCCACTGCTGGACCAAATGTACCACCGGCTGTTAGCCGGTGGTTCCTCCTGCTTGGCTGTGGTTTCCCCTTCTCAACACAAAACAGCCATCGGCTTAAGCCGGTGGTGTTGCTGCTGCTGTGCCGAGACCCAACCACAAACCAAACGACACCCCGACACGAGTTGGGATCCCTTGTTCCCTGTTGCCGAACCACCAAGGCCACGCCGAGACCTTGGGGTCTCAGCTGTTGGTGCGAATCAAACCCACCGAGAGCCTAGGCTCTCGGTTTGACCCTCGACCGAACCAAACACCCACCAAAACCAAACCCTTTTAATGATTCTTGGATCAATTGTCATGTTTAATTATGTTTTTACTTTTCTAGACTCATGAACATAATTAAGAAGAAAAATAGAATAAAAAGGTGAAGGTTATGGTGATACCGAATGCTTGATCTGAAAAGAACAATGAACACGAACACGTTTAACCCGAAATAAAAAATCAAATAAACCGAACACCCCTTGGTGTCTTGTATAGCCGACGAAAAGAGGAGAGAAACAAAGCTAGGGTTTTTAGTTTTTTGTTAAAATTTTGTAGAATGAAAGTTCTGTGTTTAGTTTTGTTTAGTTAACCAAAAACAAATGGGCTTGGGCCCCCTCTTGCTTCCTTTTCCGCAGCCACTCTAAGCCCAAAGGGTCTTACCGGGCTTTGTTCATGTTTAACTATTTTACATGTTTGTTCGTGTTATTAAATGTTTGTATTGGTTCGTGTTTTGATATTCATGATATATATATTATCCGTAATACTTGTTTATCGTGTAGTAATATATAATACGTAGTTCACATGTTCATGTTTTAATGTTCATGATCATATGCTCGTGATTATAATTATTATAATTAATAATTATCGTGTATTACCACGTACTTAATAATTATCGTGTGCTAACACGTAGGTAGTTTCTGAATTTAATATTCGTGACACGTGTTCATGACATAAAAGGAAATTTTAATTGGTCCGTATGTTTAAGTAGTGTACTGTTCATGGCATTTATATGCGGGTTTTACAAATAACTTAGGATCCTGCTTTATAGATATGTAGCCCTATAAACCTATCATTCCCTAGATTTATATGTTAGGATGTGCCTTTAAATTTTGGAAAAAAATATGCTCGCAAAGCGTTGTATGTATACACATATGACAAATGCTTAAAAGACAAGTATATCTAAACTTCAAAAAAATTTGTGTTCTAGTTTTAGAATGACACATTTAAGGACATCGATATCTTCTACCTTAACTCCCGAAGGACTTCAACGGATAATTAATGATGGCGTTGCTGCAGTTTTACAAGTACCGACCTTCAAAATAGTAAGGAATGCTATTCCAACAGAAAACTTTATAACTAGTCAGTTATAAAAATTCTAAGGAACTGAAGATGTTATCGGTATCACTCATTAGATTGAAAGAACTAAGACGATTTTCTCCCAAAATGGTTGTGCTGAGGATCGTAAAGTGAAGCTTGTTGTTAGTACCCTAACTATTGAAGCATTATCGTGGTGGAGTTACTATTCTCAACTCGTAGGAATAAAAGAAGCTTATAAGATGAAATGGTTAGATTTTAAGTGCCTCTTGATGATGCAATATTATCCTTTAATAGAAATCGAGAAAGTGAAAAAGGAATTTTGCTATCTAGTGACAAAAGGAGATGATCTCAAAGCATATTTGAGAAAATTTCAAGAGTTAGCAGAATTGTGTTCTATCACTAATTCTCAAAGGATGATGAAGGCTTTTATCAGAGGATTTACCAAGGATTCAAGAGAATGATTACTATTTCTAAACCCCAAAATTTAGAAGAAGCGATTAATATTTCCCAGAAATTGATGGATTATGTAATCAAGCACAATCCTATGTAAGAATCAAATACCCTTAAGCGTAAATTTAGTGAAGAAGAAGAAGAAAAATATTTCATTAAACCTAAACCTAGTCACCTACATATTCCCTATGGTCCCTATTTTTCTTAACTATATTACCCTAATCCTAACTTAGTTAACCTTCCCAAACCAATAGAATACAATAATTATGTTGGAAAACTTACCCTTTGTATGAAGTGCCTACTACATCACAAAGGACTTTGCACAGCTAAGTGTCATGATTGCTACAAGATAGGACATTAAACACGATACTGTTGGAGTAAGAAGAATTTTTAGATTTTTCCTTGATATCGTATTTTGTAAATAAATAATGTTATAAACATATGTGAGTATTATCAATAAAATCTATGTGTTTTTTATTATATCTCTTAAGTGCTATTTTACTTCATTATCTGGTAGTACAACTCATTTGTATTATATATACTTAGAACAATATGTACTTGACCTTTTTGACTAAAATATTCAACTTTTATCTTAATGAAATTTAGAAATCCGAATTACAAATGTTCAACCTGAATTTTCTTTATGAGGATAGGCAAGGACAAGTAATAAAAATAATTTCAGAATTTCTTAAAATAAGACTTGACACCATCTGGATCATTGTCAATTATATATTATTAATGATATATGAAGAAGTATGGTAATCTATGATTTATCAAGAGGGTTGTTGTTTATAGAGAGAGAAAGTAGAGAGAGATGAGAGAAAATGTAAATGTATTATGTGAGAAATGAAAACAACTAACACCCCTTTCCATGGTAGAAAGGGGTTTATATACCCAAGTCCCTTAGTGGACTTAGGCCTCCGGCCCATGAACATGCTCATGGGTCGGGCTTACATAAACTATAATTAAACTTATACTACGAGCCCTTAACTATATTGTTGGAGTGACCGAGACTTTCTAAATACGAAAAACGTATTTCCAACAATATCCCCCAAAGGGAGGTCACTCCAAATTACAAAGTCCTAATCTAGCCTGTTAGATCTTCGTTCTCGTGCTCATAGTCCACTTTCTATTTTCTTCTTTTACTTTTCTTCATTCTTGTAAATATGTGTTGAATATCATCAGGCTTTGGCTTAGAACATGTTCTTTTGGCCTTTCACGTGTAGTCTTTGCCTTCTTGTGATGTTCGCCTCTTCATGACTTCATGTCCCACATACCGATCCTTTGTTGAATTCTTGAAAGTTTCAGAATTGATACAGCGGAAGACTTTTAGGTCAGACTTTCTTGAATTTGCTGATATATTTGATGCAGAAGGAATAAGTATGTGAGGACGACTTCAGCTGGTACACCGCAACGCCACCGTCTTCAAATGCAGCAACATAATAAGACACGAATAAAATGGCTTTGACATATTATTCTAATTCGGTAGCATTTTACCTCCCGTCGGTGAAGACCGTTGGACGATAATAAATATCGTACTTGTGACAAGAAGCTCTAATTAAGGATCTCCTTGACAAGATTTTGTAGGTAAACCCGTTCTCTTTATTCGACCGTCCAAAGCTGACTGCGAACATAAAGAGTGAATCATTTGGATAAGAAATATCCTTATGATTGAAGCCGTCAATTCATGATCCTGGAACAAGTGAATTTCAATTAAGATATTCACCATCGTTGCTTTCCAGTTGCACGAGCTTGATTCTGATAGAATCTTGCTTGTCACCTACCGCAATGCTGTTTGAGGTTGATACTGGAAGGATTTCCACTCTTCACTGTGAACACTAAAAAGTGTCACTCGGAGTGTTCTGGCAAGATCACTTGGATAATGCGTAGAGGCCCTGGAACAAGTTTAATCTCAATTAAGAGTTAAACCATCATTTCTTTCCAGTTATCACAAGATTAGTTCTTAAAGAACCGCATGTGTCACCTACCATGAGCTTGTTTGATGTTGGCTCAAGCAGGATTTCCATCTTCATTGTAATACTTTCGTATCACTCAGATGTTCTGGCAATATTGCAAGAATATTGCGTAGGACTCATAAAAATCTTTCTTGTTTTCAAATTGTGTCCTAATGAGACTTTTGATGATCTCGTGGCTCTAGACTCAAAAAGTTCATTTTGTTTTGGTGATCGGGGCTGGAGAGGATTGCCACCTTTTCAATATCAATTTATTCGGAGTGAATAAAATAATAGATAACGTGTTGAACTCCGTGAAATTAAAATAAATATATTTTGAGAGATATTTGAGTTGACTGGGAGGGGTTGTGCATCGCATCACTGGGTCCATGATACTTTCGTCTTCAGGATGATTTGACCCGATTTCTGCCTAAGTTGTAAGGAGGGCTTCTTTCTTTACACCCTTTATCTTTACATTTCTTTTTCATTCTTCAACCCCTTTAATTCTTACCAATACATCATCACTAGCACCTTGTTGTGATTGTTCAGTGCTAGCATCAGTACTTGGTCGGCATTAAGCTTCGTTCACAATCCATTCCCCATCTTTCCTAAGAACTTCTACTTTCTGTAAAACCCATATTTAAATACGCGGTTAATATTAATAAACTATATAAGTATTAATTATTAGACAGAAATATAAACGCAGAAATTAAATACGCTATCCCAGTTTATTTAAATATTACAGATAATATTTATTCAGATAATAAGTTTTTAGTCTCAGAAAATATTACGGCTGAATTATTTATTTTACAAAAACAATTAAACATTATCAGGAATCGCGCAGTCTCAGTTTTAATTAAAATCGGGACGTGATTAATTATTTAGAAAAATAATTATTACTAGTTAATAATTAAATACAAGCTATTCAGTATCGCGTAAGTTTACAGTATTATTTTCATTCAGGAAATTAAATAAATACATGACGAATTTAAAACACGAACACGCAAGTTATACGTTTTATCGAAACGAAAATTAAAGCTTTTTGGTACTAGTTTCTTTTGGGCCGGTTTAAAAAAAAAAAGAAGAAAGAAAGATATTGGGCTCAAGCCCATGAGCACAAAGAAAAACGGGTTACCCCCCTCCTTTCTCCTCAATCGGACAAAATAAAAATAAAAATTAGGGTTGCGTGTTTGCTCCTGCCGACACAAAAAGACAAAAAAAGGGGGGATCGTTGTTCCTTCTTTTTCCTTTTTCCTGCCGACGAACAACAACAACAAGGGGTCATTAATCCCTGTCACACGAATCAAGGTAAATCCAATCGTCCTTTTTTTTTCTTTTTCTGTTTGTTTATCCACGAAATTATATAAGGGTGTCGGGTTGATTCTATGTTCGCACAGAAACCAAGATTAAGGGTCTCGGTGACCCTTTCTGTCGGCCGCGAGTGACCACAACCCCATAGTGGGGCGATTCGGGCGATTCGGACCAGCAGTAACAAATCGAGAGTTAAAAACTCTTGGTGGTGGTGGTTATTGGAGACCAACCGCGACCCACAGGGGTGCGCTGGTGGTTCTATGGTCGGCAGCAAAAAGGGAAACCCCATCAGGGGTGTTGTTAATGAAACAGTGAGTAAAAGAACAGCAGTGTGGGGTGTTTGGGATTAATTCAGCAATAAGGGTGTGTTTGGGTCTGTCAGAAGCACTAGCAGTGGGAACCACTGCACTAGCAGTGGGAACTTAAGCAAACAGTGGGAAAAAAAATGCAAGCAGTGGAAACTTAAAAAAACAGTGGGAATTATTTAAGTATGGTTAAATCATTTTATAAATAAGTTTTTTAAAAAAATAGAGTTAAAAATATTGTTATTTTATTTATATAATTAGTAAGACTACATTGATTTTAACTTTGTCTTTTAACTAATTAAAAGTCGGATTTAAATTATGATTTAATTAATAATTTATTTCAAGAAAACTAAATTGGAAATCTTTCTATTTTAGGAAACTTTCCGTTTACAACAGGTTACTATTTATAGTAATATCGGGATCATTGGAACACAATATAATACACAGTGACCATCAATAAGTATATACTAATCAGTAAACATTTAAAGATCAGTCGGGTTATCAGATTATACACCAGACAAGCAGATTAATCAGATTATATGTAAACAGTAGTAAGAATAAAATAAATTAAACTAAGAACATATGAAAATAGATAATAGTAAACAGTAATCAGTTAACTTATTTTCGCGTACGTTATTTATGTAGTATCCGTGAAGTCAGATTCGATCCGTCAGCTTTCAGTCTTATTTCAGTACTGGACACGAGGTACGGATTTCCGTTCTTTCAGCAAGGACTTCCTTTCTATGCATGATTAGGATTCCCCGTCTTCAGCCAAATGTTTTCCCCAGTATATGTTTAAGTTTATCAGTAATCATGTTAATAACTAAATAAACTGCCTGAGCATTATATACAAGCACGACCAGTTTATGTACTAGTTACGGAGGTACCGTAACCACGGCACTAGAGGCACCGGTGTCGTGACTCACATGCAGGAGAGTGATATCCTGCATCGTCCCACTCAGCTCAGCTTGGCCATTTTATCAGTATTATTAGTGGGGCGTATGGATGCATCCTAGGCTTATATGTGTTACAAGTTATCAGGGTGAATGTGGTGTGTGCTTTACATCCTTCACATTGGAGCTGATCCCTCCACCCAACATAGTTATTTAGAGGTCACCCCTCTACAGCATGACGAGGTCACCCCTCCAGTTATTCATGCACGGTTGTTACAGTACGTGACCTATATAAGCTCTGGCAAATAAAATACAGTAAATGCATGTTTTCAGAATTTATAGTTATATTTCTGTATCAGTATATATGAACCAGGTTTTTCAGATTTTATGCAGAGTTCTACCACATGTTACATATCAGACTTATAGCTTCATTGTTGTCTTCTATTTCATTACTTTCAGTACAGTCTTATCATGCTGTATCCGTCCACTGAGCGTTATGCTCAGCCGTAGTTCCTTTCATGTTCTAATGGCAAGTACACCGGGACGCTCTTAGGATTCTGAAAGCACGTGCATTTGGGATGGAAGCTATCCAGACTTCTTACATTATGCATTTCTTACATTATTCTGCTTAATTGGACATTGTTTAGTCCTTTCTTTCAGTATTTTATTTTTCATGTTTTGGGCTTATGTTTGGATTGCCGATGTTTGATTCCGGTATTTCCTTTATGGTCAGTAAATGTTTTAGGACATTTACCTTATGCTTTGATGACACGCCATAAATACACGTAACGGTCCACTTATCCAAGTGGGGTGTTACAATTATGGTATCAGAGCGCAAGGTTCGACCTGTAGGCTCTAAAACTTGACCTGTGACTAGTGGGTAGTCACCAGGAACTTCCCAGATTTTGGCGTTGTTATCTTTCATGTTTCTCATGGATTATTCAGTCAGTTTTCTTCATTTATCAGTCAGTTTTCTTAAAGTTTTGACTAAGTAAAAGGTTGGTACATAACTAGCCATATTTAGTCGCATGTGCTTTTAGCGAATTTTCGTTTTGGTGAGCTGACCATAGGCGCTCACCCTTGCCGTTCAGATTTTCTGTTGGTAAACCGACCATAGGCGTTTACCCTTACTCATGACAGATTCATGTTTTCAGTCAAATATTACTTGATGAACCAACCATAAACGTTCACCATTTCTCAAGTCAAATTTCATGCTTTTCAGTCAAAAGATGTTTTGTGAACCGATCCACAGTTGTTCACCTTTGTCATATCAGGACATTTCATAAACTTTGACAAGTATGGATTGGACTACGGCCAACCATGTTTAGTCCCAGATTTTAAATTTATATACATGACAGTTCCCATGAAATTTTGACAAGTATGGATCGAACCAGAATCGCCCATACTTAGTCACATGTTTTCTTCCTTGAATGTTGTGGATTGAACTATAGCCATCCACACCAGTCGCTGTTAAAACTCAGTTGATCATACTCTTATGTTCTTTGTAACAATCCAGTTTCACAATTTCAAGCTGATGTCACCTTCAGGCGGATTCAGTTCCATGTTTCCTTACAAGGATTATGTTTTCAACAGAACGATAATGTTTCATGCTAAGATACAGAAGGATTACAGTAAAATACTATTTCATGATAAATCATGTTCTGGTCTTTATCAATCATGTCTTTATACTGAACGTTGATGAAACTCCGTTTAGTCATACTTTTTAGCCTCTATACAACCAGCATTAAGTCTACGCAGAAATTATCAGCCGATCATGTTAACCATTTCAATTCAGTTTACTACCGTTTAAATAAATTTATTTCTTTGATAATGTCAGACAAGCGACACCAGTATCGATCATCCCATAAAATTTCCACCAGCTCCATGTACAGTATTCCATATGTACCCCATGTACAGTGTCTCAGTTATACTCCATGTATAATATTTCACGTGTACTCCAGGCACAACGTCTTAGATATGCTCCATGTGCAGTATTCATTTTGTACTTCATGTACAGTAGTTCAGGTGTACTCCAGGTACCCTACTCCATGGATATTGCTAATCGATCCTTAATCATCTCAGGCGTTTCCACTTGTCGATATTCTACCAGGTGCTGATGATGCTCGTGAGTTGAAGATTTTACCAGATGCTGATGCTGCTAACACTCTGAAGACCACACAGATGCTGATGCTGCTAAACTTTTGAGATTTCTCAAGATGCTGATGCCGCGGAACGAGGACGAAAACTATAAATTTGAAATTTCTGACAAGAATAAATTCAACCATCAGACACTACCATTCTATTTTATGTTTTTACTTCCTCAGTTAGATGTCACACATCACTCAGCTAATCTTTCTGTCAGAAGAGTGGGAACCGGTAACCAGCCAACCACTCAGCAAAAATAATTACATGAATCACGGTCATGATAACGACCGTCAAGAAATTGATAGACAAAGTAGTAGTGACAACCACCGTACTTATAATTAATCAGTCAGTACCATCAGAACTCCGGAATGGACGTGACCAGAAATATAGAGGTCAGTAGCCTAACTGGTTCGCCAATCCTAGCAGTTACCGAAAATTCTGCAGTCTTGTTCAGATTCATCTACTAAAACACGTACCAAGACATTAGTCAAGACATAGGTATCAGGTATCATTTCGGAAGACATATATCAGGGCACCAGTCATGGTACACGTCATACGAATATCTTCTCAGAGTACGAGTCAGTACTCATAACTCCATATGTTGCTAAATCAGGCTCTCAGAAATTCAGGGTACCCTTCAAGGGGTATACCCGTTATATTATGCCACACATGAACCAGATAATTTGAAAATTTTAGTCACCACCACTAGAGTATGATTCAGGTTAAACACGCGGTATTCACTCTGTGAGGTTATAGACGAACGCATTTAGTGAAAAATCGCCATGTTTACTTCACATGTTCCTGTGCCAGCTTTATTTTGAATCAGGTAGTTACCTGCCTCTCAGCCAGAAAAGATTTCACAGTACCACCCATGTTTATTAAAGTTTTCCTTTCAGTTAACGACAAGATCCGTCTTACTAAATCCCGAATATATTCATTTTATTTCTGTCAGAAAAATCAGTACAAATTATTTCTGCCTTACAAGCGTGTGACTTATCAGTCTATAGCTACGAAGACTTTTAGCTACCAGTTATAAATTCACTTCTGAAATTCCTCGAATCCATGATCAGCAGATTATCCTAAAAATTTCCAGATGTCATCCCAGAAGGTGTTCTAGAAATTCCTTCCCACCCACGAGACATAATTTAACATCGAGCTTGTCTCAGGAACAGAACCTATTTTCAAAACTCTTCATTACAGGGCTTTAGCTACGTTAAAAGAGTTGCAGCAATTGCTGCAAGAGTTACCAAAACTAGGCTTTATTCGCCCTAGCACACCATCGAAAAATTTATCAGATCACCATTCTTAATCGATATTCATTCCACGAATAGAAAATTTAATTGACCTACTACGAGGTGTCTTAAACATTCTTCCAGAAAATTCAGGATCATGCCACCATCAGTGGTGAGGGAAGAACATGATGTTCTTCAGACCGTTGTTGCACATATAATAGCCACTCTAAAAATTTTAAATTTTACTTCTAAGCTCCCTAATGCTCCAACTATAGCATGAAAATTTATGAATAAATTTTTCCTTTATTTCTCATACAAAATTGGCAGTACATTCATTGATAACATTTTGATCTCCTAAATTCTAGAGAAGAACACGAGAATCATCTCCTCACAGTGTACAGAATCTTCAATAGGAGAAAATTTTATATACACCTTTCCAGACATGAATTCCAATTGAACAAAGTGGCATTTCTGAGCCATTCTACCTTAGCAGAAAGAAATTCCAAACAATACTGCGAAGGTGAAGGCCATCAACTGATGGTCCCGACTGACACCTATGAACGAAATTCCACCAGAATGTACCAAAATTCCTGGCAGAATTTTGATGGAAACAGTATAACGCGTTTAGGCATCTATGTTCATATCTAATACCTTCCATTCCAAAAGGTTTAAGATAGAACGTCGTCATACTATCGAGTTATTACTACCAGTAGAAATTCTGGACCGAAAGGAGGCAAGACTCCATGGGATTGGTATCAGTTTACCACAGACTCAGAGAAAGTATAATAGTATCTAAGTCGTTGTCAATCATGTAATCAGCCTGTGCGTTCTTTCATCCGAAAGGATCACGCCGTAGCAGATCTGCAGAAAATTTTGAAATTCAACAGTAAATCGTACGAATTCAAGGCATTCCATCGACCATCATATCAGACAGAATTCCTGTTCACGATCACGTGTATGTTTACGTTCACTCTACGCTCATGCTTATTTTCACTTCCACGATTACGTCTCATTCGTAGTATGATGCTGTTTTAGTTCATGTCTTGTGTTATCTCATGATTTAAGCTCACGTTAGCGTTCATAACATTGTTCACGTTCAAGCTCGTGTGCCATTTCACGATACACGTTTCTCAATTTATTACCGAATACGATTACAGAAAACTTGAGAGACCAGACTCAAGTTTAGCACAACTATTCCCTAACCAGGCAGACGTTTCACATCTCAGGCCGTATCGTCTGGCATTCATTCCTTAGTCAGCATACGTTGATAATATGTTATAGTATCACGTTCACAGTATGATTCACTTATCATATTCTAATTCCATGCCAGCGCTCCCCATATGATTATGAACCACGTTCACAATTGCTCACTTAGCATGTTCACAATTGTTCACGTAGTTCGTCCCTATATATATTCTCAACAGCTTGCTCAGAGATGTAAATGTTATCTTTTCAGGATAATTATACGTACCACTTCATGTATCCTACATGCTATAGCTTATTCACTCAGATTCAGAAAATCTATCTTAAGTATAGAACCGGAAACTATTCAGCATCATCAGGACAGGGTCATCAGGACCAAGATTTTGCTCATTATGTTTAGACCTTTGAAGGAATCGTTTCGAGCGTGAAGCCACTCGAAACGGAGGAGTCCATCTTGACCTCTCATTATCTTCTTCAATAAATTCAGTTATGTTCTTTCAGTCATGTTACATTCCATGTTCTTTTTAGCCATGTCACATTCCAGGTTCACTTTAGTCATGTCAGGTTTATACCTATCAGCAGTATTATGTCTCAATTAGAAGACAAATTACCCTTCAGCTTATTTGTCTTTCAGTTACGTGCTTTCAGTTCTTATAACTTCATCAGCTTATTACCTTCAATTCGGGGACGAATTTCTCCTTTTTAGAGGGGAAGAATTGTAAAACCCAGTATGATCGTATCTTTAATTCGGGGACGAATTATTGTTTTTAGTGGGGAAGAATTGTAAAACTCATATTTAAATACGCGGTTAATATTAATAAACTATATAAGTATTAATTATTAGACAGAAATATAAACACAGAAATTAAATACGCTATCCCAGTTTATTTAAATATTACAGATAATATTTATTCAGATAATAAGTATTTAGTCTCAGAAAATATTACGGCTGAATTATTTATTTTTCAAAAACAATTAAACATTATCAGGAATCGCGCAGTCTCAGTTTTAATTAAAATCGGGACGTGATTAATTATTTAGAAAAATAATTATTACTAGTTAATAATTAAATACAAGCTATTCAGTATCGCGTAAGTTTGCAGTATTATTTTCATTCAGGAAATTAAATAAATACATGACGAATTTAAAACACGAACACGCAAGTTATACGTTTTATCGAAACGAAAATTAAAGCTTTTTGGTACTAGTTTCTTTTGGGCCGCTTTAAAAAAAAAGAAGAAAGAAAGATATTGGGCTCAAGCACATGAGCACAAAGAAAAACGGGTTACCCCCCCTCCTTTCTCCTCAATCGGACAAAAAAAAAATTAGGGTTGCGTGTTTGCTCCTGCCGACACAAAAAGACAAAAAAAAGGGGGGGATCGTTGTTCCTTCTTTTTCCTTTTTCCTGCCGACGAACAACAACAACAAGGGGTCATTAATCCCTGTCACACGAATCAAGGTAAATCCAATCGTCCTTTTTTTTCTTTTTCTGTTTGTTTATCCACGAAATTATATAAGGGTGTCGGGTTGATTCTATGTTCGCACAGAAACCGAGATTAAGGGTCTCGGTGACCCTTTCTGTCGGCCGCGAGTGACCACAACCCCATAGTGGGGCGATTCGGGCGATTCGGACCAGCAGTAACAAACCGAGAGTTAAAAACTCTCGGTGGTGGTGGTTATTAGAGACCAACTGCGACCCACAGGGGTGCGCTGGTGGTTCCTATGGTCGGCAGCAAAAGGGGAAACCCCATCAGGGGTGTTGTTAATGAAACAGTGAGTAAAAGAACAGCAGTGGGGGTGTTTGGGATTAATTCAGCAATAAGGGTGTGTTTGGGTCTGTCAGAAGCACTAGCAGTGGGAACCACTGCACTAGCAGTGGGAACTTAAGCAAACAGTGGGAAAAAAAATGCAAGCAGTGGGAACTTAAGAAAACAGTGGGAATTATTTAAGTATGGTTAAATCATTTTATAAATAAGTTTTAAAAAAAATAGAGTTAAAAATATTGTTATTTTATTTATATAATTAGTAAGACTACATTGATTTTAACTTTGTCTTTTAACTAATTAAAAGTCGGATTTAAATTATGATTTAATTAATAATTTATTTCAAGAAACTAAATTGGAAATCTTTCTATTTTAGGAAACTTTCCGTTTACAACAGGTTACTATTTATAGTAATATCGGGATCATTGGAACACAGTATAATACACAGTGACCATCAATAAGTATATACTAATCAGTAAACATTTAAAGATCATTCGGGTTATCAGATTATACACCAGACAAGCAGATTAATCAGATTATATGTAAACAGTAGTAAGAATAAAATAAATTAAACTAAGAACATATGAAAATAGATAATAGTAAACAGTAATCAGTTAACTTATTTTCGCGTACGTTATTTATGTAGTATCCGTGAAGTCAGATTCGATCCGTCAGCTTTCAGTCTTATTTCAGTACTGGACACGAGGTACGGATTTCTGTTCTTTCAGCAAGGACTTCCTTTCTATGCATGATTAGGATTCCTCGTCTTCAGCCAAATGTTTTCCCCAGTATATGTTTAAGTTTATCAGTAATCATGTTAATAACTAAATAAACTGCCTGAGCATTATATACAAGCACGACCAGTTTATGTACTAGTTACGGAGGTACCGTAACCACGGCACTAGAGGCACCGGTGTCGTGACTCACATACATGAGAGTGATATCCTGCATCGTCCCACTCAGCTCAGCTTAGCCATTTTATCAGTATTATTAGTGGGGCGTATGGATGCATCCTAGGCTTATATGTGTTACAAGTTATCAGGGTGAATGTGGTGTGTGCTCTACATCCTTCACATTGGAGCTGATCCCTCCACCCAGCACAGTTATTTAGAGGTCACCCCTCTACAGCATGACGAGGTCACCCCTCCAGTTATTCATGCACGGTTGTTACAGCACGTGACCTATATAAGCTCTGGCAAATAAAATACAGTAAATGCATGTTTTCAGAATTTATAGTTATATTTCTGTATCAGTATATATGAACCAGGTTTTTCAGATTTTATGCAGAGTTCTACCACATGTTACATATCAGACTTATAGCTTCATTGTTGTCTTCTATTTCATTACTTTCAGTACATTCTTATCATGCTATATCCGTCCACTGAGCGTTATGCTCAGCCGTAGTTCCTTTCATGTTCTAACGGCAGGTACACCGGGACGCTCTTAGGATTCTGAGAGCACGTGCATTTGGGATGGAAGCTATCCAGACTTCTTACATTATGCATTTCTTACATTATTCTGCTTAATTGGACATTGTTTAGTCCTTTCTTTCAGTATTTTATTTTTCATGTTTTGGGCTTATGTTTGGATTGCCGATGTTTGATTCCGGTATTTCCTTTATGGTCAGTAAATGTTTTAGGACATTTACCTTATGCTTTGATGACACGCCATAAATACACGTAGCGGTCCACTTATCCAAGTGGGGTGTTACACTTTCTAACTATGGAATTGTCCTTGGGAAGATTCCTCCGGTTCTGGAAGAATCATTGGACTAGTACCTAATCCTACCACCCTTTTGTCACCACATTTGTCGTGAGTTAAGTGTGTTTTGCGTAAGTATTCGTCTTCATGAAAAATTCCTTAAAATCACTGAGGTACTTGTGATATAAATATCAAGAGTTTTTGTACATACAATGTTTTTGTCAACAAAATGCTCCCTCTTAACATATGCGTAGCATATATCAAGTTGGATTTTCTATTCAGCCCTTTTTCATTTTTAGCCACATATGTTTTACAAGTCTCCTTAATCCTATTTTCTCCCCTTATCCAAAATGTTAACCATTAATCTTTTAGATATTAATGGATTAATCGGTCTTTGGGTTAAAAATGAAATTGGTTGATGGCCATAGAACATATTAGTGCTCCCCCTCAAATGAATGAGGGTTAGTTGTAGTGCTTAAGTATGATATGTTTGAAAGATTTGGAATCTTTTAAGAAATTCTTGAAAAATTTCATACTCTTGTACTACACTATGCCACAAAAGCCTATTATAAGTATATTCACATATTCACAATAAAATACATATGGAGTTAACCTGAGAGAAAACGATCCATATTAAATAGATCGTTCCGTAAACCTGTGGTGAGCTCCATATGGTCTTCTACCTACGAATCGTTCCAAACTTCTTATCAACCGTCACTCCCGTAACTTTTCCTCGATCTTCTTAATCGCGTACCTAGCACTTTTCTTGCATTGGTCTGTCCATCTGTATGTAACTGCTGGAAGCGGTAGTCCGCTATTGAGAACAGTCAGGTCATCACGAACGTGTTTGAGTGTGCCATCACTAAATTTATGCAGTTCAGAAAATCTCATGGATTGCATGACCCTGTCTCGTCCTGATAAAATATCCCTGCTTCCGGTTTCATAGTCCCCATGTATGGCAATTTTTCTCTGTGGTAGTTACTAAGCGGAGTTGTGTGGGGACATTGCAGATTTAGCTTCTATTGGAAACTCTCCACACCAAGTTGCAAGTCTTCAACTCGACTCTTGATGACGATCTTTCAAGTAAACTGACGAATATTTGAACTTAATGCAATCACAATGTCAGGAGATAAGTGATCGACCTTTTCTTGAGCCAATAGCAGTAGAAGATCTTCAATGTTTTCAAGGTGAAGGTACTGGAAGTCACTTTCATCAATTCTGTATTCTTTTTCGTCGGTGCATTTGAACCGAATGACATTCAAGTAGTCATAACCGAATACCGTATGAGTTGTGGCTCCTTGTATGCTTTTAATTCTCGGGTCTGAGATAATATGAGAACCTGGTTTTGCATGATGGAAGTGGTAGTAAGCTAACCTCTTCTTTGTATTCCAGTGATAAATTCCAAGCGCTACGAAGGGGTCGTAAAATTCAAGCAACTTTCTTTGCCATAAAGCATCAGGTACTTTGTCTTCAATCCAAGGTACATTCTCCAGGTTTATTTACTTGACCATGGTGAGTGATGTAGCATACTTTTTCGCGCCGTTTTCTAGATACTCAAGATCATGACAGAAAAAATATTCTATTGGAATAGTTGTAGAACCGGCAATGACTGTAGGTGTGAGAGGCTGTAACACTGGAGTCTGAATTCCAGAAGTTGTCGCTTTCATGGCCTTCGCAAGCTCACTGATGTGATATTCAGCCTCATTGTTGCTGATCTTCATAGTGTCAAAGAAATCCACATCTGCGGCTGACATTTTGAGAAGATCTGGAGTCATAGTGGGTTTCCCGTGAGTATACATACGGAAAGCCGAAAAGTCGATTGGATTGTTGAGGAATTGAGTAAGATCGATATCTGTTGTCGTAGAGAAGAGATGTTGTGGTGCTGCATTGATAGTCCATTGTTGCTCCTGTACAGTCTCGTCTATGACAAGAGATTCAGCAAAAGTCGGTTCTGGTATATTGAGGTCTTCGACTTCTATATCAGAGTAATGCTGATCCGTTGTAGGAGGTGGAGAGTGATGTGTAGTAGAATCATCTTCATGCATAGACACTATGGGTTCGTCTTCATGCATAGACACTGTTGGTTGGCCTTCATGCATAGACACTGGAGGTTCTTCTTCATGCATAGGTTCTACATGTGGTATAGGAGAAACAATAGTAGTAACCAGTGAAGTGGACATACCTGTGTCTTTAGTTGAGATTCTCTGGAGATGAATGTACCATAGAGGTTGTTAGAAATACGTTTTTACGTATATTAGAAGTATCGGTCACTCCACAATAATATTTATGTTGTAATAGCTCGTAGTTAGAAAATAGTCATTAGTTACTTATTAAGTTAAGTAAGAACCGGTCCATGGGCTTGTCATGGACCGGCCCAAGCCCATGTATGCTTGGAACTATAAATACCCCTTTCCACCATGGAAAGGGGTTGGTTGTTGTCATTTCCTAGTTTCCATTTAATAAAATAACACATAGTTTCTCTCACTTTCTCTCTCTAACTTTCTCTCTCTAGAAATCAACAAACCCCTTCATAGATTCATAGGTTATCAATATTCTACATTTGGTATCAAGAGCTATGGGGTGATTTAAGGTAGTGACTTGTGTGGTTTTTTAGTTTTTGATTGTATTAGTGTTCTTTAAGAAAAACCATCTTGATTCTTGGTGTTTTTGTGATTGGGATTAGTGGATAAGTATTAGTTTTTACTTATTATTGTTGAAATCACAAAACTTTTTGGGTTATTTGGTCAAAATCTGGGCTTAATCATCATTTTTAGTGTTCGAGTGTTCATCGGAACAAGTTTCTGATTATTCAGCAAGAAGTTCCGGATCAAGAAGTTCCGGATCAAGAAGTTCCGGATCAAGAAGTTCCGGATCAAGAAGTTCCGGATCAAGGAGTTCCGGATCAAGGAGTTCCGGATCAAGGAGTTCCGGATCAAGGAGTTCCGGATCAAGGAGTTCCGGATCAAGGAGTTCCGGATCAAGAAGTTCCGGATCAAGAAGTTCCGGATCAAGAAGTTCCGGATCAAGAACTTCCGAACCAAGAACTTCCGAACCAAGAAGTTCCGGATCAAGCCAAAGTTCCGAACCAAGAACTTCCGAATCAAGAAGTTCCGGATCAAGCCAAAAGTTCCGAATCAAGGTAATTCCAAGCCAAATCTTCCGAATCAAACTTCCGAATCAACAAAAAGTTCCGAATCAAGGGTTATTTTGCTTGTTTTTTCGACGATTTTTTAGAGGATTTAATCTTGGTTTCTTACAACAAAAACACAACACAATTCACAAGCTTTACTTCACTGCTCGATCAACCGATAATCTTTGTCTCTTTGAAGTTAACAAAATGAATCCGAATTCAGTAATGCCTCAGATGACATCACTTACGGATATTTCGGTGATTACGGGAACGGATAATCGCCCGCCAATGCTCATCAAAGAAGTTTTTGAAGCTTGGCAAGGCCGGATGATGTCTTATCTTAAGGGAAAACCGGTTTATGGGAGGCTTATGGTTAAGTCAATTTTAAATGGTCCACTTGACTATGGTACCATAGTGGTCAACAATGTGACTCGACCAAGAGAATTTGAAGAACTTACACCAGCCCAACAACTTGTTGCCGATGCAGACGAGAAAGCTCTTCAAACAATTCTCCAAGCTCTTCCCCATGACATCTATATGATGGTAAGTCAGTATACAGTGGCAAAGGATTTATGGGAACGTCTTAAGGTGTTGCTACAAGGCACGTCTCTCACCAAACAGGAAAGGGAATGTCAGTTGTATGACCTGTTTGACAGGTTCACTTACAACCCAGGGGAAACGCTTCATGATTATTAATTCAGATTCACCACACTTATGAATGATCTGAATGTATACAATCTGGTGATTGCACCATTCCAGGTTAACACCAAATTCTTGAATACTCTACCTCAAGCTGAATGGGGTGAGTACATTACCGATGTTAAGTTAACCAGGGATTTGCATAAGTGCAATTTGGATCAACTATATGCTTTTCTTCAGCAGCATGAAAAACATGTGATCATGCACCGTTCTCCACGAGGTATGTACACTGATTCATTAGCTTTGATGGCGAATCAACCAAGCTTGTCTCACAACAACACTCCTTATATTTTGGGACATCAAGCCTATCATCCATCACCTTACATGACACCAGCCTTTCCCCAATACTCGATTTTACCACAACCACCCACCTCACATCAGCAACAATATCGGTTCAGTGCACCTTCTTCACAATATGCTATACAACATCACCCTGCAAGTACTGCACCTTATGCTCAATCGTCATATTCATCTTATCAAGAGAATGCAGCATATCCAACAAGCTACCCTGATCAAATGAGTATTCCTTCTAGTGATTATGTAGCTCAAGATCAAGCAATGTACTGTGATGATGAGGAAGTCCCCGTTCCTGTATTTAAACAAGGTGCTGATCCAGTTGAAGTGTTAACCACTATGTCTGCCTATCTCACAAGGACTTTAAGCAAACGAGGATTTAGGGGATCAGCTCCTACCAACAATCAGTTGAGGAATTCATCCAATTCTCGCCAACAAGCTACAATTGAGAATGGCAGGGTAATGGTTCAGCCAATTCAACCATATCAGGGGAGACCTTCCACATCAACCAATGCTCGCACGGTCAATCCTGCTCCTGCTCCAATGGTCAACAATCCTCCACGGGCTAATACAGGCAAGTTGAGAATGATTACATGCTACAACTGCAAGGAAGAGGGTCATATGTCCAGGGATTGTAAGAAACCCAAGAGGAGAAGGGATGGACAATGGTTTGCAGAAAAGATCTATCTGGTGAATGCTCAAGCACAAGGAAGGGAACTTGATGAAGAGGAGCTTGCATTTCTTGCTGATCCAGGGATTGCTGAACAAGACACGGTCACCACACAGAATGCAGCATACCAAGCAGATGATCTCGATGCGTATGACTCAGACTGTGATGGCTTTCAATCTGCAAAGGCTGCTCTCATGGCAACTATCTTCAGCTTAGGGCCAGAAAAGAGATCTGAGGTACTTATTAATACCACCGATAATACCACTGATGCTAGTATTCAACCACATCAAGTTGTGCAAGAGAGTGCTGATTCGAATGAATCTTCGGTGGTGAGTCTTTCAAACGAGGAGACAAACAATGATAGCAATATCAATGTGAGTCCCCAGACTTTGAGTGAATCACAACCGGGACCCATTTCGCATACGCCTACTCCTGCTCAACAAGATTTGGTCATGGTTCCTGCTACATTACTTAGCCAAATGAATGCTGCACTCTTAGAAACCTTAGCTAAGAATAAAAATTTGTCTGATGAGCTTGCCTTAAGCAATGAGAAAGTTTAAACCTTGGAACTAGTGCCTTCGTCTAGTGTTCTAACTAATCCCGAATATGATCACTTTAGAAAAAAACAAATGGGTCACTTGTAAGAAATCGAAAACTTAAGAGCAAATCTGTCTAATGAACTTCAAGAAAAGGAGTTAGTGGTCACTAATTTTCAAAAACTTCAAACGGATTTTGAATCACTTGAGTCTAAGAAGAATGAAATGGAGATTAATGCCACTAATAAGATTAGAAGTCTAGATTACTTGCTATTAAGACAATACGCTGCTTCTCAACTAGTTCACTTATTTGATGCTTCATTTAGAGAATTTAACTTATCTCGTCTAAAAGGCCTTCCCCCTAATCCACGATATGCAAAACAAGCTTTAAGACATAGTCCTAGACTTTATAATGCAACTCAATTAGGATTGGCTTTAGACCCGATTGTTTTTCCCGATGATCGAACAAGTAAGGATCTAGTTGATGAGGATCGGTCATACAATTCTGCAAAATATCCCGAGTATGATTATTTTAAATTGAATAAGGAGCTTGCAAAAACGGATTTTAGAATTCGCTTCCATATGGACAAAGATCTCATAACAGCACCGACCTACATATTAGATGAAGAAAACCCTAGTACATTTCCTACACTTGTCAATATGGAAGGTCCTAAGGAAATTCCAAAGGATCTTCCACCGGTTAGCACTGTATGGTTAAACTTGCAAGAGATTAATCAATACTTTACTAATTTTGACAAGTTCATTTTGGATTGTACGACTTCAAATGGCTTAAATGCCGGAGAATGGGCTTTCGAACATATGAATGAGGTGTTTAAAAATGAGATCAATCCGTTTGTCGAAAGTCTAAAAGGAACTTTTGCATCTCTTAAGGAAAATCTTGTGTTTGAAATTGGTGAAGTTCAAAAAGTGTTTTATGAAATGGACACCGCTTACGAACTACAACTAATTGAAAAAGAAAAGATTTTAACCGAATATGACCGATTCTTGTCTGCAGTAATCTCGTGTGATGTGCTTACTACTGTAAATGTTAATTATTCGAATGAGCTTACATCCGCTATGATTAATTGTGATGATGTGCATATATGTGATGATGTTTGTGATCTCTCTGTAAATGTTGCTGATACTGTAAATGAGGTAGATAATCATTCTTGTCACGAATCTAATGCTGAGTTTTTAAAGCTACAAGATTCTTACAATTTACTTTCAAAACGCTTTAATCAACTAGAACAACATTGTATATCTTTAGAATTAAAACAACAAACTCAAAATGAGGATCTTTTGATATCAAATGGTTGTGAAAACGGTGTTGAGACTAGTGACAAGATGATTGCAATTGTTAAGACATTAGAGGAAGAAATCATGAGATTGAAGAGAGAGGTATCATCAAAGGAAACATTAAAATTGGAACTAGAGGCTGCAGAGTCTAAAAACCAAGTCTTAGAAATTAGACTTTCGTCTGTTCTAGGGGAGATGGATCGGACAAGACGGGGATTATCCGCTCTTTATGGTTCACTAGAAGAACGCTTCGCTTTTAATGCGGCACAGCAACAATCTTTTGTTGAACAACTGAACCAAAAGTGCGAGGAAATCTCTGATTTGAACATCCTGCTCATAGACAAAAATATGGTTTTGGCTGAGTTAAAGGAGACACTTCTTCTCACCCGACAAGAAGTTGTTGATAACTTAGCTACCGACTCTGCACCGTCCACTAGTGCTCCAACAACCAAGTCAATAGTGCTTTATAAGAATCCGCTTCATAAGAGAAACCCGGTTACCTATGATGATTATATGAGGAATGCCATTAAGCATGTCGATCTTCTTAGGGATATTTTAGACGATCTTTATGCCTTAGATCCCTCAAGTAGCGACTATTATTCGGCTCATGAATATATTAAGCGCGTTCAATATTGCTTGGCATATTTGCAATACATAGGTACACCAGGTTCTGCACTACTTAATAATAGGCCCATTGCTGTCACTTCATTTAATAAGACTCCAGGAGCGAAACCGTCATTGGCACAATCAAGTAAGACACCTTTAAAATCTGTTGCTAATGTTCCCACTTTGCCTTCTACAGGATTAAAAGAGACTACTAAGGCTAAAGGATCGCCACTCAAGAAAGCTAAGATCAAGCCCTCCACTAGTAGTGCCACAAAGAAGAAAGTAGAAGTTCACAATAGGAATGCTAGTTCAGTTTTAAATAAAAAGAATCATGTTAAGACTAAAAGCTCTGCGCCTGTGCAGCAGCCTAAACCATTCGTGAATTCTGATTTGAATTGTTGGAATTGTAATGAATGTATGTTTTCCCAACGTCATGATTTGTGTCTGATTGATCATGTTAATGAAATGAATGCTATTAAGAATGGTCTTGAATGGAAGCCAACGGGTAGAACTCGTGCCCAAGTTGGCTGGCAATGGCGTCCCACTGGTAGGACCTTTACATTAGATGGAAAAATGTGCCCTTTAACTAGGAATGCATCCATTGAGGTTAGGTCTGAGCGTCCTTTAGTTAGGAACACTCGCACTCAAGTATGGAAACAGCGCCCTTTAATTAGGTCAGCCCCCAATATAGTGCCTATCAGTGAAGAAATACCTCAGGATTTAAGCCAACTAGAATCTACACCACCCAGTAAGAAAAGGAAGGCTAGGAAATCTAAGAAACCTAGAGTTAGCAAATCTAAGATTATTAAATCTGTACCTGCTAATAACAAGGAACACTCAGATTCCGATTCCTCTACATTGTCTTCGTGTGGTGATATTTTCAGGTGGTCCAAATCATCCTGTGGTATTTGGACTCCGGTTGTTCAAAACATATGACCGGAAATCGCTCGATGCTCCGAAATTTCGTCAGCAAGTTTCTTGGTACGGTTAAATTCGGGAATGATCATATAGCAAAGATTATGGGGTATGGTGAATATCAGATTGGAAACGTGACGATTTCAAGGGTATACTATGTAGAAGGTCTTGGTCATAACTTATTCTCAGTAGGACAGTTTTGTGATTCCAACCTTGAGGTTGCTTTTCGACAACACACTTGTTTCATCCGCAACTTGGAAGGAAAAGATTTGTTGAAGGGATCTCGTGGTGCAAATCTATATACCTTGTCCTTACAAGACATGATGGCCGCCTCTCCAGTATGTCTTCTCTCTAAAGCATCTAAGACCAAGTCATGGTTATGGCATCGCAGATTATCTCATCTTAACTTTGATGCTATTAATCATCTGGCTAAAAACGATTTAGTTCGTGGTCTTCCAAAGCTCAAATTTCATAAGGACCATTTATGTTCCGCGTGTTCAAGGGGGAAAAGTACCAAGAAATCTTACAAGCCCAAAGCTGAAGACACCAATCAAGAAAAACTTCATCTTTTGCATATGGATCTTTGTGGGCCGATGAGAACTGAAAGTGTGAGCGGTAAGAAATTCATTCTGGTAATTGTGGATGATTTCTCTAGGTTTACATGGGTTAGATTTCTACGTACAAAGGATGAAGCACCGAAGGCTATCATCACTTTTCTGAAATTCATTCAGGTACGTTTGAATACCACTGTCCGCCGTATTCGTACAGACAATGGTACAGAGTTCGTCAACCAGACTCTTCGTGATTATTATGAAGGAGTTGGTATATCACATGAAACATCCGCTGCACGCACTCCACAACAAAACGGTGTCGTTGAAAGACGGAATCGTACACTTATGGAAGTTGCTAGGACCATGCTTATTTATGCGAACGCTCCATTGTTCTTGTGGGCAGAGGCTATTTCTACTGCATGTTTCACCCAAAACCGTTCTATCCTTCGGAAACGCCATGGAAAAACACCTTATGAGCTTCTACATGACCGCAAACCCGATGTTTCATTTTTTCATGTGTTTGGTGCTCTGTGTTATCCAAACATCAATAGTGAGAACTTGGGTAAGCTTCAACCAAAAGCCGATATAGGTATTTTCATTGGTTACTCACCGTCCAAGAAAGCATACCGAATCTATAACCGTCGTCTTGGCAAGATTGTAGAAACTATGGACGCAGATTTCGACGAGCTGACAGCGATGGCTTCTGAGCAACACAGCTCTGAAACCGCGCTTCATGAGATGGGAACCGGTGCTATTAGTTCCGGATTAGTTCCCAATAATCCTACTTCTACATCATTTTTACCACCATCAAGGCCCGAGTGGGATAAACTGTTTCAACCGTTGTTTGATGAATTCTTCGATCCCCCGACTGATGAAGTTTCAGCACCTGTAGTAATTGCTCCAATACATGAAGAGGTTGCTCAAGCTAATGAACCTTTATCTAATGCATCTACAATTCACATTGAACCGGATGCACCTTCACCAAGTGATTCTCAAACTACACCTGAATCATCACCCCTACTTGTGCCTAATGATGTGGAAGAGGATTCTACTGATCACGACTTGGAATATGCTCACTTGCAAGAGCTTCCTTTCTTTGGTGTAGCGATCCCTGAAAACACTTCAGCCGCGTCTACCTCAGAAGAAGCTCCTTCTATTGTTCACTCCAGACCACCTAGGATTGAAAACCATAGCACTAAATGGACAAAAGATCACCCAATTAGGAATGTTATTGGATATCTAGATCGACCCGTCTCTACACGCCATCAATTACAAGAGAGTGCACTTTATTGCTACTTTGATGCATTTCTCTCTGAAGTTGAACCGAAAAATTGGCAGCAGGCTATGACCCAATCTTCTTGGATTGAAGCTATGCAGGAGGAACTAAATGAATTCCAACGACTTGAAGTATGGGAATTGGTTCCTCTCCCTGACAAGGTCAACATCCTTACTTTGTTATGGGTTTATAAGGTTAAACTTGATGAGATGGGTGCGGTATTGAAGAATAAGGCTAGATTGGTCGCTAGAGGATATAAACAAGCCTTGGGTATAGACTTTGAAGAATCTTTTGCTCATGTGGCTAGATTGGAGGCTATTAGACTATTCCTTGCGTATGCTGCTCATATGAACATGATCGTCTATCAAATGGATGTGAAGACGGCATTTTTGAACGGTGAACTAAGGGAAGAAGTCTATGTTAGTCAGCCGGATAGGTTCGTCAGTACGGAGTTTCCTAATCATGTGTACAAGCTTAAGAAGGCTCTCTACGGGTTGAAACAAGCTCCACGCGCGTGGTATGATCTCCTGTCAACATATCTCACTTCGGAAGGCTTCTCCAAAGGCAAAGTGGACCCCACTCTATTCACTCTCAAGGAAGGCAACGACATGATTCTGGTACAAATTTATGTTGATGATATAATATTTGCTGCCACTAACATAGAATTGTCAAATCGATTTGAGAAGATAATGTCCACACGCTTTCAGATGTCGATGATGGGAAAATTTTCATTTTTCTTAGGATTACAGATTTCTCAGAATCCCTGAGGCATCTTTATTAATCAATCCAAATATGCTCTAGAATCTCTTAAGAAATATAACTTTGAAAATTATGACCCCGTGGACACTCCAATGGTGGAGAAATCCAAGTTAGATGAAGATAGGAATGGGACTATTGTCGATCCAAAACTTTACCGTGGGATGATCGGCACCCTTCTATATCTGACTGCTAGCAGGCCTGATTTGCAATTTGCTGTATGCATGTGTGCCCGGTATCAGGCTCGGCCTACCGAAAAGCACCTACATATTGTGAAAAGGATCTTTCGGTATCTAAAAGGAACACTTCATCGTGGTCTATGGTATCCGAAAGATTCCTCTATTGCTTTAATATCATACGCAGATGCCGATCATGCTGGATGTCAAGACACGAGGCGTAGCACTTCTGGATCTGTGCAACTCCTTGGAGATAGATTGATCAGTTGGTCTTCAAAAAGGCAGAAAAGCGCTGCAATATCAAGCACGGAGGCTGAATACATCGCCATGTCCGGTTGTTGTGCTCAAGTCCTTTGGATGAGATCACAACTAACTGACTACGGTTTGGGATTTAACAAAACCCCGATGTATTGTGACAACAAGAGCGCCATTGCCCTTTGCTGCAACTATGTTCAACACTCCCGGGCCAAGGGCATAGACATTCGCTACCATTTCATTAAGGAGCAGGTGGAGAACGGAGTGATCGAGCTGTATTTTGTCACTACTGAGTACCAGCTGGCGGATATGTTCACCAAAGCATTAGATCGAGGACGAATTGAGTTTTTGATCGACAAGCTTGGCATGAAATCATTCACTCCAGCGACTCTCAAAGAGTTGGCAGAAGAATCAGCTGAATAGTCGTGGTAAACTATTCAGAGTATCCTTTTGTTCGTGATCATGTATATTATCGTAAATATATAAACCACAAAAAGAAAATACAAAAATATAAAACCAACAAAAACCATAAAAAATATAAAATCTAGAAAAACCATAAAAAGTATAAAATCAAGAAAAACCAAAAATATTTTTCGTTTTTAAATCGGACATGTCTTTTAGTACGGTAATATTTACGGCCTTAGAAATGTCGATCAATATTGACACGGCGCCATAAATAGAGTCCGTATAAAAGTTGTACATTTTTAAAACATGCCCATAATGGCTTGTAGTTATTTCAGACTGCAACCCGGTTTTCATATTAAAGTCACGTATTTCCTTGGAAAACGTTGGCTCAGAACGGGAATTAATTTTCTAGGGCGTGATTTACAAGCCAAATCATGCAAAGGGATCAAGTTTACTTTATAACTTGGTCTAACACGAATTTGTGTACGTCTCAGTGCATTAATTTGTTAAAATAAGAGAAATCTTATTGACACCACGAATCAAACTTTTTCAAGACATAAATTGGAAATGCTTTCATCAATATTTTACTCTTTAAACAATGACTACAGCTCTTTAAATAGAAAACGGGTCATCGTTTAAGGGGGAGAAAATATTAAAATCATCTTCGTCATTAAAATTGATTTTCAAAAGTGATTGTGAAAATTAAGGGCTAAATGGTAAATTGAGTGGTTTTGCTTTAGAATACGACTTGTGTTCGTTCTAAGTGATAGGCATTGTTTTTAGATATTGGAGATATGCTAATAGATTGCGTTTGCTAAGTTGTGTGTAAGTTAAACAAGGGTTAAGTGAAATGAAAAAGTTAGAAACAAAAATGAAAAGAATAGATAATAGAGGGACTAAAAGTGTTATTTGTTGAAACTTGTCAAATTTTTGACCTAAGTCAAAACATAAACCCCCCGCCCCCTTCCTTTTTCCTTTCACTGTTTATCTGCTCATTTGCCGCCATTGTTGAATAAACACACACAAGAACTTAAATCATTCGCTTATTCATCCATCCGTTCCTTTCATTCAAGTAAAAAGGTAATTACATCAACATTTAAACTTCTAATTCATATTATTCATCCTGTAATTCTGTTAAAATTACTCAAATAATCAGTTTAAATCAAATTAGGGTTTATGATTAATTTAGGGTTAATTAAACTAAGGATTATTGGTGGGTTTTGTGCGGATTAGCATGATATGATGTTTAAATGCCTTAGATTGCCTTAGAAATTCACACACGCGAATAGATTAATCATCATAAGCTGTGTTGTTGATGTTCCGGATGAACAAGGATAAGAACTTCCGAATGAAGGATTTTTTCTGAAAAAACTTCCGAATGAGGAAGTTCCGAATGAAGAACTTCCGGATGAAAGAAGTTCCGAATGAAGAACTTCCGGATGAAGGAAGTTCCGAATGAAGAACTTCCGGATGAAGGAAGTTCCGAATGAAGAACTTCCGAATGAAGGAAGTTCCGAATGAAGAACTTCCGGATGAAGGAAGTTCCGAATGAAGGAATGTTCCGGATGAAGGAAGTTCCGAATGAAGAACTTCCGGATGAAGGAAGTTCCGAATGAAGAACTTCCGGATGAAGGAAGTTCCGAATGAAGAACTTCCGGATGAAGGAAGTTCCGGATGAAGAACTTCCGGATGAAGGATGTTCCGAATGAAGGAATGTTCCGGATGAAGAAGTTCCGAATGAGGAAAAGTTCCGGATGAAGAGTTGTTTGATTATTATTGTTTGCATGTTATATGTACTTGTTGTATTATGTTATGAAATGTGTTATGCTTAGAAGTAAGAATGATATATATCTATATGTTTTTGTGCATCAACCTTTCATGTCTTATCTTAAGCAGATACAATGACTAATCCAACAGTACAAGCAATCCAAGACTCTAGAGAAGCCGATATTGCTAAAGCACGAACCCTTAAGTTTATACCCAACAACTACCGGCTGAAGCAAGTCTCAAAATCCACTCACCATGGTTTTAAGGTCGCCATAGCCATCCTCGATAACTCTCATTTCAAGAACGCCCTTAGGAGTAGTGCCTCGGTGCCTTATGAGTATATGTATGAATTTTGGGCTACCAAGGAAATCACTTCAAACAAGATCACCTTCACCATCGACAACAAGCAGCAGACACTCACAGTTTCAGACTTCCGTAAGATTCTTGGTATACGGGATACACCCAAAGGCATGTCATTCTCGAGGGATCCTACTAAAGATGAACTCGTGGAGTTATTTGACGCTCTTGGATGTCCGGAAATACGAGTTGCGTCTGAGTTTACCACTGCTAAAGTAGGACAACCTTGGAGAGCATTGATGGGTATTCTCAGTAAATGTCTTACACCAAAAACGAGTGGCCATGATGCTCTGCGCAGTCCTATAATAAACCTCTTCTATGGCATGTACAAAGCTGCAAATTCAGATTATGCTTTGTTGATATGGGAAGAATTCACCTTTCAACTCTTCTATAACAAGAAGCTGAAGACAAACTTTTTTCCTTATCCTCGGTTTATCAAGCTTATCATTAATTATTTTATGAAGAATGATGCTACTATTGATAGGCGTGCAGCAGGTCGCTATCACACTGAAGAAGCTGATGATACTGTGGATCTGAGGCATGAAGGACCGTCTATTGGTGTGATTCCGGGTCCTATTCCTGATTACCTTCTGACCGATAAAATTAAGGGTTCTGCTGATTACAAGCTACTGCAGATAGAAATCAAGAAGCTGAAAGCAAACCTTCAGACTGGAGAAGACTCGTCTACAACGGTTAAGAGTAAAGGTAAACGCAAACAACCAGCTGCGTTACCTGAACCCGAAACCAAGAAGAAGAAGACAGAGGGTAAGAAGGGAAAGGGTAAGACTGATGAGATGCGTTTACGTGATGAAGAAGATCTTGTTGATCCTGCTCTTGACAAGACAGAGAGAAAAATGCTGAAGATAGCAATTCAAAGAAGTAGGAAAGATACTGGCGGTAGTGGTTCAGGTGCAAGGGTAGATGTTGAGGATGAGTACGTGGAACCAGATGATGTTGATGAGTTTGGGTAACCTGAACATTATTCCACTTCGAAGGAGCCATCAATCCCTATTTCAGCAAGTGTGGAAAAGGAGTCTGTTGCTCCTACGATCATGGTGTCAACTCAACCCTTAGCAACTCAACCTCCACCCATACAACTCTTACCAACCAGACCGGCTTCAACACCATTTCTTCCACCACCTACAATTCCCATCCTTAGTACCGCAGTAACAGCCGAGGCTCTCCAATCAACCCAAAGCAGCTCTGCAACATCTACAATGGCTGCATTGGTAATGGCCGAACTGTTGGATAAACATGTGGATACTCACAAACGAGAAATGGATGAACTTCGCCAAGAGTTACAAAGACGAGCTCAAAGTGAAGAAGCATCCAGGAAAGCCCAAGAGGAGATGATTGCTAGGTTCGCTGCAGATATGGAGTTGACTCGAAAAGCACATGCAGAAGAACTAGCTCGAGTTAAGCAGGCTGAGGCTGATAAGCATGCTGCACGTATCACCAGACTTCAAGCGATGAGGGATAAGTACAAAGAACAAAAAGAAGCACTTGAAGCCTCTGTGGAAGAAAGAGTGCAAGAATCCGTTGAATCCCTAATGCCTAAACTGCGTGATGAGTTGAAGACACTTGCTGCTGACAACTTGATGATCAAATCATCCAACCCTTCAGAAGCCGCCTACAAGATTGCTTATGACTTGACGGATTTTGAATTAAAGAAGATCCTTAAGGCTCGTATGGTGGAACTTGGATCGTTTGATAAGTCTAGGATTCAACGGGCTCTATACAAATCCCTGAATGATGCTATCATGGAGGATGATAGGTTATTCAAAACGTTTGGAAGTGTGGTACCTTATCACATTCTACCTGAAGAGGAAAGGGAAGAAAGTGAGCAGGAAGAGGGTACTGGTGAAGAGGAAGAGGAAGAAGAAGGAGAAGAAGAGGAAAAGGATGACGATGATGAGGATAAGGATGAGGATGATGATGACGATGATGAGGATGATGATGATGGCGATGATGGTGGTGATGGGAATGAGGAGAGTGCTAGGGGTAGTAACGGGGATGACAATCAGGATGATGATGGGGGTGAACAGCCTAAAGAGGGAGACAAGGTTACCAGCTCCAAGAAAACTGCTAAGACTGGAACCAAGTCCAAGAAAGATGCAGCACAGAAGGATAAATCAACATCATCGGAATCAAGACGAACTAAGTACGATGTGAATGCCACTACAGCGTCATCGGTTCCCGGTACCTCTATTGCTGTATCTTTACCTATTACCACTAACCCCATTAGTTCTGTTGTTGTTGCTCCTGTGATTGCAGAATCAGTAACAGAACCCGAAGCTGCACAACACTCACCAGTTCACGACACTGCCGAAATGCCTGAAACTGAACCAACAGATGTTCGCACTTCTACTCCTCTACAACAAGCACAACAATCTACGGTTCCTGAACCAAGCACACGAGACTGGGCAGACACGTTGGAGATAGACGAGACTGCACCACCACAAGCTTGGATCACGGCAGCAGCACAATATGATCCGATCACAGATGCTGACAAAGATGTGTTGTATCTCCGTATCCGAAGTCCAATTGACTTATGTGCATTTTTTGCTCATGAGTATAAGACTTCGGTTACTCCATCCTTGGTGAAGAAAGCGCTGAAAGATAAGAGACTTCGTGCCAAAACCCGGTTAACCCGAATGGAGTTCGAATATTATGCCGATGAGATCCTGAAGGCTCTGAATACCGTTCAACGGCCAGGACTTCATGAATCAGAAAGAGCTCCACCTCCAATGGATCCTTCTCAAGATAATCAGATTGCTCTTGACTTCTTCGTCACCAATGATCTTGTGTATCTACTGAAGGGGTCATCAAAGTACGCAACCTCCCTGACCTTGCTGAAAGCTGCCAACTGGGGGACAATACCCTTTATCGAGGAAAAGGTAAACAGACTCTGGGTCCCTAAGATAAATCGTAATTATGATATGTATGCTGTCATAGGTGCATCTCATTGGGACGAACGAGTCCGAAGGGCGTACAGGGGTTGCTGTCTAGTCAATTCTGGAAGTATCGTTAGATCCGATATCCGTATCTCCAGCATCTTAGGGTTGAAAACTGAAGCCAAGAATGGCTATTATCATGTGACGGAGATTCGTTTGAAAAGGGAGGATGACAGGGAATACAAAATCCAGCAGGGAGATTTTTCCATCATTCGCCTTGAGGATATCGAAGATATGCTGCTTCTGATGACCCGAGATCAACTCACACATATTCCTCGTGAAGACCTGATTGCTTTGAATACAGCACTTCGTATGTTCACACGAAGCGTTGTCATCAAGTCACGAGTTGAAGATCTTCAGTTGGGAGTCGAAAGCTATCAAAGGAAGCTCAACTTAACCCGTCCTGTGAATCAAGTGCTACCTCAACATGTAGAAAGATGTCCCTATACCGGCATTTCTGTCCCGAATTACGGCATTTTCTACTTGAACAGTCGAGGTTTGATGAAGTTTATGAGGGTGGGTGAGCTCCACAAGTACAGTGATGGAACTCTTCTACAAGTCAGAGGAAAGTTGGAGCATCTGAACTCGGGTGGGACTTTGCCAGAGATGACGGAGGATTGGCATCCGGGTTACCGGCAGATGGCGAAGTATGTGATCAAGAAGATCGATCAAAAGCTCCGTGAACGTAGATTGATAAGGAGCTTGGAAAGATTCGTGGGTGGAAGACCATATCTAGTGCACCACAAGCTACTGCAACGATCCATCTAATGGGTCGTATATTTCAGGTCCACTTTATATTGGTTTTCAATTGTGAATATGTCTATTTGTGAATAATGTGCTTTAATGGCTTGATGTAGTGTTAAGGTATGATAATTTTTCAAGAATTTCTCACGAGATTCTAAATCTTTCAAAATATATCATACTAACGCACTACAACTATCCCTTATTAAATTAAGGGGGAGCAATAACTTGTTCTATGGCCAAACATCGATTTCATTTTTACCCAAAGACCGGTTAATCCATTCAATATCCCAAATATTAATGGTTAACATTTTGGATAAGGGGAGAAAATGGGATTAAGGAGACGTAAGTGATACTTGGCTAAAAGATGAAAAAGACTTAACGATAATCCAACTTAATATGTGTTAAGCACGTGTTAAGGGGGAGCGTTTTTGATGAACAAAACACCTAAGGTACAAAACTTTTGATTTTAATATCACAAGTACCTTAGGTGATTTTCAATGATTTTTCATGGTGGCAATTCCTTCCCCAAACACGCTTAATTCACGACGGATGTGGTGACAAAAGGGTGGTAGGAATAGGTTTAGTCCAATGATTCATCAGAGCCGATGGAATCTTCCCAAGGACAATTCCCTAGATAGAATTAGAAGTCCTAGGAAAGATGGAGAAAGAATGTGAACGTAGCTGAATGCCGACCAAGTACTTAAGCTAGCACTGGAACAATCACAACAAGGTGCTAGTGATGACGTATTGGTAAGCATTGAAGGGGTTGAAGAATGAAAAAGAAATGTAAAGATAAAGGGTGTAAAGAAAGAAGCCCTCCTTACAACTTTAGGCAGAAACCGGGTCAATACATATGCTATTGAGGTCATTTTTGCTAATGATTCTCGGTATTGAAGAAAGACATCATGGACCCAGTGATGCAATGCACAACCCTTCCCAGCTAACTCAAATATCTCTCAAAAGGTATTTGTTTTAATCACACGGAGATCAACACGTTATCTATTGGTTTATTCACTCCGAATAAACTGGTATTGAAAAGGTGGCACTCCTCTCCAGCCATCGCTCACTAAATCAAAACGCACAATCGAGTCTAGAGCCAAGAGATCATCAAAAGTCTCATTAGGACACTTTTCATTTATTCCTTGCTTTCTCACACACTGTGAAAAGTAAGAGATTTTCATGAGTCCTACGCAATATTCCTGTAATATTGCCAGAACATCCGAGTAATACGTAAGTATTACAATGAAGATGGAAATCCTGCTTGAGCCAACATCAAACAAGCTCATGGTAGGTTACACGTGCGGTTCTTTTAGAACCAATCTTGTGAAAAACTGGAAGGTAACAGTGGTTTAATTCTTAATTGAACTTAAACTCGTTCCAGGCCTCTTCGCATTATCATATGATCTTGCCAGAACACTCAGAGTGACTCTTTATTGACCACAGTGACGAGTGGAAATCCTTCTAGTGTCAACATCAAACAGCACTTGGTAGGTGACGTGCAAGATTCTTTATGAATTGAGCTCGTGACAACTGGAAAGCAACGATGGTGAAAATCTTAATTGAAATTCACTTGTTCCAGGTTTCATGAATTGACGGCTTCAAATCACAAGGATAATTTATCCAAGTGATTCACTCTTTATGTTCGCAGTCACCTTTGGACGGTCGAATAAAGAGAACGGGTTTACCCGCGAAATCCTGTCAGGAAGTTACTTAATTGAAACTATCCGTCACGGGTACGATATCTGATATCGTCCAACGGTCTTCACCGACCGGAGGTAAAATGCTACCGAATTAGAATAAAATGTTCAAAGCCATTTTATTCGTGTCGTTGCTGTGTACCTGTTAAAGACGGTGGCGTTGCTGTGTACCTGTTGAAGACGGTGGCGTTGCTGTGTACCAGTGAAGACGGTGGTGTTGCGGTGTACCTGTAGAAGTCGTTCCCACATGCTTATGTTTTTCTGCATCAAAGTTTAGCAAAAATTCAAGAAAGTACAAGATAAAGTCTTCCGCTGTACCAAACTCTGAAACTTTCGAGAATTCAACAAAAAGACATAAGTGTGTGGAACATGGAGTCACGAGAAGGCAAATTCACAAGAAAGGCAAAGATCGCACGTGAAAGGCCAAAGAACAATGCTTTCAAGCCAAAGCCAAAAAGATCAAACCAACATATTCACAACAAAAGAAAGAAAAGAAGAAAAGACTACGAGCTAAAGAACGAAGACTTAGTATAGTATGCTAGGTTTAGAACTTTGTAAACGTGGAGTGACCTCCCTTAGGGGGAGATTGTTAGAAATACGTTTTTACGTATATTAGAAGTATCGGTCACTCCACAATAATATTTATGTTGTAATAGCTCGTAGTTAGAAAATAGTCATTAGTTACTTATTAAGTTAAGTAAGAACCGGTCCATGGGCTTGTCATGGACCGGCCCAAGCCCATGTATGCTTGGAACTATAAATACCCCTTTCCACCATGGAAAGGGGTTGGTTGTTGTCATTTCCTAGTTTCCATTTAATAAAATAACACATAGTTTCTCTCACTTTCTCTCTCTAACTTTCTCTCTCTAGAAATCAACAAACCCCTTCATAGATTCATAGGTTATCAATATTCTACAGAGGTTCTTTTGACGATTTTCTTTATTGCCATCATCACTGGTTAATGATATGCATGGTGAATCCTCCTTGCTGCTAGCAGTGGTTTCATCATCTCGTTCATCTTCTTGTTGTTCACTCTCCGTTGGTTCTGCATCCACATCCTTTTCTTTGGTTTTAGTAGCACTTTCTTATTCTTCCTCATCACCTTTCTCGGATTCCTTATCGTCTTCACCCTGCTTTGACCCTTCGCCAGTTTTACCCGTATTCTCGCCCTTATCACCCTTTCCAATACCATTCCCATCACTGTTATCATCATCATCATCATCATCCTCATCCCCATCATCCTCATTTTTATCCTCATCATCATCATTTTTACGACCATCTCCATCTTTATCCTCATTACCGTTACCCTCATTTTCTGCGTTCTCGACATCGTCTTCGTCTTCATCTTCATTCTCAGACTCTTCTTCATCTTCAGGTGTATCTTCAATAATAGCCTTTTTGAGATAATGCAGAAGTTTGCGTTTTGTCTTCGTTGTCTCAGAGCCCATATTGATCAATCGGGTTTCCAACAATTGCATTAATTAAAGGTCATATAAACCTGTGGTGAATAGAGTTGGGAGCTCTTGATCGACATTTGACTTCACTTCACGTTGAATGATGTTGGTCATGTGTTCATCAATGGAATTGACAAAAGCATCATTTTCTTTGTCACGTGCGTCCTTTTCTTTAAGAAGCTTTTTATGCTGACTTTTAAGTTTTGAGACGGTGTCGGATATCTTCTTGAGTTTAGACTCGTCACTTTGCTGTTCTCTGAGGGCTTGATCAGGTATCCTTCCATTCAGCAATTCAATTTGTTTTGCCTGATGCTCCAATTGTTTTGAAGGTTCTGAATAAGTGGATCATTAACCGTGAGAAATGGATTGGAGGTGGATGATACTTGTTGTGTTGTAGTTGATGGAGGAGGTGTAACCACAAGTGTTAGAGAGGTTGTGGATGATATAGATTGTTCGAGGATTGGTGGAGGTGTTGGTATAGTCACTTGGGCGGTGGTTGGTACTTGTTGTGAGATGATAGATGGCGGTGTAGGAACAATCATTTGGGCGGTGGTTGATATTGGTTGTTCAACGAGTTCAGGTGTGGGATTTGGTGTGATGACATTGGTGATTACCGGGGGGATAAATGGTGGAATGGTAGTTGTTGTAACTGAAGTTATAGGGACGTCCACCATATTCTCATTCGTCGAGGGATCAGTATTCATGACTTCCACACCTTACCCTTTAAAATTAAGATATTTCATAACATCATCAAAACTAGAAGTAGACTTACTTTGGATTTGAGTTGCCAGAATGAGAGTCGTATGAGCATCTTCTGAAATCAAAGTGTAAGTTGCTGGCGGTAATGATGTGTTGATATTAACATCATGGTACAGTGATTCTATTTCAGTGTTGTCACTGCCACCACCCTCCTCACTATGCTCAATACTTTCAAAGTTGAATGTACCAACTTCTTCATCATTAGGGTCTTCATAAAGGTAAATGTCTTCATCAGGTTCGCCAAATTCCTCTAAGTCATCGGTTGGTGTGGAGGCTGAACCCTTAGATTTCACGAAAGCCTCCTCTCTGCTCTGCCTAAGGGTGAGATGCAGCTGTTTGTTTAGAGATATAGTTTCTTGAACTGGTTCATCTTCATCAACATGTTTTTCTTTACCTTTGGTTTTCTTTGGCTTCTTTGCCTTTTTTCTCAGCTGTTGCTCTTCCTTTTCGTCATCAGTTCTAATCATCTCATCTTCTTCTTCGTCATCTTCATCATTGAGTTGCTCTTTCCCTTTGCTTTTAACTTTGGGTGAAGAAGTCTTTTGGCGCTTGGCTATCCGTTTCTTCCGTTTACCGGTTTGCTGATCAGAAGGATCGGCATTTGCTCTTTTCATTTGTGCTTCAATGTCCCTGAGCATTCTTTTGTATGGTTCACTATTCTTAATCCCTTCATTGACCAATACATTTGGCACGAGAGCTGGATGTAGTGTGTACTTTGTAGAGTGATTATCAACAGACATATGGTCTAACACATAGTCTCTATCTTGGGTAAGGTAGAAGAAATTCCCACGAGTATCAATGGCTGGGTCACTCTTCATGAAATGATTGATTATTTGCTTTGTGAATCATGGAAATGGAAGATGCGAAGACTTCTTCTTGGTGGCTGTGAATTGATAGTAGAATTCTTCCCAAAGTAATAGTGCGTAATCCACTTAGCTCCTGTGTATAGTCCCCAAAATACATGTGCATGAGGGGGTCTTATTGCGTCTGATCTACGAAACTTTGAAGTGAGGCACTTGACGATAATAGTAACAATTGCTTTCCATGGTTGCCCGATGTGTGAGGTGTTAAACTGAGATAAATTAAGAATTTCACCTCATAGTTCAGAGCTATAATTACTCTAATCATTTCATCCGTCTCTGGGTTAGGCACATACTTTTCTCCTTTTGCTAACCTAGGAAACATGAACAATTGCCGAAAGTGACTCAAATCAAGCATCATTTCCCTGTTGTTGAGCATAAAGGTGATATTCTTCTTTGATAGTTGTATGTCCTGTGAGATTGTTGATGTTGCCCAAAACTCGTGCATATAAACTTCAGGAACTGATGCGGTAGCTCGTAAAGCATCCTTTATCGGTGACATATCCAGGATATCCATTGCGACTTTGAAGGCTGCAAGAGATGGATCAAAGTCGTCTTCCAGACGAGAATTGTTCTCTACAGGTGGCAACCGGACACTGAGTGGAACAAGTGTAAGATCAAGTTGTAGTTGTTGTTCTTTGGTGATCGACATTTTCCTAAGGCCAAATAAGTCTTCATACATAGGGCACACATTGAACATAAGGCACACAAAGAGCAAATATTTTGAAAAGTTATTAGAAGACCAATTCAATTCCAAAATGATTTGATATTTGCTCCCCTTAAACACTGACCCATTTTCTATTGAAAGAGTTGTTGTCATTGTTTTAAAGAGACAAATATCCATGAAAACCTTTTCCGTTTTAGTGATTGTATGAAACGATTCTGGTGGCAATAAGATTTCTCTTATTTTAACAAAATAAGTGCACTAAAGCGTACACTAATTTGTGTTAGACCAAGTTATAAAGTAAACTTGATCCCTTACAAGGTTTTAAAGTGAACCTTGCCCGAGAAAATTAATTCCCGTTGTGAGCCAACGTTTTCAAAAGAAATACGTGACTTAAATGCGAAAAGTGGGTTGCAGTCAGAAATAACTACAAGCCTTTATGGGCATGTTTTAAAATATTTAAAACTTTCATACGGACTCTATTTATGGCGTCGTGTCAATATTAATCGACATTTCTAAGGCCGTAAATATTACCGTACTAAAAGACATGCCCGGTTTAAAATTAAATTTTTTTGGGTTTTCTTGATTTTATATTTATTATGGTTTTTATATGTTTTATATTTTTGTATTTTTCTTTGTGGTTTATATATATACGATAATATACACGATCACGATAAAAGGATACCCTAGAATAGTTTACCACCACTATTCTACAGATTCTTCTGCCAACTCCTTAAGAGTCGCCGGTGAAAATGATTTCATGCCCAGTTTTTCGATCAAAAACTCGATACGTCCTCGATCTAAGGCCTTTGTGAATATATCCGCCAGCTGATACTCAGTGTTGACAAAATACAACTCGATTACTCCATTTTCTACTTTCTATTTGATAAAATGGTAGCGTATGTCAATATGCTTCGCCCTGGAGTGTTGAACATAGTTGCAGCAAAGGGCAATGGTACTTTTGTTGTCACAGTACATCGTAATTTTGTTAAATCCAAGACCGTATTAAGTTAGTTATGATCTCATCCAAAGAACTTGAGCACAACAACCAGACATAGCAATGTATTCAGCCTCTGTACTTGATATCGCATCGTTTTTCTGCCTTTTGGATGCCCAACTAATCTGTAGGTCCCCAAGAAGTTGCACACTGCCAGAAGTGCTATGTATAGTATCTTGACACCCAGCATAATCCGCATCTGCATATGATATTAGTGCAATAGAGGAATCCTTTGGATACCACAGACCACGATGAAGTGTTCCTTTAAGATACCGAAAGATCCTTTTCACAACATGTAAGTGCTTTTCAGTAGGCCGAGCCTGATACCGGGCACACATGCATATATCAAATTGAAAATCAGGCCTGCTAGCAGTTAGATAGAGAAGGGTGCCGATCATTGCACGATAAAGTTTAGGATCGACAACAATCCCATCCCTATCATCATCCAACTTGGATCTCTCCACCATTAGAGTATCCACGGGGTCACAGTTTTCAAAGTGATAGTTTTTCAAAGATTCAAGAGCATATTTGGACTGATTAATAAAGATGCCTCTGGGATTTTGAGAAATTTTTAACCCTAATAAAAATGAAAATTTTCCCATCTTCGACATCTTAAAGCGTGTGGACAATATTTTCTCAAAATGGTCAGACAGTCTTTGAGTAGTGGCAGCAAATATTATATCATTAACATAAATTTGTACCAGTATCATGTCGTTGTCCTCCTTGAGAATAAACAGTGTTGGATCCACTTTGCCTTTGGAGAAGCCTTCCGAGATCAGATAAGACGATAGGATATCGTACCACGCGTGTGGAGCTTGTTTCAATCCATAAAGAACCTTCTTGAGCTTGTACACGTGATTAGGATACTCGAAGTTGACGAATCCATTCGGTTGACTGACGTAGACATCTTCCCTTAGTTCACCATTGAGAAATGCCGTCTTAACATCCATTTGGTAGACGATCATATTCATGTGTGCATCGTAAGCAAGGAATAGTCTAATCGCCTCCAAGCGTGCAACAGGAGCAAAGGATTCTTCAAATTTAATGCCCAATGCTTGTTTGTAAGCTCTCGCAACCAATCTAGCCTTGTTCTTTAACACACCACCCAACTCATCGAGCTTAACCTTAAAAACCAGCAACAAAGTAAGAATATCGACTTTGTCTGGTAGAGGAACTAATTCCCATACTTCAAGTCGTTGATATTCATTAAGTTATCCTTGCATGGCTTCAATCCAAGATGATTGTGTCATGTCTTGTTGCCAAGTTTTAGGTTCCTTCTCGTAGAGAAACGCATCAAAAAAGCAATATAATGTGTTCTCTTGTAGTTGATGACGTGTCAAGACTGGTCGATCAGTGTCACCAATAATATTGTGGATTGGGTGATTCTTTTTTCATTTGGTGTTATACTTTTCAATCCGTGGTGGTTTTGAGTAAACGATTGCAGGAGCTTCCTCTGAGGTAGACGCACAGTTAGGGTTTTTGGGTATTTTTGAACCAAAGAATGGTGTAGGTGAGAAATTTCCAAATCATGATCATAGTAATCCTCTTCAACATCATTAGGAACGAGTGGGGGTGTTGATTCGGGTGTAGTTTGAGAACTGTTAGGGGATGATGCATCTGGTTCAATAGTAAATGTAGATGGATCTGATTGATTTCCATTATCTTGAGCAACAACTTCGGGAATCGAAACTACTACTGCAGGTGTTGGAGAATCATCACTTGGAGGATCAAAGAATTCATCAAACATAGGTTGAAATAACTCATCCCACTCGAGCCTTTTAGGTGGTGAAAATGATGAAGAAGAAGGATTGTTGGGAGTTAATCCGGAACTGATAGTACCGGTTCCCATCTCATGAAGTGCGGATTCAGAGCTGTGTTGCTCAGAAGCCATCGCTGTCAGCTCATCAAAATCGGCATCCAAAGTTTCTACTATCTTGCCAAGATGACGGTTATAAATTCGGTAAGCTTTCTTTACGGGTGAGTAACCAGGGATATTCCAATATCAGCCTTCGGTTGAAGTTTGCCCAAATTCTCACTATTAGTATTTGGATAGCATAGAGCACCAAACACATGAAGAAATGATATATCGGGTTTATGTCTATGAAGTAGCTCATATGGAGTTTTTCCATGGCGCTTACGAATGATGGAGCGGTTTTGGGTGTAACATGCGGTTGCCACTGCTTCAGCCCATAAGAATAAAGGAGCATTCGCATAAATCAACATAGTTGTAGCAACTTCCATAAGTTTTCGGTTATGTCTTTCCACGACACCGTTTTGTTGTGGAGTGCGAGCAACTGAAGTTTCATGTGAAATAGCAACCTCTTCATAATAGTCTCTTAGAGTCGGATTAACGAACTTAGTTCCATTATCAGTTCGAATGCGGCGAACTGTAGCATTAAGACGCACCTGGATCATCTTAAGAAAAGTGATAATATATGATCGTGCTTTATCCTTGGTTGCTAAGAACTTAACCCATGTAAACCTTGAGAAATCATCCACTATGACGAGGATTTATTTTCAACCACTCACACTAGCCGTACGCATTGGCCCGCAAAGATCCATGTGCAAAAGATACAGTGGTTCTTGGTTGGTGTCTTCAGCTTTAGGTTTGTATGATTTTTTGGTGCTTTTCCCCAAACAACACGCTGAACATAAGTGATCCTTGTCGAACTTAAGTTTTGGAAGACCACGAACAAGCTCGTTTTTAGCCAAATAGTTAATTTCATCAAAGTTAAGATGAGATAACTGGCGATGCCATAACCATGACTTGGTCTTACATTCTTTGGAGAGAAGGCATACAGGAGAGGCGGCCATCATGTTTTGAATGGACAGTGTATAGAGATTATCCCCTCGAGAACCTTTTAACAAGTCATTTCCTGCAAGATCACGAATGAAGCAAGTATGTTGTCAAAAAGCAACCTCAAGGTTTGAATCGTAAAATTGTCCCACTGAGAATAAGTTGTGACCAAGTCCCTCCACATAATACACCCTTGAAATCGTAACATTCCTAATTTGATATTCACCATAACCCATGATCTTCGCAATATGGTCGTTGCCAAATTTCACCGTTCCTAGAAACTTGCTAACGAAATTTCTGAGCATCGAGCGGTCTCCGGTCATATGCTTTGAGCATCTAGAGTCCAAGTAACAGAGGATGATTTGGACCACCTGAAAATATCACCAGACGAAGATAATGTATCGGAATCTAATTGTTCCTCTGTGTTAGCAGGTACAGATATATTTATCTTAGATTTGCTATCAAAAGAATTCTTAGGCTTCCAAATTTTCTTCCTAGATGCTGGCTTAGATTCTAGTTGTCTAATAACCTGAGGTACTTCTTCACTAGTAGGCACAATAGTGGATGCATACCTAGTTAAAGGGCGCTTTTTCCATTTCTTAGTGCTGGAATTCCTATTTAAAGGACGCTGAGACCTAAATTCTGTGGATGTGATCCTAGTTAAAGGGCACTTAGTTCCATTTACAGTAAAGGTCCTACCAGTGGGTTTCCATTGCCAACCAACTTGGGTGAATTTCTTCCCCGTTGGATTCCATTTAAGATTTTTCCTAATGGCATACATTTCGTTCACATGGTCAACAAGGCATAAATCTTGACGCCGAGAAAACATACATTCATTACAATTCCAACATCTCAAATTAGAATTCACATTTTGCTTAGGCTTCTGCATAGAGGCAGAACCTTTTGTCTTAGCTACATGATTCTTTTTATTTAAATCTGAAATAACCTTCTTAGGGGTGAACTTCTACTTTCTTCTTCGCAGTCCTACTAGTGGAAGGCTTGATCCTATCTTTCTTGTCTTGAGATCCTTTAGCCTTAGTAGACACAATTACTCCTGTAGAAGCCAAGGGAATATTAGTGACATATTTTGATTTAGCCTTGATAGGTGTGTTTAAAATAGGCATAGCTCCTAGGTTCTTACTGAATGAAGTCATGACAATGGTGGGGTTTGTTGTGTAAGTGATGTAGAACTAGGTGGACCTATAAAATTAAGATATGATAGGTAACATTGAACTCGCTCAACATATAAGTGAGTAACATTGTACTCGTTGTTTGTGGGATCAGATTCATATAAGTCATCTAAAATGTCCCTTGTAAGAAGCACATGCCTAATTGCCTTTTTCATATAATCCATGCAAACCGTTGAATTCTTAAGGGTCGGGTTCCTAAAAAGCACCACTTCTTTGGTCTTTGGAGCACTAGAGGTCGGGGCAGAGATTGTAGCTGGATTATCAACAACTTCTTGTCCTTTGAGTTGAAGTGTCTCCTTTAATTCAGCTATAACCATGTTTTTATCTATGAGCTAAATATTTAGGTCAGAGATTTCCTCACATTTCTTGTTCAGTTGGTCAACAAGTGACTTTTACTCTGCCGCATTAAAAGCGAAGCGTTCTTCTATTGAACTAGAAACTTGTGAGACACCCTGCCTTACTTTTTCAAACTCCCCTAGCATAGAAGTAATTCTATTTTCTAGGGCATGATTTTTAATCTCTGCAGCCTCTAGTTCCACTTTCTCTGCTAATTATTCTCTCTTAAGTTTCATTATTTCTTCCTCTAAATCCTGAACCACCTGAATCATCTTGTCACTTGTTTCAACGTTGTTTTCACAATCAGTTGTTTTTGAAAGAGTTTCAGTTTTAGATAGTTGTTCAGTTTCAAGAGATATACAATGTTGTTGAAGCTCATCAAAACGTTTTGAACGTGAGTTATAAGAATCTTGAAGCTTTAAAAATTCAGCGTTAGATTCGTGACAAGACTGATTTTCTACATTATTCACAGGTTCAACAATATTCACAGAGAGATCATGCACATCATCACATTTATTCACAACAGATGTAATCTCAATAACACATTTAATAGTCACGACTTGCATCACATTGATAGACACCACTTGTTCTAAGAATTGGTCATATTCGGAAAAAATCTTTTCTTTCTCAATTAAATGTTGCTCATAAGCATCATCCATTTCATGGAAAACTTTTTGAACTTCCGCCATTTCGAAACTAAGATTATCCCCGAGATCTAGAAATCCCTCTTTAAGATTGTGTACAAACAGAACGATCTCTTTCTGAAACACCGATTTCATGTGTTCGAAAGCCCATTCTCCAGCGGTTTGAGCCATTGGAGTCGTACATTCCTTAATGACCTTGTCCAATCCGGTGAGGTATCGCCTAATCTCTTTCAAGCTTAGAAATACGGTAGACCGGTGGAAGACCCTTTGGAATTTCCTTAGGTTCATTCGGATTGACAAGTGTAGGAAATATACTAAGGTTTTCTCTAGTAGACATGTAATTTGGTGTATGGATAAATTCCCTTTGTATATTAAAGAGAGTTCTAAAATCCGTTTTTGCATTCTCTTGATTAAGTTGATCATAATCATACTAAGGATATTCCAAAAGCAGTTTTGACTGATTCTCGTCAAATAATGATATATACTCGGAGTCATTCGAATTACCAATCGGGTCTAAGACCAAACCTAGCTTTGTTGCATCATAAAGTCACGGGTTGTGGTTAATAGCTTACTTTGCATAACCCGGGTTAGGTGGTAGGTCTGTTAGACGGGATAGAGTAAATTCCTTAAATGATGAATGAAACAAATGTACTAGATGTGAAGCGGAGTATTGTTTTAAAAGCAAAACTACATCATTTTTAATTTTCTCAGACACCTTTCTGTTTCAACCCTTTTAGACTCGAGAGTTTCGAAATTCGTTAGAAGTTTTGGAAAATTTGTAACGACTGACTCTTTTTCTTTAAGTTCTATTGAAAGAGTTGCTCTTAAACTTTCAATTTCTAGAAAATTATCCATTTGGACTTTCCTAAACCTATGAAACTCTGGATTGGTTAACGTATTGGTCAGCGGAGTTAATTCCAAGGTTTGAACCTTTTCCTTATACAAAGCAAGCTCGGCAGATAATGTTTGATTAACACCGAGGGTTTCAAGGACCACATTATTCATTTGGCCAAGCATAGATGCCAACACCATAACCAAATCTTGTTGAGCAGACGAATTTGCAGACGTAATAACTCCCGGTTGTATTTCAATCAAAGTCTGGGGACTTGCATTGATATTGCTATCATTATTTGTCTCCTCGTTTAAATTACTAACCACTGGAGGCTGTTCCGGATACTCAGACACTTACTTAACTTGATAAGGTACAATACTAGTATCATTGGCAGTATTTGGTACCTCAAAGATTGTATCAGCCCCATAAAGTGAAAGATTTGCCATGAGAGCTGCCTTGGTGGTATTGAGGTCATCATAGTCTGAATCGTATGCATCAAGATCATCGCATTGATATGCTGCATTGTTGGTAGAAGCTGTTGTGAGTTCGTCAGTATCCGCAACTCCTGGATCTGCTAGAAATGCTAACTCCTCTTCATCGAGTTCTCGACCTTGTGCTTGAGCATTAACCAAGTAAATCTTTTCCTGAAACCATGTACCATCCCTCTTCCTCTTTGGTTGCTTACACTCCCGAGCCATGTGTCCCTCTCCTTTGTAGTTATAGCAGATGATCATCTTCACTTTGCCACTGTTGTTTCCCCTTGGGGCAGTGCTAAATGGACGTGCACCAGTATTTGATGAACTTGGTCTCCCCTGAAGTGGTTGCACAGTAACTCTGCCATCTTGGATTATAGCTTGTTGACGAGAGTTAGAAGAATTTCTCAACTGATTGTTTGTTGGAGATGGTCATATGTAACCTCGTTTGTTCAACGTTTGAGTTATATATGCAGACATTTGTGCTAGTACATCAGTAGGATTATCCCCTTGCCTCAACTCAGGAACTGGAACCTCATCATCACAGTAGAAAACTGGTGCTGGTTGAGCTACATACACACTTGAAGGAGTACTGACATGTTGTGAGTAATGGGGCGAGGAACTTCATGTTGCTGGTAAGTGATGGCAGGATTTGTTGGTGGTTGATAAGGTGAGTATGGTTGTTGTGCATAAGGTGATTGATGTGAATCACGTTGTGATGATGATGCTGGTTGTTGATATTGTTACTGATATGATGTAGGTGGTTGTGGTAAGATCGAATACTGTGGAAAGCTTGGAGTCTGAAACATGGGATTATGATAAGATTATTGTCCCATAGCATACAGAGTGTTGTTATTTGACAGTGTTGGATGATTTGCCATTAACGCCAATGGTTCGGAATAAGATCCTCGAGACATGCATTTTCCGGAGCACATGCTTCTCGTGTTGCTGCAAGAAAGCATAGAGTTGATCTAAATTTGATTTGTGCAAATCCCGAATCAATTTAACATCAGTGACATATTGGATCCACTCTGGGGTAACGTGTTCAAGAACTTGGTGTTGAGTTGAAACTGAGCAATAGTGAGATTATACACATTCAAATCATTCATCAATGTAGTGAAACGCCAGTAGTAGTCATGAAGTGTTTCCCCTGGAATGTATGAGAACCTATCGAACAATTCATAGAGTTGACACTCTCGTTCCTGCTTGGAAAGTGAAGTCCCTTGTAACAAAACCGTTAAGCGATCCTAAAGCTCCTTTGCTACCTTGTATTTGCTTACCATACGATAAATATCGGGTGGAAGAGCTTGAAGTATGGTCTGAACGGCCTTCTCATCTGCATCAACAATGTTTGCTTGGCAGCCGTTAATTCATGAAATAGCCTTGGTCGAGACACATTGTCTATAGTAACTTCGCCCCAATCGAGTGGACCTTGCTCAATAGATTGAACCATAAGTCTTCCACTGGGTCTACCTATAATATAAGACATCATGCGACCTTACCATGCTTCAAATAGCTCTTTGATAAGCAACGGTAGACGGGTATATGTACCTGAGATGATAGAAAGGCCAGTAAGCGATATCATTGTTGGCATGTATGAATGTGAATTCATTTTTGATCCCTTGAATAAAGATTACCAAAATGATTGAGCAATGAAATAAGGTTGTGTGTTTTAATGTTGTTTAAACAAAGATGTTGTTATCTTTAGGTTGTGTGTTTTTGTGAAAGTTGCAATGTCGACAAATCCTTTAACTTGTGCAAATTCTATCTCAATACCCAAATTAATTCTATCTCAATTTCAAATCTCAAAGTTGTCGTAATGCTCAAACTTAGTCCTTTTCAATGCCAAAAACTTAATCCCGTCGGAATGTGATCGGAATAACTTATCAGAAAGTGATCGGAATAAGTTATCGGAATCTGATCAAAATATGTGATCGCAATGTGGTGATCGCAATATGCAGTGATCGCAATATCCTTATCGGAATAAGTGATCGCAATGTCCTTATCGGAATAAGTGATCGCAATGTCCTTATCGGAATAAGTGATCGCAATATGCTGTGATCGCAATATGCCCTTATTGGAATAAGTGATCGCAATGTCCTTATCAGAATAAGTGATCGCAATGTCCTTATCGGAATAAGTGATCACTATGTCGTGATCTTAATGTAGAAACCCTAAGGCTATTGCGATCAGAATGCTTGATCGGAATATAGAACTAGTCCGAGACTTGAGAACACCAAAAAGTTGAGATTTTTTACCTTGTAATCCGTGTTTCTAACCAAACCAAAGTACCCAAATCGCTACTACAACTATGTAAAAGATATATGGATCAAGTTGAACAACAAAACACAAAAAAAAATTGAAACTTGGATAAAATCAATCAAAAACACATGAACACACTTAAATAAGCATGAACAACACAAAACCTACCTTTATTTCATCCCATGGCTCTTGATACCAATTGAAGAAGTATGGTAATCTATGATTTTTTAAGAGGGTTGTTGTTTCTAGAGAGAGAAAGTAGAGAGAGAGATGAGATAAAATGTAAATGTATTATGTGAGAAATCAAAACAACCAACACCCCTTTCCATGGTGGAAAGGGGTTTATATACCCAAGTCCCTTAGTGGACTTGGGTCTCCGGACCATGAACATGCTCATGGGTCGGGCTTACATAAACTATAATTAAACTTATACTACGAGCCCTTAACTATATTGTTGGAGTGACCGAGACTTTCTAAATACGAAAAACGTATTTCCAACAATATGGAAACTCTGACAATGTTATACCTAAAATAATCTGTTGAGATAGAGTACTAGAATCTATAGTTTTGAATGCATTATAAAGAATATTACCCTTTATACAAATAGTCTAAAGTGAGAGAATTATCTAGATACTAAAACTACATACTCCACGTATGCATTATATTACCTGGAAATACACTTACTTATCAAGGTTATATTAGAATGGGAACTTCGTAGTACGATAAGTATTGAGTTTTAGATATCTACTGGATTGAAATGATAATCTGTGAGAAATCATTATCAGAATAATCACAATTCTTTCCTTGGTATCAAATTTAGAAAGTTCTTTTCCCGTATAATCCAAATTGATTTTGAAAGATGCGATCAATTCGAGATTTTAAATTGAGCTGTGACATATTGACTTGAGTTTTCCCAAAGAGCTCAGAAATAATCACATTTCTTTTCGTCTTTTGGAATCTAAGGAGGATTTATTTGATCAATGATATAATTTATATTCCATTCAGTGATATTTATAAATAATATTATGATCTTAATGGATAAAATGTCAATGATGCTTCATTAATACCCGTTTTTGATAATAACTCTGGCGGAGAAATTGATTTGAAGGTAAAATAACAACAATAATAGTTGTATTCTTGATATATGAATGAAATTCTAGAAAGGAATATAAGAACGCGAGAACTATATTTGCCTTGGTATGCTATGTTATCATTATAATCTCGAGACGATATTTCTTTAAGGGGAAGAGGCTATGATAACCCATAAATTTCACAAGTGTGATAAGTGCTATGATCGAATGGAAGTGGAAAACCCACTAGAAATTTTTGCTTTTTATGCATTACTTGGTAAGATGAATTGCTTCTCATAACCTGAATTGCCATACCAACATATTTCTATATGTTGTAAATACAATGTATATATCAAGTATATGTTCTAAAAGTAATCTAACAAGTATACTATGAATAAAGAACATCTCAAGTATAACTATGATTCCCTAAATTCCTTAGAAACCCTAGAATCCCTATAAATAAGTGGTAAACTCAAGGATTGTGAAAGTGTGAATACATAACACATATGAATAAGTAATCAAGGATGATAAACAAGTAATAAACTATCATGTGAAGGTATGAAGTTATCCAAGAATAAGTAAGCACAAACCATACAAAGCTAAAGTACAAACAAGTGTACATAATAGTCTAGATCCTCACCTACAAAATCTCTTGTAAATTAATATTTCAAGCAATATAATTACACAATACCTATATATGAATATCAGTCTAAAATGTATAAGTAATAGTCTATCATATAAAAGCAATATTTGATTATAAAACACTAATATTCACTAATCTAAAGATAACTACAAAGTAAGACCTAATAATCAAGATTAGCATATAAAATCCATTTCACATTGAATTAGAGTCTAATATTTTGCAACTAATTATAAAACTCAACTAAGTATCATATTAAGATTATACATTTATTTCAAGTTAAATTACAAGTTACCAAAGCATAATGTACAAGTTATCATAGCATGGATCTTAAGCTCAACTAATTATACCTAGATTATGATTATCCTATGTAAACCCTTAAACCCTAATTATCTAAGATAGAAAGTCATTAGGATTAGTGACCTAAAAACCCTTATATTAAGCATTCTACATAGAATCAATACCTAGTCTTTTAGAGCAAGTCTACAAACACTTATATCATTATACTAAAGTTATAAGATTATATTAAGATAATGTACAAGTAACCTAAAGCACAAGGTACAAGATTTCAATGCATGACTTGTAAATTAGGTCAAATTAGGTATTTTCATCTTTAGACATTTTACTTAGAATAACCTATCAAACTAAGTGTAGAACTACTTTATATACTTAAAACACAATGTCTATGACCTAAATTGAGTTTAAATCAGTAGCTAAGTGAAGGATAATGGTGTTTACAAAAAATAACCCTAGATCATTAGAAACCCTAATCTTCATAGGTTATCTTCCTAATTTTACTTCAAAACTTTGTTAAACTTCAAACCAAGGACCCAAACTTCTTAATTACAATGTTTAAACCCTAAAATATAACCTAATCCATCACTAATAACATTCTTAAACCCTTAATCACTAAAATAACAAATCATAAAGTTACAAGCCCTAGTTTTTTAGACCCGGTTTGGTATTTCCCCCCAAAACGTGAATTAAACACTTTACATCCCATTCTAAGTTTGAAATTAGAAATTCTTAAGATATTTTAGGCCTTCTATAAGAACTCTAAGCTGGTGGATCACCTTCCTATAGATGTAGAATCACTACTCTTATCAATACCTTGCCGTGAGCCATTTCTAGCCATAACCTTAGATATTTTTAATCCTAGACTCTATAAACTTGCATAGATCTTCTATAGATTTTCTTAGTCACTAACCAATCCTTCATACACGTTTCAATGCCAAACTTGGAGCCTAAGTGTTGGAAATACTATAAATAGAGACGAATACACAACCTTAAGACGTGCACCCTGTTTTCTCTCTACCTTAATACCCATTCTGATATTCACTTCTATAAACATTCTAGGACTCTAAGAAGACTAGAAACCATGTCTAGAAAGAATCAATTAAAGCTCTTGATGCTTTGATAGCAAGTTATGTTCATAGGAATCCATAAGGAGCCATTTTGGAGCTACCTAAGTAATCCCTATGTTAACTAATCTTTGATATTGTTATAATGATTTCTTAGACTTGTTATAATGTTATTAGGTTGTTAGTAAGATAATCTAAAAGAAATTAAGTCATATAATCATTTAGAATGAAAGTTATAAGTTAAAGATGTCTTAAAACCCTAGTTTTGTAACTTACATGAGATAATAAGCAAAAACCCATTTCAAAGGCTATAATTCTGGATAAATGTTTTTATTATGATTATAAAAGTTTTCATAAACTTTGTTTTAAGTTTCTAGATCATTTGGTACAATTTTAAGGTTATTATGTAATTTTAAACAAGTATAGGGACTAAAATTGTCATTTTTGAAACTATTAACATTTTGGGGCAAAAGTGTCATTTTATGAAAGTTAAAACTCTAAATACTAATGTTGTAAAGTTTGAAACCCTAAGGTTAATATTTGAAGTTTAATAACTGAATTTTAATAGGAAAAATTATGTTCTCTCGGTGTCTAATCGAATTGATCTCGGATTTAAAGTGTGACTCAGTTGTTCTTGGTGAGTAAAAGAAAATGGTTATCTATTTCTACTTAAAATCTAAATGCGAAATAATTAAAAATAAACTAAAAACAAATGACAAATAATAAAGAAATTAAACAAATTAAAAATCAATAAAAAGTAAAAGTAAAAATAAAAACTAAACAAAACAATTCAGAATAAAACTTAACAAAAATGGCGGGAAAATAAAAATCTTAAAACAATTCGGAATAAAAAAATAATCAAGAATTTAATTCGGAATAAAATATCAAGAAAACAATTCGGAAAACATTTCAAGTACTTAATTCGGAATACAAAATCTAAACATAAGTCGGAATTTGAAATTAAGTAAACAATTCGGAATCTGAAATTTGAAACTAATTCGGAATAAGTGAACTGGATATTATTCGGAATACAAAATATCAAACTATTCGGAATAATAATCGAAACTCTACTCGGAACCTGAAAACAAAATAAACTTAATTCAGAATATGACTTTAAGAAGTTAATTCGGAATATGGACAGGACATGTTATTCGAAATAAAGAAAGTATTATATAATTCGAAATAAGGATTGTGTACTACAATTCGGAATAAGGGTTTAGAGCCTAATTCGGAAAAAGGAAAATTAAAGTTATAATTCGGAATAAACTACTGAAATAATTCGGAATAACATATAGCTTTACTGTTAGGAATAATGGTGTTTTAAACTTAGTTCGGGAGAATAGAAAAAGTAAACAATTCGGAAAAAGCGGGTTTATGATAATTTGGAATATAAGAAAAATTAAGCAAAAACTAATTAAGCAAATAAGCAAAAATTAAGCTAAACTAATTTTTAAAATAAGCTAAATAAGACACGAACTAAAACTCTAATAAGCACGAAATAAGCAAAATAAATAAAATCTATTTTAAAAACATTAAAGTACCAAATCTACTCAAATAAAAATAAGCAAAACACAAAATAAGCAATATGCACAATAAACTATAAAAATTAACCATATAAAAATAATAAAAACAAGAAATAAGCTACTCAATCAAATAAGCAATAAGATCAAATAAGCTATCATGATGATTAACCAAATCAACACAATTAAAAACAAGAAAGGAAGAATAAGATTATTTGAAAAGCTTTATATTAAAGATGAAGATTGAAGGTTTTGACAGTTGAAAGATTAAAGATGAAAGATTAAAGAAAAATGAGAAAGAGTTTTGTTTACACCTACTTCTAATTACTCTAATGAAAAACTAAAATTAACTAACTAATACAAATGAAAGACTTTAGGCTATTTATAGTGGAGGAGTATGTTGGTGTGGTGCTTCCTTTCTTTCTTTCTTTTGTCTTCTCGTCTTGACAATAAATTCGTCATTCTCGACTTTGTCTCGGGGATTTGTCGATAGATAAAATGAACTCGTCTTCTAATTTCCTCTTTAATTAGATTTGGTTCTTCGACTTTATTAAACTTCCGTATTTGGTCTTTTTCTTCGATAAAACTTCAGAATAGGCCTTTGACTTCCGTTCTTTTTGCACTTTTGATCTTTTGACTTGTCTTTTGTCTTTTTCTTCGATAAAAGCCCGTGAAAGCCCGTGTTTTCTTCCTTTATCATCTTTTTGTCATAAAACACAACAAAAACACAAACCACGTGTAATTCCGACTTTACGACATTAAACACACGTTTTGGTCTCGTTTTTATTTGTTTTAAGTGGTAAAAGGATAAGTGTTTTCACACTTATTAAATCCCCTACACTTGACCATTGTAATGACCTCATGCAATGCATTAATTTCAAAGCAAGATTTACATTTTCCTCATAATTAACCTACCTTGGCCCTTATTACATACTACGACACTATGGAAACTAAAAAAGGTAGAAAATTTCGAAATTGTTTGATGGAAGAAACTTGTAAAGAAATCAAAAGACTTAGATTAGGGCTTTGGTGTCATGAATGTTTATCACCCTCAAGTTTCACGTTCCCCATACCAAGCTTAAAAACGAGATAATTGTCATTATAAGTTAGTAAAGCTAACACTTACTCATGTGGCTCAATTATTCACTTAGACCCCTTATTCCAAGGTGTATCTCTTATATTTTATTTTTGTCTTGATCACGAGGAAGCATTTTTGACTTACTTCGATAGTTTATTAAGGCCGAAAATAAAGTAGGACGATTTAATCAATAGTTAGCTAAAGGACAAAATCTTTTAAAATGGCTTCTCGAAATCTCATAAAGTTCATATCTTGGCATAACTTGTTTCACGATTTGAGACCTTTCTCGGACCGATATTTGGCATTTACTTCATACTTCAAATCTTGAGAGACGTTCTTGAAATAATGGTCTTCTCTTCATAATTGGAATTTCTTCACTTGAAGTTTTTGAGAGATTCTTCAAACTTAGACCACGATTTCTTCATTTTTCTTCAATCTTTATTTAGGATTTTGATATACAACGATCCGCATCCTTTTCAGACTTGGATCTATTTATCCTCATACCTTGTTAGGGTCTTTTTGGATAGACTTCTCCATGATCTTTATGGGAGTAATTGCTTCTCGTCGTGTGTCTCGATCCTTCATATTGATTTTCGAATAATGATTCTTCACATCATCTTGGATCTTTAGTAACAAAATGTAGCCCTCTTGCCTTGTTAGGGCCTTTTTGGACTCGCCAATCTTCGCATCCTATTTCAATAAGTTATGCCTTGGCTATGAACTCTAATTAATCACGAGCAACTTTTAAACGATCTTGGGCTAGAAGCTAGGTAATTTTTCAAATCGTACGACCTTATTTATTGAATTTATTTATTGACAAACGATGGGAGAAAAAGCTTATAATTAACTCACATAAGTTCATGAAAGAATACAAAACTTATAATTGACTCTATCATCTCTCGTTATCCACAATTTAAAATCTCAAGGAATGAAACTCGTGGATGCTTAGCCTAACAAACCAATTAAGGTCCATATGGTTAAGGATACTAGCTAGAGTAAACTAAAATAAGTAAACTCGGGTTGAGTCAAAAATTTTACGACGGGCCTAATATATCAAAGACATCTAAACTTGTTAAAACCATTCTATTTAATAATTATTTTGACTTTATTCATGAAATGGAATAAATATATACGAAGAAAGAAAATAACGATAACAAAGGAAAATACTACTAGGCCACAATAGATTAAAATTTTTTAAAAATGTCGAAAAATCAATTTTCTGGTTAAAATAAGGACATATTCATGGAAAAGCCCACTTAACTTCGATAGAAGTATCCCCTACACTTAATATAAACATTGTCCTCAATGTTTAAGCATGTGGAAGTAAAAATCTTGCTAAGGAAGAGATAACTAAAGTGGTTCCCATTTCAACATTTATGAATATAGAATATTGAATCACAAAAGTTTAGGATAGAACCGGGAAGACGGGTACACGGAATCACGGGTCGTCAAATATCATCAAAAGTGGATATTTGAAAGCTCCAATCCCTGCACATCATAAGAAACAAAACAACAAACTCCTACGTGGTTCCCCCTACACTTATTATGAAAAACGGATAAAGAAGGATAGATAATCGGGTTGCCTTCCGAGAAGCGCTTGTTTTTGTTAACCGAGTCACGAGCCTGACTCGACCCCGAATACTATGGTGAAAAACTCATAGAAGACCTTGAAGAAAATCCACCGGGGTCAAATACATGGTTCTCATCCAACAAGTAGCATAGCCCTAAGGTGAAGAGCACAAGCCAAAGTAGAGTAGGCGGGGTTCCCTTAAGCAAAAGTTGAGCATGGTGATAGAAGGTATGGTAAGGTGAAAGCATAGCTCCGTATTTTCCAAAAGTCTTTCCTTTTATTTCATCAGATGGATACTGAGATGGCTCAAAAATTGTGATACCAGGATCGAACACCTTTTCCTTTAGGGGAAAATAAGAAAGACACTCAATAGACCTTGAAGAAGATTCGCCCATATACCTCACAATCTCATCCGAAGAAGGTAGAAAAAGAGGTGTCAAAGCACAAGTACTACGAATGTGGGTCTCGTCAGGTTCTTTTCCTTTGAAATGGGTTTCTTAAAATCCGAAGGAGGGTAAAGGCCATAATCAAAATCCAAAGTAGGAGAATTATGCTCATTAGGGAAGTAAGTATTGAGAAACTTGTCGAAATCTTCCTTAAAAGAGTAATCCTCTAAATTAGTATCAAGCGTTGTTGGTGGAGGACCCTCATAAAAAATAGGAGCAAAAACATCATTAGAAGACACAACACTTGAAGGATCACTCGAAAGAGTGTCAACATCATCAAAGTCATCCAAAATCGGCATGTCTTCATACTCGAAAGTAGAATCATCGTATTCATCATAAATTGGTGGATAATCCAAATCGGAAAGAGAGTCATTAGAATCTTCCACATGTTCTTGAAAAAGTGGATTATCATATAAAGTCTCGAAAAGAGGATTGTTGTGTAGCAGAAAATCATTGACATCAAGCTTTGTAGTTTCCAAAGGAGTTGTAACAAGCTCATCTTGAAGCACATCAATCAATTTTGTCGATTCTTTTCCATTTGATTTGCTTGTAATCTTCCCCATTCTAAAAACTTGTTGATCATTCCCGACCCTAAGAATTTGCTCACCTTCGGCAACATCGACTAAAGCTTTCCTGGTTCGTAAGAATGGCCGTCCAAGTATTAACGGAATACGAGGATCCATATCGTAATCAACAACAACAAAATCAACTGGAAAAGTGAAGGTACCAACATTAACAAAAACATCTTCAACAATACCAACGGGGTAAGCGAGAGTTCGATTTGCTAGCTCAAGAGTCATACGTGTTGGTATAAGATCGGGTAATGATAACTTCTTCCAAACACTAAATGGTATTTGATTGATACTAGCCCCGAGATCCGCTAAGGCAGTACATTCTTTGATTTGAGAAAATGAACAAGGTAACACAAAACGACCGAGATCTCCAAGTTTCTCTGGAAGTTCTTTGAGAAGGACTGCAGAATAATTTTCATTTAATCGAGTATTAACGAACTCAGACAGCTTCTCCTTCTTACTAAGCAACTCCTTGAACACTTTAACAAATTTCGGCATTTGGACAAGTGCTTCAACAAGGCTAATGTTAAAGTTCATTTGGGAGATCATCTTTGAAAAGGAAGTAATTTGAGTATCCTCCTTAGTGAGCACTTTGCACTTGTCTAACCGAGAAGGATAAGGAATATTGGGCTTAAGAGGTGTAGGTAGAGAAGACGAAGGTGTAGAAGGTGAAGGTTGAGATGTTTAAGGGTGAGAGGGTGAAGGTAGAGATGGTAATGGAGAACTAGTACTAGGCGTGGTAGTAGGATGGATAAATGAGGGTGGAGGAGGTGAAGGTAGAGTAACTGGGGGAGGGATAGAAGGTCCTACTAAAGTTGCTCCACTGCGTGTAGTAATAGCACTCACATTAGCTCTAGGGTTGGTTTCGGTTGTTGAAGGAAGAGCACCTTGGGGAGGAAGGGATTGAAGCATTTGAATGAATTTCCTATCCGTGGACTCTTGCATTTCCTTTAAATTCTTATCTTGTTCCAAAATCTTTTGAAGAACTAAGTCCATTTGTGGATTAGGTACATTGAACCCTTGTTGTGGAAAACCTTGGTTTGGGTATTGGTTGTATGATGGAAAACCTTGAGGATTAAAACCTTGGTTTGAATAGCCCCTTACATTTGCATTTGGTTGAAAATTAGCTCGTGGTGGCCCTTGGTTGTTTTGGGTGGGTGGGGGTGGTCTTTGTTGAAAACCGGGTGGAGCCAAATAATTAGTGGAATTATAGGACAAATGATTAACATCAACATTCGGCTTGAAATGAACCCTCTCAGTGTTGTTATAAGCATACACTTCCCCTTGAGATTGGTTATAAGCCTTATCACAATTAACGTACGATTGTGGCCCACCACATGTTTCACAAGTCACATTAAGGGCATTCACATGTTTAATAGGAGTGTTTTGAACATGTAAGGCAAGTTTTGTCACAATTGACGTAAGTGCTTGAATTTGATTGGTAGTCTCACTATCACTAGTACTAGCCATAGTAGCCCTTACACTTTTAGTTTGCACTTTGACCTTATTTTCAATTATATCCCAAGCGACTTGTGTTGTTTTCACTAGAATATTACCCCCCGAAGCACTATTTAGTGAATCTTGGTCATTTAAACTTAATCCATTATAAAAAGTATTAATTTGATGCACTTTAGTAAAACCGTGTTGTGGACACTTTCTCAAAAGTTCCTTAAAATGATCCCAAGATTCACAAAACGTCTCACCGTAATTTTGTTCAAAATTGATGATATCATTCCGCAAAGCGGTAGTACGTGAGGGTGGAAAGAAGTAATTAATGAATTTAGTCTCTAAGTCCGCCCATGTGGCAATACTTTGGGGTGGTTCCTTATCAAGCCAAGTCCGGGCTTGTCCCTCGAGAGAGAAAGGGAAGAGGAGCAATTGAATTGCCTCTTGTGAGACCCCATTGTATTTCACAGTATTAGTTAAGTGTAAAAACCTCTTGATATGATAGTGAGGAACATCATGAGTGCGGCCCAAGAAAGGTGTAGCAGAGACCATTTGAATAAAACCGGTTTTTAGCTCAAAGTTGTTGGCTCCAATATCTGGCACCATAATAGGATCGTCGTTGCCTTCAAGGTGTGATTGCAAGAGCTTGATCATTGGTCGGTTATCCATGGTGTCAATAGCACGAATCTCGATATTAGCTTGAGTGGTTTTCTTCTTGCGCCCACGAGTACGCACACACCTACGAAAGTAAAAGATAGAAAAGAAACAAAAGAAGAACTAAGGTCAATGTAAAAAGAAAATATTTTTGGAGCAAAACTTTAGAAAAGAAATGCTTTTTATGATTTTTAAATGTTTTTGGGTTTTTGAAAATTTTTGATTTTTTTTTATTTTTGAAATTTTTTGAAATGTTGGCAAGAAAATAACGTTCACGAGTGAACGGATCCTAAAATCCAACGCGTCTCTCACAAAAACCGTTAATATTTACGAAAAGAGCCGACAGCGGCGCCATTTTAATAATTGAATTTTCATAGGAAAATTTATGTTCTCTCTGTGTCTAATCGAATTGATCTCGGATTTAAAGTGTGACTCAGTCGTTCTTGGTGAGTAAAAGAAAATGGTTATCTATTTCTACTTAAAATCTAAATGCGAAAAACATTAAAAATAAACTAAAAACAAATGACAAATAATAAAGAAATTAAACAAATTAAAACTGAATAAAAAGTAAAGTAAAATAAAAACTAAACAAAACAATTCAGAATAAAACTTAACAAAAATAGCGGGAAAATAAAAATCTTAAAACAATTTGGAATAAAAAAATAATCAAGAATTTAATTCGGAATAAAATTTCAAGAAAACAATTCGGAAAACATTTCAAGTACTTAATTCGGAATACAAAATCTAAACATAATTCGGAATTTGAAATTAAGTAAACAATTCGGAATCTGAAATTTGAACCTAATTCGCAAAAAATGAACTGAATACTATTCGGAATACAAAATATCAAACTATTCGGAATAATAATCTATACTCTATTCGGAACCTGAAAACAAAAAAAACTTAATTCGGAATATGACTTTATGAAGTTAATTCGGAATATGGACATGACATGTTATCCGGAATAAAGAAAATATTATATAATTTGGAAAAAGGATTGTGTACTACAATTTGGAATAAGGGTTTAGAGCCTAATTCGGAAAAAGAAAAATTAAAGTTATAATTTGGAATAAACTACTAAAATAATTCGGAATAACATATAGCTTTACTATTCAGAATAATGGTGTTTTAAACTTAGTTCAGGATAATAGAAAAAGTAAACAATTCAGAAAAAGAGGGTTTATGATAATTCGGAATATAAGAAAAATTAAGCAAAAACTAATTAAGCAAATAAGCAAAAATTAAGATAAACTAATTTTTAAAATAAGCTAAATAGACACGAATTAAAACTCTAATAAGCACTAAATAAGAAAAATAAATAAAATCTATTTTAAAAACATTAAACTACCAAATCCACTCAAGTAAAAATAAGCTAAATACAAAATAAGCAATAGGCGAAATAAGCTATAAAAATTAACCATATAAAAATAATAAAAACAAGAACTAAGCCACTCAATCAAATAATCAATAAGATCAAATAAGCTATCATGATGATTAACCAAATCAACAAAATTAAAAACAAGAAAGGAAGAATGAGATTAATTGAAAAACTTTATATTAAAGATGAAAATTAAAAGTTTTGACAATTGAAAGATTAAAGAAAAATGAGAGAGAGTTTTGTTTACACCTACTCCTAATTACCCTAATGAAAAACTAAAATTAACTAACTAATACAAATGAAGGACTTTAGGCTATTTATAGTGGAGGAGTATTTGGTGTGGTGCTTCCTTTCTTTCTTTCTTTTGTCTTCTCGTCTTGACAATAAATTTGTCATTCTCAACTTTGTTTCAAGATTTATCGATAGATAAAATGAACTCGTCTTCTAATTTCTTCTTTTATTAGATTTGGTTCTTCGACTTTGTTAAACTTCTGTCTTTGGTCTTTTTCTTCGATAAATCTTCAGAATAGGCCTTTGACTTCCGTTCTTTTTGCACTTTTGATCTTTTGACTTGTCTTTTGTCTTTTTCTTCGATAAAAGCCCGTGAAAGCCCGTGTTTTCTTCATTTATCATCTTTTGGTCCTAAAACACAACAAAAACACAAACTACGCGAAATTCCAACTTTTACGACATTAAACACACGTTTTGGTCCCGTTTTTATTTGTTTTAAGTGGTAAAAGGATAAGTGTTTTCACACTTATTAAAGTTTTAAAAGGTAAATACTAAAACTATATACTTTAGGGGTTAAAAGTGTAATTAAGCTAAAATATAAGTAAAAGGGTTATTTTTGCCAATTTTGAAGCTAAAGAAGATAAATTATAAATATGAGAAAGTAATGAAGGTATTATGTTAGTAGCGAGCATTGTACAAACATGTTCCTTCTCTATATTACGTTCTGACTGAGTGGTTGAGTTTACAATTTAAAGTGCCCTTGCTCCTCAAATATTTATAGAATGGCTTCCGAGTATGATGGCCCAAACAATGATACTAGAATTACATCAAGGTATTAATTAATGAATAAATAACTAATACTTAAAAGTATTGAACTAAAGATAAAAATACGTGATACTATATACAATGTGTTAATACAGGTTTGTGTGAGACCAAGTTGTGGTTTGTATGACCAAGATGTTATTCCGTGAATGAAATATATCTGATTGTAACTCAGATTCTATGGACATAAGGTGAGTTCATAGCCTCACTTTTAAATGCTTTCTAAATGAATTGAAAACCCGTTTGGGGGATATATGCTAAAACTGGAATACAAGTGCTTTTTTATGATTGTATGGTATGATTACCGACACTATGTTTACTACTTTCATTAAGTTCCTTTTCAATCATGACCATTAATCATTCTATGAATGAGCGCTAATATGTAAATAGTACTATTTGGGGACTGACATCCCTTATCTGGGCAAGTCGCGCTTGCTAGCAGCTGAAGGTTCCTACCTAGGCTAAACGAATACACTTTATTTTGCTAAACTCAGGAGTTTGGAAAAGTACATGTGTTGATACAAAAGTTGGATGATCCTTGCTAGACCCGAACTAGGCTTAATTCAGGTTGGCTGGGCTCCGACTCTTGCACCAAGTGAATAGTCTTGTTGAGATCCAACACACTAAAGAAACACGCGTTAGGCTTACCGTGGGATTGTATCCCACGATTAGACTCCAGCGTGAGAGTAAGTAATCGGTTATGGTTAAGAATCGGGTGTGAGTTTAGAGTATGTAGAATGTAATACCTCTGTGGAACCCTTGGGGGTTCCTTATATAGGCAGTGAAACCCTAATGGGATCACTGTTTACTTCGGCCCCAAGCATAAGATAATCACCATAATTAGCTTGATTGTTATCTTCTAATTATGGCTAGTGTATATCCTATACTTGAAGGTAAATCCCAATCCTAATAGGATTGTGATTCTGTCTAACCTTGTCCCGACTGTACCGGGCCGTGGGCCGCACACACTTTATGCGGCCACTGTTCATTCAACCCATTCATGATGGGCCGGATGAGGGTAGTACCCATGGGCCGGGTTCATGACCCGGCTGGGGACTATACGTCATCATGTCCCCCCAGTCTAGTTGTTACAGCCGTAGGTGGAATATCTAGACTAACAAAATGCTCCCTGGACGTACCAAGAAAGAACATTTTGAAATGTTGAATTTTGAAAACCATGTTTCGGCCGCACGTGGTAACCTTAGGAATTTATTCCTATAGTACCCCAGCCGCATGTGACGACCGAGACAAATTAAATGAAACATTGAATATGGTCTTACGTATGACCGCATATCCCGACACAATCGACTGTTCATCTGCCATTTTAAGTAACAAAGTGCAAACAATCAGAACCTCGAGCGACGCAATCTTCTGAGTCAGAAGTGACCCGTGGGTCCCACCTAACGTCTCACTTGCCACTCTCTTCCCAACCATACGATTCTGGTGAGTGGAAGACACGTGTCATGAATCTAACGAACCATGACCAACAAGGCAACCCTATAAATAGGTTGCCCATACGACTGTGTGTGACACACAGTCTTTTTCTCATTTCCGCCATTAACGCTTTCTTCCTTATCACCACATTCTTTCGCACGGATCCTTCCTTACACAGGTTAGATACCACGCCTTTATCTTACTTTTATTAATAATGGCTCAAAGAAACAACCCTTCCAGTGGATCCGTGCTAAATGTAATGACGGAGGAGAAACTAGGGCACTTTTGCTCTGATTTCTTCATTCCTAGCAACCTTCATCCCTCTCTCCCTGGTGCAGCGGACCTCATAACTGAGGCACCCCAGGGAAAGATTGGCTTATACACTCGTCTCTTTGACGCGGCCAATTACCGCATTCCTTTTACCCGATTACTCTTATATCTCCTAGGCTACTATGATGTACATATCACCCAGTTACACTGTATAGGCGCATGCAAGATTAGCGAGTTTGAAATCCTATGCCGCGCAAGAAGCATTCCCCCAACCGTAGAGTTATTTAGGCTGTTTTATACCCCCAACTTAGTGAATGGGTGGCTTTCCTTTAAGAAACGATCCCCAAACAGCCCTACAACACACAATAAGACCATGGACTCGCTGAAACATTGGTACGACCACTACTTTTTCATTGACGGAGTAGTTTGGCCGACTGATTTTGCTTTTAAACATAGAGTATCTCCTGACCCTCTTCCACGAGCTGGTACATATAATGCCTAACATTCCCAAGAAATAGATAGGAATAGGACAGGGTTTCATAGGAATCTACCTGAATCGTTCCTCTACCTGCTAGGGATTAGCCGCAACTACTTTGGCCCGTCCAACAGATACCCTGTGTTTTGGAGGAGGCGTGGTGAAGGTAGGTATAGTTTCCGCACTCCTAAACATATATAAATCCATTGTCCATAACTAACACACTTATTTGCTTTACAGAAATGAACTTCTTTGGAGTTCTTCGCCAGGGAGATCCCAAGACCATACCGGAGGGAGCACGCCCCAGACGAGAAAACGAACTACCCCTTCTTGAGCACACCAGAGATATGACCATTGCCCTAGCGGCCGTACCTGAACCCCAATCTGATGAAGAAGAGACAATAATTCTAAAGTCTCCCGAAGACTTTACCAATGAAGATGGGGACAATTTGATGCTGGAGAACAAAGTCGGGCCCTCCTCTCCGCCTCAGACTGCCACCCCTGCCCATGAGGAGGAGCAGGGTGATAACATAGAGATAACCACCTCCAGCCTTCGCCAAATGCTGGGTGATGATGAGGAAGAGGTGTAACGCGTAGAAGAGGAGGAGGAGGAGGAAGAAGGACCCCAACTTGTCCCAAAGCGCACCCGTAGAAAGAGTAAACGGGTAAGGAGAGGTACTGAGGTCGTGATAAGGGAACACAACGCCCCCGTAAAGAGACTGTGTGAGGACCACCCTCTCGACCAATCTGGGGAGAGCACAAACCAAGCCTCAGGGACGACGCAGGGTGCTCCCACAGCTCAGGACGAGCCGTTACCAGATATCGAGCCAGTCACTCAGGTGCCCCCCACTACATCAGAGCTAGAGAAAACCAACATGTAAGTCTTCCGCACATGTTTGTCCTTATTTCTCTCATCCAAGTAAAAGGTACATCCTTCCGTAAACAATATTTAATGTGTATTCCAATTTTGTTGCAGGGATGAACAAGCTGGTGCCGCACCTGTCCAATGGACAAGGAAGGAGAAGGAACCTCTCCTGCATGCTGTAGCGACCAAATCTGGCCCAGCCTTTGAGGAAGGTACTCCCACGGCTTCACAAGAGATACCGGTGTCCGGCCCCCATACACACTTCAACCCGGATTGGAAGATAACCACCGCTTCTAGAATGAGGGAAGCTGAAGAATGCCGGGACTATCTGAACAACTGCATTCCACCCGACCTGGTAAAGGATATAAATTTACTAAGTCATGTAGACTTAGTGGATGAATATAATGGTGCCTTGGTTCATCAGATGGCTATGGGTACTTCCATGCAGGTAAGATTTGAGGCCGCCTTAGAGCATGTTAATTCTTTAAAGAGGAAGAATGGCCGGAGGGTGAAGATGATTGAAGACAATGAATCCCAGATTGCCGCCCTACAGTCCCAACTTGGTACTGCTGAGGCCACCATCAAAGAACAAGCCGTGCATGCCAATGCTCATGATCAACGTGTGGCCGAGCTTGAAGCTCAACTTGAGACTGCAACAACTAAGGTATGTATCCGTACAGCATCATACCCACGTCCACATTATTCTGTACTATAACCCTTTAGGTATCACACGCAGGTGACCGCGACAGAAGCCTTGGCGAAGACCTCTTCTGACCAAGTGTCCACCCTTACAAAGGAGCTTGAAGACGCACATTCATTGATCCAGGGTGAGGAGATGCTGAAAGAGGAGCTTGCCAATGAAAGGGGCGTGGCGGAAAAGTTGATGGAGGCTTCCACACAAAAAAAGATATGTTGTTGAATGCCCTTACCGCATACCGCGACGAAGTATTGTACCCCCAACTACTAGCAGCCATTGCCGGCCGCAGGTGGATGGTGGGTCATGGGACGCGCCTGGCTTTCACAAAAGTGTTGGAGGCCCCTAAATTCATGCAGCAATTCGTAGATCTTGTATCAGATGGCATCGACCACGGCCGTCATGAGGGGATGGTTATGGCCGCAGAGTTAATAAGTAAGAAGCAGAATTTTACTAAACATGCTTACTTTAACACTAGAGCCGCAGAGAAGATGACCGTATCCATGGCTGCCATGCGGGATCTGGAGTACCCCTTCTTGGCTGACCTCGAGGCTACAAAGGATGCGTCCAACAAGGAGATCATAGAGAAGCTAAGCCTTGGTTCCTTCTCGCAGGACGAGGGACACTCCCGGACTCACTTCACACCCTCCCCCAACCAACTCACTCTTCCTATTTATGAGGACGTCACCAGGATCGTAGTTGGTGAGAAACTATAAAGTGAAGTACGAACTGAACGCGGCTCGGGCTCTGGACCGGAAAGATCATGGTGAGGCATTACCTCGAGTAGCCGAAGAGCAGCAGGAGATAGGTAAGTTTCTCCCCCCCTAATGTAGGCCTCCCATCTTGATGTAATTTCTGAACAATTTGGTCGGTAACAAAACATTCGTCCGTGGATGTCTACGACACTTTATCTTTTGTAACATCATCTTAACATTTAGAATAATATTTATGAGTCCGTGGTAGTCACGGCAATTTGATAGTTGGAAACTTACTTATATTCCTTTAGATATTATATATCTGCGTCGCATGACATGTCACGTCTTACTTAGAATAAAAACCAAGTCTATATTTTACTAGACGTGCGGCGTGCGTCTTTACCATGTCCGACACTATGTAAGTGCGGCATATGGAAACATATTACAACGTCTTGTAAATAAGGTGTCTAGCAAGGATACATGATCCGCGTCACTGGGGTTGCATCCCTCTTATGCGACAAGTTGAATTATTAGGTTCACTTAATCCTCTTACCCCGCCTGGAGGCGAATAGTACATGTACGGTTTTGAATGAATGCATATGAATAAGAAATGGCATATTATAATAATAATAAAGAAACCTAAAAGACATGACAATAATTTTCACAAGAACGGGCCGTGGAGCTAGCTAGGCACCACGACATTTTATTAGAACGTTTACGATTTTTTTTACAAGAACGAAAAGCCTAGAACAAATAGAACCTAGAAAGTATGAAAACAAAAAATACATGGATCTTCATTGAAGCCAACCATAGCGGAGGCCATAGCCTTTCAAAGTTAACATTTCTTAAGGTTGCAGATATTCCATGTACGTTACAGGTCACGGCCATCCATATCACGCAACTTGTACGCGCCCAGTCCTAAGGCTTCTGTAACCTCATACGGACCTTCCCACTTGGGGCCCAGCTTTCCTGTATTCTCCGCGCGACTTGCTTCGTTAACACGATAAACAAAATCTCCCGGTCGAAAGGAAACACCTTTAACCTTGGCATCGTAGTAAGCCTTCATCCGTGCCTTGGACTTGGCCTCATTGATGGCTGTTATTTCTCTTTTCTCCTCCAACAAATCCATATTAATCCGGAGTTGCTCATCGTTCGTGACGAGATTAACCTCCGCCGTGCGGATGGTTGGCATTCCGATTTCTGCTAATATAACAACCTCGGTCCCGTAGGCCAGTGCGAATGGAGTGTCCCTATTGGCTGTTTTAATCATAGTCCTATGCGCTCATAGAACATGCGGCAACTCGTCTACCCATTTGGTACTTCGCTCATCCAAGCGTGCCTTGATGCCTTCGCCTAAGCTTCTGTTTGCCCGCTCCACAAGACCATTAGTCTACGGGTGCTTAACAGATGCGAAGCGCCGCGTGATGTTCAATGCCGCGCACCAATCCTTGAATGGATTATCCGCAAACTGCTTCCCGTTATCCGAGATGATTTCTCCTGGTAAGCCAAAGCGACACACAATATTTTCCCAAACAAACTTTTTAACTTGTTTGCCCGTAATGGATTTGACCGCCTTAGCTTCTATCCAGCGTGTAAAGTAGTCCATTGCGACAATCAAGAACTTAACTCCCCCTGCAGCAACTGGAAAAGGTCCTGCGATGTCGATCCCCCACTTATAGAATGGCCATGGGGATGTGATGGGTGTCAGTTCTTGCTGCGGATGTTGCGGTACTGGTCTGTGCACTTGGCAATCACTGCATTTACGAATCATGTCACGTGCATCCCTATGCATAGTAGGCCAATAATATCCTGTGCGTAATGCTCGTGCTACTATGGATCGGGGTCCTGCGTGTATACCACATGACCCTTCATGTGTCTCACTGATCACATAGGTAGCCTGGCGTGGTCCGACACACCGCAACCACGGCTGTAAGAAGGAGCGCTTGTACAGAGTACCTTCTTGGAGCTCAAAGTGCTGCGACTTTATCCTGATACGCAGTGCCGCCTTCTCCTCATCCGGAAGGGTTTCATCAGTTAAATAGCTGATGATCGGGGTCATCCATGTAGGTCTATCTTCCTCAACTATAGCTGCGATTTCCCCTTCCGTTTTTAATTTTTTCCTTTAGTATTTCTACCAAGACTTGCTTGGATAAGTGGGCGAAACTTGTAGACGCGATCTTGCTAAGAGCGTCTACCTTCTTGTTTTCACCTCTTGGTACATGCTTGATAGAGAACTTCCCGAAAGTAGCTATGAGTGAATTGACTTTTTCCAGGTATCGAACCATGTTATCCTCCCTGGCTATGTAACCTCCTAGAATGTGGTTCGTGACAAGCCGTGAGTCTACATAAGCCTCAAGGTTGCGGACTCCCATTCTAGCGGTGATTTTTAAACCCGAAATCAACGCTTCATATTCTGCCTCGTTATTAGTGGCTGTGAATTCAAAACGCAGGGCGTAGGTAAACTCCATTCCTTCTGGATTCGTGAGGATATGGCCAGCTCCTGACCCGTCCATGCACGAGGATCCGTCAGTGAACAAAACCCATGGTTCTACTGGAACTTCCTCTCGTTGGATCACTGGTCCGTCCTCTTCTGGCTTATCAATTAGGAAATCTGCCAAGATTTGGCCTTTGACCGCTGTCCTTGGTCTATAGGAGATGTTATCTTCTCCTAGTAGAATGCTCCACTTCTGTAGCCTACTGGCCACGTCTAGCTTGGAGATGATTTGTTTTATTGGCTGATCAGTGATAACCACAATTGGGTGTGCCTGAAAGTACCGACGTAACCTTTTCGTGGCGTATACCAATGACAAAATTAGCTTCTCCATAAAGGAATAGTTCAACTCCGGCCCTTGTAGTGTTCTACTTATGAAGTAGACCGGAGTCTAGACTGTATCCCTATCCGTCATGAGTACTGCACTTATTGCTCCGTGTCTACCAGATAGATACATAATGAGCTCTTCCTTAGGTTGGGGAGCCACTAGCATGGGAAGGGCTGCGAGATGCTGTTTAAGCTGATCAAAAGCTTCCTCTGCTTCCTTTGTCCAACGGAAATCTCCTTTCTTGATGCACTTCTTGAGTGTTTTGAATAGAGGTAGTGATTTATCCGTGGACTTCGACAAGAACCTATTTAGCCCGGCTAGTTCTCCATTTAGTGATTGTACCTCCTTTCGTGTCCGAGGGGATGGTAACTGTATCACCGCGTCCGTCATTTCTGGACAAGGCTTGATGCCATTTGGATCAATCATATATCCAAGGAACATCCCTTCCGTGGCCAAAACGTGCACTTTTTTGGATTCAGTTTCATGTTGATTCTCCTCAACGTGTCAAACATCTCCTGGATATCACGGAGAAGTGCTTCCTCTATATGACTCTTGATGACCAGATCATCAACATAGACCTCAAGGTTGCGGCCTATCTGGGAATCGAAGGCTTTATCAACAAGTCGCTGATATGTCGCTCCGGTGTTCTTTAGTCCGAACGGCATTTTTGTGTAACAATACACGCCCTGACTAGTATGAAACGCTGTTTTCTCCTCGTCTTCTTCCGCCATCTGGATCTGATGGTATCCTTTGTATGCATCTAAAAAAACACTTGAAAGGGTATCCACATACGGATTCCACCTTCCAATCAATTTCTGGTAATGGATAGCAGTCTTGCGGACAAGCTTTGTTCAAGTCCGTAAAGTCCACACACATGCGCCAACTTCTGTCATGCTTCTTGACCATGACTGGGTTGGATAACCACTCATGGTAGTATACCTCGCGCATGATTCCTGCGTCTACTAATTTCCATACCTCATCCAGTATTACCTGACTGCGCTCTGGTGCTTAACCATGCTTCTTTTGTCTAACAGGAGGATATCCCTGGCGGATTTGAAGTTTGTGTTCTTCTATCGAGCGCGACACACCCGTCATGTGCTTAGGCTCCCATGCGAATACATCCAGGTTCGCTTTTAGGAGAGAGAACATGGCCCTCTTTCCGTTATCCGAGAGCGTTCCTCCTATGGACACCTCTTGTTCCGGGTAGTCGTGATGGATTGGCACCTTCCAATTGGGGGGCGGTGATCCTTCCTTAATGGGAACAGGCTCGACTGGTGTCGTTACAGCGTGGCATTCAGATGCCGGCATGATTGAATTGTAAATAGTAACAATTCCCCCCTCAACATGGAACTTAATCATACCGTGAGCCGTGGACGGAACTGCCCATATGGCCAGGATGCCTGGTCTTCTAATAATCCCATTGTATGGAGAGTGTGAGCGTATCACCATAAAGTTCATCCACGCCGTGGTGGAATGCTCTTCATTCCCAATGGTTACTAGCAGACGCAGTTGTCCTATTGGCCAGATAGTGTCTCCGCTAAAGCCAATGAGCGGCGACGTGGCCGGTACTAATTGGCTTCTTATTTCTGGCCGTAGCTGCACGAAACCGTGTTCGTAAAGTACTTCCGCCGATGACCCTCCATCCACATACATACGGCGAACATTGTGTGTTCCAATGCTTACCTCAATCGTGAGAGGTGCATCAGCCACGTCACTTGCCGTAATGGGAGGGAATGAGATTTCTCTGCCACGTGAAATTTTTTGACTAATTTTCTGATTTGTGCGGTGCTACCAAGATTGGATCATGTATATAGTCGAAGGTTTGTCCTTTTGGGGATCCATCTTATCGTGCTTTTTGTTATCCTTTCCATCCTTCCAATCCTTGACCAAATGTTTGAGTTTGCCTGACTTGATCAGTGACTCAATGTGCTTCTTGAGCTGGATGCATTCCTCCGTGTCGTGGCCCTTGTCGTTATGGAATTCACAAAAGCGATTTCCTTGACGACGGTCCACCGGAGTTGTCATTGGGGGAGGCCTTGGGAAGTTCGCCCCTTCTATCAACAAGATGTCCCGTTAAGTCATCTTTAGGAGGGTGAATTTGTCATCCGACCGCCCTCCTTTGTTTTGGCTCTTGTAGTCCGAGCCCCTTCCATTGCCTTGGTTGCTTTGACCACCCGACTGTCTCCTGGACTGGTCGTTCGATCGATAGTTGTGCTTTCCCTTTGTAGGATAGGCTGCGGCTACCGCGGTTTCTCCTTCTACAAAGTTCATGACCCTTTCCATGAGGTCGTCATACTTCTTCGGTCGCTTCTCATTGAGGCGCCTAATTAATTCCTTGTCTGTTATGGCATGCATGTATTCAGAAATTTTTAGGAGCTCCGACATCGTTTTTGTGTGCGTGCACTCGTCATTGAAACGTTCTGTGAAGTCCTCCGTAGATTCTCCAGGTCGTTGCTTTGACGGTTTCTAATGATACCGGGTCCCTATTATACTTCTTTCGCTGAGTATAATTGTTTTTGAACGCAGTGCGCAACTCAGTGAAGCTATCGATGCTTCGAGGAGGAAGTCCCTCAAACCAATCATGGGCATTGCCAATCAAGGTTGAATTGAACATCTGGCACCATATAGGCATGGGCCATCATTCGATTTTTGCCTGCGTGTCAAATATCTTTAGGTGATCATCCGGATCACCAGACCCATCATAGGTTTTGACGCACGCTGGCATGCGACGCTTCTTATCCTCAGAGTAATTCCGTATGCGGAGGGTAAAAGGATCTTCCCTAGGATCACACCATAGACGAGAGAGATTGGGGTCACATCATGGGCGAGAGAGATCTTCCCCTTCTAACTCACGATAGTAAGGGCCATCGTAGTACCCCTCATCGTCCGATGGTAGTGGAGGAGTACGCCTAGGTCGGCGACGCTTGGGTGGATGGTCATCCGAATCTTCTCCCGAGGGATCGAGGGAAGGAGGCGGTGCCCCACTTCTCGGCTGAGGATCACTTTTATGAGAAGAGCTAGGATACTTCTTCCCGGTATTCACCCTATCCCACACGCTTGTGCGGCGATTGTTTCTGGTTAATTCCAAGTCCGGTCGTTCGGCTGAGTCGTCGGATCTATCTCCTTCTTTACGAGATTTTAGTAGTTCCTGCATAACACGATCCCCTATGCGTTCGAACACATTCCGAGGTTGAGGATTCTTCAAAGAGGTTTCGTTCCTGGGGTCGTGCCCTCTTCTTCTTTTGAGTCTGAAGAGAGGTGCCAGACACGGCCCTACCAAAGTTGAGCCTAGATTGGAGGTTCCTACCTAGGTTTAGCCTTGACGCGATACCCAAGACGATCCTCTCAAAGTTCTGCGTGAGAACACGAGGGAGGTCTTCATCACTAAGTGGTTCGACTTCCACTTCTTCTTCAGTTGATGACCTACGTGGCTCCTTGTTAGGGGCCTTAGGCGCACTCCCTGGGTCAGGGTTGTCCATGGTTATGGTTGGTGGTGGGGTATTAGCGGACCCCACCCATGGACTGAAAAACACTTCGGTTATTCGGTCCACCGGTTTGGTTGCTAGGGGACTGAGTGGGGATGAGTATCCCTCCCCTGTGGACTTCCGATTCGCAGGATTCGTGTTCCTGGGATTTCCTTACGGATTTCCTTTCGTCATTGAAAGAGACCGAGATGAAATTTTCTCTAGCTTAGTGTATTGGTCCCACAGACGGCGCCAACTTGTTGATACAAAAGTTGGATGATCCTTGCTAGACCCGAACTAGGCTTAATTCGGGTTGGCTGGGCTCCGGCTCTTACACCAAGTGAATAGTCTTGTTGAGATCCTGCACACTAAAGCAACACGCGTTAGGCTTACCGTGGGAATGTATCCCATGATTAGACTCCGGCGTGAGAGTAATTAATTGGTTAGGGTTAAGAATTGGGTGTGAGTTTAGAGTATGTAGAATGTAATACCTCTGTGGAACCCTTGGGGGTTCCTTATATAGGCAGTGAAACCCTAATGGGCTCACTGTTTACTTTGGCCCCAAGCATAAGATAATCACCATAATTAGCTTGATTGTTATCTTCTAATTATGGCTAGTGTATATCCTATACTTGAAGGTAAATCCCAATCCTAATAGGATTGTGATTCTGTCTAACCCTGTCCTGACTGTACCGGGCCGTGGGCCGTACACACTTTATGCGGCCACTGTTCATTCAACCCATTCATGATGGGCCGGATGCGGGTAGTACCCATGGGCCGGGTTCATGACCCGGCTGGGGACTATACGTCATCAACATGCATAAGGGCAATTTTTTGGTTTCTACATGTCAAGTAGCGGTGCATGAGCATAGTGCAGTATGATGACTATTTTATGTGGGCGTATAACACTGTAGCCCAGAAGATTACTTGTATTCAAAATAAGTTTAAGCCTATGAATTCACTCAACCTTTTTGTTGACTTTTAAGCATATATTTTAGATAATTGTGACTGACAATATGGAGCAGCACGAGGATGGCATGAAGAGGCACAAGCTTGAAATTATTATCTTACATTTTGGGAATCTCATATTGTAAAACACTGAATTTTAATTATATATAAAGAAAGTTGACTTAATCACTCTCTCGAGTTGTTTTCTACCATTATGACTTGTGTTATATGAAGTAATACCCCAAATCAATGCTCCGCTGCATTAAGGTAAAATGGGAGTGTTACAGATTGATACTCAGAGCCATGGTTATAGAGAACAAGAATTAAAATCTTGGCTATAACTAATTTTCCCAATAATTTCAAGAAAGTCCTCCGTGCCATTGCCAGTGCTGCTACAAGAATAAGGTAATATTATGCCTATACTAGTACTGCTACCCTGTAGAACAATGTGTAAATGATATCATGTTTATGTGTAAGTAATATAATTTCTAAAAAACTAGAAGGAGATTTTTAGGAAGCTAGAAAGAGATTTATGAGAAGCTAGAAGAAGATTTTTACCCTAGAATTAATTATTGAGGACATTCAAATTTGACATCATACGAAGTCTTTCTGATGCCATCAAAGAACTTAAGAGGAACAGATGAAGACATTAGACAATTAAGTTGTAAATATTTTTAACTTTCTGTCTTTACTTTTATGTTAACAGTAAAGCTTGTCTTGTAAGTCTAAACAGACAAAGTTGTTAATAAATAAAAGTTGTGTTTCTTATCTTGTTATTTCATAATTATTTATGAGAAGTAAAAGATCACTTTCTCTTGATTTTCCCACAAATGGATATGAATTAAATTGCGTTAATTCTGGAAAAAGTATATGCTTGATAAATTATATATTTTTGGAATCTATGTTATCTTCTATGATGATATCAATCATCAGTTGAATATAACCCGCAAAATTTAAAGAAAGACTTAAGATGATATATGATAAGCTTGCCCTATGTAAGATAAGTATGGTTACTTACGTTACGATTATGTACGAGTCATATCTTTATAAATCCATTGTAAACTTTAGAATCATGTTCCACAGTTGGATTTATTAACCTCAGATATGAATGATAATCAACAAAATAAGTTTCTTATGAACCCTACCAAATAAACCCAAGAGATATACCTTGTGTTCGATAAGCATTTATATGTATTCATATACATGTGTGACAAATGCATTCTAATATGAGTATACCTTGGTTTTTATCACTTTAAACCCTAACAGTCTTCAATTAACAAGAATGTGACTGCAATACTGCAATTACAAATTGTCAATGAGAAGTACTATTCATAAGAAGACTCGATAACTAGTTAGTTTTTAATATCCTAGGAATAAAATAAGTTAATTGTATAACGTATTGGGAATTGTAAAATGAAGCTTGCTACCAGAAAATAACACTTAGTTGGTTATCTTAGTGGATCTTCTATACTTAACCTATTAAGATAAAAGAAGTTCATGAGATCATTTGATTAAATTTCAAGTATCTCTTTTAAAGATAACATTATTCTTAAGAAGGTGAGAGAATAACCCCGCCATTTAAAAGGAATTAACCTCGAGATATACACGAGGAGATTTCAAGGGTTAGTAGAGTTGTATCCTATTCCCAAAACCTAGAAATGATTATCGAGGAGTTTTATCAAAGATTTTGAAGAAAGATTACCACTTCCAAATTCCAAAATATTGGAAGAAGTCATTAACGTAACCCAAAGGTTAATGAACAAGTTAATTAAGCACATTCCTGTGAAAAATTAGAAGAACCTTAAGTGTAAATTTAGCAATGAAAGAACGTTCATAAATTGTAAACTAGAAACAACCATAACTTAGGATTATAAATCCAACCTACGGTGAATATGATGGAAATTTTCTTCTGTATAAGAAATGCACTCTACATCACACAGGGCTTTGCACCATCTGGTGTCAGATTTTCAACATAGTGGGTCATTGGACTAGGAATTTTTAGGGCAAGTAGCCTTATAAGCCATATGTTTGGTAAAATTATCATGTATCTTATGTTGTAAGAATAAAATAACGCCTTCTATTTAAGCGTCATTCATCTCTAGGAAGTCGTATTTTTAGATTATATATACAGGACGTCTTACTTACACAGAACTAAGAAGGAAATCTAGGGGTATAATAAATATGTCAAATGCTAGACTATTCGTCTTATCCTCGTTATATCTTTGGAAATTTAGATAATTTACTCTTATTATGTTGGAAGTTTCTAAGTTAATGATTTACATTCTATTTATTTGATTGAATTAGGACGCTTATTCAGTCAAGTGAATAAATATAAATCATCAAATTTATGATTTCTTCATTGCATAAAGTTGGACACATCTTATGTTAGTAATAATTTATAAATGAACTTAAGGATATTCGATATAAGACAAGCATAGACCTAATAAAACGTTTGAATTCTAAGTGATAAATTAAGTGTATTACTATATATTATATTGGAAAAATACGTCAATGTCCGTCTTAGATTTAGAATTTGTAATGTGAAGTATTCTATTCAACTCGAAGAAACTTTGAAATCCTTATATTAAATAAAGCAAAATATTAAGTCATCTGACTTACTAGTTCAACCTGAATTTCCTTCATGGAAATAGGAAAGAACAATGAGGATTTTGTTACTTCAAGTAGACATGATGCCATCCGGGTCATTGTCGATTATTTTACTAGAGCTGCGAGAATTATTGCTATCTAGGTAATCGATAATATGGACACTCTAACAAGGTTATATGAGAGATTATCTATCGACATAGAGTATCAATATCTATCATCTAAGATCGTGACGAATGTTTCAAAATTTATATGTTATACTAATGTATTAAGTGGAAGAACTATCCAATACTAAACTACATGCTCCATGTATGTGTTATAAATTTTGGAAGGACATTTACCATTGGTAAAATTTCTCGTATAACAATAGTTATCATGCTAGAATCAAAGCAATACTATTTGAAGCACTCTATGGAAAGAAGTGCTATTTACGTATCTGCTGGGCTAAAGTTGGAGATTTTCAAGTTATGAGACCCAAAATAGTTCATGAAACTATTGGAAAGATTATATTAGACTAGAGCTTCGTAGAACATTAAATTGTGACAGTTAGGTATCTGCTGGATTAAAATGGTGAATTGTGAGAAATCTTTATCAAGAATGATCACAATCCTTTTTCTCACGATAAATGAGAAACTACACCATATTAAACAGTATCTAGTTGAGAAGGATCTTTTATCTATCAATTACCCAAATTGATTTTGAAAAATGCGATAATCAATTTAAGATGAACTATGTCTCACAACCTAAACTGTCACTTCAACATATTCCTATATGTTGTAAAAACAATGTATATATCAAGTCTAATGTTATAAAAGCAATCTAATAAGTTCAATATTGACAAGAACATTTCAAATGTAACTATGATACCCTAAATTCCTTTAGAAACCCTAGAATTCTTGTAAATGAGTTGTAAACTCAAGAATGGTAAACTATGAATGAGCAATACATATGATAAGTAATTATGGATTATAAACAAGTTTTAAGCTATACTTTGAAGGCATAATAATACCTAAGAATGGTAAGAACAAACTAGACAAAGCTAAGTATAAATAAATGTACATAATAGTATAGATCACCACCTAGAAATCCTTGGTAAACAATGTTTCAAGCAATATAACTACATAATATATATGGTATACTAATTATAATCTATCATATAAAGGAAATGTAATTGATCACAAAACACTAATATTCACTAATCAAAGGCTAATTACAAGTATATGACCTAGTAACCAAGATTAGCATATAAAATCCATTTCATAATGAATAAGAGTCTAATCTTTTGCAACTAAGTACAAAACTCAACTAAGTATCATATAAAGATCATACATCTATCTCAAGCTAAGTTACAAATTAATAAAGCACAATGTACAAGTTATTAAAGCATAGGATCTTAAGCTCATTTAATTATCCCTAGGATATGATTACCTTATATAAACCCTTAAACTAAGAATGTAGAAAACCTAGAAGTAATAAACATACTATATAAGATCTAGAATAAGCTTACATTATGATATAAACCCTAATCACCCAATATAGAAAGTCATTAGGCGTCATGACCTAAAAACCCTTATATTAAGCATTTAACTTAGAATCAATACCTATTATTTTAGGACAAGTTTAGAAAACTTATATCATTTCATTAAGGTTATAATATTATATTAAGACAATGTACAAGTACCCTTAAGCACAAGGTACAACATTTTAATGCATGGGTTATAAATTAGGTTAAAATAAGTATTTTCACTCTTTAGACATGTTTACATAGAATAACCTATTAAACCAAGTATGGGAACTCAATGGACACCTAAAAAACAATATATAGGACCTAAATTAAGTTTAAATCAGTAGATAAATCAAGGATAATGGATTTAACAAGGATTTAGCCCTATGTCATTAGAAACCCTAACCCGCTTAGGTTTTCTTCCTAATTTCACCTCAAATCTTTGTTAAACTTCAAACCAAAGACCCAAACATCTTAATTACAATTTATAAACCCTAATTACACCCTAATACATCACTAATCACTATCCTAAACCCTTAATTACAAGAATTACAAAGTTACAAAGTTACAAGCCCTAGATTTACATCCAGCTAGGTTTTTCCCTCCAAAAACCTATTTAAACACGTTCCCTCCCAAATTCAAACTTTGTATTTGATCAAATAGATATTTTGAGATATTTCTAAGTAGGTGATGCACCTACTTGAAGGCTACACATCAATGTTCATATCTAAAACAAGCCGTGAACTTCTAAGGACCATAAGTTTTAGATATTTTGTTCCTAGAGTTTAAAAACTTACATAGATCTTTCATAGCTTACCTTAGTCACTAATACATCTAATTTACATGTTTACATGCCAAACTTGGAGCCTAAGGGTTGGAAGAGATATAAATAGGGGCGAACATCAGACTTTGAGAACTTGCACCCTGTGTCTTAAGTATCTCCTACCCATTCTTCAATTCCACTTCTATGTACATTCTAGTACCCTTAGAAGACCAGAAACCAGGTCTAGAAATAATCCATGGAAGCTCTTGATGCCTTGATAGCAAGTTGTGTTTATAAGAAGCCATAATAAGCCATTTTGGAGCTACCTAGGTAATCTCTATGTTAACTAAGATTTGATCTTATTATAATGATTTCTTAGACTTTTTATAATGTTATTAGGTTTTTAGTAAGATAATCTAAAAGAAATTAGCTCATATGATCATTTAGAATGAAAGTTATAAGTTAAAGATATCTTAAAACCCTAGTTTTGTAATTTACATGAAATACTAAGCAAAAACCCATAAGGCTATAATTCTAGATAAATGTTGTTGTTATGATTATAAAAGTGTTCATAAACTTTGTTTTAAGTTTTTAGATCATTTGGTACAATTTTGAGGTCGTTATGTAATTTTAAACAAGTATAGGGACTAAAACTGTCATTTTTGAAACTATTAACATTTGAGGCCAAAAGTGTCATTTTATGAAAGTTAAAACTATAATGACTAATATTATAAAGTTATAAACCTTAAGGTTAATATTTGAAGGTTTAAAAGGTAAATACTAAAACTATATACTTTAGGGGTTAAAAGTGTAATTACGCTAAAATATAACTAAAAGGGCTATTTTTGCCAATTTTGAAACTAAACAAGATAAAATATAGATATGATAAAGTAATTAAGGTATCATGTTATTAGGGATATTTGTACAAAGATGTTCCATCTCGATATTACGTTCTGACTGAGTGGTTGGGCTTACAATTTAAAGTGTCCTCGCTCCTCAAACGTTTATAGAATGGCTTCCGTGTATGATGGCCCAAACAATGATGCTATAATTACATCAAAATATTAATTAGAGAATACATAACCAATACTTATAATTATTGAACTAAAGATCAAAAGACTTGATACTATATACAATGTGTTAATCCAGGTTTGTGTGAGACCAAGTTGTGGTTTGTATGACCAAGATGTTATTCTGTGAATGAAATATATCTGATTTCAGGTCAGATTCTATGGACATATGGTGAGTTCATAGACTAGATTTTAAATGATTTCTAAATGAATTGAAAACCCGTGAGGAGGATATATATGCTAAAACTGGAATACAAGTGCTTTTCTATGATTGTATGGTATGATTACCGACATGATGTTTACTAATGCCATTAAGTCCCTTTTCAATCGTGACCATTAATCATTGTATGAATGAGCGCTAATATTATAAATAGTACTATTTGGGGACTGACATCCCTTATCTGGGAAAGTCGCGCTTGCTAACAGCTGAAGGTTCCTACCTAGGCTAAACTGATACAATTTATTTTGCTAAACTCAGGAGTCTGGCAAACTACCTACATAAGGACAATTTGTTGGTTTCTGTATGTCAAGTAACGGTGCATGAGCATAGTGCATCATGATGACTATTTTATGTGGGTGTATAACATTGTAGCTCGAAAGATATACTTGTATTCAAAATATGTTTAACCCTATGAATTCACTCAACCTTTGTGTTGACTTTTAAGCATATATTTCATATAATTGTGACTGATAGTATGGAGCAGCACGAGGATGGCATGAAAAGGCATAAGCTTGGAATTATTATCTTAGATTTTGGGAACCTCATATTGTAAAACACTGATTTTTAATGATATATAAAGAAAGTTGACTTCATCACTCTCTCGAGTTGTTTTCTACCATTATGACTTGTATTCTATGAAGTAATACCCAAAATCAATGCTCCGGTACGTTAAGGTAAAATGGGGGTGTTACATATAATCATTTAGAATGAAAGTTATAAGCTAAAGATGTCTTAAAACCCTAGTTTTATAATTTGCATGAAATAATGAGCAAAAACCCATTTTAAAAGCTATAATTCTGGATAATCGTTGTTATTATGATTATAAATGTGTTTCAAAACATTTTCCTAAGTTCCTAGATCATTTGCAGTATTTTTAAGCTTGTTATGTGATTTTAAACAAGTATAAGGACTAAAACTTTCATTTTTGAAACTATAAACATTTTGGGCCAAAAGTATCATTTTATGAAAGTTAAAACTTAAGGAATAACATTGTAAAGTTTGAAACCCTAAGGTTAATATTTGAAGGTTAAAAATGTAAATATTAAAACTATATACTTTAGGGGTTAAAAGTGTAAATATGCTAAACTTATAATATTATGTGCTAAAAAGGTAAATATTCCAAACTTAGAAACTTTAAGGATCATTTTGTCCATTTATGAAACTATATGAATAAAAGTTATATAATAAAACATATTTTCTAAAGTTATATAAACTAGAAGGACTATATTTGCTAATTATAGAAACTAAAGGAAGAAAAATATAATAATAAAAGAACATACTAATCTTTGAAGAAATTTCTTATATAAAAGTATCATGTTAGTAGGGAGCTGTGTGCAAAGATGTTCCATCTCGACATTACGTTCTAACTGAGTGGTTGGGTTTACGATTTAAAGTGCCCTCGCTCCTCAAACGTTTATAGAACGGCTTACGAGTATGATGGCCCGAACAATGATGCTATTATTATGAGAAGTTATAACTTCAAGAATACACAATTAATACTTAAGAATATTGAACTAAAAAATCAAAGACTTAATACTATACAAATTATGTTAATCTAGGTTGGTGTGAGACCAAGTTCTTGTTTGCTAGCTCAAGTTGTTCTTTGTGATATAAATCTGCCAATATACATAATTACTGGATATAAGGTGAGTTCATAGCCTCGCTAAAGTATACTACTTTCAATGATTTAAACCCGTGAGGGGGATATATGTTAAACTGAAATACAAGTGTTTTTGGTATGCTTTTCAGATATGTTTATTGACATTATATTTACTGTGGCCTTGAAAATCTCTTTTTAATTGTGAACCGCTAATCATTTCATAAAAATGAGTGCTAATATCGTAAATAGTACTATTTGGGGACTAACATCCACGGTCTGGGCAAGTCGCACTTGCTAGAACCTTAGTGGTCAAACATGCATACTTTATTTTGCTATACAGGATAGTTTGGCAAACTTCCTCATAAGAGAAATTGTTGGTTTCTGATATGTCTAGCCGCGGTATCATGAGCTTAGTGCAGTAATTCATTAATATTTTATGTGGGTGACTAATAAAGTAGCTTAGGAAAAAGTATCTTGTATTCAAAAATTATTTCAAACCTATGAATTCACTCAACCATTGTGTTGATTTTAAACATATATTTCAGGTGTTGAAAATTGATAGCATGGAGCAGCATAATGATGACGTGGAGAGATATAGACTTGGGAATTTTTATCATTCAAACCTATTTTCTAGATCTCGGGAACCTGTGAAGTACAGAGTATGTACGATGGTTTTATTGAAAATCTCTAATTTTGAATGATATTTGATAATAAATAAATAAAGTTTATTTAAACACTCTTTTGAGTTGTTTTCTGTTATTGTGACTTTTATCCCATGAAGTAATACCCTAAAATTATTCTTTCGATGCGTCATGGTAAATATGGGAGTGTTACATTTCTTATTTTTCTAATGCATCAAATGAATTAGGTGTCAAACTTCCTTTCTTTATAAGCTTTAGTCAATTAAGGTCCAAACTGGTATTTTGAAAAATAAGCTAGATAAGCTCAGAAAAGCTTATAAGAGATTGGAAGTCAAATTTTTAGGTTCGGTTCATTCAATGTAGTGTAAAATCAGTGGTTGAAGTTCAAGTTTTATCAATTGAGGTTCAAGTTTTATCAATTAAAGTTCAAGTTTAGGAATTTAGTTCAAGTATTTTTGTTGAAAAACCATTCAAAGTATCTGTTGGAATCTTATAGAAGAAAAGAAGCCATGGAGTTGATAATAGGGTTCAGATGGCTTTTAGCCTAGGTATGAGTATGGAGAGTTGAGATTCAACATCTCACATAGCTTTTATGATCTGGATGATCAAGTCAACATTTCTTTCATTTGATCATTTAATCAAATATGAATTATGCTTAGCTTAGTTATAAAATTTTGATCTTAGAACTTCTTTCGTAGTTGTTAAGATTAGTGTAGCCTATATTCATTATCAAGTGTAAATATGTGATTGTAACTAAAGGTTTTGATTAGATAACTAGTGTTTGGGATAATAATGCAATAAGCAGATTTTAGCATTTATAAGTGTAGATTTGAGTTGCTTATGGTTAGGAGTTTGTAGTAAATAGAATCTAAAGAGAATGAATCCTAGTTATTTATAAAGTCAAAGTTTGTTTGTGCAAAATAAAGTCAAACAGGGTCAATAAATTGTGCATTACTTAGCTGTAACTGTCATATTTTGTAGATCATCTTTTGCAATTCTAGTGTGTATTAGAGTCTATAATTGCTTGAATTTTTTTTCTGGCTAGTAGTCTAGTTCTGTTGTTGGTTCATGAGATTTATAGTTATTAGTGTAGCTTAAAATGAAGTTCAAAAAGCCACATCCAAAGTTATTTTCAAAAGAGCTAGAGTTCATCATTTTCCAAAATCAAGCTGTTAGTTTTTATTTAATTTCTCTTGAGTTAGGAGTCGTATTGATACATCTTGTCTTTACTAAAGTTGCTTCAGCTCAGCTTATAAATAAGCTGTAAAAGACTTTTCAATTAAAAAGTTATAAGTAAGAAGGAGGTCGCAGGATTTGAATATGTGACCTATTTTTCGACTCACTATAAAACTAGTTTGGTAAGTTGCACCACTTTAGTCCTCCACCTTGTATAACTTAGTTTTAGTTAGTAAAATATCACAGTTAGACCTTTTCTTTTAACGTCATATACATAGCTAGTACTATCCTGTTAAATGTTTTCATAGTTAGTCTTGTGCTGTTAAGATTCATTGCACATTTAGTCCTTGTTGGTTTGTGTTGGTTAAACTTAACAGGCCGTTTTTGTTATTGGGCTTAGTATTTTTTTAAGTTTTAGTATAGATAAGAGCTTTAGGCATGTTTAGCTTTCTATTAGAAGTAGATTAGGCTCGTTATAATTTTAACCTATAAATTTAGTCCATTAGCATTTTGAATATAATAATAGAAATTTGTCTCAATTTTCGTGCATTTTCGTAATTTTCATACTTCATATACGTAGATATTATAAAAATCAAAATTAGATTATTCGAGAACGAAATTTGAAATGGAAACTTGTTTCTCAATTCATCAATCCGAGAGAAAAATGAACTATAAAAATACTACAAACCATGAATCATGAAGTAATTTCTTTTCATTAGTTTCAATTTACATCTCTATTTAGGTAAATTCGAAAGAATACAAGTATGACTACTCATATATGATCATCTAATCAATTACTTATAACCATCTTGAATGTAATGTTAGAAAATGGTGTTATTAAATGTATATGTTTGGTTGTAAAACTAAGGGTTTATTATAAGAATTAGTTAAGTAAGAAAGGCAGAGGGGGAGAGGGGGGGGGGGGGGGTTGGAAAAGGCCTACCAAACAATCTAAAGAAATGGAACATACGTGAAAGTTTCATACAAAAAAATAAGTTAAACAATAAACATGAAGGTCTAGAACAAGATTATGAGGAGGGACCAACGATGAAAGTGATAGTTAAACTGAAATTACGCTTATAACCCTTCCACGGAATGTCGACGCAGCCGGGGTAACGAAGTAGATAACTGATGTTACAAATAAAAGGATTTTAGGACCAAACGATCACCAAAATGCGACTAGGAGGGCGACATACATCAATCTTTGTTGTCTAAGGACTAAACGAAGCAAAAGTAAAATATTGTGTTCTAGTGAAAATGTTAGAAAGACCTTCGCGTGCAAGGCACATGGTTGTAGATAATGACCAGACTCAATTTGATTTGGTTACAAAGATGAATGGTGTGCACTAGTTTGGATATAAGGATCAATCAAACAAGAAAAATATATAGATACTCAATCAGGTATTTGACTAAAACCAAAGAGATGAAAGATGCAATTAACTCTTGTAATAATTACCCATGGGTGACATCACACAAGATCTTTCCAAATCAAGAAGCTAAATTTTGGAGATATGAAAATATTTTAGAAAGATTAATTATGCGCAAATCTTTCCATACTAATCTTGTTTGTCAGACCTCATGGATCCCTTCGTGTGTCAAAGGACAAATCCCTTAAAAAGGTATATATGAGTATGTTGACTTGTACCAAAATGTCACTCGCTAAGCATTTTTGTTCAACCTTTTTCACACTCATATTTGTATATTCTTTATCATTACCGGTTCCTTGATCATTTCTTAGTTCCCATACATTCATTCTAGTGGTTTCTCACTAACCATTTTCTTTCAAGTCAAGAAACGCACCTCAGTCAAGACATCAGAGCGTCAATATACTTGTTGCTAGTCTTCATACATATTTAGACCACTTTGTTCTTTGAATATTCAATATCATAAGCATAAATTGTATAATACATCATACAACTCCTAAAGAGTAACCTCGGTGAGATCTAGGATGGTTTTACCTCGAACTAGAACTCAGGATTTAGAGTTGTACTGGAAAAAAGTGTAAGCGATGTTAGGTTGGTTCTACCAGGAACTAGAACTTGGTATTTATCTTAGTACCAGAAAAAGTGTAAGAAATGTTGTAAGGTTTAAAGGAGCTTGTTGACATAGTTATTTAGAATCTCGAGTTGGGTACTCGGGGAGTAAAGTAGGGCGAGGAAAGACGTCTTCGTAGCCGAACCACTATAAATAATCGTGCATCAGTTTGATATTTATATTTATTATTTAGTCTTTTCTTATAATTATCTATTATTGTTCATCTATACTTAAGATCATATATATAAGTTTCAAAAATATAATTTAAATCGGTATAATTATTCAACCCCCTTTTAGTTTTCCACAATTGACATCAAAAGCTACGCTACAGAAAATTTATAATATACATTGTATGATTTGTAGTCTACTATATCTTACAAAAAATAGACCACATATTATGCTTAGTGTATGTTTTAGTGCGTATTTTCAAGATGAACCCAAGACTTGTGATCTTAAAGCGGAAGTTTTTGTGCCTACTCGGATCACGCAAGAGGTTAGTGGATAGAAAAAGTACAAGTGGAGTGTATATGATGTTATCTAACATCATGTTTCTCGAAGAGGAAAACATATCTCCTAATCTTAACAACCGAAGATCAAGACGTGTCCGTAAAAAAGGCGTGTCAATAATCTGTATGGATGAAAGCTCTTGTTGACTACGACATTAAGCTCGATGACATTCCCATACTTTGCGACAACAAAGGAGCGATCTACTTGTTGGAAAAATAGTTTGCAAAAGGCGGTTTTTGCAAACTTTGGACACACCGATCACTGTTCATGTGGGGGATTGTTTGGAAAATAGTTTGTAAAAGATGTTTTTTGCAAACTTTGGACACTATTTAATATATGTATTTGTTAAATACATTATCATTAGTTATTAGCTTTGTGTTCTCCTTGGAGTGAGCTTTGAAAAGAGCTAAAGTGTGTCTAAAATAAAGTTGATGTAAAGAGATATCATTTCTGAATGTTACGCATTCGGTACCGTGTATAAAGAGGGATTTATGCTTATTTTATATCCCACATCGGTAGGATGGGTAAACTTGTAAGGACTCTTTTGTGTATAAATAGAGGTCCTAGTCTTATAGCTAAAAGACACATCAAATAAATAAGTATTATTATTGATTTTCGACATATGTGTTGATCCCAAACTTAGATCGATTAGCTTTGTATTAACGAGATTGAATCAAGATTAATACTTAGAGAAACTTTGTGTTATGAAACAATCTAAGTGTTATGCAGAATTTAACACTTAGAACAAGAACACACAAAACAGAATAACCCAAACTTTCACTTTGATTAATTATCAAAACTTGCGTACAATGAAAGTAGAAAAACACATATATTAACTAAAACCTAAGGCCTCCTTTTATAGAATAAGGAACCTTGTACAAGAGTCTACGTATCAACTATTTTAGGTAAAGATAAACATAGAAAATACAATGTCAAATATATCTTTACTCAAAGTACAAAACACATAGACTAAGTATTCTATCAGTGGTGAAACTTCTTCTTGTCAGCACTTCAATATCTCTTGTCAGTGTCCAGTTGTCAGTGCCTTATTATCTCTTGTCAGCGTCTAAGTTCTTCTTATCAGCGTCCCAGTGACTTAGCTATTTTTATACCCAACAATCCTCCCCTAAACTTGATATCTATTCTAGTAATCAAGTTTCATAATAAAAACAAAATAAAAGGACGATTCTTACAAACTAATCTTCTTTCTTAACAAGGAAATAAATAAATCTAACCAAATCCTTACTAACATCACTAGTATAGTCAACCTCCAATGGTGTAGCTATCATCAACTTCAAAACATCTTGTGACATAGGATATTTAGCATCAACCAAAAGATATTCTGAAAATTTAGATGTACTAAGATGATATACACCAGCAGCTGAGTAGATAGGCCATGTCATCCCACTAATAGCATCCAGATCCAACCAAATTGGATCAGCTTCATTTGGCTCAATCATTCTCTTGAATGTGGACCAAATCTTTATTCCATTAACTGAAGTAGGTTCTTCAGTCTCATACTTGGCCTTCATCAATGACCACAAGTCGACCAAGTCTTCTCTATCAAAGCTAGCAAACATAGACATGAAAGAATTGAAAGTGTGTACCTTATCACCAGTCCTGGTGATCTTCCAAAATCCACTTGCATCTTCTTCATAGTTAATTATGGGGTTTCTAAAGTCAAGAGGCAACACTTCTACCAAATTTGAAGTCTCCAGTGGTGAAAGCTTCATACTCTTCCTTAAAACAGCCTCACTTGGATTCAATGGATCAAACTTTGGAAACTCAATTGGCAATCCTTTCTTCACTGGCCTAGCAACTATAGATGCCTTCTTAATCCTCATCTGTTCCTCCATTTCCTCTTGTCTTTCATTTGAGAGCAGCTCAAAAGTTCTATCCTTACACAAAGAATCCCAAATAGGATAAGCCAAACACTCCAATTGTTCAAAACTAAGACCTCTAAACTTTGCATAAGTCCACCCAGTCTGATGATTCCTTAACCGCAAGTAATACAATTCTCTCCTTACTGTCTTGGATTCTAGCTTGATATTACTAGGTTTATTTTTCTCCCATACCCTAAGATCATCTTGCAACTTCAATATCCCTTCAAGACACCAAATCTTCTAAGACATAGAAACATTTGGATCACTCAAAACTTCATATTCATACTTAAAGAACAACTCAACAATCTTAGGCATATTCAAATCAAACTTCAACTTCAACTCTCTAAGCTTCTCTAAACCCAACTCCTCCCCATATTCTAGCTTCTCATGATCTTCAAGTATCATCACACTTGAATCAGTACTCTTACCATCACTTCCTTCCTTATTACTTTCAGATGTAGTCACAATTTGTGACTCAATAACAGTCTTCTTCATCTTCTCCTTTTCCTCAAGTTATGCAGCTAAAATGGAATCAAAATGCACTTAGGCTGCATCCTTGGGAATCTCTTCTTCTACCATAATTCCTTTACCTTTATCTAATACATCAATAGAAGGTAAAGAAGTTGATGGTACCTGTGTAGACACATCCTTAGTGATAGTTGATGACTGGGATGCACCAACTACATCTGCAGTCTTGTTAGCGTCCAAAATGTCAGCGCTTGGTTTGTTCTTATCAGCGCTTAACTTTGTGATTTGCTCCATCATCTTTGTAAATGTCAACTTTGTGGGAGTAATCAATGAAGCATCAAAACCTTTTTTCTCTTTCAAACCAGTAAGGGCTTCAGCTACATCTAATGAATTTCCAAAAGAAGCACCTTCATAGGAACCTTTGTCACTGACATGAACCTGTTCATCCTCCCCTTTGGAAGAATCCTCCTGCCTAGTTCGAACTTTGTCAGCCTCCAAAACAGCAATACGCTCCCTCAATGAAATGAGTTCATGTCCTTGAGCATTGACAACCTGTACACGGTTTGTATTTTGCTTTTGCAAGCTCATACAAACCACCGTCAATTCCATTACTAATAAGGGTTCCATACTTCCCTCCTCTAGTATGGGAAGTTGCCCTCTCATAAGAGACTCATTAAGCATGGGTGTGGACTTAATGATGGTGGGACTAACGTGGCCTGCATCTAAGCGAGTACCACTAGTCCCAGCCTCACCCATAACACCAACCACACTTGTGGTGGTGGTTCTCTCGGCAACATGGCTAGGACCACTAGAGGAAAACACTCTAGTGATCCATTGGCGTTTTTCTAACCTATAATCATAGGCTTCAGATGAAGATGAATGAAGGTCTGCTTGGGATTATGGGTGAAGGGTGTCAGCGTCAAGATTGGTAGTGTCAGCGTTAAGGTTGGGGTTGTCAGCGTTGATATTAGGAATGTCAGCGCCTGGTGAAGGAGGGTCAATGTTCATGGGTTGAGGTGATGGTAGTTGGTCTGGAATAGGTTCTTGAGCAAGTTTTGGTGGTTGTGGTGGTGCGTTTGCAGTTGCCAAGATGACAACATGCATAGCTGGGGTAAGAGGTAAGTCCCTATAGGGTTGTGAATTCATGTTACCAAAAATAGTTTTCTTTTGTTCATGGACTTTATAAAAATGATCATGGTCCCTTGTACAATAGCCTTGCATTTCAAAAACTATTTGCAAAAATCTAGGATACGCAAGAGTCATCGTGGTACCCTTGTTATGAAACATGCCATCAAAAATCATTTTAGAAAAATTATAATTTTTCCCCCTTGCAAGACAAACAATGGCACTCTCGATAGATCGGTTGATCTCACTGAATGAAGAGCATTTGGGACTCAAGCATTAAAGGATGACATGAATGAGGAACTTCCAGGCTGGAGGAAATTGTTGTTTGGCATAACGGTTTAAGTGCCTAATAGGGGGAAAATCATACCCCAAGCCTCAGAGTCCCAACTCTAGCTCATTTATGGGAAGAGTGGTTATACCATCAGCATCATTAAGATGCAAAGCCTAGCGAACCAAAGGCTTCAGTAACCACCTATTCAGCCCCATGAACAGTAGCATATAATGTAATCACTCCATCAACTGTTTTGGAACGAACAATGTTCCAAAACTGCTTGATGTGTGTGATAGGTACAAGTGGAGTGTGAGTGAGAGCATACCTTAGAGGAGAAGCATTAAAATACGTAACCATCTCAGTATATTGAGGATGAAGAGTATTATCAGCAACCAAATACGCTACCATATTATGTTGACTCTTGAATTCCAACTCCATATTATCTGGTTTGAACTTTGGGGCCATTGGAAATGTATATTAAAACTTGTGAGTGATTAACAATGAAGGTTTGAAGGTTAGAAAGTTTTGCTAGACAAGAATAGTTGTTACCCTGTTGAAACAAAATGAGCCGTATTTATAGGAAAGAAACTAGCACACTATTGGTTACAAAAGAAGGCAAAGATATTCAAAAATTAATGATGTAAATCTTGAAAATATTTAACTTATCTTTGCATTAATAAGAAGTTACCAAGTTGCTAAAATTACGGCCCAAATTTTCGTCAAAAATAACAACTGGGTAAGACCCAATGTTGTCAATGGTCAAAAATTAATTGTCAGCGTAACGGCTATATCTTGTCAGCGTGTAAATTTTGCCATGTCAGCGTGCAAATTGGTCCTATCAGCGTTTGGAAAGAAAAGTGTCAGCGTCCAAAAATAAAAATAATTAAAAATAAAAAAAGGACTTTAACAAAGTAATTTATCCTAGTGAAGATAACTCACAGACTGAAAATTATAATAGGGTGGCAAGCACTGTCCAATCATGCACACTTGCTTAAGCAAGATAGACATAATTGCCCTCAAGTGTCCCTTGTTAACCAAAGTTCTTAACAATGAAGTTATCTCATATAAATCACTTGTAACTTCCCAGGTAAGCCAAATAAAAACGTACCCAAGTCTCCCAACCGACCAAATCTAATTCTAGGCCAAAAAGTCTTGGCAGCGTATATAGTATATCAACTTTGCATGCTACAGTGCCTCACAGTTTAGAAAACTAACTCGTACTCACCAGTGGAAACAATCTAGAATTGTGATAAGAGTATTATAAGAATACCCAAAAATCCTAATGGTTTACCTCCCCTTAAACTATGATATACAAAGTCGCCAAAAATAAAATATGCAATAAAAATTTATGTCAAGATAGGAATGTATGACATTCCAACCATCATCCATTAACTTGAACACACTCCTAGTAAGCCCTAAAGATCCATAAGCAACTCTGTATCCATTTGTATAATGCTCACAATCCTACATGATTAGATGAAAAACCACAAAAACTAAGATGTTGCTGTCAGCGTCCATTTTAACACTTATCAGCGTCTCAAGAAACACTTGTCAGCGTATGTCTAAACACTTGGTCAGTGTCTGAACAAACACTTGTCAGCGTCAATCTAAACACTTGTCAACGTCTCAACAAACTCTGTTAGCGTTAGAAAATAATAGTGGAAAGACCTAATACTTTTACAAAGACCAATAACAGTGCATATCCTGTATATACTTTTACAATAAGGTCAATAAACACATTTTAGGTAAGATTGATCATTCCAATACTTGTTACCAAGTATTGAAACCTCCCAGCATCAAAAGGTTTAGTTAACAAATCTGCCACATTTTCTTCTGTGTCAACCCTATCTAGTTGTATTAAACCTTTTTCAAAACAATCTCTTATAAAATGATGTCTAATTTCTATGTGTTTTGTTTTAGAATGATGTACAGGATTTTTAATAATGCATAAGGTATTGTTATTGTCTACAAAAATCTTGGTATGCATAAAATTATACCCATAATCCAACAGTTGATTCTGAATCCATAGTACTTGTCCACAACAAGCAGCTGCAGCAACATATTCTGCTTTAGTTGTAGAGTTGGCCACCACTATTTGTTTCTTGCATTGCCAAGATATCAAAATGCTCCCAAGAAAAGTGCATCCACTAGTTGTGGATTTTCTATCAAACTTGTCACCCCCATAATCATTGTCTGAATAACCAATAAGCTACAGTGGAGAATCTTTAGGATACCATAATCCCAAATAAGGATAGCACCTAAGGTATCTAAGATCCTTTTAACAACATGAATATGACATTCCTTAGGATTCACTTGATGGCGTGCATATGCACATACAACAAACATGATGTCAGGTCTAGAGGCTATAAGATACATTAATGATCCAATCATTGATCTATATTGCCTGACATCTACTTCTTTTCCATATCCAATCTTTCCCCAAGGGTGTTCCCTATCCATGGGTGTGCTAGCCCGTTTTTCAGGTGGAGAAAAGCCAAACTTCTTCAAGATTTCATCTACATACTTGTCTTGAGAGATAAAGATACCATCTTTTTTCTGTTAAACTTGTAACCTTAGAAAGAAGTTCATCTCTCCCATTGCACTCAACTTGAATTTGTCTGTCATGAGTTTGGAAAAGTCTTCACTCATCTTTTGATTAGATGAACCAAAGATGATATCATCCACATAGACCTGAACAAGTAGAAAGTCCTTACCAGTCTTCTTGGTAAATAAAGTCTGGTCTATGGTGCCCCTTTTAAATCTATTTTCCACCAGATAGGTGGACAATGTTCCATACCATGCTCTTGGGGCTTGATGAAGTCCATACATTACTTTCTTCACTCTATACACTTGGTCTGGATGTTCTGAATCCTCAAAACCGGGAGGCTGCATTACATAAACCTCCTCTACAATTGTGCCATAAAGAAAAGCGCTCTTCACATCCATTTGATAAACTGTGAAGTCCATGCAAGAAGCATAGGCTAGGAAAATCCTTATTGCTTTAATTCTTGCAACAGGTGCAAAAACCTCTTCATAGTCTATCCCTTCCTCTTGTGTATAGCCTTGAGCAACTAAACGTGCCTTGTTTCTGACCACAATCCCTCTTTCATCTTTCTTGTTTCGAAGAACCCATCTTGTCCCTATATGTCTTACATATCTAGGACAGTCCACTAACTCCCATGCATCTTGAATAGCAAATTGGCGAAGCTCATCTTGCATTGCTTCCACCCAACTTGGTTCTTTGAGAGCATCAAAAATCTTCTTAGGTTCCTGTTGTGACAAAAAACAAGCAAACAAACATGCCTATACAAGAGGGGTATCAACCTTATTGTGGATATTGGCAATAAATCCTCCTTGATTCTGATGAGACCTTCTTGTTTGAACAGGAGGCAAAACATCACCAATAATTTGAGAAGGAGGATGATTTTTGAAAGTACTTGTAAGTGTTCCTCCTTCTATGATTGTAGTGTCTTCAATCTCAATCTCCACATTGCCAATATCATCTTCATATCCTCCTCCATCATCACTAGAATGAACCTCTTCATGAACTCTGGAAGGTTCACCTTGTTCAAAGGTATTGGAAGAGAATGGATGCCCAAAGAGGTTGTCAGCGTATGATCTGTCAGCGTCTGAATTTAACTTGTCAGCGTTGGATTTGCCTTTACCAGCGCTTGAAGATTCATGCATGTTTTCATTAATAGGTTTTTCTTGTGGACCAACTTTTTTCTTAGCAGCAACAGCAACTTGTGCAAACCCATCAGTCCATATAGGAATAGTGACATACTCAAGTATGGGGTCTGATTTGGCTGCATGTGATCCTTGTATCTTTTCAACCTGTTTACCTGAAATTTCAACAATAGGTTCTTCCTCAACATTTGAATCCCTTTTCACAATGTCTGGATCAGTAACAGGCATATAATTCAAGGTTCTAGATAAAGGTTCTAGATCAAAGAACCAATTTGGTCCACTCTCAGGATCACTAGGTTTACTTTCTAAAAACTTAACATGTACTTTTTCAAGTATACGTTTTTCTTTCTTAATGTAAACCCTATATCCTTTACTTTGCACTGAATAGCCCATAAAATAGCCTTCATCACCTTTAGCACTAAACTTTCCTAAGGCATCACTAGTATCTAAAATCACTACATGACATCCAAAGGGTTTAAGAAAACCAATATTAGGTTTCCTATTCCAAAATAGCTGATAATGTGTCTTATTATGAATTTTGTTGACCAAAGCTCTATTCTAAACATAACAGGCTGTATTCACAGCCTCAACCCAAAAAGCAATGGGAAAATGAGCATCAACCAACATTGTCCTAGCTGCTTCTATGAGTGTTCTATTCTTCCTCTCAGCCGCCCCATTCTGCTGTGGGGTTCTAGCTATGCTAAACTGCCCAGTAATCCCTTTATTGACACAAAAGTCATCTAACAATTTGTTTCTAAACTCACCACCATTATCACTTCTAAGTATTTTAACCTCATTCCCTGTTTTCTTTTCAATTTGGGTAATAAAGTTAATCAAAACCGTGGTAGTTTCACTTTTTAAGGCCAATAAGAAAGTCCAAGTAAATCTAGAAAAATCATCAGTTATGACAAAACAAAAGGATTTACCATTTAAACTTTCTATATTAGTTGGGCCAAATAAGTCCATTTGTAGCAAGTGAAGTGGTTTAGAACTAGATTGCACAAGTTTAGATTTAAATGAGACTTTGTGTTGTTTGCCTTTAAGACATGCAACACAAGAATGATCATTGTGGAAAGCCTTTTCAGGCAAACCATCAACTAAACCATGTCTCACAAGTCTGTTTATGTTCTTAAAGTTTATGTGCCCTAACCTTCTATGCCATAGATTACTTTCATCTACTGAAGCCTTAGCATACAGACATGAAAAATTGTTGTTTATCCTAATACCATTAAGATTTACATTATAAATGTCCTTATGCCTAGGTGTTCTATAATCAATAAACTTCTCATCAGGCATCTTAAAATCTTTGTTTAACACCAAGCATTCAGTATCAGTGAAAAGAACCTTATTCTTATCGTCACAAACTTGTGACACACTAAACAAATTATAATCAAGTTCTTTTACCAGAAATACGTTTTCAAAACGCAAATTATTGGTGATAAGAGTGCCTTTGCCAGAAATTGTACCATTTCCTCCTCCAAAGTACACTTTGTCACCATCTTTAATGGGGGTAAAGTTAGCCAAATAATCTTCCTTCCCCTTCATGTGCCTAGAGCATCCACTGTCCCAATATCCATAATCATTTACCTGCTTTTGAATGCCTTGCACATAATGAAAACAAATTAGTTTTCTTTGGGAACCCAAGCCTGAGCAGACTTGATTCATTTGGTTGTTCAACAAGAACAGATTTAGTCCTTATAACAACCCCTTGTTCATCCCTTTGAGCCCTAAAAAACCAGTTTGTACCAATTGGTTTAGAAATAACTTTTTCAAGATATTTAAACCTGTCATATGTCATAGAAAAATCATTAAAATTAGGGTTTTGATCCTGTTTAGGTCTCCATGAAAAACTGGATGAAGCTTTAGATCCTTGTCCCATGGGTTTCAAATACCTCCCATTACTTGGTCTACCATATGGTCTAACATCAGCAAGTTGTGTCATTTTCATACCAAACTTGAAGCTGTCAGCGTTTGTTTTGGTTCTGTCAGCGTCACATTTATACCTATCAGCGCTTGATTTGTTTCTGTCAGCGCCAAAACTAGGGTTTGCTACATGAACCCATTGTCTGTGTGACCAAGTATTTGTCTTTTGAATAGGCCTACGTCCATTAGAATTAGTCGCTTTAGTAAAGAATGGAGCTGGTCTAGTAACCTGTGGACTTGGTTGGACATTAGGTTTAGGTTTGACCATGGTTGACCTATTGTAAGCGTTGACTTTTAAAGCACTGACACATTTATAAGCCAAATGAGAAAAACTCCCACATGTATAGCAAGCTTTTCTAGACATAACCCTAGGTATAGATGAAAAGAACCCTGTTCCATTGTCACTAACTTGGCTTTGTGGTGACCTAGGTTTCCTATACATTTCAGCATACTTAACACTAGGTTTTCTATTAACATTTGAGCCAAGGTCAACAGGTTTTATAGTAGAAGGGTTGGTCACAGTTATGGGTGAAGACTCAAGTGGACTCTCACTAAGCATTCCACCTTTAACAAACAAAGTAGGATTGGCTTTCTTCCATTGTTCCAAGTCAGTCACTTTCTTCTTATACTCCTCTACTGGAGTAAGAACTCTTGGTGGAGGAATGAATTCCTTTTCTTGGAGTTCTGGTATACCAGTCCAAGATAAATCATTTCATAGGACACCATGAAAGTTTCCAGCAGATGGTGGAACATCAGCATACTCTTTTAGCCCAATCCCAGACATATCCCTAGAATCCCTTTGCTCACTTACACATTTTTCTAGGGTTTGAGAAGCTTTATCAAACTTTTGAATTTTTAAGCCCTACTTTCTCTTTATCTTTAATGGCCTCATCTAACTTAGTTTGTATAACTTCTTTGGATCTCACCAGTATGTCCCTAAGGTCAACACTAACTTTGAGGTCATGAGACAAAACATTAATTTGATCCTTTAGGTCAAATTCCATTTTCTTATACTCTTCTATAGTCTTTTCAATTTGAACAAGTGCTATTTGATAACTAGATATCTTGCATATTTCATCAAGAACATCTGATTTTAACTTTAAAATTTCTTTGTTAAGTTTTTCAGTGTTTAAACAACAACATTTGCTACAGAAAGCATCATCATATACCTCATTATCTGATGAAGACGAAGAATGTGCCATGAGAGCAAAGTGAACATGCTCTTCTTCTTCCTTCTCTGCAATTAAGGCCTTGTTCTCTTCCACATCCTTTGCCATAAAGCTCCAGTCCCATCCAACACCATCAATTTCTTGCATGGCAACCAGAGCCTTCGTGTCTTCAACCTTGATGATTTGGCTTGAAAGCTTTCCAACATCAGATCTTCTTGGAGATCTGCTTTCCCTCATAAAATGACCCATCCTATGACAATTGTAACACTCAACCTTGGATTTATAAAACCCAGCAGTGTCTTTAGCATTGAAGGTCATCTTCTTCTTGAATCTCCTATTCCATCTGTTATCCCTTATGCTTGCAAGTGCCACATTTCATTTAATATCCATCTCCTCTAAATTCTCCTCACTGATTTGCTCAAGGTCCTCATATGTAATCACTGAACCATTGGGCAATGCAGCAATGTATGCACATACCGTGTCTAGATCAATACCAGCAGATTTAATTCTTGGTGAGTCATTATTGCATGTGTCAGCGTCTGAATGTGAGGCGCTGACAAAGGTTGATCCACCGCTGACAAAGGTTGATCCACCGCTGACACAAGGTGATCCAGTAACAGGATGCACATATGTTTCTCTCCTATCAACTTGAGCATCACTATGTGATATGAAAGCCATGTTTCTAGAGGTAGATTTGCTTCTATGTTCCAAGAGGATTTCATTCTCTATAATCTTTAGTTTATTGTAGACGTCATCAAAAGTAGAACTCTTGTGGGCATTGGTAGCAATGATAGACCTAGCTTCAATCTTCCATGCATCACCAAGACTTTTACAGGAAAGTGGTAATGATATCAGCATCATCATACACGGTTCCCATAAAGGACAATTTCTAGTAATGTCTAGAAGCCTGCTTCTTACTCCACTTAGCTTCTTATTGGGAAGAGCCTTGAACACATCATACTCATGCAAAAGTTGCTTCTTTTTTTCTAAAGCAGTATCATCATTACCACCATAGTTGACTTGAAGAGCTTCCCAAAGTTCCTTGGCAGACTCAAAACCTCTATACTTGTGTTGATTGGTTGGTCCCAAAGAGAGTTTGAGAATGGTTAAAGTTTTCATGTCACTCCTCCTCTTTGCAATATCCTCAGTTGTGACAGCTCTCCCATATGTAGGTCTTTCTTTCCGATCCTCTTCAGTTGAACCCTCAACTGATCTTAAAGCAATAGCAGCAGCAGTCTTAGCAGCTTTATCGAATGTGTTTCTATATTCAATAATTTCCCAGAGAGTGTGATCATGAATTTGAAGGTATTGTTCAAAATTGAACTTCCATAGCTCAAAGTTGTCAGAGTCTAGCATGGGAATTTTTAGGTTGTGGATTGATGAGGAGGAGGTCATATCTGGAGTTGACATCTTGTCTAGTTTTTAGGTTTCTTGAATAATTAGGGTTTTTGGCGATTTAGGGTTTTTAGGGTTTCGTGTTGTTCTAGATCAAAGTTCCTCAACAAGCTCTAATACCACTTGTTGATCCCAAACTTAGATTGATTAGATATGTATTAACGAGATTGAATCAAGATTAATACTTAGAGAAACTTTATGTTATGAAACAATCTAAGTGCTATACAGAATTTAACACTTAGAACAAGAACACACAAAACAGAATAACCCAAACTTTCACTTTGATTAATTATCAAAACTTGCGTACAATAAAAGTGGAAAAACATATATATTAACTAAAACCTAAGGCCTCCTTTTATAGAATAATGAACCTTGTACAAGAGTCTACGTATCAACTATTTTAGGTAAAGATAAACACAGAAAATACAATGCCAAACATATCTTTACTCAAAGTACAAAACGTGTAGACTAAGTATTCTATCAGTGGTGAAACTTCTTCTTGTCAGCGCTTCAATATCTCTTGTCAGTGTCCAGCTGTCAGCGCCTTATTATCTCTTGTCAGCGTCTAAGTTCTTCTTGCCAGCGTCCTAGTGACTTAGCTATTTTTATTCCCTTCAATATGGAGTACGCATCTGAAAAGGTGAAATTTGGGGCAGTTTTGTTAAGTCAGACAGTACAACCTATTGTTTCGGTTGTTGTACATTGAGAAACAGACGACAAAATTGTTTCAGGCTAGCGTGTCAAACACGTGCCTCGGATCTTTAGTGCCAAACATGTCAAACACGTGCCTCGACTTGCTCGTGATCTAATAAGTCTTTTATTATTTTATTGTTTTATTTAATCATTGTTTTTAATTATGTCTGTATTTATTTTTCCTGTTAATCATATTCTGTTATTTATTTTATGTTAATTTAATTAATTTGATTTATAAATAAGAGTGTTATAGTTTTCATACAGTTTTAAAACAAATTCTGTGTAACATAATTAAACACTTTTTTGCTAAAATCATATTAATTTAATTAACAGATTTTTTACGAACTGTATTCTGTTGAAACCAAGATTGTGTTTCTTTGAAAAATCAGTTCTTAAGTAAACATAATTTTAATCAACCAGATTTGGTGTTACAAATCTACAAACGATTTTTTAAAAACAATTTATCGTATCATTTTGTGATGAAACCATGATGAGTTTGTTAACAAAACTGATCGTTTATTTTTTTTGTTACATATGTTGAAGTTTTAACCTAGATTTACTGAAGCCACCATCGTGTTTCTTTGAATCGGAATTGGTTAAGTTTATATAAACCATATCGAGTTTATTAGATACCAATTTTTTTAACAGTTCTTAACTTTTAATGCTTAAATATCGACAATTTTACTTGTGGTAACACAATCGTGACCCTAATAAATCTTGTAAATGTAATTGGTGCGCCAATTACAACATGATTGCAAATCTTGGTGACTTTAGATTCATTGAAACCAAGTGGATTTTCTTTGACACGCATCTCGTAAATATAAGTTGCTATTTTATGAGATTATTTGAACGTATTCATTGAACCCATAAAGTGCAAGTTGTTATTTTATTAGATTTCTGGAACTTGTTCAATGAAATCAAGAATAATTTATTCGAAACAAGATATTGACGAAGGTATGAGTTATCATTAAATATCAGATTACATACACTATTTTTTACTAAATTAGTGGAAGTATTTGTTTGACTTGTGTAATTCATTTAAAAAAATTATGTTATAGCTAATTGTTTAGTCGAAAGACTTCTTTCAAACTGGTTTCGTAAAATGGATCGTATAAAACGTTAGTGTTTTAAACAAAATTCGATGCAACTCATTTTGGTTAAGAAATACTATATGGTTTAGCACGTTGTTAATAGTACCAAATTTGTTTCAAACTAATCACCGGACCTCATATTAACAAAATATTTGGAAGGTCACGAGTGACATCAACATCTAAAGGTCTACTCCCGAACTTGTTAAAAATGAGACCGTTACTCGAGTTATATGTACGGTAGATGCTTTGAAGCATTCAGAAACGTTGTGTGCCAAAACTATGCGTTAAATGGCCTGGGTGACATGAAATTGAGACCATGAGGAATCCGACCTTGGATAATGGTGTGTTAGCAATTTGGCATCATGTCATGTATTTGTTGTTAAGATTTTGATTAACTCTTTTAATACATTTGATAATGGAGAGAATGATTTGGGGAAACTCTCCTACTGTTAGTATCATAGGAAAAGGAGATGTGATGCTGAAATTCACATCTGGAAAAGAGTTAAGTTAACCAACATTTGTACGTGCCGAGAATTCGTTAGGATCTTGTGTCTGAATGGTTGCTTAATAAATTTGACTTTCTTCTTATGTTTTAACAAAATATATTTGAGTTAATGAATAACAAAATGTGAGTCCATAAGAGTCACGCATTTTAAAATGTTTAAGCTAAATGTAAGTTTCTAATAGTCTTTTTAGTAAAATGAGTATGAATTCTGCTTATTTGATTCTTTAAATGTATGGCATGACTAACTCAGACATGTTAATTTTAACTCAGTGTTGGGTCAATTAAACTAAATTTGATACCCACTTTTCATATTGATACAGATTACATACAAAATTAAAACTTGTGTTGAAGTCAAGTTGACAAGATTGTCTTTTCACTCGGTTGAATTGAAAATAACCAAACCACTTGATATGATTCATATGGTTTTATGTGACTTGAAATTTATACCTACTAAGGTAGAAATTAGCGAGTGCTTCATCTTATGTGGTGACGGTGGTACAAAATATTGCTATTTATACTTACTTGAGAGTAAGGACATAGACAAGATTGTTCATACAAACAAGTTTAGAATCGACTTATTATTGGTGGTTAGAAGTCAAATCGGAGGTAAATATGTGTTTTCATTTCCAAATTTATGTGCTAAACTTGGAATACAACACAAATTTATTGCTCTTAATACTACAACATATATTTTTTGAAAGAAAAGAATTGTGCCTTAGAAAGTATGGTTAATGACATGTTCTTAAGTCCTGGTTTAAGCCGTGACATGTTGGGGGGGGGGGGAAGTGATTTTATCGACTACTTATATTTTAGATAAGATACATTGAAAATAAAATAAGATAGTTCTTATGAACTATGGGTGAGAAGAAAACTATCTTATAAGTATTTACAAATATGGAGGTATATCTAGCTTAGATATCCGTATTGAAGCCCAAGGTTCAATAGATTGGACCTAAATCTGTGGATTATTTGCTCATTGGATATGCTATGAATAGCAATGATATCGTTTCATTGTACATGACTCGAAAACGGACACAGAATTGGGATCAAGGAATAATTTCTTCTTGGGAAATAGATTTCCTTGTTTATGAAAGAAATTGAAAGATCATCTAGAATATATGACAAAGTAGATCAAGGTCAGAGACAAAGAGATGATAATGCTCTCCAAGATGAGAGACAAGATTGACCCCATGAGAGGTTGAATCTAGAAGAAGCAAAAGGGCAAGAACTGAGAAACTGGTTTGTAGGTCTACGGTTTCTTAGGATTGAACAATGTTATAGATTATCTATTGAATGAATGGAAGGGAATGTTATAGATTTATTTAGGTATAGTTTAAGACTTCCGTGATAAAATGTTGAAATTTATGGCATCGGTTTCGTCTTTAATTTATGAAAGATTCAAACTTCAGCAAGCGTATGATAATGGAGTGAAGAATCTATGATGCAGATACAAGAGGAGAATGGTCATACGGTTGACAACTTGGAGCCTAACGATGGCAAGAGCACGAAATCAGGAGTGTAGATTTGTAAATCTATGCTTATGATTTTAGAGAGAGAAAGAGATAGAAAGATGGTGGATTTCACACTTCTAGAGAGAGAAAGTTAAGAACCACTATGTGTAAATTATGAAAAACCACACCCTCTCCATCAATGGAGAGGGTTTATATACCCAAGCCTTGTAATGGGCTTGGGCTTACACTTTTGGGCCGGCCTACACATGTTGTAGGCTAGGCTTGGACTTGTTTGATAAGTAAAGAAGATTAACTAAACTACGAGCTATTACATGGACTATTAATGGAGTGACCGATCCTTCTTAATACGTAAAACGTATTTCCAACAATCTCCCCCTAAGGGAGGTCACTCCAAACAAGGGCGTTACCCGAGTTACAATAATAAAATAAACCTAGCATACTATGCTTTTCTTGAGCTCGTAGTCTTCGTCTTTCTTTTTCTTTTTCTTTTCTGGTGAACATGCTGATGTGATCTTTGATATCAATCTTTGAGCATCAATCTCTTGCCTTGATCTCGTGCATCCATCACTTGTGATCTTCGCCTCTTCGTGACCTCACGTCCCACATACTTATACCTTCGTAATTCTTGAAAGCTTCAGAGTTTGAAACAGCGGAAGACTTAACTTTTAGGCTTTCTTGAATTAGATGAGATATTAAGTGCATAAAGTATAAGCATGCGGGGACGACTTCTTCTTGGATCCCGCAACGCCACCGTCCTCAAATGCCGCAACATAAGTAGACACGAACGAAATGGCTTTGAACATTTCATTCTAATTCGGTAGCATTTTACCTCCGGTCGGTGAAGACCGTTGGACGATATTAGATATCGTACCCGTGACGGATAGTTTCAATTAAGTAACTTCCTGACAGGATTTCGCGGGTAAACCCGTTCTCTTTATTCGACCGTCCAAAGCTGACTGCGAACATAAAGAGTGAATCATTTGGATAATAGTATCCGCATGATTTGAAGCCGTCAATTCATGTTCCTGGAACAAGTGAAATTCAATTAAGAACCGCACCATCGTTGCTTTCCAGTTGTCACGAGCTTGATTCGTATAGAATCTTGCAAGTTACCTACCAAGTGCTGTTTGAGGTTAACACTAGAAGGATTTCCACTCATCACCGTGAACACTAAGGTATCACTCTGAGTGTTCTGGCAAGATCATTAAGATATTGCGTAGAGGCCTGGAACGTGTTTAAATTCAGTTAAGAATTAAACAGCTGTTGCTTTCCAGTTATCACAAGTTTGATTCATAAAGAATCGCACAAGTCACCTACCATGAGGTTTTTGATATTCGCTCAAGAAGGATTTCCATCTTCATTGTAAATACTTTCGTATTACTCGGATGTTCAGGCAAGATCATGAAGATTTTGCGTAGGACTCTAAAAATCTTTCTTACTTTTCACAGTGTGTGAAGAAGCAAGGAAATATGAAAGTGTGTCCTAGTGAGATATTTGATGATCTCAAATGGCTCTAGACTCGATCGTGCACTTTGGATTTTAGTGATCGGAGGCTGGAGAGGAGTGCCACCATTTCAATACCAATTTATTCGGAGTGAATAAATCGATAGATAACGTGTTGTCTCCTGTGATTAAAACAAATACCTTTTGAGAGATATCTGAGTTAGCTGGGATGGGTTGTGCATTGCATCACTGGGTCCATGATGTCTGTCTTCAATATCAAGAATCATTAAAATGATCTCAATAGCATATGTGTTGACCCGGTTTCTACCTAAGTTGTAAGGAGGGCTTCTTTCTTTACACCCTTTATCTTTACAATTCTTTTTCATTCTTCAACCCCTTCAATGCTTACCAATACGTCATAACTAGCACCTTGTTGTGATTGTTCCAGTGCTAACTTAAGTACTTGGTCGGCATTCAGCTACGTTCACAATCTTTCTCCATCTTTCCTAAGGACTACTATTTCTAGCTATGGAATGTCCTTGGGAAGATTCCTCCGGTTCTGGAAGAATCATAGGACTTAACCTATCCTACCATCCTTATGTCACCACAATCTTCATCGTCGTGAGATAAATGGGTTTTGGGTAAGTAAATGTCACCATGAAAATCCATTTTGATATAGCAAATCCATTTTGCTCCCCCTTAACATATGCCACGATATTCGAAAACATTTCGCACATGTCGGGATGAGCCAGCACATTAAGTCAAATCATTTGTGATAATATCCCATATTAAATCACATTTTCTCCCCCATATTAAAAATATTAACCCAATCGATGTTTTTAATATCAATTGATTTAATGAAGTTTTAACAAAGGTTTTGGGAAGAAAAATGCAAGTCCATTTTATCTTCATGATATCAAACGCATGAGATATGATACCGATTTGTAGCATGATCACATATTCACCATATTGGAAAAGAATTGACAAGGTTGGACCTGATAGATGAGAACATCATATGATAAGATCAAATGGTTCTTGTCAGCATATGTTGGTCGCCTCGTCATGTCTGAAGTCATCTCTTGACACCACATGGACGATTGGTATTGTTGTCTTGACACCAACTTGTGAACTTGGCACGTTCGGCATCGAAGATTCTGAATTCTTGACAATTGCTCCCCCTCAATTGTTGACCCGTGTTCTATCGAAAGAGCTGTAGTCGTCGGTTGAGTAGTCGCATCGTCGAGTATGTAGATACCAATTATAGATAGCATGGTTGTAGAGATGATAGCTTCATAAAAACAAGACTTCTCTTGTTTTAACAAATAAATGCACTGAGGCGTACATAGATTTGTGTTAGACCAAGTTATAAAGTAAACTTGATCCCTTACAAGGTTTTAAAGTAAACCTTGCCCGAGAAAATTAATTCCCGTTGTGAGCCAAAGCTTTCATAAGAAATACCTGACTTTAATGTGAAAACCGGGTTGCAGTCAGAAATAACTACAAGCCATATAGGCATGTTTTATGAAATATTTACAACTTTTGTACGAACTCTATTTATGGCGCCGTGTCGATATTAATCAACATTTCTAAGGCCGTAAATATTATCGTACCAAAAGACATGCCTTTGAAAAATAAAGTAAAATATTTTTGGATTTTTATGAATTTTTCAATTTTTATGGTTTTTATATGGTTTTATATTTTTGTATTTTGCTTTTGTGGATAAAAATATAAACAATATATACAAATGATCACCAAGGATACGGAGAATAGTTTTACCACCACTATTCTTTCGCTTCATCTGCTAGTTCCTTAAGAGTCTCAGGCGAGAAGGTTCTCATTCCTAGCTTGTCGGCCAAAAATTCAATTCGAGCGCGATCTAAAGCCTTCGTGAAAATATCCGCCAATTGATACTCAGATCGGACAAAGTATAGCTCGATTACTCCATTTTCTACTTGCTCCTTGATGAAGTGGTAGCGAATGTCAATATGCTTCGACCGGGAGAATTGAACGTTGTTGCAGCATAAGGCAATTGCACTCTTGTTGTCACAGTACATCGGAATCTTGTTGAAACCTAGACCATAGTCGGTTAATTGCGATCTCATCCGAAGAATTTGAGCACAACAACCGGACATAGCTATGTATTCTGCTTCCGTACTTGAAATTGCAGCGCTTTTCTGCCTTTTCGATGCCCAACTGATTAGTCGATCTCCTAGTAGTTGCAAAGTTCCACTCGTGCTACGCCTTGTATCTTGACAACCCGCGTGATCCGCATCTGCATATGCCATTAGTGCAATAGAAGAGTCCTTCGAATACCAAAGTCCCCGATTAATGGTTCCTTTAAGATATCGAAAGATCCTTTTAACAGTAGCTAAGTGTAATTCAGTAGGCCTAGTTTGATACCTGGCACACATACATATAGCAAACTGAAGATCAGGTCGACTGGCTGTGATATACAGAAGAGTACCGATCATTCCACGATAAAGTGTCGGATCAACGGCAACTCCATGTGGATCTGCATCAAGCTTAGTTTTCTCCACCATTGGAGTGTCCACGGGGTCGCAAGATTCCATCTTATATTTCTTAAGCGATTCAAGGGCATATTTGGATTGATTAATAAAGATGCCTCTGGGACTCTGAGATATCTGAAGTCCTAAGAAGAATGATACCTTGCCCATCATTGACATCTTAAACTTGGAAGACATGAGTGTCCCAAACTCATCCGATAAGGTTTGGGTCGAGGCAGCAAATATAATATCATCAACATATATTTGTACCATAATCATATCTTTACCTCGTTTCTGAATGAACAGCGTGGGATCCACCTTGCCTTTTGCGAAGCCTTGAGTAATGAGGAATTGTGACAATAGATCATACCATGCGCGTGGAGCTTGCTTCAACCCATAGAGAGCCTTCTTAAGCTTGTACACATGATTAGGATAATTAGGATTCACAAAACCATCCGGCTGTTGAACATAGACTTCTTCCTTGATTTCACCATTAAGAAATGCCGTCTTCACATCCATCTGATAGACGATCATATTCATATGGGCTGCATAAGCGAGGAATAGTCTAATAGCTTCCAAACGGGCAACAGGTGCAAAGGATTCCATAAAGTCGACGCCCAATAATTGCTTGTATCCACGAGCTACTAGTCGAGCTTTGTTTTTCAATATTCCGCCTAACTCATCGAGTTTCACCTTGTAAACCCATTTCAAAGTGAGTAACTGCACTTGATCCGGGCATGGGACAAGTTCCCAAACATCAAGACGTATGAATTCGTTAAGTTCTTCTTGCATAGCTTCTATCCAACAGGATTGAGTAAAAGCTTGTTGCCATGTCTTAGGTTCAACTTCAGTGAGAAAAGCATCAAAGTGACAGAACATTGCACTTTCTTGTAACTGACTTCGTGTGGATACCGGACGATTAGGGTCACCAATAATAGAATCTATAGGATGATCCTTTGTCCACTTGCTGTCATGTTCACGAATCCGTGGATTGGAGTAAACTGTAGAAGGAGTTTCCTCTGAGGTGGACGACCCGGCTTGATTAGGGTCGGGAATAGATACACCAAAGAATGGAAGTTCATGCATTTGAGCGAATTCCAAATCATGATCATCGTCATCCTCTTCATCATCAATAGGCATGACATGGGTAGTTGTTACTTGTGTTGGTTGAGAATTACTCGTTGTTGGTATATCTTGACCAATTGTTGGTGCAGATGTGTCTGATTGTGCTTCGGTTGCTGGAGCGACAACTTCGGTTATCGGAGCTATTACCTCAGGTTCTGGAGTAACAATACTTGGAGGAGTAAAGAATTCATCAAAGAACGGTTGAAACAACGTATCCCATTCATTCCTGGTAGGTGGTATAAATGATGATGAAGTAGGGTTGTTTGGGACAAGACCAGAACTAATGTTACTGGGTCCCATTTCATGAAGTGCGGGTTCAGAGCTGCTTTGCTCAGAAGCCATTGCTGTCAGCTCATCAAAATCAACATTCATAGTTTCAATGATCTTGCGAGAGTTACGGTTGTAGATTCGGTATGCCTTCTTTGCGGGTGCGTAACCAATGAAAATACCAATATCAGCCTTTGGTTGAAGTTTTCCCAAATTGTCACCATCATTATTTGGATAGCAAAGAGAACCAAATACATGAAGATATGATAAATCTGGTACTTTTCCATGGAGAAGCTCATAAGGTGTTTTACCATGGCGTTTACGAATTAGTGACCGGTTTTGGGTGTACACTGCTGTAGATACTGCTTCTGCCCATAAAAACAATGGAGCCTTTGCGTAAATTAACATCGTTCTAGCAGCTTCCATAAGTGTGCGATTTCGCCTTTCAATGACACCGTTTTGCTGTGGAGTGCGAGCAACGGATGTTTCATGAGAAATGCCAACCTCATCATAATAATCACGCAAAATTTGATTCACAAATTCGGTTCCATTATCTGTACGAATGCGTCGGACAGTAGTGTTGAGACGCACTTGAATCATCTTGAGAAATCTGATGATGAATTTAGGTGCCTCATTTTTTGCTTTAAGAAATTTCACCCATGTAAACCGAGAGTAATCATCGACAATGACGAGGATGTACTTTTTGCCACTAAGACTTTCAACACGCATTGGCCCACAAAGATCCATATGCAACAGATAAAGTTTCTCTTGGTTGGTGTCTTCAGTCTTGGGTTTGTAAGACTTCTTAGTGCTTTTCCTCATTGTACACGCGGAACACAAATGATCCTTGTGAAATGATAGTTTAGGAAGACCACGAACAAGTTCGTTTTTCGCCAAGTGATTAATAGCGTCAAAGTTAAGATGAGATAACCGTCGATGCCATAACCATGACTTAGTCTTCGATGCTTTGGAGAGAAGACATACGGGAGAAGCGGTCATCATGTCTTGTAGAGACAAAGTATACAAATTATTCCCTCGAGTACCTTTCAATAAATCAACCCCTTCCAAATTACGAATGAAGCAGGTATGCTCTCGAAAAGCAACTTCTAGGTTTGCATCACAAAATTGTCCCACAGAAAATAAGTTGTGACCGAGACCTTCCACGTAATACACTCGTGAAATTATAACATTCCCAATATGATATTCACCGTAACCCATTATCTTTGCGATATGATCATTTCCAAATCGAACCGTACCAAGAAACTTGCTGACGAAATTTCTGAGCTGAGAGCGATCTCCGGTCATATGCTTGGAGCAACCAGAGTCCAAATACCAGAGAACAATTTGGACCACCTGTTTTCAATTACAACAGTAGACAATGCATTGGAAACTATTGGTTCCGGAGTGTTAGCAGATACAGATATAGAATTATCAGAATTGCTAACATTTTTGAGACTCTTAGATTTCCTGCGTTTTCTAATGATAGTTTTAGCACTAACAGGTTTTACTGTTCCAACTTTCTTAGGTTTTGGATTATTCGCGGGCACTACAGTGGGAGTAGACCTATTTAAAGGGCACTTGGTTCCTACAGTAGTGTCGGTGTTCCTAGTTAAAGGACACGCTTGTGTTTTGGTAGCCTTGGTACTCCTAGTTAAAGGGCACGCTTTCTTCGCTTTAGTGGGAGTGATCCTAGTTAAAGGGCACATATTTCCTACTATAGTGAAAGTTCTACCAGTGGGGCGCCACATCCAACCAACTTGGGTTAACACTTTCCCAGTCGGTTTCCATTCTAATCCATTTTTCCGGGCATGCATCTCATTCACATGGTCAATAAGGCAAGAATCATGATGACTAGAAAACATACATTCATTGCAATTCCAACATTTTAAATTAGAATTCACAGTAGGCTTAGAACGCTGCACAACCGCAGAGCCTTTAGGTTTAGCTACATGATTCTTTTTATTCAAAACAGAAATAATATTCCTAGGATAGGCTTCTACTTTCTTCTTCACTTGACTACTAGATGGGGGCAAGATCCTATCATTCTTCTTGTTTCTCTTAAGCTTAGATCTTTGAGCCTTAGTAGTGGTGCTTACTCCTGTAGAAGGCAACACGAGAATATTAGAAGCTGGTTTAGATTCCGCCTTATCTTTAGTGACCAAAGTTTGAGATGGTTTAGTCCTAGGGCCCTTGTTAAGTGGTGTGACGGCTATAAGGGTTCTTTTGATTGCACTAGAGGACGATGCTGAGATAGTGGCTGCGTTATCCACAACATTCTTACCTTTGAGAGTACGAAGTGTTTCCTTTAACTCAGCCAAGACCAGATTCTTATCGCAAATTTGTTCCCTCAAATCAGATATTTCCATCGACTTTCGATTCAATTGTTCAATCAAGGATTGATTCTGTGCAGTGGTATCAACACATGCGGGCTGTACTGAATCGAAGAGTCGTGTATTTTTCTGTTTTAAGTTATCAACTTTGGACAAAATCTTGGAAACTCGATTATCTAGATCAAGTTTAAAATTCTCAGCGGCCTTAAGTACGTTCACACAGTTATGCTCCTTAGATTTCTCTAATTCTATCGGCAAAGAGTTAGCAACTTTGTCACTTGGCTGACGCTGTTTTGATTGTAAATTCAATCGAAAATTCTTTTCAAAGTTTGCATCATCGATATTAACACCTTCGAATGACGTTTCAAAGATTTCTTGAATAAATTGTTGCTTGCATTCAAGCGAAATACAATGCGTTTGAATCTCATCAAAACGTTTTGAAAGCGAAGAATATGAATCTTGAAGCTTTAAAAATTCAGCGTCAGATTCGTGACAAGTACTATCTACCACAGTATCCACAGATTCAACATTATGCACAATAGAATCATTATCAACACTTGTATTCACACAGACAGAAACTATATCATGAGACATCACTTGATTCAGAAGCAGATCATTATGGCGTGAAACTCGTTCTATTTCAAGTAAACTGTTTTCATAAGCATCTTCCATTTCATTGAAAACACGTCTAACTTCTTCTATTTCCAAAAACAAATCTTGATCAATAGTACGAAGGCAAGTTTTAACATTGTTTACAAACGGAACAATTTCATCTCGAAACGCAGCTCTTGTGTGCTCAAAGTTCCATTCACCTTCCGTTATGGCCGTGGCCGTCGTACGTTCCAAAATGACCTTGTCAAAATCGGCTAAGTGTTGGTGAACCGTATTTAAGTTAACGGACGCCTTACTTACCGGTGGAATTAACTTCGTTAAATCCTTTTTGACGAGTGTAGGAGACGTACTAGGAAGGTTTTCATTTGACAAACTTTGGGGCACAAGAACTGTTAATTCTGCTAATTCCTTTTGTAAGCGAATGCGTGTCTTTTTCGAAAATTGATCTTTGTTATGTTGATCATAATCAATTGTATGGAATTTTGAAAGCATTTTAGAATGAGTTTCATCCCCAAGTGATTGTGTCTCCTCAGTACTACGAACAAAAGGTGCTTCTTTCGATTTTCCAATTATGGTCATATCATAAAGACCGGGAATATATTCCTGAGCTTGTTTTGCATAACCGAGATTAGGTGGTAAATCTTGAAGACGCTTAAGTTCGAATTCTTTAAATGATTTAGTTAAAAGATGAACCTTTTCTGTGGAAGCGTATTGTTTTAAAAGCTGTTGTTCTTTGAATTTAAGAAGTTTGGTAGCATTAATTTCCGATTCAACCTTTTTAGACTCGAGAGTTTCGAAATCCATTTTAAGTTTCTGAAAATCATTGACAACCGACTCCTTTTCTTTTAATTCATTGGAAAGATTAGCTTTTAATGATTCTATTTCTTTCAAGTGTTCAATCTTTTCAAAACGAAATTGGTCAAATTCAGAACATGTTATTTTCTCTTCTTGAGGGACCATTTCAAAAGTTTTGATCTTTTCTTTATGCAACTCAAGCTCAGCAGTTAGGGTGGAATTCGTATCTACGGATTGTCTGAGGGCCATATGCATTTGATCAATAATATGTTTAGGCACCATGACCAAATCATGTTGAGCATAAGATTCCATACCCGTCGTAGCATTTGGTTGAGATTCACTCAAATGTGTAGGTTTGGGTACCACATCACTTGAGTTACTAGTTCCCGAATGCTGTTCAAGGTTGTCATTGTCATGCCCAACTTGATGTTGGTTAGCATCAATATTATTAGATGTGGTTGGTACCTCACTGATGACATCAGAACCGTAGTGAGAGAGATTAGCAACAAGAGCAGCTTGGGCAGAGTGAATGTCATCACAATCCGAATCGTATGCATCAAGATCATCCGCTTGATAAGCTGCATTAGAAGTAGAAACGACCGCAATGCCTTCAGTATCTGCTGCCCCTGGGTCTGCCAGAAATGCCAACTCCTCTGAATCCAAAATCTTCCCCTTAGACTGAGCATCAACCAAATACATCTTCTCACGAAACCATGCATCATCCCTTCTCCTTTTTTGGCTGAGTGCATTCCCTAGCCATATGACCTTGTCCTCGGCAATTGTAGCAAGTCACAACCTTCTTAGGACCCATAGGACTCCCATTTCCACTAGCTTGAGCATTCACAGCTTGATTGTTCCCATTCCTTGTAGGAGGTCCATATGAATTTTGCCTTCCCTGAATAGGTTGCACCGTCACTTGACCATCTTGGACAGTGGCTTGTTGTCGAGGATTTGATGAGGTGCGGAGCTGATTGTTTGTTGGTGGAAATCCTCTAGTAGCAACAAGTTTTGACAAGTAGGCGGTGAGATGGTTTAAAACATCAGCTGGTGTATCATTTGGAGTAAAGACCGGTGCTTGGATTGGTGGAAGTTCATTAGAGTAGAAAGCTTGTGCTGGTTGTGCTTCAATTGGAAAATATCCTTGCTGAGGAGTATAGCCCATTGGAGAAGTATTGGCTTGTGATGGTGATGTTTGATATGGTGGTTGCTGTTGAAAAGATTGTTGATGAACACTTTGTTGATATTCTTGTTGTGGCATCATTGGTGGTTGATAAGATGGTTGCTGTGGTTGCTGATAGATGTGTGGTGGTGGCTGTTGCAAGTATGATGGTTGTTGATAAGTATAAGCCATGTTTTGTTGAGAAGCATACATTGCAAGTGGATCATGAACTTGAGGTGTAGACAACCGAGCCTCGATCACATGGCATTCGTGTTGTTGAAGAAAAGCTTGAAGTTGATCCACATTGGTGTTATGCAAGTCCTTAGCCAATTTAACATCCGTCACGTATTTTTTCCATTCTGGAGGAAGAGTGTTCAAATACTTGGTGTTCAATTGAAAGGTAGGAATTGCCATGCCATAGATGTTAAGCTCATTCAACAATAGGGTAAATCTCAGATAGTAATCATTGAGAGTCTCCCCTGGCACATAGGCAAACTTATCAAAAGTATCATAAAGCTTACACTCTCGTTCTTGTTTAGTTAACGAGGTGCCTTGCATTAGAACACGAATTCTATCCCATAACTCTTTAGCAACTTTATGTTTGCTGACGAGTTTGTAGACATCTGGAGGAAGAGCTTGGAGAATGATGTTTGTAGCATACTTATCACATTTATCTTGAATCTTCATATCTCCAGTCAACTCACCCGTTGTGCGAGGACGAGTGGTCGTGCCTTCCGTCACAGTACCATAATCTAATGGTCCATTGAGCACCGATGCCCAAATTAGATGTCCATTCTCCTTGTTCAACATATAAAGTTCCATTCGGGAAGCCCATTCCTCATACATAGTCTTCACCAACATTGGTGGACGATTATCCGTACCCGAGAGGATGGACTTATCCGTAAGAGATGTATACTCCATTTCAATAAGTTAAGATTTACAAAGTTGATCGAACAATGAAATAGGGTTAAGTATTTTTGTGTTGTTGTGAGTTAAAACCGAGAAACAATGTTAAAATCCCCTAAAATATGTTCTCGATAAACCAAAAATTCCAAGTCAAAATTACACACGTTCGAAATTTTTTATGGAAAAAAAATTGTGATTATCGGAATGCCAGATCGGAATGTCAGATCGTAACACCAGATCGGAATGTCAGATCGTAAATACCAGATCGGAATGTCAGATCGTAATACCAGATCGGAATATAGCCCTGTCAAAATGTTGTTGGTATCGGAATGTTCAGATCGCAAAGCCCTATCGGAATGTTCAGATCGTAAAGACCTATCGGAATGTTCAGATCGCAAAGTGGCTGACAAAATTTAAGCAGAGTAACGACTTAACAAACTTCCTTATACCCGTCGGAATCCCAGATCACAAAGCACGATCGGAATGTCCAGATCGGAATAAGTAATAAAACCCACGATCGCAAAGTAGAAACCAATCCCTTTCCGATGGACGGTTATTGCGATGGAAGCCCAAGTACAATTGTACTTTCCGATGGATGCTTCTGCTGAAATTTCGGAATGAAGAACACCCAACTTTTTTGCACTTTTGATCCAAGAAAGATGATGTTTTAACGAAAACCAAGATACCAAGAACAGTTAACACGAATCCCTATGTTATACTATTTTAAACTCCGATCCAACACCAAAAAAATTTTTGAAGATTCGGCTAAAAACAAACCACAATCTACGAAATGTTTAGAACACAATACTCAACACAAAAACAAACCTATATTTCATCCCAAGCTCTTGATACCATTTGTAGATTTGTAAATCTATGCTTATGATTTTAGAGAGAGAAAGAGATAGAAAGATGGTGGATTTCACACTTCTAGAGAGAGAAAGTTAAGAACCACTATGTGTAAATTATGAAAAACCACACCCTCTCCATCAATGGAGAGGGTTTATATACCCAAGCCTTGTAATGGGCTTGGGCTTACACTTTTGGGCCGGCCTACACATGTTGTAGGCTAGGCTTGGACTTGTTTGATAAGTAAAGAAGATTAACTAAACTACGAGCTATTACATGGACTATTAATGGAGTGACCGATCCTTCTTAATACGTAAAACGTATTTCCAACAATGAGGAAAACATGATTTCAGTAGCACGTCAGGGAATGGTCACGAGATCTCTTTTGATGACACCTTACCCGTTTATGACGAAGAGCCTGCGAACATGGTACAATGTAATGTTGTTTATGATGTATATGCTGATGAAATACCGCATATTGAGCATTCTGAACCTAATTATGACAAACATGGGATGGAAAAGAGTGATAGAAATACCACTTCTGATTCATCCGATATGAGTCATAATGGGGGAGAAAGTATTCAAAATGCTAAACATCATGATTATTGTCTTATAACTGCTTCATTGACTGCTTCTGATTCCAAGATTTAAGAGCTCGAAACGATTGTAGCTCAACAATCAAAAGATCTTGAGGATGCCAAATTAGAACTTTCCAAAAAAACTGACAAATTTGAAACATATTTTGAAAAACTTGAAAAGTCAAACGCTTGAAAGAAAATTGGATCAAAAGGTTTTAGATTCTAAAGCTGAAAAGGATAATCTTTTGAAACAAATTCGACTGCTAGAATCTAAGTTGGCATCCCAAGATGAATTGCTCAAAGAAAATGAGACCTTAAAAGCTCAAGTTCAGGAAAAGGTTTTTGCTATAGCTGCATTGAAAAACGAATTAAGGAAAACTAAAGGACCTAGTGTGGACACTAAGCTTGAAAAACCATCAACATTGGGGAAACCGCCTACAAATCAGTTCGTCAGACAATCGGTTGTCAAACAACCTACTGCATTTAGATCCGAGCGATCACAATCCTTGAGACCGCGGTTTGCCTCCCAAGTTGATACGGTTCATATTTCTAGAACAGTCACTCAACCAACTAGGCCCAATGTGACTAAATCAGCTTTAGCAAGACCTAATCACATGATTGTCTCTAGTTTCTCTAAGAATAGTTCAAAGAACACGTCTAGAACTAGTTCAAACAATGTGCGCCATGATTTTTGTCAAAGGGAAGCTATTCAAAAGACACAAGTAAGAGATAGCAATGTCAAACCTAGTCAGATGCCTTCTAGATTACCCAACACTGCTAACCGTAGCATGTCATCTCCTAGGAGCATCGATCAATCATCTAGGAATTACTCGGACATTAAATATACTACTTGTAAAACATGTAGAAAATGTGTCTTTACGGAAAATCATGACTCTTATGTCAAGAAATTACTTAATGAGGTGAAATCCCATGCTAGAATTAAGTCCCAGTGGATAGCTAAAATCAAACCCATTGGTAAAGTTTGGCGTCCCACTGCTAGAACTTTCACTCTTGTAGGAAACGAGTGCCCTTTAACTAGGATAACTTCCGATTCTACTAAGACTACTAGGGAGGAAATTGAAAAGGATGATGCATCACTTTAGCCTCAACTTAAAGTTTTCTATAAAAGGAAACGTTTGCCAGCTAAGATAAGTGAATCATCTACTCAGGTCGCCTCTAACACAAGTAAAGCCAACTGTGAACCCCCACGTGCTTCTATAATTGATATCGCTAACCCATGTCAAAGCATGCAAATTCCTAATGAGAATGCAGGTACCAAAGTTGATGTTCCAAAAGAACGAAGCGGTCCAATCATTGTATACCGTTCAACTAAGGACACTCTTAGAGTTTGGTTGCTGAAGAAGCAGATATCGGAGAAACAAGTGTCTCAGGGGATTCATGGTTAAGCTTACCAAAGGACTTATAGTCACATCACAGACTATAACTCGATCTTCAAAGAAAGGAAAGTTTATCGCCGATGATAAACTTATCCTAACAACGAGAAATTAAGTTTTCTCGGGCATGAGCTTATATAAAAACATTCGAAGTTTTTTAAGCTCATGCACAGTGGCTCCTCATTAAATGACAGACGATGACCCGGACTTCAGAGACACGAAAGTTTATCTACGCAACGATAACTTACCCTCTTAACGAGAAATTAAGTTTTCTTGGACACGAGCTTATCCTAAAACCATTCAAAGGTTTTAAGCTCGTGTATAAGGCTCATCATTAAATATCAGATGATGACCCGATCTACAAATAAAGGAAAGTTTATCGCCGATGATAAACTTATCCTCATTAATCTCGTTAAATTTCTCGGTCGCGAGCTTACATTAAAACTATTTAAAAGTTTTAAGCTCGTGTAAATGGCGTATAATTATATTTCAGATTATGCCCCGTTCTTCAAATAAAGGAAAGTTTATCACCGATGATAAACTTATCCTTACAACGAGAAATTAATTTTTCTCGGACATGAGCTAAAATTAAAAACATTCGAAGTTTTTAGGCTCATGCACAATGATTTACAGTTAAATATCAGATTGTAACACGGACTTTAGTTAAAGGAAAGCTTATCTTTAAAGATAGCTTATCCTTGTAACGAGAAATTAATTTTTCTCGGTCATGAGCTTGTATTAAAACATTCCAAGTTTTAAGCTCATAAAGAAAAGTGTATCGTTTAAATAAGAGAACTTTTCTTCTTAACGAGAAATTCATCTTTCTCGGTCATGAGCTTTATGTTAAAACATTCAAAGTTTTTCAAGCTCATGAAAACGACTTCTAAGTAAATGTCAACTTAGGACTCGTTCTTTAGTTAAAAGGAAAGTTCATCCCGATGATAAACTTATCCTTAACAACGGGAAGTTTACAACTTCTCGGACTTGAGCTCGTTTTGATAGATCTTCAACATCTTAAGCTCAAGTAATTGGTTTTCAAAATGTTGAACACAATTTTTCGAGAATTTCTCAAAAAGGTTTTCTAAATCTTTCAAAATTGAGTGTTCAAAAAAAATGTTTTGATAAAAAGAGCATGTCTTCTGGAATCGATAATATTTACGATGCTAGAAATGTCATTCAATAATGACACGGGGTTGTAAATAAAGTTCGAGCAGAATTTTAAATGTTTTAAAACACGCTCAAAATGGCTTGCTATTATTTCTGATAGTAACCCGCTTTTCCTATTAAAGTCAAGCATTTCACCGGAAAGCTTTGACTCAACAACAGGAATTAATTTTCTCGGGCATGGTTTATTTTATAACCATGTAAGGGATTGTGTTTACGGAATAACACAATCTAACACGAATATATGTACGTGTCAGTGCATTTATTTGTTAAAACAAGAGAAAACTTGTTTTTATGAAGTTATCATCTCCACCAACCGTAGCAATTTACAATTGATATCTACATACTCGACGATGCGACTACTCAAACGATGACTACAGCTCTTTCAATAGAACACGGGTCAACAATTGAGGGGGAGTAATTGTCCAGCATTCAGAATCCTTGATGCCGAGAGTGCCAAGTTCACATATTGGTGTCAAGACAACGATATCAATCATACACATGGAGTCAAGAGATAACTTTCAGACGTGACGAGGTGACCAACATTCGTGAACAAGAACCATGTGAATCTTTCATATGATGTTCTCCATCATTCAGGTCCAACCTCGTAAATTGCTAATCTTATGAATACATTATCATATATGATCTTTGCACGTGACAAATACCTTACACTTGTGTTTAAAAGGTATTTAATTTACGTTTCAAGTACACCCTCATTAATTTGAAGGGGAGCTTGCGTAATTCACGAAGATAATTGGCTTTGCATTTTTCTTCCCAAATTTTCTTAAAATGCTATTAAATCAATTGATATTAAAAACATCGATTGGGTTAATATATTTAATATGGGGGAGAAAATATGATTTAATATGGGAAATGATTAATCATAAATGGTTTGACTTAACGTGATAGCTCATCCCGACATGTGCGAAATGTTTTCGGATATCGTGGCATATGTTAAGGGGGAGCAAAATGGATTTGCACTTCAAAATGGATTTCATGGTGACATACACTTACCCAAAACATCTCTATTCACGACGGTGAAGATTGTGGTGACATAAGGATGGTAGGATAGGTTAAAGTCCAATGATTCCTCTAGAACCGGAGGAATCTTCCCAAGGACATTCCATAGCTAGAAATAGTAGTCCTTAGGAAAGATGGAGAAAGATTGTGAACGTAGCTGAATGCCGACCAAGTACTTAAGTTAGCACTGGAACAATCACAACAAGGTGCTAGTGATGACGTATTGGTAAGCATTGAAGGGGTTGAAGAATGAAAAAGAATTGTAAAGATAAAGGGTGTAAAGAAAGAAGCCCTCCTTACAACTTAGGTAGAAACCGGGTCAATACATATACTACTAAGATCATTGTTTAATGATTCTTAATATTGAAGACAGACATCATGGACCCAGTTATGCAAGGCACAACCCATCCCAGCTAACTCAAATATCTCTTAAAAGATATTTGTTTTAATCACACGAAGACAACACATTATTTATTGATTTATTCACTCCGAATAAATTGGTATTGAAATGGTGGCACTCCTCTCTAGCCTCCGATCACTAAAAATCCAAAATGCACGATTGAGTCTATAGCCATTTGAGATCATCAAATATCTCATTAGGACACACTTTCATATCTCCTTGCTTCCTCACACACTGTGAAAAGTAAGAAAGATCTTAATAGTCCTACGCAAAATCTTCATGATCTTGCCTGAACATCCGAGTAATACGAAAGTATTTACAATGAAGATGGAAATCCTTCTTGAGCGAATATCAAAAAGCTCACGGTAGGTGACTTGTGCGATTCTTTATGAATCAAACTTGTGATAACTGGAAAGCAACAGTGGTTTAATTCTTAAATGAATTTAAACACGTTCCAGGCCTCTACGCAATATCTTAGTGATCTTTCCAGAATACTCAGAGTGATACCTTAGTGTTCACAGTGATGAGTGGAAATCCTTCTAGTGTTAACCTCAAACAGCACTTGGTAGGTAACTTGCAAGATTCTATACGAATCAAGCTCGTGACAACTGGAAAGCAACGATGGTGCGGTTCTTAATTGAATTTCACTTGTTCCAGGAACATGAATTGACGGCTTCAAATCATGCGGATATTATTATCTAAATGATACACTCTTTATGTTTGCAGTCAGCTTTGGACGGTCGAATAAAGAGAACGGGTGTACCCGCGAAATCTTGTCAAGGAGGTTCTTAATTGAAACTACCTGTCACAAGTACGATATTTTATATCGTCCAACGGTCTTCACCGACCGGAGGTAAAATGTTACCGAATTAGAATGAAATGTTCAAGGCCATTTCATCCGTGTATATGTTTTGTTGCTAACTGTATTATGCAGCGTAACAAGAAGGTGGCATTGCGGTGTACAATCCAGAAGAAGTTGTCACCACATGCTTATACTGTATGCACTTAATACTTCAACAAATTCAAGAAAGTCTAAAAGTCAAGTCTTCCGCTGTATCAAACTCTGAAGCTTTCAAGAATTTATAAAAGTATAAGTATGTGGAACATGAAGTCACGAGGAAGCAAATATCACAAGTGATTAATGCACAAGGTCAAGGCAAGGAAACATGTTCAAGACTAAAGTCAAAGATCTCATCATCATATTCACAAGAACAAGATCGAAGACTCAAGCATAGTATGCTAGGTTTAAGATTTTGTAAAATGGTGTGACCTCCCTTTGGGGGAGACTGTTGGAAATACGTTTTTCCAAGGAAAGTCTCGGTCACATCATTGTTAGCATAGATCACGAGTTATAGACTATTTAGTACATTGTAACTTGGAGTGACCTCCCTTTGGGGGAGATTGTTGGAAATACGTTTTTACGTATTTAGAAAGGATCGGTCACTCCAATGATATTGGGCTCATGATCCAATATAGCCCATATAGCCCACATGTAGGGTGGGCTATATATACCCCCTCCTAGCATGTTAGGAGGGGTTGGTCACTTTGTGTTTACACACACATTTCATTAATCAACCATTTCTTTCATTCTCTCTCTCTCTCTCTCTCTCTCTCTCTCTCTCTTCTTTCTCTCTCTAAGTTCTTCCCTTCCTTTCATTCGATAGATAATCTATAACATTGTTCAATCCTAAGAAACCGTAGGGTTGAACAATGTTATAGATTATCTATTGAATGAATAGAAGGGAAGAACTTAGAGAGAGAAAGAAGAGAGAGAGAGAATGAAAGAAATGGTTGATTAATGAAATGTGTGTGTAAACACAAAGTGACCAACCCATCCTAACATGCTAGGAGGGGGTATATATAGCCCACCCTACATGTGGGCTATGGGCTATATTGGATCACGAGCCCAATATCATTGGAGTGACCGATCCTTTCTAAATACGTAAAAACGTATTTCCAACATGGTTGTACCCAGTTTGTTTCTTATATGTTTGAGAATAAACCTACTTATTATCGAGAAGCGGTAATTTCTTCGATAGAGCCTCAACCTTAAGAAGTTAAAAGTGAAATAGATTCTATTTTATAAAATTAAACTTAGAAGCTCATGGATTTACCTCATGGTTGTAAACCACTAGGATATCAATGGATCTTCAAAAAGAATATGAAAGCCGACGGTACATTTGCCATGTGCAGAGTATGATTAGTAATTAAAGGATCTAGACAACGAGAAGGTCTAGCTTACTTTCTTACTTATTCGCATGTTACACAAATAACCTCAATAAGGATGGTACTCATTATTGCCACATTAAGAAATTTTAGAAGTTCCTTAAATAGATGTGAAAACAATACTTCTAAACAAAGATTTAGAAAAGGAACTATACATGAACTAACCCAGGGTTTCATGCTCCTAGACTATAGAGAAAGGTTTATAGGCTTATTAACACGTTATATGACTTAATATAAGCTTCCAAAGAATGACATCAAAATTTTGACCATATCATGCCAGAATGTGGAGTAAAATTAATGGACGAATACGTGATTACTATTAAATGGGTACTCTTGCAATTATACATGGATGACATACTTATCGCCAGAAGTGATAAGAAGATGAATAAATCCACTAATGATATGTTGGAGTCAAGATTTGACATGACTTTATTACTTTTTGGGCAAGGTTCTTGGAACTAAGAGCCTATGAACCTATATGGATTTGTTTTTGAAGTCAAAACATTAGTTGTTGGGTAAGGTTCTTGAGGATAATATTATTGAGAGGTTCAATGTGGGGGATTCTGGCCTAACTAGAATACAATGACATTATTTTAATTCTATTTAAAAAATAGAGATAAAGATGTTGCATATTTTAAATTCTTAAAACTATTGAGCTTCTTATGTGTCTAATGACGTGTGTGTGACCTAATTTGGAACTTATAATCAGGTTAAGTAGATACATTAGTAATTAAAGTAGGGATCATTTGAATAAGTATTAAACGAGTACTATGATACTCAATATATTGCACTATGAAAGATATCCGACTGTTTCAATTAGATTCTTACGTATGAGAATCTAGATTCACTAGAGCGGATGTATTTATGCTAAGAGGGATACTATGTCTTAGAAATCTTGAAAATATTTCGAACAGATGTTTATAGCTATATCTATGATGAAATATGAATTTATCAGTTGAGATTAATTTATAGAATATACGGGATATTTACGTTAATTCGTAAAGGACATACCAAGATGGCGTAAACCGGTAACTGCCATGTTTATAAAGTGTTGTAGTCAATAGAATTTGACAAAAATCATATCACAATGTAAAACGATAAGTCGAGACATATCCATCACAGATTCTGATTGGTACGATCAAGTAGAGTTATCATGATTGACTGTGTAAAATTAAAGATAACAACACAGATTCGTTTACGAAAGGCTTAAGTAAAGAGTTAGTTAGTGGGTCATCTAAAGGGATGATACTATAACCCTTGAAGGAGTGAGTTTCTATGAAGGAAAACCTAACTTAGTTGAATGGAGATCACAAGATCTGGATTCAAGAGGAGAACCTAATCATAGAAATATGAGGGAAGTTACGTCAATGTGGGAAGTTACTTAAAACAGTAACTTTTCTAGTCCATTCTAATAACAATGTGACTTGTTGAGAGGTTAAACATATGGCTTAATAATTCAAGATAGAACATAAAGCATAATGATTCAAGATGAAATCACAAACATATGCTTTTAATGATTCAATATAAAATCACTTACATGAGAGAGAAGTGGGGTCGCTTCAAAAGGAAATGTGAGGGGCGCAATTCATAAGAGTTCTTGTATAACCAGACTAGTGCTCCAATAGAAACAATTTCACCAGAAAGATTCATGACCATAACAAACACGACTAAGAGGACTTGAAAAGGTCAGGGAGAGTCTTGTATGAGTATGTATTGTTGTCTACGTAAACAAAAGTTGAGCTTAAGGACATCACGTCCTTGGTTTAAAAATGTGTTTGCGCTGAAGGTCTCAAAAGCCATTGCGTGATGTGTGATGCGATTACGAGCGCAATTTAAACGCGATGCGTTTAGTATAAAAAAGTATAAAAATTATTGAAATACCAAGTAAATGCAATAAAGTTACAAAATAAGTTACTAGCATGTTGAAATTAGGCATGTAATCTCTTGTAAAACAAATAAATCGACATTAAAGCTTGAAAAAAAAAACACTAGCAAAATGTAAGATACTATATTTTTGTTATTGTGTTTGTTTTTGATGTTTTTCTAATAAGTCTTATCTTTAAAAAGACATTAAAATATGTAGGTCTCTTTTAAATGGTTAAAACTTGACAAAAATAACCTAAGCACTAGATTGCGAAATTTGCTACCGTTGCTAGCATTACACAAATGCGATAAATTGCGGTTTAATGCGAATGCATTTTGGGATGGCATTGCATTAGGCAACTTAATGCGAAATTTTGAATGCAACGCCATTGATGCTTGCAATTTCCGCAATGATGCGCGTATTTTTAAACCAATATCACGTCTACTCAGATATAAGAGACTAAGTGCATCTCACAAGGGAAGGTTCAAAGGGTTACACCTACCTATCATTTGCAAGATTCAAGTATTGGAATTTCATCGAAACCGTTGTGTATTACGATCGATCTCTATTCATGGTGGGGATTCTTGGAAAAATAGTTTGCTAACTTTGGACACACCGATCTCTATTTACGTGGGAGATTGTTGGAAAAATAGTTTGCAAAAGGCGGTTTTTACAAACTTTGAACACTATTTAAAATATATATATATATATATATATATATATATATATATATATATATATATATATATATATATATATATATATATATATATATATATATATATATATATATATATATATATATATATATATATATATATTTACGTTCAAGTAAGAACCAATTTTAAAATAAAAACAATGAGAAACAATTAAAATGTGACAAATGGACTTTAGTGTTTTAAACTTTGTCATAAATACAATAATAAATTTTATCATCTAAATGAATTTTAAAACTAAACTAAAGGGTATTTTAGTAATACATTGTTTTCTAATTTTACTCTTAATAATAAAACTGTACGTCGTCTCATTTTTGTTTGCTACACCATCTATCTCGTCTGCGATTAAACTACAAACATATTGATAACTTGATGACATCCTATAAACAAGTCAATGACTCTTTAGTCTTTTACGCATGAAGTCACGTGGCATTTGCCATTTAATAAAAGAGTAGTGCTAAAATTCGTGACTTATCAGTCTTCATTTATTTAAACATTTTAGTGTAGTTTTTTTGCCCAACTTTTTTTATTGTTACTATTTATGGATTATTGTGTAACAATGTTTAGTGTCAACATGGTATATTAACTTAAGTTTCTTTTTTAAACCGTGACTAGTATATTGTTGGATATTTTGTCGGATCGATTCACTTCGACTATTATAGTTGGTTGTGTTTTTTTTTGTTTGTGATTTTTTCGGGTACGTATTATGTGAGTTTTTTTAGTTGTTTATGTATTTTTTGGATACGTATCATTTCGTTCTTTTTAGTTGGTTGTGTAACTTTTTAGATATGTATTATTTGGATCTTTTTTAGTTGGTTGTGTACTTTTTAAATACATATAACTGGAGTCTTTTATTTATTTTTATATTTTTTGAATATTTTTCTGATACGTGTCAAGAGAGTCTTTTCTTTATTTGGTTGTGTAACTTTTTAGATATGTATCACTTGTATCTTTTTAGTTGGTTGCGTATTTTTTGGATACGTATCACTAGAGTCTTTTCTTTAATTTTGTATTTTCGAATATGTATCACTTGCGTTCTTTTTAGTTGGTTGTGTATTTTTTGAATACGTATCACTTAATTCTTTTTTTAGTTGGTTGTGCAATTTTTCAAAATATGTATCACTTGGGTTCTTTTTTAGTTGGTGCGCATGTTTTATATGTATCACTTGAGTCTTTTTTTAATTGGTTGAATATTTTTTCAGATACGTTTCACTTAAGTATTTTTCTACTTGATTGTATATTTTTGGATACGTAGCACTTACGTCTTTTTTGGTTTTTCAGAACTTTTTTGATTACGTATCATTTGAATTTCTTTCAGTTCATTGCGTAGTTCTTTTTAAAATTTTATTGTCATTACAAGTTTAGCTATACTATGTCATTAAAATTTATTAACATTATAATATGTCATTATTATTTAAGGATCAAAATATTTTGCGTGGCATTACAAATATGGCAAAATAAATTGATGTGTCACTTACATACATAAAAGTTATTGTGTATTAAATCATTAATGTGACATGGTTAGATAAAATGAAACTAGAAAATGTAACGGTTGCTTTATAAATAATGGTAATATATTTTGCCTTTAAGTTCGGTTTATTTACAAGAATACCATTTATTTAATTTTGATCTGATGACATCATTTATGTTATATTTAACGGTTGAGATTGGTTCTTATTGTTTTTATGTTAAGGCTGGTCACCACAACACTCTATATATATATATATATATATATATATATATATATATATATATATAGATTTGCGTTCAAGTGAATTACACCTTAAAATGTGTTATAATAAGCACCAATTAGAGTTTGCCAAGTGTCTATTTAATTTTTATTTAAAAATAAATTAATTTTATTGTCTTTAATGGTGTCATGGTAATTTAATCTATCTCCTGCTACTAAATCACATTAATAGAAACAAAAACAAAACGACCCTCATCTCTCCTCATTGATCATACACGTTTTTTATCACATACTCGATCAATCCCGACCCAATAACGTTTTCATCTAATTTTCTTCCTTTTCAAAGACTAATCATCTTCATCTTTATTTACATGATTTGACCAATGTTCAAGATCCTGGTTTTCGTCTAAAAATATGTTCTTCACCACTGATGGCTCAACCGATTTGTATCCGTCGTTGTTTCTAACCCACTGATGCTCAACCGCCTTTGTGTATCACTGCTGTTGGTGCTTCCGGCCACCAAGTCCTCCGCCGCCGTTATGTCGGGTTGTGTATCAATTATTTCCTGAATTTATTAGTAAATCGTTGTTCTCCAGCCGTCACATAATAGATGCCATGTCCTTTTTGTCAGTAGTCGTATTAGATCGGTAATTATGATGCTCGTGTTTGTACATGTACTCTTGGTTTTTTTATTACTCCACTGTAAAGGGATAAATGTATGTGTTAATTAATTTTGATTTTAATTAAAATTATAGGTATTGTTTAAATACATGGTTACTGTTCTTAATCGCAGCTAGATATGGCTTATCTTTTGTACTCAGAAAGAAAATCTATTTTATGTTGTTGAGATACTAGTTGATGACTTCTAAACTTCGCATGTTTGTTTTTTCATACTTTTATGGTTTTGATGAATAACATGGTAGTGAATCACGAGATGGAGTGCAAGGCTCTTATTGCATTAAAATAAAAAGATCTTTTTTTTATCTTTTATAAATAATTTTGTATCAATTGGTTGTTTATCCATTAATCACCAAATTTTCATTGATGAATAAGTTAGTACTACATCACGAGATGGAGTTTTTTTAACTTCACGAGATGGAGTTAGTGTGCAAGACTTTCATTATATTAAACTAAGTTTTTTTTTTATCTTTTATAAATAGCTAAACTCACATATCATTTTTATACTAGTATTTCTTTTTCAAGTTTAATGGATTTGATAGTTTTGACTTATGTATCAGTTGGTTCATTGTGATTCTCATATGTGTATCATTAAAATTTATCCTTTTGTATCAGTTGTGAATTACTAGTGTTCTCATATGATGACAAAAGAGATAGGTTCATGTAACAGTAACTTTTGTAGTCTTTTTCCAACAACAAATTGATTGGAGCTTGATCGTTTAGCAAAGGATTAAAGGCTTCAGGTCGTAATATCGCTATACAGTATGATTTTAAGTTTTTAACTCACCATGAGATAACCAGGTTCACGGTACGCAGTGGCGGACACAAGAATTTCAAAGTGGGGGGTAAAAAAAATAAAATTGACAATAACAAAGCGAAAAAACTAAAATACAAATAAAAAATTAAGTATTATAACTTAAAAGCTAACGATTTTTAGGTTTTACGATGTTAAATGTTGGAATTCAATGTGTAAATAGGGGCAATTAAAATTTTGAGTGGGGGCATTTAAAAAAAAACGCTCAAATCTATAAAAAAATAATACACTAAAATCTCGTATTCTTGGTCGAGTTATGGGGGGCGCCGCCACCCCCGCACCTATAAGGTACATCCGCCCCTGACGGTACGCACACGTCGTCAACTGCTACATGTAATTTCGTGTATAGTGCTGGTCACTTTGGTTATGCAAAATACATAACATGAGGTACGATACCATCAGTAACTTTTGATGACAAAAGAAGGAGTACATTCATGTGTATAAGTTGGTAGTTTATGTCTGACAATTTTATTGTTCTTGGTTTACGAGTCATCTTCTTGTTTCTAGTGCTACAGTAATTTATTATTAAAATTAGAAAAAAATTCACGTTTGGTCCCTATCGTTTACCCCAAATATCATGTTCAGTCCCTATCTCAAACTAAGTGCACAGATAGTCCCTATCGTTTACACTTTGGATCAGAATTGGTCCCTATCTCAAACGGGAGTTAATTTTGCTCGTTAAGTCTTGTAAGTGGAAGAGTATTTTGGGGCATTCACTTTTTTCCCATGCATTAATTACAAACACTTGCTCCATTACTTCACATTCGATCACGACTGAAAATCAAAACACTCCCTCCCTCCCTCCCTCCATTAAACCTGGAAACAAAAACCCCCAATTCAATCACTTTTTTTTCTTATATCCCCCAAAATGGATGGTTCTGGTTGGAAGATTAAAGAGGGGTTTGGACCTTATAAGATGCCTATTGAATACGGTAATACCAATTGATCTATTTGCCCTAATTTTTTTCATTAATTAATTAAGAATTTAATTGATGTAATTAAGCATATTTAAAGGGTTTTTTTAATTGCATTTTGCAGAAAAGGACACTGCTCTTTTTTCCCTAAAAATCCATCATGCAGGTAAGATCATTTGTGTTAAGAATAGAAGGAGATATGTAAATGGGTTAGTTAGTTATGTCGAATGGGTTGATATAGATAGGTTTTCAGTTCATGAGTTGAATGCTGTAATGTGGGAATTAGGATATGTTAAACAGGAACCTATATACTATCATTATATGATTCCTGGGACTGACCTTGATGTGGGATTGAGAGCTTTAGGTAATGATCAAGATGTGATTGGGTTAGCTAAGTATATCCCCAACAACAAACTAATTATGGTCTACTGTGAACACTTAGAGTCAGTGGTAGACACCTATGCTTGCCCCCCTCCTTCTAGTAGTGTTGTCATTGAGGAGATAAACCCTTGTTTGATCCCTAGGAATGTGTTGTATTTAACATACCCCAACCAACACTCTTCTACTTCAACACATACACCCTCCACCAAACAGCCTTCTAGTTCAATTCCTACACCCTCACCTCATCAGCCTTCTAGCTCAACTCCTACACCATCACCTCAACAGCATGTTACCTCAACTCCCACACTCTCCAACAATGAGTCTTTGCTTACACACCATGAGACTGTAGAAACCATATATGAAGAGTTGTTGAACATGGAGTATGAGTTTGATCCATTTGATGATATAGCTGTGAATGAACCAGAAAGTGATAGGGTGGTGAATGAACCACAGATTGATAGGGTGGTGAATGAAGCAGAAAGTGATAGGGTAGTGAATGAACCACAGATTGATAGGGTGGTGAATGAAGCAGAAAGTGATAGGGTGGTTGTCAACAATGAACCAACAGAAACATTGTTTGAGGGGCAAACAATGGTTGGAGATGAGGAGGGCAGTAGTACAGAGAATGATTATAGTGATTCAGAGGATGATGAGGATTACTTTGTAGATGTAGACACATTTTTAGAAGAGGTAAATGTAGACATGGATGATTATCACTTTAACATAGATGCAGATGTAGAGTGGGTTAGGCATGATAAGGAGGTACAAGTTGTTACTGAATTAGATCCCAGTGAGGTAAATGTAATTGATAATGACCAGTTTGATAGTGGAACAGATTCAGAGTGTGAAGGGATTGAGCATATTAGGAGAAAGAAGCTTAGAGAGGTCAAAAAAGAAAATGAGAGTGAAAATGACACTATCTAGGAAGTGGGAGTTAACAGGAATCCCTTGTGCACATGCTATAGCAGCCAGCTTCAACATGTCACTTAATGGACATCATGTTAATATCCAAAAAGATTGGGTGGATAAGTGTTATTGGTTAGCTACTTGGGAAAAAACATACAGTTACACTCTAGGTTGTTTGAATGGTAAGGTCATGTGGCAGAAAAGTCAAATAACTACAACACTCACCCCACCAAAGCATAATACTCCAGTTGGTAGGCCAAGGAAAAATAGGAGAAAAACAAGGGATGAGAAGGCTCAAATGGTGAAGGATGGAAGGTTGTCAGGGGCCTATAAGACAGTGACATGTGTATCTTGTGTAAATAAAGGGCACAACAAAAGGTCTTGCAAAGGGCAACAGGACCCAAATACTACTAGAGGATCAAGTGCAGCAGGATCAAGTGCACCTGCAACAGGCTCAAGATCAAATGCATCTACTGCAACAGGATCAAGTGCACCTACAAGAGCAAAGAAGAAAACACCATCTGATGCAGCAGGATCAAGTGCACCTGCACCAGCAAAGAAGAAAAGAAAATCTGTTGCAGCAGGGTCAAGTGCACCTGCAAGGAAGAAACAGGCTCCAAACTCCAAGAAGAACTAATGCCATGTTTTTTAAGCAATGTTTGTAATCTGAACAAGTATCATGTATGTAATCTGAACAAGTATCATTTGATCTATGTTTGTAATCTGAACAAGTTTCTTTAATGTTTCAATGATTTAGTGCTTTTGTTAACTTCTTGTGTTTCATGTATGCTTCAATGATTTAGTGCTTTTGTTAACTTATTGTGTTTCATGTATGCTTCATCTGAACAATGTAAAAAAATAACATACTAAACTTGAACTCCATTCCATTAGCCAAAATTAATTGACCACACCATCATATGTGGTCAATTTGATGTTCAAGGATTACATAAGTAGAAAGCAGATGAAACTAACACAATACATGAAAAAGCTAACAACCATGAAGACAACAACCAACCATCAACACCACAAGCTTCAAACAACAGCCTTCCCCTTCCCCTTCCCTTGGTTACAAGCAGCCCCTCTCTTTCCCATCTTAGTGACAATCTGCTCCCAAGTGGCCTTGTTGGGAAGTCCAAGCACAGCATTGTAGATAGGAGTTGGGCTTTTGATGATTTTGGTGGCAACATAGGTGACATCAGGGCCTTGCTTTTTCTGGATGACTTCTTTGCCTTTCAAAGTGTCCTCATAAAACTCTAGTGACTCAGAGCTTTCATCATCATCAGAATCAACAAAAGGGCTACCAAAATCCTCATCCCATGTATCCCAGTAATCCTTATCAGCATGATACTCAGCATCATCCACATAGCCATAGAATTTTAGGCCTTTAAGTGTCATTGTCCCATTCTTGAACCTTTCTGCAACAGCCTTGGTAACATAAGTCCTAGGCCTTGCACTGGATCCAATGGGAGGAAGAGGAATTGCTCTAGATGATCCTTCACAGTCCTTATCATCTTTCCACTCAGCATCACCACTTGGACAATAGACAGCCTCACTGCTAGTGTCACTCAACACAATGACTTCTTTTTTTGACATTTTTTGAATTTCAGATAGGATAGAAAGATAGAAATGGTGATGCAGAAGTGATGTGCGTGGCGTTGGGTTTTATAAGCAAGTAGAAGAAGGGGGGTGGGGTATTTACTCTTAACCATTCAATGCCCTCAACCCCTCAACTCCTCAACTACTTATCTGCAAAAACAGAGTTAGTAAATGCTGAGTGGAAAATGAGCCTGCAAAAGAGAGTTAGTAACAGAACTTAGTAAATGAACAAGACAAAACAAGAACTTCTAGAAGAGATGGAAAAGATTTTTCATTGATAACCCAAAAATCTGGAAAAGATTTTACATGTTCATCAGATTAGCCTTTAATTTTTCTTAGGCAGATCTGGAAAAAAATAAAACTAAACCAAACCCTAGCCAACTAATCAACAAGTATTTTTTTAGAAAAGAAACTTCATTACTAAGTTTTTTGATGGAATCTTCATGCCTATTTCTAGCCCTAAGCAACCCAGGTATGATTTGAACAGCTCGAGGACACATTGGTGGATCAAACCAATCAATCCACCTACATGTTGGTCCTTGGAATTCGCAAGCATAGAAACAACGACCTGGATGACGATCTGAACAAGAAGTCTTTACTGTAGCAACGCGACCACATGAGCAGAAAACCATTTCTTCTTTTTGATTTTAGGGTTTTGATACTGGATTGATGAAAAGGTAGGTGTGATTGTGTGTGTGTTCGTGTATTGTGTGTGTGTGTAAAGATTGGGTGTGATGATAATTAATGCATGGGAAAAAAGTGAATGCCCCAAAATACCCTTCCACTTACAAGACTTAACGAGCAAAATTAACTCCCGTTTGAGATAGGGACCAATTCTGATCCAAAGTGTAAACGATAGGGACTATCTGTGCACTTAGTTTGAGATAGGGACTGAACATGATATTTGGGGTAAACGATAGGGACCAAACGTGAAATTTTTTCTTAAAATTATTGCAATGGATAATCTGGTAAATTAATACGAGTATGTGTAATTTTCAAGTCTATATAAGGCTACTGTAAAATTCATGTACCAGTCATATGTTGTACTCCCTCCGTCCTAAAATTATAGTTCACCTTTCCTTTTTGGTTTGTCCCAATTTAATTGTCCACTTCTAAAACTTATAAAAATAGGTAAGAATTTTAGATCAAGATTACTAGCTTACCCTTAATTGCAATCATAATTACAAACTTTAAAAAGGTTTTAAATTAATTGGTTAAGGGTAAAATTGTCTTTCTGCAAAAAGTAAGAGAGAGAAAGCTGAAAAGGTGATACTTTTCTTAAACTGTGTGTTTTTTGTCGGTGGACAATAATTTTGGGACGGAGGGAGTATCGGAGAACCTAGCAAAAAAAGTTACTGATGGGTTTTAAAGAATATTTTAAAAATTTGTAAGTTAAAATTTTGAATTAAATATTGTTTGGAATTACGAAGAATCTCTCAAAATTATTAAATTATAATTGTGGATTAAATAATATTTAAAGAATGTGTATCACGTTGGTACATAATGCCATTGATTTTTCATTTAATTACAACTAAGCCACTCATCTAATTAATTAAGATCTTCATCTATTAAACTTGATCTGACGGCCCACAAGTGTACCTATTATATTCCACTTTAAGTGTGTACACCACAATAATGCTCCCCTATATATATATATATATATATATATATATATATATATATATATATATATATATATATATATATTTGCTAAAAATACATTATCATTAGTTAATAGCTTTGTGTTCTCTTTCGAATAAACTTCACAATGAGCTAAAATGTCTCCAAAATCAAACGGATGTGAATGAGATATCGTATCTCAAAGTTAAGCATCCGCTATCGGGTTTAAAGAGGGATTTTTTTATTTTATATCACACATTAGTGGGATGGGTAAACTTGTAAAGAATCTTTTGTATATAAATAGAGGTCCTACTCCCATAGCTAAAAGACACATCAAATCAATAAATATTATTATTGATTTTCAATATATGAAGTATGCATATGAATATGTGAAATTACGAGCAGTTTTGTTAAGTCCAACAGTACAGCTTACTGTTTCGGCTGTTGTACCCTCGGAAACAGACGCCGAATCTGTTGTAAGAGAAGCGTGTCAAACACGTGCCTCGACTCTTTAGTGCTAAGCGTGTCAAACACATGCCTCTACTTGTTGGTGATCTAATAAGCCTTTATTCTTTTATTTAATTGTCGCTTATAATTATGTATGTGTTTATTTTTCTGTTATTTATATTCTGTTATTTATTTTATGTTAATTTAATTAACGTAATTAATTTAATCTATAAGTAAAAACTATGAATATCATAATTATATATGCTAATGGCCGTTATCGGTTTAGGCTACCTGAGTATGTCCTCAACGAATTGACGTAGTCATTCCGTCTTTTTTTCGCATTTATCTAACACGATAAATTCTAATTCTATCATGAACGTCGCTATTACAATTTGTTTGGATGACTTCCAAGATATAACGGCCCTTCTAGTGTATGTAGAAACCTCGTTGAACAAGCTCGCACCAAACATATTAAAATCGGTCGACAATTCCTTCGGGACAATGTTTAAGAAGGAAATGTTTCTATCATAAAAGTTTTCTTAACATCGCCGACATATTAACTAAACCTCTCAAACGTGAACCTTTCGACCTTCTTAGATTAGGATTAAGACTCGCAAAACATTTTGAAATATGTTTTGAGTCGTATTGAAACTTGAGAACAATTATATTCAATGTTTTAAAACCCGGGTCTTAGATCGACCCGGTGGAGTCGCCGGGTCCGGGTCGACCCGGGTCAACCCGGTTTTTTAAAAAAATATTTTTTTTTTATATTTTTAATAATTAACAAAATTATACTTATAAAAACCATTAAAACTTACGTATATTAAAAATATAAATTTTTTACCAACCAATATAATATGTAAAAATAAATTTTCGTCGTAAATACGTAAAAAATTTTAAAAAATTTCAAAAAAACCCGAAAAATTCGAAACCCGGCCGGGTCTTGAGAACCGGGTTAACCCGGGTCACCCCAAACCCGTCGGGTCAAGCCGGGTTTTGAAAATATGAAACCCGGATCAATGTGACCCGGTTTCTCGGCCGAAACCGGTTCAACCGGTTGACCCGGCCGGGTCGACCCGGGTCTGAAAACATTGATTATATTAGCTGATGTGTCGTGGATAGTATAGTGATAATTAAGATACGTTATAGGGTAAATTAGAAAATTACCTTTAGGAAAAAGTAATAGTCTAATAATACCAATGACGAATTCAATTAAACATGTGAGTGAGTCGAGTTCGTTGTACACGAAGATCTTATGAATTTGAGACGTTTCATTTTGATTTGGACAATCGATTTGAATTGGTTTGTGGTTTTTAATTAAATTCTACAAATTTTAAGCTATTAAAAATTAACCTAATGTGCATGAATCGTAAACCCGCCTATTTTAAAGTCTACAAACACTATATTACTTAAAATATTAAAACACTATTTAAAAATTAAACTAATTAAAAATCTTAAAAATTAAGTCTATAAAAAATATAACTTTTAATCTATTTGAAATTCTAATTAAACTTTTTTTAAAACTAATTAAACTTTATTAAAATTACTTTTTAAACTAATCTATTTAAAAGCTTTATTTATTTAAATCTAGAGTTAAAAAATTAAACTAATTAAAATTTAAACTAATTAAAATTTAAACTAATTAAACTATTTAAATAAAAACATCTTTATTTTTATTTTATTTATTTATTTTAAACTACTTATTTATAAAGAAATTACTTTACTTAAAATTTTAATCAACAGTTAAATTAAAACGTGACAAAGAAAATCAAACTAAAACAAAAGATGCTAAATAATTAACACTATATTAATGATATAAGAGACACTAAAATCAAAAGAGCACTTGGCTCAGATGGCTATCACGTTGGGTGTGTGACCAGGAGGTCACGGGTTCAAGTCCCGTGAGGGACATTATTTTTGCGAGTTAAAACTTAGTGACAGAACAGATGAATTAGTCTCAGGAGAGACTTTGTATAAGCTTATTTGCTCAAAAGCTGAGAGGACACAGCTTATTTGGGCTTATCAGTCAATTGGTTCTAATAAGCAAATTACTTAAACAAATATTGCATAAATATAAACAACCCAAACAATTACAAGCTAAGATCCAGGAGATAAAATAAACATCCAAAAATAAAAACAGAATAATCAGCAGACATAAACCAGTTTAAGGCAAAAATTCAGCAGATTACAATTCAATATAAACTGATTATAAAACAATCCAAACTAAGCAAAGCCTGAATAAAATTCCTAATTATCAGCTAACTCAAAGCAGATTATCAATCTAATGCAGGCTAAAACAGATCCCATCTTAGGTATACCAATCCAGTAAATCATAAATCTCACAACTCAAGTCATATTCAACATCACAGTAAATTATAGTAATTCAGAAAATCAGTTCTAAATGAGTAAACAACTCCAGCAGACTAAAAACTACAAAATCCTATTAAGCAGTAAAGTATCCTTCAAATACATCCATTATATCAGATATGCAAAAACAGGTTAACTACTACCTTTATAATCAATAAATTACAGACATTAAATCAACACAATGTAAACTAAACATCATAGAAAAACAATCGTTCATCCTAAAAACAAGCAAATAAGTTCAAAAAATTTATAAACTCTTATCAGTTTTCATATTATAACTAAAAGTCAGAAATAGCATCACATGAGTACATCAAACGAGAGTCATACACAGATTATTCATAACAACATATGATTCAAACATCTAATCAGCATCACGTAAATAATCAAGAAGCAGATTTAATAAAACAAAAAAAAACTAAAAGGGGCTAGTACCTTTTGTTGAAACCTTTGAGACGTAGAAGTGCGCTGAGCATCCTAATGAACTTAAACCGAACCACCATACACCAACTTTCACCTTAATCCGAACCATCAATCGAACCATATAACATCACGAACACTTATACTTTTCCAGTGGGGAAAAGATTTATCCAAAACTTAATTTCAAATATCAATTATAAGCTATTAATTAGCTTATAACTAACAACTCAACATTATTAATATGAAACAATTAATAAAGATTAATTTGTAGATCAATTCAAACAGAAGATAAACAAGGCACGATTTGGAAATAAATCTACTGATTTTTCATTAATTTCAGAAACATTACAAAGCTTAATAAAAGAAATACAAGATTAACTTCTAAAATTATTTTTACATAATAACATTAAGGAAAAAGTAAAGGATGAAAAATACAAGATAATTGGGGGTTTTTATAGCCTCCCCAATGGCTGTTGGTGAGCGAATATGCGGATCTTCTGAGGGATATTCCTTTTAATTCTAGGCCATTGATCTTCAATTTCCTTCTCTCTCTTTAATCTGATGGCTGTGATGATACAACCTAGCCCACAGATCGCCAACGTGGCATCCGTGTGCTAGTTGTGCTTCTTCTTTGGGATTTGATTGGTGGATTTTGAGATGTGATGTGTAGCATCCAATAAGAAACGACCACGTAGCACTCTCAATCCATCTCTTCTCTTCCTTAAACCAATGGGGTTTTAATCCCTTTGGTTTGAATTAATTAATTTCATGAAAAGCCCCATGTAACTCTTATTATTTACCCATCTAGGGTTTGTACACAGTAAATTTATTTACTGGTTTTGTGGGTGAGAAGTTTGGGGAAGATGAGTACTTTGTTATTAACGAAGGGAATTATTTATTGTGTGAGAGAAATAACGTGTGAGTGGGGGAGTTTTATTTATTTAATGGGAGTAACTGTTGTGTGGGGAATGAAACGTGTGAGACGATTTATTTAATGAAAAGTGAGAGGTGGAAAGTTTGTGACGTGAAAAACAAAGTGACAGGGAAAATAATACGTTTGGTGAGAGGGTAAAGAAAATGTGTTTAATAAACAACTGAGCAAAACCCTAAAAGCCCAAATTGTTACTTTCATTCGTGTCATTGACAGTTGGGCTTGGGCCCAAATTCTTATTTCCATCCGAGTAAATAAAATGTACTCATGGGCCTAATGGACTTCCACCAACAAGTAATTTTAACCTTGAATCATAAATGGGCTTTTGAGCCCATTTACCCCATTGTGGGACCCACTTGGCTAAAATCCTTGACAATTGATAAATCCACTCATGCCGAGCTCGATTTTTGGCTTCTTCGATCTTTTCTTCAATTTGGTGTCGATTATTGCCGGTTTTCCGCGAACTTGATACCTACACACATGAAAACAAGAAACAAGCATATCCAAGGCATATTTGATACAATTTGTGCAATATTTCATTGTTTTATGCTACAAATGATATGAGTAAATACACTCATATCAAATTCCCCCATGCTAAGCAATTGCCGTGTCCTCACGTAATGATAAAACAAAACTATAACTACACCATTATTCAACTCTTGACATTTAATTTTGTAAAGACATAATATAACTTTAAGGATCATAAAAGCTCAAATAGATTCATCGTCCTCGACTTTTCACTTTTCCATGCCAAGTGCAAAAACAAGATCATTGTTATTATAAGTTGGTAGACTAACACGAACTCATGTGAGCTAATTAATCACTTAGACTCCCTTATTCCTAATTGTATCTCTTATATTTTATTGATGTCTTGAATGATCACGAGGATACATTGTTGACTTATTTCGAGAATTTATTAGGCCGAAAATAAAGTGAACGATTTAATCAATAGTTAGCTAAAGGACAAAATCTTTTAAAACTGCTTCTCGGGCTCTCATAAAGTTCATATCTTGGCGTAACTTGTTTCGCGATTTGAGACCTTTCTTGGATCGATATTTGGCAATGACTTAATACTTCCAACCTTGAGAGACGTTCACGAAATAATGGTCTTCTCTTCATAATATTTCTTCACTTGAATTTTTGAGAGATTCATACTTGGACCACGACTTCTTCATTTTTCTCCAATCTTTACTTGGGATTTTGATATACAACGATCCGCCTCCTTTTTGGACTTGGCTTCATTTATCCTCATACCTTACTTTTGGTCTTTTTGGATAGACTTCTCCATGACTTTTGGGGAGTATTTTGCTTTTCGTCGTGTGTCTCGATCCTTCATATTGATTTTTGATAAATGAGTATTCACATCACTTGAGATCTTTAGCAATAAAACATAGCCCTCATGTCTTGTTAGGACCTTTTTGGACTCGCCAATCTTCACATCCCGCTTCAATAAGTTATGCCTTGGCTATGAACTCTAATCTATACCGAGCAACTTTTAAACGATCTTGGGCTAGAAGCTAAGTAACTTTTCAAATCGTTCAACATTATTTATTGCAATTAAATTTATTAACAAGTGATGGGATAATAGGCTCATAATTAACTCACATAAATTCCCGAAAGAATACCAAACTTATAATTGGCTCTATCATTTTTTGTTCTCCATAAATGGATACTTAGCCTATTAAATCAAAGTTTTGGGTTTTCAAGTCATCTATAGGATCTTGCATCTTCTTATACTTTTGCAAGTTTTAGAATTTGCGTTTTAAAGTTCCCTTGATAGACGACTTTCTAGGATCAATTATAGGAGCTTGCGAAAAGTTCTTGTCCTTAACTCGTATGAATTAAGACTTTCGCGTTTTAAAGCTCCCTATATAATAGCCTAGCAAAACTTAATTCAAATACGTTAAGGAAAAGCTAAGGTTAAAAACCGAGTCGAGTCAAAAATTATTCTTATTGAAAGTCTAAATTCGTGTCAAAAACACTTGTTTCATTTGTTAAAACTTAAAAATAACACAAAAAATTTTAAAATTTTATTGAAAAATGAGAAAAACACCACGTTTGGACACGACAAAAGAAATTGCAAGCGATTATATCGACTGACTCCCCCATGCTAAAACCAAACATTGTCCTCAATGTTTCTTAGCTCAAGAGTAACACCCCCTTGCTAAGACACGAAGAGTCTAATGCAAACTCCTAGCATGGAAAGAGCACACAAATCTATAAGCCGTTTATTAAGTATGCCTCAAGATAAAACCTTAGTCGATAAAAATCAAGGGATAAAGAAAGTGCCCCTTTTTGGAAATCAAAGAATGGAAGATCAAGTGGACCGGCAAAAACCGAACACGAGAGTCTTCAAATATAAGGGTCGTACCTAAGATCACAACACAACAAAACACGAACACGAGCTTGAAAGATCAAGCCTTATTAGTTGTTAGAAAATAGAAAGAAGATAGAATATACTCGTTTTTGTTAACCGAGTCATGAGCTCGACTCGATCCCCGCATTCATTGGTCCTTAGGGAAAATGGTGCAAACCGGCATATTAGGATAAAATCCAACATAAAGCGCGATGCCGGGGTCAAAGATCTCATCCTCGTTGTCGGATGACAAACGAAAGGATAAAACTCCAACACAAATCTCTAACAAGAGATGGTAGTCACAAATCACTAAATGGATAAAGCATGCTCCCCGAGATAAACTCGCACCAAGATGATAGAAAAATATTTCAATTATTGCATCGGTGAAAGTCCGAGATTTCCCTAAATCAACGATTCCGGGATCAAATACCTCGTCCTCGGTGGAGAAAGGAATAGACAACAATGTGTCGTCCCCCCCATGCTAATCCTAAGTCATATGAAGCATATAATAATGGTGGGATAAAAGTCTCAACTATGGTGGTTTCAACTTGCATGACTTTGTTGACCTTTTCACTCTTTTGAATGTGAATAAAGGGATCATGGTACTCAAAACGAGTCGCATGAAAAACCCGCACATTAAGATCAAAGCGAGTGGGAAGGATAATAGGAGCAAAAGTAATTTCTCCATCCGGGTCAACATTGTCATCATCATAAATCGGGTGATCAAACCAAGAGTCTTCATCACCGTCATTAGACTCTTCCTCAAATTCCGAAGGAATGTATATATAAAGAAACTCATCAACCTCCTTCATAAGAAGATCATCATCACAAAGGTTGTGAGATGTAGGAGGTATGATGTTCTCAAAATCCTCTTGAAACAACGGATTATTGTTCAATGAAACTTCAAAAAGAGGATTTGAGTACGTCACGAAAGTGTCGTCATCCTTGTCATCACAAGAAATATCCGACAAAGTATCGAGGGTGTCACACTCGGATACAAGATCATCATTCTCATTTGAAGGCAATTCATCGGCGAATTCCTCGAGAATGGTAGGTAAAACACTAGAATCACGCTCGATCTCGAGATCGGAAACGTCTTCACTTCCCCGTGGAAGTGGATCAAGGATAGCAAAAAGTTCATCGATGAACTTATCACATGAATAGTCACTAACCTCACTCGGTGTGAAGCTAGGAATCAAAGGCTCTTCAAATGAAGATTGTGCCTTAGGAACATCAACATGATCCATAGAAGAGAATGAAAATGAGTCCATTTTCAAAGATTGTTCAATTAAAGCAATGTCACTCTCGGGATCAAAATTCTCATTAACAAACTCACTAGCATCAAAAGGCTCACTCAAGTAATCATCTATTTGTTTTTCAATCTTAGCATCCTCGTGTGGAGTGAGTGTAGATGAGGAAAGGTTACAACAAGTTTCAACAAAGCAAGCTTCTTCATTTGATTTTAACTTTCCTTTATCACAAATAGAAGTTTCCAAAATTGGAAAGACACCTTTATCGAAAAGAGCTTTTTTATCACTTTCAATTGTTTCAACAAGTTTAACACTTTCAACTTTTTTAGGCGCAAATCTTGGAATCTTTTCCGGTTTAAAAACAATGCTTTTCTCTCCATAAAACAATTTAATTTCCTCTTTCCTCATATCAACTAAAACATTGGCCGTGCACAAAAATGGTCTTCCTAGAATAATTGGCACACGAGGATTGGTCTCATAATCGACTATAGCAAAATCGGCTAAGTACAAGAAGTTTCCCACTTTCATTATGACATTTTCCGCTATACCAACCGGTCGAGTGGTGGTTCCATTAGCAAGCTCAATGATCATACGAGTGGTACTAAGAGGTGCATAATCAATGGTCTTCCAAAGGGCTAGGGGCATGATGTTTATGCTAGCTCCTAGATCGGCTAGGCCTTTGCAAACCCCAAGCTCATTGAAAACACAAGGTATCAAGAATTGACCCGGATCTTTATACTTCTCGGGAAAGAAATCAAAGAAAACCGAGGTACTAATCACATTCAAAGTAGCCTTAGTAACTTCTAGAAAAGTTTCCTTAGGTGGTGGCTTAAACTCAATCACTTCAACTTCATCTAAATTCTCACAATCATCATAAACGGTTATGGCCTTAAGCTCCCCCTTCGGGTTTGGAATGGTATTGCTAGGTAAGCAACCCGAAGAAGATGACGGTTTAGACATGAATCCCTCAAACATAGAAAGCAATTTATTTTGTCTTTGTTCCAAATTTTGTTGCATACGACTTTGGGTTTGTTCTAGCCTTTGTTGATTAAGCTCAATCTTATTGTTTTGCCCTTTAATCGTATTTTGAAAATCGAGTCTCAAAGTGTTAATTTGCCCTTGAATGTTATTTTGAAAAGCTTTCAAATTTGCCTCATTTGACTTAATGTAGCTTGACAAATCATTTTGATTATTCGCATGAAAACCTTGATTGTTTTGATTAGCATTAAACCCATTTCCTTGATTGAAATTCCCTTGGTTACCACGGTTAAAATTATTCCCATTGTTTCCATTGTTGTACCTATTTTGAACCGGTGGAAAACCCGGTGGAGCAACATGATTTTGACGAGGAACTTGACCGTTGGAGACATAAGTTCCCGTCGCGGCAAAAGCACTAGCTTGATCAAAACCCGTGTTTAAACAAGCATAATTTGGATGTGCTCCACCACATGATACACAAACATTCTCAATCATATTAATCGATCCATGAGGATTCTTCCTAATCTCACTCAACAAAGTCGCAAATCCACTATCAATCTTAGAGTCCAATCTAGAAATCTCGTGATTAGATGAATTCACATTGGAAACAACCGGCGTGTTTCGTGAATATTGTGCTCTAGACTTATCCTCAATTATTCTCCACGCGTCTCTCGGTGTTTTTCTTAAAAGATTACCACCCGCGGCGGCATTTAAAGAATCTTGTTCAATCATATTTAGCCCATTATAGAAAGTATTTATTTGATGCAATTCCGAGAAACCGTGGTGTGGACATTGTCTTAACAAATCTTTAAATCTCTCCCAAGCAACCCCAAACGATTCATGCACTTTTTGTTCAAACCTAGTTATCTCATTTTTAAAGTGTGTTGTTTTGGACGGTGGAAAGAAATAATTCATAAACTTTGACACTAAATCATCCCAAGTTAAAATCGAACCCGGTGGTTCTTTCTCATACCAAAGCTTAGCATTACCCTCGAGCGAGTACGGAAAAATCATAAGCTTAATCACGTCATTCGGCACATCTCTAAACTTGAGAGTCGAGGTAATTCGATTAAAATTCCGTATGTGAGAATGCGGACTATCAATCTCATTGCCACGAAATAGGTCGGCACGAATGAGCGATAGAAGACCCGTCTTAATCTCAAAATGATCCGCCAAAATAGCCGGCACAACGATTGCTTCCCCATACCCTTCGGTGGGTGCACGGAGCAATTCCTCCATTGTTCGGTTATCGGCCATCTCTACAACAATAGGTGGAATCTCCGGTTCCACTATTCGTTGTTGACGATTTCTATTTATACGAGGAATATTTTCAAGCCTATTAAAATCTATCACAAGACGAGAAGAACGTAATTGCATACACTACAAAGACGAGAATTTAGAGGATTGAACAAAAGAAATTAGACAAGAAAGAAGATTATTTTTGGTATTTTATTTGGTATTGCTCAATCAAAAATGATTGATAAAAAACAAGGAATAAGGATAACTACTATGGAAGTAAATTACCCTCGGTCGACTTTGAAACGATAGGTGAAAACCTAAACGTCTCGAGGTTCAATAAGTAAACAACAAAAAATAAGATTTATTACTACTTGAGTCGGCAAACCAATAATAGGTTGTCCCTCTCAATATACGCACAAGCAAGCGGGGAAACGAGGTGGCACTAAGCACTTAAAAACCTTTTTCCTTAGACGGCCTTTTATAACACGTCGCCTTATACCCACCTTATAGTTTGTATAAATCGAGTTCAAACTTCTTATTAGTATTTATCTATTTTGCCTTTATTTTTGTTTTGGGTTCGAATACAATAGCTAGGTGATGAAATCCCAACTAAGGCTTATTTGAAAAGTATTTAAAATTATTGTTCTACGTAATACAATATATTATTCACAAAAAACGAGAAAAACGATACATACTATATAATAGAAAAATAACAAAACTTTCCGGGGACGGAAAGGGTCTTCAAATCCACGATCAACAAATCTCCACAAAAGCGAATCGTACACAAGATCCCCGGTAGCGGCGCCAAAATTTTTGATGTGTCGTGGATAGTATAGTGATAATTAAGATACGTTATAGGGTAAATTAGAAAATTACCTTTAGGAAAAAGTATTAGTCTAATAGTACCAATGACGAATTCAATTAAACACGTGAGTGAGTCGAGTTCGTTGTACACGAAGATCTTATGAATTTGAGACGTTTCGTTTTGATTTGGACAATCGATTTGAATTGGTTTGTGGTTTTTAATTAAATTCTACAAATTTTAAGCTATTAAAAATTAACCTAAAGTGCATGAATCATAAACCCGCCTATTTTAAAGTCTACAAACACTATATTACTTAAAATATTAAAACACTATTTAAAAATTAAACTAATTAAAAATCTTAAAAATTAAGTCTATAAAAAAAATATAACTTTTAATCTATTTGAAATTCTAATTAAACATTTTTTAAAACTAATTAAACTTTATTAAAATTACTTTTTAAACTAATCTATTTAAAAGCTTTATTTATTTAAATCTAGAGTTATAAAAATTAAACTAATTAAAATTTAAACTAATTAAAATTTAAACTAATTAAACTATTTAAATAAAAACATTTTTATTTTTATTTTATTTATTTATTTTAAACTACTTATTTACAAAGAAATTACTTTACTTAAAATTTTAATCAACAGTTAAATTAAAACGTGACAAAGAAAATCAAACTAAAACAAAAGATGCCAAATAATTAACACTATATTAATGATATAAGAGACACTAAAATCAAAAAAGCACTTGGCTCAGATGGCTATCACGTTGAGTGTGTGACCAGGAGGTCACGGGTTCAAGTCCCGTGAGGGACATTATTTTTGCGAGTTAAAACTTTGTGACAGAACAGATGAATTAGTCTCAGGATAGACTTTGTATAAGCTTATTTGCTCAAAAGCTGAGAGGACACAGCTTATTTGGGCTTATCAGTCAATTGGTTCTAATAAGCAAATTACTTAAACAAATATTGCATAAATATAAACAACCCAAACAATTACAAGCTAAGATTCAGGAGATAAAATAAACATCCAAAAATAAAAACAGAATAATCAGCAGACATAAACCAGTTTAAGGCAAAAATTCAGCAGATTACAATTCAATATAAACTGATTATAAAACAATCCAAACTAAGCAAAGCCTGAATAAAATTCCTAATTATCAGCTAACTCAAAGCAGATTATCAATCTAATACAGGCTAAAACAGATCCCAACTCAGGTATACCAATCCAGTAAATCATAAATCTCACAACTCAAGTCATATTCAACATCACAGTAAATTATAGTAATTCAGAAAATCAGTTCTAAATGAGTAAACAACTCCAGCAGACTAAAAACTACAAAATCCTATTAAGCAGTAAAGTATCCTTCAAATACATCCATTATATCAGATATGCAAAAACAGGTTAACTACTACCTCTATAATCAATAAATTACAGACATTAAATCAACACAATGTAAACTAAACATCATAGAAAAACAATCGTTCATCCTAAAAACAAGCAAATAAGTTCTAAAAATTTATAAACTCTTATCAGTTTTCATATTATAACTAAAAGTCAGAAATAACATCACACGAGTACATCAAACGAGAGTCATACACAGATTATTCATAACAACATATGATCCAAACATCTAATCAGCATCACGTAAATAATCAAGAAGCAGATTTAATAAAACAAAAAAAAAACTAAAAGGGGCTAGTACCTTTTGTTGAAACCTTTGAGACGTAGGAGTGCGCCAAGCATCCTAATGAACTTAAACCGAACCACCATACACCAACTTTCACCTTAATCCGAACCATCAATCGAACCATATAACATCACGAACACTTATACTTTTCCAGTGGGGAAACGATTTATCCAAAACTTAATTTCAAATATCAATTATAAGCTATTAATTAGATTATAACTAACAACTCAACATTATTAATATGAAACAATTAATAAAGATTAATTTGTAGATCAACTCAAACAGAAGATAAACAAGGCACGATTTGGAAATAAATCTACTGATTTTTCATTAATTTCAGAAACATTACAAAGCTTAATAAAAGAAATACAAGATTAACTTCTAAAATTATTTCTACATAATAACATTAAGGAAAAAGTAAAGGATGAAAAATACAAGATAATTGGGGGTTTTTATAGCCTCCCCAATGGCTGTTGGTGAGCGAATATGCGGATCTTCTGATGGATATTCCTTTTAATTCTAGGCCATTGATCTTCAATTTCCTTCTCTCTCTTTAATCTGATGGCTGTGATGATACAACCTAGCCCACGGATCGCCAACGTGGCATCCGTGTGCTAGTTGTGCTTCTTCTTTGGGATTTGATTGGTGGATTTTGAGATGTGATGTGTAGCATCCAATAAGAAACGGCCACGTAGCACTCTCAATCCATCTCTTCTCTTCCTTAAACCAAGGGGGTTTTAATCCCTTTGGTTGAATTAATTAATTTCATGAAAAGCCCCATGTAACTCTTATTATTTACCCATCTAGGGTTTGTACACAGTAAATTTATTTACTGGTTTTGTGGGTGAGAAGTTTGGGGAAGATGAGTACTTTGTTATTAACGAAGGGAATTATTTATTGTGTGAGAGAAATAACGTGTGAGTGGGGGAGTTTTATTTATTTAATGGGAGTAACTGTTGTGTGGGGAATGAAACGTGTGAGACGATTTATTTAATGAAAAGTGAGAGGTGGAAAGTTTGTGACGTGAAAAACAAAGTGACAGGGAAAATAATACGTTTGGTGAGAGGGTAAAGAAAATGTGTTTAATAAACAACTGAGCAAAACCCTAAAAGCCCAAATTGTTACTTTCATTCGTGTCATTGACAGTTGGGCTTGGGCCCAAATTCTTATTTACATCCGAGTAAATAAAATGTACTCATGGGCCTAATGGACTTCCACCAACAAGTAATTTTAACCTTGAATCATAAATGGGCTTTTGACCCCATTGTGGGACCCACTTGGTTAAAATCCTTGACAATTGATAAATCCACTCATGCCGAGCTCGATTTTTGGATTCTTCGATCTTTTCTTCAATTTCGTGTCGATTATTGCCGGTTTTCCGCGAACTTGATACCTACACACATGAAAACAAGAAACAAGCATATCCAAGGCATATTTGATACAATTTGTGCAATATTTCATTGTTTTATGCTACAAATGATATGAGTAAATACACTCATATCATTAGCCTACTTCTTTGCTGATTTCGTCTATAGCCACCAGTGACAAAAGTTTCCTCCAGTATTTTTGACGCCGTAGAGCACCGACATTCGACTATGTGTATATAAACATACAACAAAATTTATGTGTCTTTACATATTAGACATTTAGACTTTGTAAATTTTAGAGCCGCCCATAAACATGGTGATCGCTTTCAATATATTTGGGGGTCCATATATATTTGGTTTCTTGAAAATTAGCACAAAGGATTTTCAAGATGGTGATGGATTCCTTGTTTAAATTTGAATAATATAAACATCAAGTAAAAGTCAAATATCATTCTTACAAGTTTAACTGCATGTACCAGAATTTGAGGAGAAATACCAAACAGTTAAAGTGTTGTACTCCTAGTAAATTAAACATTCAAGCGCCATGAAAACATTTCTCTTAGAGCATGAGCAATGGCACCAAGTCATAAAGACTTGGTGCATTAATGGCATTAAAGATTGAACTTGCTACATTTACTAAAATGCTTGAAAGTATAAAGCTATTCCATCAAACACTTAGTATCTCCCAAGTCTTTAATCAAAATGGTTTTAAAAGTCTTGCTATTTAGTGGTAAAAAGCTTTTGCAAAGCTTTTCCAAACAATGAAAAGCTTTTGAAAAAGCTTACCATAGTTTTTTAAGTTGTCATATAGAAAAATTCCCTTTGAAACTCCAGTACCATTGTTATTTGAAAAGAAGGCTTATTTTTAATTTTGGTGTACAGAAAGTCATAAGAAAACCCAGTCTAGCTGGTGGCCCAGTGAACAAGTCAAAGATGTTATCAGCCGGAAATTGTGGCTATTTTTTGCGTTTCAAATTAATTCCTAATATTTCATATTTTATTGAAACACGATGTTTAATAAAAGGGAATATTCGATCAATTTTAAGTACCATCAAATTTGATACATGTGTTTTCTGTTACAAAGAAGTTCATCAAATTTGACAATTTGTTTTGTATAACAAATTTGACAATTTGTTACAGTCGTTGTAGGTTGAGGGTAATCAAAATTTTACGTGTCGTTATAGTTTGAGTGTAATTTGGCGATTGTAGACTTATTCTTCTCCATTCATATAGAAATTTCACGTCCAACTTGGAAAAGTATAATGTTATGTTTGGTTCTTTGTATCTTCCTTTTCATGAATTAGTTCACCACATTATATAGTTTGTGGTATATCGCTATTCAAAATTAAGGATATGCATGTCAATATTCACGTGTATTTTGGTGTAGACTTTTGAATGATCGTATGACATATATGACTCATTTGAGACTGAGTCTTTTTAATTAACTAGGTATTTTGCCCGCGCTTCGCCGCGGCGGGCTGTGTTTGTGTTTGGTAACGTTTTTTGGGGGTGATAGAGAAGTCGCATAGCTTGAGCTCCCTTGAACATCTTCCAGGCGTTTTTGGAAAGTTTCAAAACAGAGTGCTTATTAGGATTTGTCAGAAAATGAAATGGACAAACATTGTTAAATCAACATGTGGATGTGGCGCAACAGTGAATACGCGCTGCAGTATTTCCATTTTCTCAACCATGCTACTCTTTTCTACATCCAGACACACCCATCATCAGAAATGTGGATGCGAGCAAACTGAAATGGAATTAGTGTGGAAACTATTAAGGGGTGTTTGGAATTGGCTGTAGAAGATCCTTAACAGTTTATTTCATTGTGTACAACATCATACCTGTTTTCAGTTTTCAATCACCTGTAACAACCATATCTCCAGCAATTTTACGTTTGATGTTTGAGGTAAGGGTTTTCCTGCACACGACATATTTACAACGCATCGTGGTAGTGTTTGCACTAATATCTGGACACCTGCAAAACAAAACGGAAAATATAGAACTTACACGTAATTCTTTTGCAACCATTTCCCATTATTAATCTAACTAATGCCTGTGAAAGAAGATAATTTTTTTTTTATCAAAAAACCCAACTAATTTATCTCCAACTGTTTAAAGGTAATTAATATCATATTAAAAGGTACTAACATTCTTGCAGAATAGCAGATATTTGGAATCCCAAACACTGTAAAGATCCAATCTTAGAAGGATATAGAAGAGCTAAAAAGAAAGTATATAATAACTAATCCTTCCGAAACAAATACTATAGAAAGGAAAAAATACTCTAGTCTTGTACAACAGTTGAAGTAGATTTGTGTACAGTGGGAAGTTATGAAGCTAATTAGATGCTTTCTTTCTGTCTCGTTGAGGTTTGGATGCGCCTGCACAACAACAAAATCAGATATAAGTATACGACGATGATTCACTCATCGTTAAAAAGACTTAAAAGTTTCTAACCCCATATGAGACCTTAATATTTATTCACAAAACATAAAACGAACTCTACCACTCTTGATAATAATCAAAGGGTTGCTTGGCATTGGTTTATGAAAAAAATGTGGTATGAATCTGAATTATGTATCTATCAGCATGTACATGGTTTAAACACCCTCAAGTATGAACAATAACATTTATATTTATGCAGCTCTCCATTCTGATGGTCGCATGCAACGCGCGTATGATATGTTTTAGATATTTAAAAGTGTTCTCAAAAAGGCCGATACTTGATCAATTCTAAGGCATTAACCTAACACCAACTACGTCATATGCTTATAAAGAATAATTTTCATTGCATTCCTAGCCACCCCCAAAATCTACCTATTTTTTTTAGCAATTCTTTAATATCTGATACAGCTGATCGTCGTCTGATTCTCACAACTCCTAAGTCTCATTATCACACCATGGCATACGTCATAGGTGCATAGCATTAAAACGTAAGCAAACTCAAAAAGTATGGCCACTGTTACAGGGTATAAATTAGATGGGCGAATAAATGGAAGCTATGGCCAGTAGGAGTGTTATCGAGTCGGGTTGTCGGGTTATCGGGTTGAGCATGTCGGGTTGATTCGTGTTTGGGTGTCCCAAATATTGACCCTAACCGACCATATAAGATATCGGTTATCAAGTTTCGGGTTAAAACGGGTCGGGTTGCATCGGGTTGGATTGTCGAGTTGTTATGAGATTGTGAAGAATTGATTGTCTGAACTCTGAAACACAAAATAAAGAACAGTAAATAAACTTTTCACACAGAGGCATTATATATATATACCTGAGTACTCTTTATTCAACTATATCAATCATGTTTTTACATTTTGTTGTTACATATATGTTTAAATTCAAATCTCGATCTTTTAAATGAACCAACTGTATGTTATAAAAAATTCACTTCACTGTCTGTGGTTGTTGCAGGTAAAATTTATTTACTTTTTGGTGCAAGTGTGTAAGTTTTTGTTTATTGCTTTTTTGGTTTGACGTTGTGGTTTGAATTTGATATGCAATTTATATTTTGTTAAAAAAGTAATGAGAGGGTTGCGACTTGCAGGAGTTAGTGTTTAAATGTGTGTGTTTTGAATTGTTCGTATATCAGTAGGTATATAATGATTTGCAGCGAAATTCTTTATATGATTGCATCGAAATTGTTCATTTATAAATATAAATATGTGACAAGCTGATGCAAAGTTGCTAATCACTATAATCGAATCAAAGATAGCGCAGTTGGTAATTCAAAGATACACCTTCTAACATGCACAATATTATTTATTTGTGCATGAATCTTACTAATCAAGAACTCAGACTAATATGCAAAGACAAAATAGATTTAGTTCAAAAATAATAGAATTTTCAACAGGTTATTATGCTATCGGGTTTATCGGGTCAACCCGATAACCCGATAACAATCTATTAAAGACCCTAACCCGACCCTATAAGGTTATCGGATTTGTCGGGTTGACCCGATAAACCCGATAAAGTAATCGAACCCGAATCAACCCGACCCTATAAGACTTTATCGAGTTTGGATCGGGTTCGGGTCGGGTCAACCCATTTGACACCCCTAGATTGGGCCAGTGTTACCTGCTGTGGAAGTCCGCGCTGATTCAACAGTTATTGCAAGTCCCTCTTTAGCTTGCTCTTAAGTTCAGTTAGTTTGTTATCATAGTGTTTTTTTAGCTTACTACGATTCTTTAAACATTAGTTACTTTTTTTACTCTTAATTTATTGTAATGAACTACACTATTTGCAAGTAGTTTTACTTGCCTCTTAATGTAGTTTACGTACTGTTTGATATTTTTTACACTTGATAACTTGTACCAGTAGTTTGGTTACTGTCCTTAAATAAACGTATTTAAACTATTGATATTTTTTTCCTTGTATAAGAATTATGACAGCCCGAATCGACCGGATAAAAATTATACCAAAAATCGATTCAACCCGACCCGATAACACCCCTAAAAGGCGCGTGGGTAGCTGCAATGAGCAAGAAGCCTTGCAGCAGCTCTTTTTTCCGCAGAAGGGGTGTTTGGCTCCTGTTTTAGCAGCAGTCAAACACCCTTTTGCAGCAGAAGGCGTTTGGCGACTGGTTTAGCAGCTCGACACATCTTTTACAACAGAAGGAGCGTTTGGCAAGTGATTTAACAGCAGCTATTTTTAGAGCTTTTGAGCATATTAAGATTTGTAAAAGTCGACCACGTTCTTTTCTAGCTTAGTAGGTGTGAGTGGGATGTTACCTGATGCATTTAAACCATAATTGATGGACTACTAAAAAATCTACACTACAACCGTAACAAATACTTTTAACAAATCTCAGAAGTCAAGTAACTTAAACGAAAAAATCAGGGAAGACAGCGTAAAAAACGGCAAATTCAAACCTTAATTGGATGCGCAATGGAAAACCTAATATGAAAAACCGGATCTGCAAATGGAGAAAAGAGATAAACGAAATGTGAATGGGGAAACTTTTAAACATCAAATACAATGAAAAAAAAAAGATCCATACCATTGGACGAATTATTGAGGAGACCTTCAATAATTGGTTCTAAAGCTTCCACGCGCTTATGCCTAAATCAAATAAAGAAACTAAAATAACTATGTTGAACAAAATCTCATTTTGTGATTATATACATAATATATACCAAAATCAATAAACATTCTATTGAATAGAAAATATAAAAACCAACAACAATTATAGAAGTGAACAACTACGACACTCCTTATTCATTTTGACTATTGGAGTGTTGGTTGCTAAAAATTGTAACTATAGTGGATCTATAAAAGCATACATGTTGTTTGAGGCAATAAAGTGTCGACTACGGTAAAAATTATGATCCCATATTCTGTCTCAGTTCAGATAGTGTGTTCGATGGTACCACCTTTCATGGTTTGGGCAAGTCTACAACGAATCCATTAAAAAAACAAAATCGAAAATGTTGTACCTCCGGACGATATTGCAACCAATAAAACCGCACACACACTCACAACATCAGTCGCACTCTACAATCTACACAACTGAAAACCATAAATTCCAAACTCAGAAATCACATTTTTGCAAAAACGGCTAGATTTCCAAACAAAAACAAAAATTTAAAATCTTATACCTCCGAGAGGGTATATACATACCAGGATGAGGGGCTTCAACAGAGTGCAGGATTGGGGACAGGTTCTTGCTGCAAGGCCTTCTGCATGAGTTCCGGCTGTCCTCTTGTGTGCACGATGTAGAAACCAGTTGTAGTTGCAGCAGCAGGAGCACGACCCAAGTATTTGACATCACCTACTGTCAATTTTACAGTTATGTATGCAATGCAATAAAGCATACCAGATCGTTTTCCTCCCGTGGGATGCCTTTAATGAAACCATCACGAACTCGATGATTTTCCAGTTCAAGAATATTGCATCTTTATTGCATAAAACAAATACCCGAGTCCTGCTTTCTTCGCCATGGATACTGCAATCTGAGACAGAAAAATGAAAATATTTAAAATTAGGAAATTTTCTAATTTTCTTAAAGCTTTCAAGACAATCAGCTACCATTTTTGGCTCTATCGAGTTCACGGTAACAATAGGCTTATGGTGACAGTTTCCTCTCAAATGTAGTGAATTTTCCAAATTTGCGGCTGGTGACAGTTTGCTTATATGGCTTGTCGGTTCGCAGGCAGAGTTTGAAATCTTGTAAGCTGAGCGAGTTGTAGTTTTGGGTTGACGTAATTCGTATATTTGAGATTCATGTTCGCCTCTATGGCGTTACCCTGTAACAGTGGTTTCATAAATCGCTAAATAAGAACGGAAAATAGGGCCTATGAAATATAACATGGAATAAAAGAAATGCATAAGCCCACATATAAGCGGAATCAAAACATCAGACCGCTTGAATTTAAACGCACAATTAGGCTCATGTATGGATAACCGCAAAAAGATGTTGCATCCGTCATGGCTGCAAACCTAGAAGTTTGCTGAGGCGGATAATCTCACCTGCATTCGATCAAAGCAGGATTCGTCACAACATCCGAAAGTACACCATTACATCATTATACAAAGCATCAGAATAACACAGGGTTGGCACGAAGCTCATGAAAGGCCGATTTTATTACGTAATTTAGAGGGTATTCAAAATCGGGTATAAGGATCAGGTGGATAATCATGTAAGGGAAACCATCATCACGCACCCATTGCTATCGCCGCCCGCATAGTGGGAACGAAAGCATTGGCATATTGTGTAACCCGCCATCGCTGCAACCACGATGGCGTCGGGCTGATTTAACACAATCCTTAAACCACAAACGTAATATTTTTAGTATTTCTAACGTAATCCTAAAACCCGTAACAATTTATAAACCCATAAACCTAAAAATTTAAGAATCAACATAATCAGACATAAAATTAATAACAACTAAAATCAAAATCATTAAATTCCAACTTAATTAAGCAAATTTAAATGTTAATATAACCATAAAATTTATAGCAAAAAACATCAATTAGCATTCGAAACAAAAACTAAAATTAGGTAGACATCTTACATGTATTGTAGCCTGCCTGTTTCTTCTGTCCTCATCTCAACAAAGGCAACAACGAATAGGTATGTGGTGGTACACAATATATCTTGATCGGATCGTAATCAAATGAATCCACTATTAATGTGAACCCATAGAGAGGCAGGGATCAGATCAAAAGAGGTGAGATCTATTTTTTAGGGAGAGAAAAATAAATAATTCAAGTGATGATGGTTATTTATATACTCAACGGGAGAGATCAACGATCAGGGCTTCTCCTCTACTGTAGAAGGAAGATCGTATGGCTAAAAACCCGGTAGAAACTGTAGTCTACAGTATGATTTGGAAGAGATGAAATACGTATGTATGTGAGGTGTATGTGAGGGGGTGAGAGAGCGAATAAAATAATCTGGGTTATGTGAGGGGGGCACTGTTCATTAGGAACCGTGCTTCCCCTCTTTTATTAAGGATATAATATAATTACACTTCGTTTAATTAATTACACTTCGTTTAATTAATTACACGTGTATTTTGGTGTAGACTATAGGTACAATACCATTGAAAAAAAAAAAAAACAAAGCCACATTGAAGCACAGAAATGTTTAGTTATCTGGAGTTTGTTAGTTACATCATGTTAGAACACTAAAATTATCACGTCACGAATCATAAAATGGGTATATGCCGATATTACATCATTAGCGCAACTAGTAAGAGTTCTTGGGCTAATATACCAATCTTTGCGGAATCATATAATTGATATACATCTATACCTACATATATATATTTTTGGTAAATACCATAAATACATCACGTACTTTTTATTTGGGTCCATTATACATAACGAATTTTTTTATGTACAAAATTCGCATTTGAATGGGATACATTTGACTTTTTTTTACCTAGTGAACCGGTAGAACTATTTGGTAACCGGTTATAGCCTATTACTTCGTTTTTTTAGGGGGGAAACACATTTGCAATAACTCATCTGATCAAGAACAAAATCCCCATCCACCAAACCTATTTGATCAAGAACCCTAAAATCATCGATAGTATTGTTGAACAGGTATGTGTTTTGCTGTCGTGTCGATATAAACAGTCGCACGAAGGTGTGGCTTTGCTGCAAAGATGGCAGCTTTCTTCGAACCTTCTGTTATGATTATTATTATGATTATGATGGGTTTAGTTTTTTGTCTTTGTACCGTTAGGAGGTTTTTCCTATCGGGGTCATTGGGTATGTATTGTTTAAGTTATAGGCGGATGGCATGTCATTTGTCCTTAGAGGTTCAAGCGGTTGCTTGAGGTTAATGTGGTACTTTAGCCACATTCCATTGTACTTATTGGTTTTTTGGTATTAATATATTTTACCGGGGCATTTTCTCCTTTTCCAAAAAAAAACAGGTATGTGTTTTAATACGAATTTTGGTTTTATTAGTTATGATTATATCCCCAAAATTATTAATAGAACCCTAAGCTTTTTTTTAATTTCACTAATTTGATAAACCATTCATTTTGCATCTAGAACCCTAAGCTTAATGGATAAAGGCAAATATATGATCCCTATCAAGCTTCATTTTGTTCCCACTCAAGATTCATTTTGTTCACATTTTCTTCATCCTTGACTTTTTATTTTGTTTCCTTTATATACTGGTTGTTTTTGTTTCGTATGATTTCATTGGTTGATTTCCCGTTAATTTTCATTAGGTATAAACTGGAACTATTAGTGGGCCTAAGCCTAGTAACCGAGTTTCACTTGTTGCTAATGGTTCATCTTCCTCTAGTTTTAATCCAAATTATTCTGTTAGCATGGATTCATTTCCTTCAGATCTTGGGTCGCCTATAACATCAGAAGCAGCACAAGCCCTTTCCAACTTGAGAACTAAAGGTCCAAGTTCTGAAATGCTTGAGTATCATGGCTTAAGGTCAGTTAAACACTATAAAGATACATGTATGTATTCAGGGTTACATAAAATCCTTTGTGAAAGATACCATTGGGGGTTTTAAGGAAAAGGGTAAACATAAAGTATATGAAAAAGATCATGGGTCGCCTGTAACAGTAGAAATAGTACAAGCCGTTTCCAAATATAGAACTAAAGGTCCAACCCAAGAAATGCTTGACTATCATAGATTTAGGTCAGTTTAACATTATAAAGCTACATGTATCTCCACTAGCTTTGTGTATTACATGAAGATTTTTGTGCAAAATACAATTGGTGGGTTTAAGGGAAAGGTTGTAGGAGAATCAACTGATGAAGTGCAAAGTAATCCAAGTTTGGTAGTAAAGATAACAAAATAGGCTGATATTGGTCCATGCAAGAGTGTCAGAACACAAAACATGATGCAGTTGGTCCATCAAAGAGTTGTAAACAAGGTAAGAATGCGGGTAGTGGTCCATCACTCAGTTCTAAGAAATTTGATGATTTGCTTAAAGGAAAATATGTTTGCCTGGGTAAGAGAGCCAAAGATTGTGGAATTGCCAAAAGCCCTGTTCCCGTGACAAGAGTTGTGCCAGGGTTATCAAATGGGAAAACTTAGGAGCATATTCTCAAGCATGGGAAAAAGAAAGCATAATGTTGAGGCTGTACTTGGTGGTCTTTATGATGCATCATCTTGTTTATTTTGGATGTGAATAATGTAGTAATCTATGTTTGTAATTGGTACCTATTCAGTTTACAGTTTAATGGATTTAGTTTTGGTTACAATATTTTCACAGTTTACGGGTTTGTGCTACAGCTAAATTCTACACAAATGTTTATAATTTTGGGCAACAACTAAATTCTACACAAATGTTTAGAGTTTTGTGCTACAAATGTATATATGTTCAGCACAAGCATCTGTAAATGTGCACACAACTTTACAGATTATAGCTTTACAGAATAAAGTCCAAATCTTTGTAGTTTCAAAAGTAGGTTATGCACAAGCATTTTACAGTTTATGTGCATCCATAAGTGTCCACAAATCTTATAGTAAATGTGCACACATCTTTACAGTTTATAGCATTTTAAATTTTCAACATCATGGGACTATATTCTGCACAATGAAGGTTACCTAAAGGGTAAAAGAATGGGAGTCACCAAAGGGACAATAGTCTGCACAATAAGATAATCAAATGCATTCATAACCATAATCACAGAATTGTTCCAAAAGGAAACAAAAGTTGTAAACTTAACCATCATTACAAGATTAGCTAAAAGGAAACAACATTTGCATAAAGAGATTACTTAACAACATAAAAGCATAAAACAGACATAAACAAAAACATACAACCAACATGACATCAAGAAAGTAATTAAAAACACAAAAGCAACATATAATAGTTCATCATACTTTGCCCTTATCCTTCACATTGTCATCCTGACTAAGAGTCACAAAAGGACTCTTGAGCTTTTCCTCAATGGCAGACCAGGTCTTGTGCTTGTAAAGTCTAATGGCAGACCAGGTCTTGTGCTTGTAAAGTCTAATGACGACTCTTGACATGGCTTCTACGCTTTTGATATTTGGCATTGATCCTGCATTCTTGCATATAGGAATGTTCTTACCAATTGGGACTTCTATTTTAGGTTGTGCACCCTTTCCATTGAGATTAGGCATCGATCCTGCAATCTTGCCTTCAAGACTCTTTTTGTTCCCTTGATCACTTTTAGAACTATTTTTGCTACCAAAACTCTTTTTGTTGCTAATACTTTTTTGTTGCCTTCATCCTTGGCTTTGCTTCCAGAACACATTTTGATGCATTCATCACTATCAGAACTTGAGGTATCCTAGTAAACATCATCACAATACTCAAGTAGATCCTTATAACCATACCAACTTACCAACTCCCTTGTAATATCTCCTTCCCTAAACCTTTGTGCAATACCTGAAGTTACTATTGACCTTGGCCATTCAGGTGAACCAAAGGAGGAAGTTTAGACATTGACACGACTGCTTACTTGAATTTACAAGGAACTCTTAGAATACAAGGGGTTAGACCTACAGTTCTCGCATACAAACCTATAGTTCTAGCATACAAATGTGTAAAAATAATTTACAAAATGGGTTAAAATCTATCTCGTGGTTGATTTAGTTGATAAACCTCAATACTTGTTAGCAATTTTTATTCATATTCGCAATGGAGCAATAATTTGAGGATAAACAAAAATCAGCCTAATCATTAGTAATGGGATCAAGAATCTAATAATTAAAAAAAAGAAATTATGTATAATAACACTATCCTGTTTATCCAATTACGTCTAAACCCTAATAATTTTAGGGTTCTGTGATTCTAAAAAAAGATTATCAAATTGTGAAATTAAAAAAAAAGGGAGCTTGGAGATATAATCATAACAAATAAAACCAATATTATGTATAAAAAACATACCTGTATAAACAATTAGATGGATTAATAAATTTAGGGTTCTTAGGATTGGTGGCTAGCGAAGATGGAGTAGAGGGTGTGAGAAAGTTATTGCAAATGTGTTTTTCCCTCAAAAAACTAAGTAATAGGCTATAACCGGTTACCAAATAGTTCTACCGGTCCACTAGGTAAAGAAAAGTCAAATGTATAATTCTCATTCAAATATGAACTTATATAAAAAAATCGTTATTTATAATGAACCAAAATGGAAAGTACGTGATGTATTTATCACATTTACCCTATATTTTTTTATCATATACATGATATTTAAAAACATAATTTTTTATTATATCTTATAATTAAAAATAAAATAAAAAATAAAAATAATGCATGCCATCCGTAGGAGCAAGACATGAGTTGACATTGAAAAACACACATAGTCATAGTCATTGGCGTGCCATACACTTTCTCTCCCTCTTTGGCCTTTGCTTCCAAAAGACCAAAACCCTTTGCATCTTTACACACATATATATATCACACACATACAAACACCTTCATGTGTGTGTTAATACCAATAAAATCATATATTACTCTAAACTTCACAAAACTAGCCATTGTCATCTCATTATGGCCTTTTCATCTACAATAACTCCATGGAAAAGCCTCTTCATTTTATTACTAGCAACCCTCCTTATCGCCCCAACCTTTTCGACTAGTCGGGGAGACATGACAACAATGTCAACACAACCAAAGCAAAGAAAACCCGATGCCACAACAGGATCATCACAAAATCGGCTTGGATTATTATGGCTTAGTATGCTTCCTAAAGGGAAACCAGTGCCTCCTTCTGCCCCCTCAAAGAGACACAACTCGGTGGTTGGTTCTTCGGCACCTCATAACTGAATATGTTTCAATTTTCTTGATATGATTTTTTTGTTTGTTTTGGTTTGGATGATCATTTGCTGACAGAGGGGTTAAAGCTAAATGAGATAAGAGCAACAAAGAGTTGACCTAATTTTTTTATTTTTGTTTTATATTGTGGCATGCATACTGTTTTTGATTATAAAGTTTACTAGATGAGGATTAACCTTTTAACAATATTGAATCTTTCTTTATAGTTCTAAGAATAATTGATTATAGTCATTATACTGTATAGATAAAGATTTCTTTCATCAATGTAGAAAGGAATAATTTGTATACTTAATTTATTTAAGTTTGAATGTTAGTAGGTTGATTAATAAAAGTATAAGTTCTCAAACATGGAACTTGGAAATCTTCATACTTTTCTCAGTGTAATAATTTAAAGATAAGATTGATAGATGGGCATGCATACGAAATTCATTGAATTTGTACAAGATTACAAGTCATTCGATGGACGTACTTGACCAAACTTTCAACTTTTAATTAGATGGTGTGTTTTATTTACCTAACTGGGAACTTTCTTTTTCGAATAAATCTCATATTACTTTTGTTTCATAATTGTAATCAATGAAGTTATATGAAGAAAATCTATGTAACCTTTTCAAACTATACTCAAAACCATTAATCTATTATCATAATAGATATTTATTATTTAGTTGATTAAGTTGGTATAAGAAAGCATGCCATTGACCGGGGTATCTCTGGTTGATAAAACGTCCATGTCATGTCGATGGCTTATACAGTGTCACCTACGCCGACTACCCCAATTTTCAATTAAGTTTTAGACGTACTATAAATAACCATTTTCCTACACTATTGATGTACAATCCACATTACAATATATACGTAAAACACGTAACAAAAATGATTTAGCTAAAGTAGTAACATAAGATCATTACCACTTAATCAAAGTCCATTTTCCTACACTTATTAACGGACAATATGCATAAGTTGGTAGAAGATTATTTTAATGCAGAAACTAATATTTCACATGGAGCTAGGAACGAAATTTCTTGCTTGAAACATGTTAGATTTACTTTGGTTTTCTAACTTCTTTAAGACATTCTCAACATGGGGATTTGTTAACACGTGTTACACGTTATTTATGTTTTCTTCACCAAGCAACTTGTGGTTTAAGTATGATAATACGAGGGTGTTTACTAAATTAATAAATTTTATATAAAAATTTTAATTAGTCATTTAATTAAAATGCTTTCTTTAATTAAGAGACATAAAGAGTTTGGCTTCACTTTTCTCTCCATTAAATAGAAAAAATCATCGGTCCATAAGATTATACATATTCAATTCTTATTGTTTTACTTTTGCAAATGAAGGGTTAGCACAAAAGTAAGGGGTACAACTTAATCAGACAGGGTTTTTAAAAAATCCGAATAACTTTGTACTAAGTGATAATGTTTGTGATCTCCTACTAAAAAAAGAAAGCACCCTTAGTTTTATTATGAGAAGAAACTTCGGGTGAGGGTAAGAAGATATTTACTAAATTAAATGATTATATATAAGTACTATTAAACGGTAAGTACTAGCTTCTTATAGTGAAGATGCTAGTCATAAAAACTAGCTCATTCAATTAGGTGCATTTATAATGCATCAAGCTTTCAAAGACTTGATACGTTAAATGTATTCAATGCACAAAACAATTAATCAGTAAAACTTTCTACAAAGACTTGAGCTAAAAGTTTTATGAAAGGTTTTTCATGTAATACAAAAAAGCTACTCAAAACGTTTTTTATATAACAAAAATATTTTGATCACTTGACCCATTATGGATGCTCTAAGAGAAACTAAAGGCTGCACCCACTTATTAACTTGAAGCAAAGGAAAAAACACCTCTTAAATTAAAAAAAATGTATGTTTGTGTTCTTAGCTTAGAGGCCTTTTACCTTTGGTATCACTTTACCTTATATGTACATGCAAATGATTGTGTCATGTTCTGAAAATTCATGAGGTGCGGCTCATCTTGTTAATCGATGAGTTAGAGTGTATTTTCCTTGAAGTCATGCCTTTTGACTTCTTTTATGCTTCGTGAGTCGTGCCATAAGACTTGGAAGCATTGTTGTTGATTGGTGAGTTGCCATTTTTTCCTATTTTAGCGATCATCTCTTTGTTCTTTAATCACATATTATAATCCTCAACTTTTTTTGCCGGATGGTAGGCTTCCCCAAGATGGCGAGTCTCGAGGTTAATCCGTATTTTATTTATGATACCCCCATGTACCCTAAGTTTTCAGCCACCTGGAGATGTGGTTCAATGTGGTTATCTGAATGTATCGAACTTGCTTTTCAATCTGGTTGCAAAATCAAGTTTTTATATACCACAAGGACCATTCTTATCAATATTCTATCTTTATAACTCTAACAAATGGCTTACTTTGTGTTTGTATAAGTTTCATATTTGTAAAATTAAAGTTGTCATTTGTTAATTTCCTTCGAGCCAATATACGTTGGAGCTCATGACTAGGGTTTTTCATCTCATTCATTCATCTCTCTCAAGCTATTAAACCTCTTTGTTTGATTCCAGTTGTTTTTGTATTGATAATATTAATCATATTGATCTATGTTTTTGGCTCTTGTATTCGGTTGTATAAAATTTTTATCATTCTTTATGATGAAATCTTTCTTTTCTTTGAATAGTAAAACGTTGTCTTATAAGTGAACCGTGAGATGGTTTGTTAGGACCTCTGGAATAGATATTTGTAATATATAAGCTAGGAGGTATGTAGTTCCTCCTGGTCCTAGTAGTAGTGGGAGCAACACGTGCTCCTGGTCTAGTCAAAAGTCAAATATTATTATTCTTAGTAGTTTGTTAGGATATGCATGAGATATGTTAGGAAAGAATATGCATATCAGAAGTTACACGTTTTGTTTTAATGTAGTATTAGGGTTTCCTTATAGTATAAAAGGAACCATTGGCAGAAGGGTTAGACACACCTTCATCAACATTATTTATTTCATGTTAATAGTAGAAATCCTTAGTAAGGATCAAGTTATTTTAGTTATTCTGTTTCTTCTTGTTCATAGTATTTGTATTCCGCACTTATACTATGTGTTTCATCAAGAGTCTCTCTGTGAATAAACTTATGATTACAGAAGTCGTTCACCATCCTTAACAGTCTGCAAGATCCATATCTAGCGGACCCAACAAGTGATATCAGAGCCTGGGAGAGTCTCTGCTCAAGAAGAATCATTTTTTCTTTTTACTAACATCATTATTTAATCATGTCTGCTTCTAGTTCTACTGAAACAGGAGAAGCTAGCACCTCTAAAACACATCAACCACAGCAAATCGTTGCTACTGTTTCCAATACTAATGGAAAATTCCCACTCTTGAAGAAGGATGAGTATGATAGCTGGGCCATGAAGATATATGCTGGATCACTGTTAATCCCATTCAATCCATAACACAAGATTTATAAGAGATATTTAGAGAGAGAAAGAGAAGAAAAGTAGATAGAGAAACAAGAGAGAATTTGGAAGGTTAATGTTTACTAGAGAGAGAAAGTAAAAATGAACCAACACCCTCTTCCACACATGGAAGAGGGTATATATACCCTTGGCATATGGGCCGTGGGTTTAGTATCCTTGGGTCGGGCTTGGCTTTGTTTTGGGTTTACGCCCCTAACTTATACAATATTAGCTTAAAGTCCAAGCCCGGTTTTTCCCGACTAATCTATTACAATACAAGACCATTTATGACTAAGATGACCTATTACATTCTTGTTCGACTATATAAAATATAGGGCTAACAATCTCCCCCAATGTATCGGTCATCTTAAAAAAAAGCTCAAAAAGCATAAGATGGTTGAGTGAATACATTCTTGTAGAGGAGATCTTCCTGCTTTGGTCTTATATCTTGGTCATGATCTTGTTTGTAACAGCTTTGTTCCTTCATGCTTTCGTGATCTTTATCTTGAGCCTTTGTCATTTGACTTTGAGTGATTGAGATCTTCATCTGTGCTCCTTGTGACTAAGATGACCTATTACATTCTTACATTCTTAGGTATCTTAATTATCGCCATCTTGTGCTCTTGTGACTTCTGAATCGACATCGGTAGCACAGCTACGCCACCTTCTTGATATGCAGCAACATATATAGACACGGATAAAATGGCTTTGAACATTTCATCCTAACTCGGTAGCGTTTTACCTCCGGTCAGTGAAGACCGTTAAACGGTATTAAATACCATACCTGTGATCAGGTAGATTCGATTAAGAACCTCCTTGATAGGGTTTCCCGGCGGTAGTAGCCAGTTCTCTTTACTCGACCGTCTCAAAGCAGACTGCGAACGTAAAGAGTGGATAAAAAAGGATACGGTTATCCGTTTGATTAGAGTCGTCAATTTAGAATTCGTGGAACAAATTTGATTCTATAAGAATCGCACCATTGTTGCTTTCCAGTTTTCCACAAGCTCGATTCATAAGAATCTTGCATGTTACCTACCGCAGTGCTGTTTGATGTTGACACAGGAAGGATTTCCATTCGTCACTGTGAACACTAAAGAGTGTCACTCTGAATGTTCTTGCAAGATCACATGGATTTTGCGAAGAAACCTGGAATCAAGTTTGAATCAATTAAGAATCCAAACTTAGTTGCTTTCTAGTTATCCCAAGTTTGATTTGTGTAGAATCGCACAAGTTACCTACCATGAGCTTGTTTGATGCTGGCTCAAGCAGGATTTCCATCTTCATTGTGAATCGTATCACTCAAATGTTCTGGCAGTATCACAAGGATAATGCGTAGGACTCGATTGTGTCCTAATGAGATAATAGATAGATCTCGTTTTGGCTCTAGACTCGATAAGTGCATTTTGGTAATCGGAGGCTGGAGCAGACTGCCACCTTTTCAATATTAACTAACTCGGAGTGAGAAAGTCAATAGATACGTGTTGATCTCCCTGACAATGAGACAAGTTTCTTTTGAGAGAAACTCGAATGGCTGGGGAAGGGTTGTGCATTACATCACTGGGTCCATGACACTTGTCTTTAAAAGATGTGTTAACCCGGTTTCTGCCTAAGTTGCATAGAATATTCAACTCCTTCAATGCTTACCAATACTTCATCACTAGCACCTTGTTGTGATTGTTCCAGTGCTAACTTAAGTAATTGGTCCGCATTCAGCTTCATTCAACTCCATCTTTCATAAGGACAACTATTTCTAGCTATGGAATGTCCTTGGGTAGATCTCTCCGGTTCTGGTTGGATCATAGGACTTAGTTTCGTATCCTAAACCACCTTTTGACTCCAACATTCCTTTGTGGATAGTAGGTTGTTTTGGGTATAGATCGTAACCATTAAACCATTGAAAACCATTCAAAATGCTTGATAAAAATCAAAACTTTTAACACTTTGAAAGTTTTATATTTTCGAAAAGCTCCCCCTATACACATGCATCGGTATACGAAATAGTTTAGCATGTGAAGGAAAGAGTTGCACTTGAGTCTTTAAGATCACATGTTGCGATATATTACATTTTAATCACATTTTCTCCCCCTATCTCTAATATAAAAACATAATATTAGAGATATCAATTGATTAAAATATGACATTTTCTAAAAACCGATTGGGAGAGAAACATGTGTGCACGCATGAATCATGGAACATTAAGTCAGGTTGCTCCCCCCTCAATAATATATGTGTGTCTTGAGACAAAATTTGACAAAATTTTGGAAAAACGACACCACAAAATATGTTGAGGTACGGAGATGAGATGCCTTTTGCCGATATAATATATAATGTATTTGACAATTTCATATCATTTTCGGAATGTGTTGGATACATAAAATATGACAATTATAGAGATGTACCCAACAACATTAAAAGGCTTGATTTTAAAACGCTCCCCCTCAAATATTGATCAAAATAACATATGACATTTTGAGATATAAAAACCTATTATGAGGAAGGGAGTGTTGAACACACAATTTTGAAAGATTTAGAAAAACCTTTTGAGAAAGTCTTGAAAAATTGTGTTCAACGGTTTTAAAATAATTAGGATAGAAGACTTCTCTTCTATTGATTAGGGAAAGCGCACTGAAACGTACACTCCCCTTTCGGGTCCGTTTTTCATGAGCTCAAAACTTTGATTGTTTTGTGACTAGCTCATGACCGAGAAAAATAAATTTCCCGTTGTGAAGGATAAGCTATCATCCGTGATAAACTTTCCTTAAGTTGAAGTTCGAGTTCTAAGCTGACATTTACTTAGAAATCATTTTTCATGAGCTTAAAAACTTTGAATGTTTTTATGAGAAGCTCATGACCGAGAAATATGAATTTCTCGTTGAAAAGGATAAGTTATTGTCCGAGATAAACTTTCCTTATTTGAGGTCCGAGCCCTAAGCTGTGATGTGCTTAGAAGTCATTTACACGAGCTTAAAACTTTCGAATAGTTTTAATGTAAGCTCGTGTCCGAGAAAAATCGAATTTCTCGTTTTGAGGATAAGTCATACTCGGGATGAACTTTCTTGTCTTGTGAAGTACGAGTTGCAGCTTGTAATTTGACTGCAAGTCATGGTACGCGAGCATAAAACTTTTGAATAGTTTTAATAGAAGCTCGTGTCCGAGAAAATTTAATTTCTCGTTCTGAGGATAAGTCATCATCGGGATGAACTTTCCTGTCTTATGAGCGCGGGTTACAGTCTGTAATTTGACTATAAGCCATTATGAAGCTTACTTGTGAAACCCCTGAGACACATATTTCTCTGATATCTGCTTCTTCAGCAACCAAACTCTGAGAGTGTCTTTCGTTGAACGGGTTACAAATATAGGACCTTTGTGTTCCCGTTGAACCGTGACGTTGGTACCTGCACTTGCATCAGAAGTTTGTATGCTTGCATTTGGGTTAGTGATATCATTGTGAGAGACATGTGGGGGTTCACCGTGAACCTTTGTCGAGCTAGAGGGAAATATCTTGCCAATAGGAACCCACCTAAGACCAATTGTTTTAAAGGTTCTACCCGTTGGTATCCACCTAAGACAAGGTCTATGAGACATAGTTTTCTCATGAACAGCGGAAGACTTATTTAGAGAAAAACTATTTCTTTTGGGGTTCCGTCTTTGAGGTGCTCTAGCTTTTTGGTTCACCTTGTTCAGGACTTTCGTTATACAATCATTATGAATGGCATTAAACACGCATTTGTTACATTTCTTGCAAACAAAGTGCTTAGCATCTGAGAAGGCTCTAGAGTTCCTAGGGTTGGCAGAATTGTGTACATCATAGAAGGGTCTAGAATTCCTAGATGTGTGAACAACGCTCCTAGGTTGTGGTTTGGTCCTATCTCTTTCTTGTGTCTTGTTTTTAGCATCCTATAGATAACTTTTGTGACCCGCGTCATTTGAACTACGCCTAGGCATGTTCTTGGAGCTATTTCTAGAGTTGGTTGAAGCATTCATGTGATCGGGCTTTACAGAAGTGGATTTTCTTAAGGAGGGTCTAGATTGTGGAGTGACTGGTTTAGAAAATTGATACGTACGTCAACTTGGGATGCAAACCTCAGATTCGACGTGTTGAGTCGTTCAGATTTAAACGCATTCGGTTGTCTAGCAACTGAGCGGTTTCTGACTGGTTGAGAAGGAGGTTTCCCCAAGACTGACTGTGTTGCTAACTTAGTATCCACACTATTTCCTATTAGTTTCCTTAATTCATTTTTGACCGCTGTTAGTGCAAAAACCTTTTCCGGAATCTGAGCCTTTAATTGCTCATTTTGTAGAAGTAATTGAGCGACACGTTGTTCTAACTTAATATTCATATTGTCAAATATGTCGTTCTCAGAATTCGCGTCATTACTGTCTACAGTGTCGATAGGTTGCACAGATAATTCAGTTAATGAAGCAGGCGGAGGACTTGGATTTTGAGAAGCCAACTTTGATTCTAACAAATTTATTTGTTTCACAAAATGTTCTTTTTCCGCGTTAAAATCTTGAATCTTACGATCCAATTTTTGTTCAAGAACAACATTTGCTTTCTCAAGTTTTTCAAAGTAAGCCTCAAATTTGTTATTTTTCTTTGAAAAATCAAGTTTGGCATCCTCAAAATCTTTAGTCTTCTGAGCTAACAGACTTTCAAGCTCGTGAATCTTAGAATCAACATCCTGAGAAGTCTCTCCTCCATTAGTACTCGTATCTGATGAATCAGGTGTGGTAATGTTATCAACCTTTTCCACTAGATACGTGTCAAGAATGGGTTCAGATTGCTCAGTATGTTGAGGAACATCGTATTCAGCATTTAAATGTACCATAGCCATTGTCTGATCATCAAAATGGGTCTGATATCCGCATCATTGGTTGTTTGATCATTCCCTGAGCTGGTACTGATATGCTGCATTTCTGATTCTGTCCCGCTGCTCTCTGTATCAACCGAAGAAGCATCCAATGCTTGATCTATATCGACAGTGCTCTCTTTTGTCTGCATCAGTCTTTGATTCACCTTTCTTTGAAAGTGCCTTTGATGGCATGTTCTTTCAGCAATTGACTTCTTTATATTGCTCATATGTTGAAGAAGTGTCTCTTTGAACGCTTGAAGATCTACGAGAGTATATTTGGTAAAGTATGTGCTTGTGAACTCTCGATCGTTTTTGGATAAGCCACTTGAGTCAATGAATTGCTGGAACTGATTGTTGAGAGCTAAAAGGACCTCCATGGATATATTCTCGTGAAAATCGTCTCTGTCAAGTTCTTGTTGAGGATGGTCCACATTAAGTAGCATCGTTCTGATGAATGTCTCAACATCTTGACCAAATAGTATAAAGAATACCCGTTTGAATCCAATTTCAAGACGAGTGCCTTTTAGGTCTTCTCTTGAAAGAACCTGAAGGTGTGACTGAAGCAACTTTATATGTTCCATGCATCTTTCTTTTGCTTTCGACATCTTGTATTTGATTGCATGAACGGTTTTGGTGGTAGAATCCTTGTTAGAAGGTTTACTGATTGGAGTCTCAGTATTTGTCTGAACCTCTGGATTCTACATCTTCTCTTTATTCATCTCAGTCATGGACGTTGTTGATGTTGAATCCACGAAGATGTCCATTGAACGGATGTCTCGAAGAGAATATGATGTGTATGGATTACGGATCTTAGTGGATGTGTTGTGATTGATTGTGGTTGAAATTTCGAAAATTCTAAAAAAATTTCAGTCCGACAATAAATTCCTCAGTCCGACAAAACGGTAAGCCGAAAAAATTTTGAATCACCAAATTGAAATCGAGTTAGAAATAGCCAAAAACTAGTAGGGAAAAAATTTGAAAAGTGAAAATTTTTAACAAAAATAAAACCTAAAATTGGCCTAAAAATTTGAATTTTGGTCCAAAAATTCGAATTTTTGGTCGAAAATTTTTTCGCTTCGCCAAAATTTGAAATTGAAGCTTAAATGGCCTAAAAATGGTCTAGGAAAAAATAAATTTTTCTAGAGTTTTCCCGCCAAAAAAACTATTTTTTTTAATCTTCGTGTCAACTATGATCTAAGACTAGTCTAGATGGTGGCTAAGTCTAAAAAATAGTCGAACAAAATTTAGCCAAACAGATCGCAATGTCCATCGCAATATCACCCATCGGAATACCCATCACAATATCCATCGGAATGTTTGGATCGCAATACCTATCGGAATGTTACCTGTCGGAATGTTACCTGTCGGAATGTTTGGATCGCAATACCTATCGGAATGTTACCTGTCGGAATGTTTGGATCGCAATACCTATCGGAATGTTACCTGTCAGAATGTTACCTGTCGGAATGTTACCTGTCGGAATGTTTGGATCGCAATACCTATCGGAATGTTACCTGTCGGAATGTTACCTGTCGGAATGTTTGGATCGCAATACCTATCGGAATGTGGTCAAAATTTTGATAGAGTAACGACTCAAAAAACCCTTGAAACCGTCGGAATCCCAGATCGCAATGTACGATCGTAATGTCTCGTCGGAATAAGGTATCAGAATCCTTAGATCGCAAAGTAGAACCTTGTGGTTATTGCGATCTGGCCTCACTCCCTTTGTACTTTCCGATGGTGATACTTGTTGGAAATTCGGAATGAAGAAAAACAAGAGATTTCACAACTTTTGATCCAAAAGACTTGTGTTTTAGCCAAAACCAAGATACCCAAATCACTACTACTAACATGTAGATGATTTTTATCAAGAATAGACCATAAAAAACACAAAAAAAAAATTGGGACGTGAGATATAGATCAAAAAAGCCACGAAAAATCAAGAACACCACACACGAATCTTCAATCACCTATCCACTATAGGATCTTGATACCAAATGTTAATCCCATTCAATCCATAACACAAGATTTATAAGAGATATTTAGAGAGAGAAAGAGAAGAAAAGTAGAGAGAAACAAGAGAGAATTTGGAAGGTTAATGTTTATTAGAGAGAGAAAGTAAAAATGAACCAACACCCTCTTCCACACATGGAAGAGGGTATATATACCCTTGGCATATGGGCCGTGGGTTTAGTATCCTTGGGTCGGGCTTGGCTTTGTTTTGGGCTTACGCCCCTAACTTATACAATATTAGCTTAAAGTCCAAGCCTGGTTTTTCCCGCTTAATCTATTACAATACAAGACCATTTATGACTAAGATGACCTATTACATTCTTGTTCGACTATATAAAATATAGGGCTAACAATCACCAATACTGATCTAGATCTTTGGAAGATTTTCTAGAATGGCAACAACAAGAAAACTACTGGTAGAGACAAGAATGGTAATATCACCATTCTCGATCCTAAAACTCATGAAGAAATCACTGTTGTTTAGAAGGAAATCAAAGCAAAAACTATTTTGCTTTAGTCCCTTTCTGATGATCATATGGGTGATTTTTATCACTTGGATGATGCTAGGTAGATTTAGAATGGAATAAAGGCAAGGTTTGGAGGGAATGAGTAATCCAAGAAGATGCGCAGATCAATGCTGAGAGATGAATTCACAGAATTCATGATTTCTGAAACAGAAGGTCTTCATCAAGGATTTTCAAAAGATTCTTAGCCAATTGAATCAACTCAGGTCTAAACCTGACAATGAAGACATCAATGCCAGGTTTCTTAGAGCCTAACCTCACTCATGGAATCAGGTAGTCATCTCTCTAAAGGCAAAGGGAGGCCTTGACAATATTTCTTTTGATGACTTGTTTTATAAACTCAAAACCTTTAAGTCTCACGTGAGAGGATACTCAAGTGATTCCTTTCCTACTCCTGCTAACTCTGCTTTTGTGAGTTCCATGGGATCTAGTCTAATGTCTTATGCTAGTAGCCCAAGCTATGCTTTGTCATCTCAACATACTTCTACTCCTGAATCAAAAGCCAAGACTGGTAGCATGGTAGAAGCTGTTCTTCACTCGTTTGTTGCTGATGTTGATCCACAACAGCAGCTTGCTTTTGATGATTTCAAACAAGTTGATAAACTTGACTTGGATGAAATGGATCTAAAATTGTAGATGGCTATGCTCACTCTCCGGGTTCATAAGTTTGAAAAGAAAGTTGGTCAAAAATTCAACTACAACCCAAGAGAGCCAGCCAGGTTTGATAGGAGCAAGGTCAGATGCTATAACTGCCAACAGCAAGGACATTTTGCTAGGGAATGCCCTAACAAAAATGACCAAGAGAAGAACATGTATCCAGCCTTCAAGGTTCAAGAGCTCAAGGATGAAAAGAAAGCTTTGGTGTATGTTTACTCCATGGTCAACTGGAATGATCATCAGACTGCTACCTTGGAATCAGCTGAAGCTTCTACTGATGTATTTGCTGGGCACCTATCTTATGCTGAGGAAGCAGAAGAATTTGCTCTTATGGGAATCTCGCCTCAGGTACAAAATTGTCCTCTTGGTTGCCATGATAAATATTCAGAACTCTTGACTCAATACAATGAACTAAATGAACAAAATGACAAATATTTTTTAGATGTTCAAGCATATAAGAGTTCTCTAAAAACTTTGGAACAACAAAAGAAGTGGTTTCAAGATACTCAACGTGAATATGAGGATAAGATTAGAATTCTAAGCATTGATTTAGAGAACACCACTAACATGCTTACATATACTGAAAAATTAAACAATGACAATATTAAGGCTAAGAAAGACATGCAAGACACATTGGATGCTACACTTTTACGATTTGAAAAATGGCAAAAAGCACCCCAAGAATCTTTCAAAGTTAATAGATAGTAGCATGTCTGGTAGTACTAAGAGAGGATTAGGCTTTGATAAATATATTGATTCAGAAGATGTATTTGATTTATCTTTTTCAAGTGTCTTTGATCCTGACAAGGAGGGGGAGGGAAAACCTAGTTACAATAGGTTTAAACCAGCTGCAGCAATGCATGTTGTTCCTCCACCTCTTACATGAACATTTATGCCCATATCTAGGCATACTGACTTGGATGGATCACAGATGCACGAGTCTCCAAAAACTTTACTAATTCTAACGACTTTGTCTCTTGCACTTCCAGTGACAAGGCCAGTGACTATGCATCCTGTGGTTCAAGACCTTCGAGTCCCAAGACAAATGACCCTGTTACTACTAGTGCTAGTATGAGTGATGAGAGAGTTGCTCCTGCTTCTACTTCTACCGTTTCTAGTTCTAGTTTGTTAATTCCTAGGAATGTTGACACTCCTAGAATTGTTTGTAATAAGTTTAGCAGTGTGAAACAATGTCATTTGAATAAAAGGTCGTTTATGCTTTATTTGTGGTAGTAAATTTCATTTGATTAAGGATTGTGATTTTTATGATCAAACTCCTTCTGTTTATCAAGCTTATCCTGGTCCTGGTCCACTAGGAGTTGCTCCTTTTTCTTCTAGAAGATTAAACCCATGTGCCCAATCTTACTCTTCTTCTAGAAGGACATCTCCTTTAGCTTCTAATCTTTGGAGAAGCAATGTTTATACCTACAATAGACAACCAACACCTATTTTCAGAACTTTAATCAAAATTATGTTGTTAGTTCAGACCAAATGCATTTTGGGTTGGGACATTTGGGTTCTGCTGTTAAGAACTTAGCAGGTTGTTCTTGGTCACAAAATAACATCCATATGATGAACAGGCAACCGAATAACAACAGTGGATCTCATCAATCTTATTGGCTATCTACTAAAGATCCACAAGGCAGACTCAAGCTTGAAAAGGTCTTGGTCCCCTTAATACACTAACTTTTGCATATGACTTTTCTATTGTTATAGATTACTCCATACCAAGACCCGACTCTTGGAATAGTTGATAGTGGATGCTCTAGAAGCATGACAGGAAATAAAGGACTTTTATCTAACTTTGTACCATTTCAAGGCAGAAAGGTGTACTTCGGAGGCGATGAAGGAAGGATCTCTGGAAAAGGAACTATTCAGGCACCTAACCTTAATTTTGAGCAGGTCTACTATGTGGAAGCACTTCAACACTTCAACTTGATCTCTATCTCTCAGATTTGTGACAAAAGCACTGGTGTTATCCAAAGAGACACTTCAACTTGATCTCTATCTCTCAGTTTGTCCTCTTTACGGATACTGAAGCACTGGTGTTATCCAAAGACTTTAAGCTACCGGATGACTCCCAAGTTCTACTCAAAATTCCCAGAAGACACAACCTCTATAGTATCAAGCTGAATGAAGTTAATCCTATTGGTCAACTAGCCTGTTGGGTTGCCAAAGCATCAGAAGATAAAGCCACCAAATGTCATAGAAGGATGGGACATGTAAACTTCAAGACCATTCACAAACTAGCGAATATGAACTTGGTCTCTGGTTTACCTCCCAAAACTTTCAGAAATGACATCAATTACCTTGCGTGTAACAAAGGCAAACAACACAAAGCATCCTTCAAGGCCATTACTGCTCTCAGCCTCATAAGTGAACCATTGCAGCTACTATACATGGATTTATTTGGTCCTACCTCCATTAGGAGCATTGACCATAAACAATACTGTCTTGTGGTAATTGATGGGTATAACAGGTTCACGTGGGTTTTCTTTCTGGCTACCAAAAGTGAGACCTACTCCATTCTCAAGGACTTCATTACACTCATTGAGAATCAGCTGTCCAAGAATGTGAAAGGAATCCGATGTGACAATGGAACAGAATTAAAAAATGAAGACCTCATAGCACTTTGCAATTCCAAAGGTATCAAAATATATTATAGTGCTGCCAGGACTTCTAAACAGAATGGTGTTGTAGAAAGGAAGAACAGGACTCTTATAGAAGCTGCAAGAACCATGCTTACATACTCCAAGCTTCCAACTATGTTTTGGCCAGAAGCTGTCAACACTGCAAGTTATGTGTTGAATAGGGTTTCAATTACTAATCCTCATAAGAAGACTTCCTATGAGCTACTCACAACCAAAGTCCCAAGCATTGCTTATTTGAAGCCATTTGGTTGTCCTTTCATCCTTCTGAATACTAGTGACTATTTAGGGAAAATTGATGGCAAGGCAGATGAAGGATACATTGTAGGATACTCATATCACTCTAGAGCTTATCGCGTCTATAATCTCCATGCCAAGCGTGTCATTGAAACTATAAATCTCAGGTACTTTGAGGAGAAGACAAACATCTAAGGCAAAGATCCTGAATGGTATTTTGATCTTGATTATCTTAGTGACTCATTGGGATATTTTCGTTTCAAAACTAACCAAGATGCAGGTCCACAAGTGTTTGCAACTTCTAGTGCAGGTGCTAATTCTAGCTTTTCAGACTCAGATGAGGATGATGACATTTTGTTGTTCCATCCTATTCCACCACAGTCTCTCCCAACACCAATGCTACTCCTATTGATGCTTCTTCATCAAACATTATGGATTCACAAGGAGCTCTTGATACACTACTCAAGCAGCAACAAGATGCTACTACAGCAACTACTCAAGGAGGCTTTGAGTTTCCTTTGAGTACTCCTGTTGTACCAGTTACTCCTAGTGATCCCCTAGTGTTACTCCTAGTGCAAGTTTAACACCTATTGGTAGTCCGGTTAGTGATCCTACTTCTACAACTAGGTTCTCTGGTCCTTCTAACTTGGAAAACTATCAAAAGAAGACTACTACTAAGCTGGATGATATTCATAAGCAGCCAATAGATGGCATCTTCGACTCTACTTCATATGATGATGACTTTGTTGGGGATCTTAATAACATGGCACCAGAAGTGGATGTAGCTCCTATTCCTGTTCAGCAGATCAATAAAGAACATCCTACTACTCAAATCATAGGATATCCTGGTTCTACTATCAAGACTCGCCGCATGTATAAGAAAGCAACAACTGGTCATCATGCTCTTGTGAGCTACATTAAAGACCAAAAGCGTAATAATCAAACAAACTTTCTTCACTGTTTGTTTGCTTGTTTTCTTTCACAGGTGGAACCTAGGTCAGTCTCACATGCTCTTGAGGATCAAAGTTGGGTGGAGGCTATACTAGAGGAGATGCAACAGTTCTTGTTTCAGAATGTTTGGATTCTAGTTGACTTACCAGATGGAAAGACAACAATTGGTACCAAATGGATTCTCAAAAACAAGAAAGATGCAAGGGGTATTGTGGTGAGAAATAAGGTAGGCTGGTCGCACAAGGTCACACACAACTAGAAGGAATTGACTATACTGAAGTCTTTGCTCCTGTTGCTAGGATTGAGGCTATTCGTCTGTTTTTGGCTTTTGGCAAAATTGCGTTCAGAATGTTGGCTTTACGGTCTTTTAGATGGATGTCAAAAGTGCGTTTCTTTATGGCAAAATTGATGAGGAAGTTTATGTCACTCAACCTAAGGGCTTTGTGGATCCACTTCATCCCAAGAAAGTATATAAGGTGGTCAAAGCTCTTTATGGACTTCATCAGGCTCCTAGAGCTTGGTATGAGCGTCTGTCCACTTTCTTGTTGAAACATGGCTATAGAAGAGGCACTATTGACAAAACAATGTTCCTTAAAAGGAATGCCAAAGACATCATCCTTGTTCAAGTATATGTGGATGATATTATCTTCGGTTCTACTAGGAAGGAATGGTGTGATGATTTTGAACAACTAATGAAAGGCGAATTTCAGATGAGTGCCATGGGAGAACTCACATTTTTCCTTGGTCTTCAAGTCAAGCAGCAGTCGGATGGTATCTTCATTAGTCAAGACAAGTATGTTCATGAGATCCTATAGAAGTTTGATGTGGAGCCTCTTTGACCAGCAGTAACACCTTATGAAGTCACTAAAGTCAAACTAAAAAATGAGCCAGATCCTCCGGTAAATGTTCACATGTACAGGTCAATGATTGGCTCACTCATGTATTTTACTGCATCACGTCCGGACATTATGTTTGTAGTAAGTGCTTGTTCTAGACATCAGGTGGCTCCAACCGTATCTAACTTCAATGCAGTCAAGAAAATCTTCAAGTATATCAAGGCACAATCCAAGCTCGGCTTGTAGTATCCAAGGGAATCACCTTTTGTTCTTGAAGCCTATAGTGATAGTGAGTATGCAGGTGCTAATAATGATAGGAAGTCTACTACTGATGGTTGTCAGTTTTTGGGTCGAAGACTTGTCTCATGGCAATGTAAGAAACAGACAATAGTAGCTACCTCTTTCACAGAAGCTGAATATGTAGTTGCTTCTAGTTGCTGTGGACAAGTCTTGTGGATACAAAATCAGATGCTGGTTATGGGTTCAACTTCATGAACACCAAAATTTTCATCGACAATCAAAGCACTATATGCATTGTGAAGAATCCTGTATTTCATCAACGAACAAAGCATATCGAGATTCAGCACCATTTTATACGGGATGCCAATGAGAAGAAGCTGATATAGGTTTTTAAAGTACATACGGATGATAATGTTGCTGATTTATTGACTAAAGCATTTGATGGTCCGAGATTCAACCACTTAGTGGTTCATATTGGCATGGTCAATCCTTGATACCTAGGATTGAGAGGAGGCTAAGCCTAAGGGGAGGCTTATTGTACATATTTCCTTGTACAGTCATACATATGGTAGCTTCTAACAACAGTTTTCATAGGTATTCGCGGTGTATGCAACTTCTAGTGGAAGATTTTGGTTACTCCTAGTGGCAGTCTTCTGCTCCTAGTGGGTCATAACCCTTATTCTTCACTTATGTTTGGCTTCTTGTATCAATTTTGGGTCACTGTTCACTTCGTTGACTTTCGTTGACCACTTGCTGCTCCTAGTGTTGACCTTTACGCGTTTTGACTTTCAGTTAACGCGAGTCACTTCTGGTGCACATCTTTTTGTTTATCTTTGGTAACTGGGATTTGCAAATAATGGTTTAAGGGGCAAGTGGTTATTCAAGCATTAATGACTTAATTTTGATAGGGCAACCCCCATAATTAGGGGTCAATGAACAGTTTGTGACTATTATTTATGGTCAAATTACTCATTTGACTCAATTATCACAAGCATACACACACATACGCTCCTACCCTTCACCCTCTTCAATCAATCATCTTCCACTGCTTCAATCAACATCAATGGCATCACTCTAGTACAAGCCCGATCATAACAAGGTGGCCTATCTTGGCGAAGGTCCTAAGAGAAACAAGTTCACAGACATCCTGGAATACATCGAAGCTTCCAATCTAAGGTATGCTCTTACTGTTTTCCCCACTTTGTATGATACTGTTATATGTCAGTTTTGGGCAACTGCCAACACCCATGCTGTTTTGGGTCGCCCATTAGATCTCCATGCTACTATAGATGGTCGCTCATATGTGGTCTCTGAGGCATCCATTAGGTCTGCCCTTCATCTCCAAGATGAGGATGACATTATCTCTCTTCCCAACTCAAAGGTGTTGGATGGTATGGCTGCTATAGGCTATAATTATGAGGGGAAGTTTAACTTTCAAAAGAATAGATTTTCCCCTCAATGGAAGCTGCTGGTTCACTTTTTGATTCATTGTTTGAGTCCAAAATCTGGGAGTTGGGATGCGTTTCCCATCCCCCTTGCTACTGGTTTGATTTGTATTGCTCAGGGTCATACTTTTAACTTTTCTCGTTACTTGTTTGATGGCATGATTAGTAATCTTAGTGATACTGGTTCTAGAAAGAAGTTCTTGATGTACGCTAGGTTTTTGTAGCAGGTTCTTATGTGCTTACCTAGGAATAGGAAGGAATATGTGCCCTCAAAGCTTACTCCAAAAGTTTTTGCGAATATGACACTTGGATATAAGGGTCCTTTGAGGCCTCTCACTGCTGTTATGCTGGGCCTTGTCCAAGGGGGTCCCAATGTGGTTCCTCCGGCTGGTCAAGTCGAGGAGGAACCTCTATTGGAGAATGATCCTATGGATGATGAGAACCCTGCTACTGGTGTACCTCATGTGGAGGTTGAGGAGCCAGTTCGAGAGGTGGTGGTCGAAATGCCATCTACCTCAAAGGCTACTCCCTCTTCTCGCCCACATGAGTCCTCATTTGCTGATTCTCCCCCTCCTAGCCCAGCTTCGCATTCTGCTGAGAAGCCTTCTGGTTCTCATACCCATATGGATGACCCATCTGTTGCTTCTGGTCCCCATGATGCATCCCCTTAACCAAGTCCTCTTGGTGGGGAAGCTGAGGAGCCTGTTACTCTGACTTTTTTGCTAGCTCTTATGCACAGGTACTATGCCAAGATTGTTTCATTGGAAGATGAGCTCAACCAGCACCGCAAGCTCACACGGGATTTCGTGCTCCCGTTGGCAAATAGGGTTAAATTTTTGGTGTCACAACTAAAGTGCCAAAGGAAGAAGGTAGTGCTCTCTGATTCTGATGAAGATGTTGAGGAGGATGGGCTGACCATTTTGGCCAGGGCGGCCTTTGCTGATAAACCAAGTGATGACTTGCCTGCTCCTCCTAGTCCTTCATGTATTCCTAATGCTGTTGTTGGTCCCAAACCAATGGATGACTCTGCTGGTCCTTCATCTCTGAATGCTGGTCCTTCTACTGATCCCAAGGGCAAATCCCCTATGACTGATGCACCCTCTCCTCCCAAAAAGCGTACTCGCAAACAATTAGAGGAAGAAATATTAGGGGAAGAGGCTGCCCAGAGATTGCAAGAAGAGCTTGACCAACAAGGCAAGGCTGAGGATGAAGCCCTGCAACAACAAAGACGTGAGCAGTTGAGGCACAACGCCATGCATTGGGATGACCATGATTGGATGAAGGTGCTTACCATCCTTACTTCAGACTACTCTCAGTTCACCGATTTGTTGGGTGCAGATGTGAATCAAGGCAATTGTGTTCAACGGGCAATGGCTTTGATGCGTAAACAACAGTTAACTCTTGCTGCCCAGCTTCGTGAACAACGCCGTAACAGACCCCTGTCGCGTACTGAGGAGAGATGGTTGATGCAGCAATATGTTAAGAATCAATTGGCTGCTTATTATCAGACTGGGTGGACATGGGAGCGGGTGAGGAGGCTTTCTTTTGATGAGCTTAAAGATCTTTACACCAAGATGATCAAGCGTAGGGATACACCTGCCCCTGAATATGATATTTATCATCCACCTCCTCGTGTTGTACACACTTCTAAGCCGGCTGCTGCTCCCACCTCTTCGCCGTTTGTTCACAATGGTACTTCTGGGGTTCCATCTTCTAGTGCATCAACTATTGCTGTTCATACCACCACCACTTCAAATGTTGATCCTACTCACTCTCATGTTGTTACTACCACCACTAATGAAGCTACTACCACTCCTGCTACTAATCTCACTCCTGTTACTCCTGTTGTAGAGCCTACACCCACACCGGTGACTGAACCACTTCCTACTTCATCAGTTGGTGCAGCCCCTTCTGAACCTATGGTTGTTGATGATTTTGTTACTGCTGCTGCTACTACTGCTGATGTCAAGGTTAAGGAGGAATATTCTTCTAGTGTTCCCACACCGCGCCGTTCTATTCGGAAGGAGAAGGCTCATCATGGTAAGTCTATCCCATTGGAGAAGAGGGATCCTGCCAATCTCATTGATGCTGCTTCTGATAGTGAGACTGAGTTGCCCCTTGGCAAAGGTTTGATTGTAGCTTGGGAGGTTCGCCCATCCCCTATTTCTCGTGGTACCTTTACTAATAAGATTACGACTAGTGATGGCTACACCCGATATGTCTTTGGTTTGCAAATTATTTTGTCGTGGGTGGAGCGTCGTGATCTTATGCTGTTGTATAATTTGGTGGATGGTGAGATTCCTAAGTCTTCGAGTGAGCTTCCTGATTGGCCCATGTTGACAATTTGGGGTGTTTTGAAGTTGATGTTGTATTCCCCTCCTGATTCTCCTCATGCTGACGTATGGAAGGATCAACCTCGCTGGGTGATAAGGAGGTGGAAGTTGTATGCTGGATGTGGTGTTCATGTCTTGGAACTTGAGTCTGGTGTTGTTGTCTTTATGCTTACTGATGTGGAGTATCCGTTGACCATTGCTACCATGGAAGCTATGTTGGAGTGCTACCTGCTGGCGTCTAATGCTTCTTTTGGTAACGAGTCTGCCATGGCCACTACCTTAGTTGAGGGAATTCAAGCCTGGCTGCATGCAGACAAGGTTGCTGCTTCTGGTATGTGATTGGTTTGTTTCTTCTAACTTTTTGATACACATACATTCTTTTCACCAATATGTACAGTGATTGGTGACTCACATTTTACTTTAGGTTGTTGTTTAACAAAAAAAAATACTTCTATATAATATCTGCTTATACTTTTACCATGTGATGGATTTCTACACTTGTAAATCATATAATATATGCTTATACTTTTCCATCATGAAATTGTTTTCAACTTGGCATTTTCACACTTGGGTTGTCTTGAGAAGTACTTCTGGTATTGGCCCTAGTCCACACAACAAATGGTGCTCAACTCACCATGTCTTGCAGACAAGAAAGAGTTGATTCACCATGAGGGTACGGCTCTGGTGTGATTATCAAATTCGTTGACGGTTGCCAATTTACCCAAAATTGGAGGGTTTTCACTTGCCTTGGTCCTAGACTGAAAAGTGGCTAGTCTAGGGGGTACGGCTCTTGGTAAAGATCTATATCAAATTCGTTGATAGCTGTAATAGCTTGCTCAAAGCTATAGGGTTTTCAGCTCACCGATGCTTTATTGCTAAGAGTTGGCTAGTCCGGAAGGGTATGGCTTCTGGTAAAGACTCATATCAAATCCATTGACGGTTGTGATGATTTACCCAAAATCATTAGGGTACCCCCACTTACCATTGATTTACGTTCTAAGAGTTGGGCTGGGTTCTGGTCTCCTAGGGTGATGCTTATTCCACCACAAAGACTGGCTAGCCCAAGAGCGAGCAGCTACTTGGTAAAGGCTCATCAAATCTGCTCATCTTGCTGTAAAGATTCAAAAAGGTGAAGATCTGTTTCAAGCTTTCAAGAAGCTTCTAGGTGTTACTTGTTGCAGCAGTGTTTGTGTTTTCAATGCTGATGGTTACATTGCTGTTGTGTGTGCTGCTTTTTCAATCTTCAAGATGTTTTGAAAGATTTACCAAGAAGCTTGAACTCAACCAGTCAAATTCAAGTTTAAAGGAGGATTGTTAGGACCTCTGGAATAGATATTTGTAATAGATAATCTATGAGGTATGTAGTTCCTCCTGGTCCTAGTAGTAGTAGGAGCAACACGTGCTCCTGGTCTAGTTGAAAGTCAAACATTATTATTCTTAGTAGTTTGTTAGCATATGCATGAGATATGTTAGGAAAGGATATGCATATCAGAAGTTACACGTTTTGGTTTAATGTAGTATTAGGGTTTCCTTGTAGTATAAAAGGAACCATTAGCAGAAGGGTTAGACACACCTTCATCAACATTATTTATTTCATATTAATAGTAGAAATCCATAGTAAGGATCAAGTTATTTTAGGTATTCTGTGTCTTCTTGTTCATAGTATTTGTATTCCGCACTTATACTGTGTGTTTCATCAAGAGTCTCTCTATGAATAAACTTGTGATTACAGAAGTCGTTCACCATCCTTAACAGGCTGCAAGATCCATATCTAGTGGACCCATCATGGTTTATGGGATTCACTCATATATATTGTAACTTTTACATGCTATTAGAGCCACGACTCTTGATTTGGTGATTTTTCATTTATGGGGTTTTTTTTATCCTTGGTTCTGATCGGTTGATTGACGGTGTTCTTAGTTAGTAATCATTGTTTGAAGGGTTGATTGTGATGTTTTATTGGCTAATCAGATATTTTAGTTTTAGGGTTTCTTGGGGCCCAATTTTGCATTTTGAGGTTTGTTTGTTTTTGTTCATCTACAAACTTGACTAAGTAAATCAAGTGTGGGTGATTGATCTTGCATTTCTATTATGTTATTGCTATGTAAGTGTGTACTTTTCTTTTTTTTCGAACAGAAAGTGTGTTCTTTTCTATGAACGTTTTTTAATTGTTGGTTAAAAAGAGAGGGCAAACGAGTTCGGCTAACATCTTAACCTTCCAACTTGATTGGTGTGGATGCTTGCTTTGGTCAAATCTAGTTCTCTTAACTAAGTAGTAATAGATTAGGTGTGAGTTTAATGATTTTCCAACCCATGGGGACTTTTTTTCTCTCTCTAGGGATGTTGAATAATGATAATCTATGATCTAACAAGTGTGGTTGTTGTTTCTAGAGAGAGAAAATAGAGAGATAAAGTGAGAGAAAACTATGTGTTATTATGAAAATGAATAAAACAACCAACCCCCTTTCCATGAAGGAAAGGGTTTATATACCCCAAGCCCGGGTGGGCTTGTGGAAACCTTGGTTTCCGGATCTTTTAAGCTACTAGGAATGCACCATGTTCATATGATTATATAATCAAAGCGGAATTAGAACATGACACATTAACAAGGTGTTTACTTCCAATGATTACTTTATTCCAAACGATTACTTGCACTAAACGATTACAAGTAACCTCTAGGCGTGTATACATTGAATCCTACGCCTAGAACACGAAGACACTTTAGGTTTACTTTGTTGTTCCTATCTTTACTAGAAGTAATCTAGAATACAATAAACGCTTAGAGTATATCTTCCCATCAGTGCTTGTCTTTAATGTATCAACGCTTGACTTTGTCTTGTCAACGCTTGAGCTGTCAGCGCTTGTTTTGCTCCTGTCAACGCTTGTTTTAATCTTGTCAGCGCTCAAGTGATCTGGCCTTAATTTATTCCCAACAATCCTCCCCTAAACTTGATATCCACTCTTATGATCAAGTTTCTGAGTAAGCATTAAGGACTAGGAGGAATCTTACAAACCTTCTCATATTGGTAATAAATAAATCTGATCAAGTCCTTTGCCACGTCACTTGAATAATCAATTTCCAGTTGAGTGTTCTTCATCTTTTCCAAGATATCCTTGGATATGAAATACTGACCATCCACAAGTAGATACTCAGCAAACTTTGTAGAACTCAAATGGTAAACACCAGCAGCTGAATACAATCTCAATTGAAGACCACTGAGGTCATCTTCAAGATCCTTCCAAATAGCAGGATTCTCATCTTTTGGCCCACACATTCTCTTGAATGTGGACCACAGTTTTATTCCATTAGCTGAAGTTGGTGCTTCAGCCTCATACTTGGTCTCTAGCAACCTCCATAGGTCTACCAAGTCTTCTCTATCACAACTTGCAAACAAAGATATGAGAGTGGTAAAAGTGTGAACCTCTTTGCCATACCTGCCAATCTTCCAAAATCCACATTCATCTTCTTCATAGCTCACAATTGGATTTCTGGAATCTAGAGGCAACACTTGTACCATGTCTGAAGCTTCTAATGGTGAGAGCTTGAGGCTCCTTCTTATGACAGCTTCACTTGGAAATAATGGATCCATATCTTTGGGAAACTCAAGAGAAATTCCCTTTTTCACTGGTCTGGGAACAAACATTGCTTTTCATGAGCTCCATTTCTTCTGCAAGTTCTTCTTTTCTTTCATCAGAAAGAAGTCTAAGAGTGTTTGCTTCCTGCACTCTCACCCAAATGGGATAAGCCTTGCATTCCAACTCATCAAATGTCAATGCCCTCAATTTCTGATAAGTCCATCCTACTCCATGACATCTGAGCAACATGCAGTATAACTCCCTTCTATCCCTTTTCAACTCTGAGAGAATATTGCTTGCCTTGTGTTTCAAAATAACCTGGCAATCTTTTTGTACTCTGAGGAGAATCTCTAAACCCCATATCTGATCTGAAGTGGTCAAGTGTGGATTCTCCATACATCTTTCTTCCCAAGCATTATACATTTGAACCACCTCTGGCATATCAAAGTCAACCTGCAATTTCAATTCTCTCAATTTCTCCTTGGCCAACTCATCTCCATACTCAAGTCTTTCTGGTTCTATAATCATAACACTTGAGTCTGTGCTAGCTCCATCACTTCCTTCTTCTGAAGTAACAACAAATGGTGACTCTTTCACCTCCTTTCTGTCTTGTTCCATGATTTGTGCAGCCAATCTTCTATCAAACTCAACTTGAGCTGCATCCTTTGGAACAACCTCTTCTACCATAATACCCTTACCCTTATCTAATAGATCAATTATTGGTAAGGTAGATGGTGATACCTGTGAAGAAACCTCCTTGATGATAGATGATGACTGGGATACATCACCCTCATGTGCAGGTCTGTCAACGCCCAATTTTGCTGTGTCAGCGCCCAAAATACTCATGTCAGCGTTCAACTTCTCCTTGTCAACGCCCAAAGTTCCTGCCTCAGCGCCTTTTGCAATTTCCTCCAAGATGGCTGTAAATGATAAATTCAAGTTGGTAGGAGAGACTAAGGACGTATCAAAACCTATCTATTTCTTCAAACTTGTAAGGGCCTCAGCAACATCCAAAGATTGACCATCATGGCTGCCCTTATCACTCAGATTTATTGGATCTTCCTCCCCTTTGGAAGATTCCTCCATCCCTCTCCTTGCACTAGTAGTCTCCAAAATAACAATCCTCTCCCTCAATTGCTTGAGTTCAAGGCCTTGTGAGCTGACAACTTGTACCATGTCTGCATTTTGCTTTTGCAAGCTCATGCAGACTGTCGTCAATTCAATTAGGGTCATTGGTTCCAATCTGCCCTCCTCTAAAATGAGGATTTGACCTCCCAAGTCAGATTCATTGGGCATTGATGAGGACTTAATGATGGTGGGACTGCCTTGGCCAGCTTCTAAGCCAGAACCAATAGTCCCAGCCTCATCCATATCACCAGCCACACTTGTGGTGGTGGTTCTCTCTGCTACATGGCTAGGACCACCAGAGGAGAACACTCCAGTAGTCCTTTGGCGTTTCATCAACCTATATTCAGGGGGTGTAGAAGATGATGTGGATTGGGTGGATGTGGGTTGGTTAAGGGGTGTTTGGGTCTATGAAGTTTGTGTATCAACGTTGGAAATAGGCACATCAACGCCAACATTTAACGTGTCAGCGTTGAAGGGTTCTTGGTCAATTTGCATATGTTCAGGTGAAGGTAATGGTTCAGGTATTGGGTCAATTTGGGGTTGGGGGTCTGGTTGGGGTTGAGCTGCTGCAATGACAGCAAGCATAGCTTGGGTTAAGGGTAGGTCACGATGGGGGGGGGGGGGGGTGAGTTCATCTTTATAAAAATAGCTTTCTTTTGCACAGGGATCTCATAAAAGTCATTATGATCCCTTGTGTAGTATCCTTGAACATCAAAAACCATTTGTAAAAATCGGGGATAAGCTAAAGTCATTTTGTTCCCCTTATTTTTACACATGCCCTCAAAAATCATTTTTGAATAATTAAATTTTTGCCCAGTTGTAATACACACAATAGCACTTGCAATAGATCTATTGATCTCATTGTGTGCAGTGCATTTGGGACTCAAACATTGAAGGAGGACATGTATGAGGTACTTCCAGGCTGGGGGAAACTTCTGTTTATGATATTTGTTTAAAGTTCCTTCATCAGGAAAAGGATAACCCAAAGCCCTTAGTCCTTGTTCTATTTCACTAATGGGAAGGGTGGCTATACCATCAGCATCATCAAGATGCAAGGCTTGGCGTACCAAAGCCTTAGTAACCACCCAAGGTCTCCCATGAACAATTAAAGTCAATGTAGTCACTCTATTAACTGTTGAGGAACTGACAGTGTTCCAAAACTGTTTAATATGTGTGACCGGAATGAGTGGTGCATGAGAAAGAGCATACCTAATAGGAGATGCGTTCAAATACGCCACCATTTGTGTGTACTGGGGAAACAGAGCATCATCATCTTCAAGATACGCAATCATGTTGTGTTGGCTTCTGAACCCCAATTCCAATTCTTATGGTTTAAACTTTGGTGCCATTGTTGAAAGCTGTTAAAATTGATTAATGAAGATGAAGTTGATAAGAGAAAATTGTGTTAGACAAGAAGTATAGATACCCTGTGTAAAAATAGGAGCCAAATTTATAGGAGAAGAAAATGCATGTGATTGGCCCAAAAATAGGCAAGTATTTTCAAAAACACAATCATGAAAATATTGAAAAAGAATAATTTTATCTCATGCATTAAATGAAGTCTATCAACTCCCAAAATTACGGCCTAAAAATATGTCAAAAAGTAACAACTAGGTAGGTCCCATTGAGTGTCAACGGTCAAAAATAACCTATCAACGCCCAACGGCTATAATCTTGTCAACGTTTGCCTATAGCCATGTCAGCGTCTAAATTGGTCACAACAACGCTTGGAAAAATTCTTGTCAGCGTCCAAAAATAAAAATGTTTAAAAATGAAAAATGACCTTAACAAAGTAATTTATCCTAGAGAAGATAAACAAAAAGCTGATAATGATTATAGGGCGGCAAGCACTGTCCTGTTATGCACACTTGCTTATGCAAGATAGACATAACAGTCCTCTAGTGTCCCTTGCTAACCAAAACTCTTAACAACTAAGTTACCTTATAAAATTCCTTGTTACTCCCAGGTAAATCCCATAACAAAATTATTCCCAAGTCTCCCAACAGACCACAACCAATTCTAGGCCAAAAATGTCTTGGCAGCATGCATAGTATATCAACTTTGCATGCTACAGTGCCTCATGATTTAGTAAAACTAACTCATACTCACCTGTGGACACAATCTAGAATTGTGATAAGAGTATCATATGGATACCCAAACATCCTAAAGGTTCCTAAAACCTCCCCTTAAACTATGATACATAAGTTGCCAAAAATATGCATGAACATAAAAATTTATGTCAAGATAGGAATTGAAAATTCCAACCATCATCCATAAACAAAAACATGTCCAAATTGATTCATTCCTAGTAGCTTCAAAGATCCATAAGCAACTATGTATCCAATGGTATACTGCTAATACCACCTGCACATTTAGATTGAAAACCACAAAACTAACATTGTTGCTGACAACGCCCCGATAACACATGACAGCGTTGAGGGAAGCTTTGTCAGCGTTAGACAATTATATTACTGACAACGTTACAAAAACACTTATCAGCGTTCAAGCAACCTTTGTCAGTGTTAGAAAAATATAATGGAAAATCTAAATCTTCATAAGACCAATAACAATGCATCATCCTGTACATACTTTTACAAAAAGACTCCAAAACACATATTATGTGAGATTGATCATTCCAATACTTGTTACCAAGTATTGAAACCTCCCAGCATCAAAAGGTTTAGTTTGTAAATCTGACACATTTTCCTTAGTGTCAACCCTATTTGGTTGTATTAAACCTTTTTCAAAACAATCTCTTATAAAATGGTGTCTAATTTCTATGTGTTTAGTCTTAGAATGATGTACAGGATTCTTAATGATGCATAAGGTGATGTTATTGTCAACAAATATCTTGGTATGCATGAAATTATACCCATAATCCAACAGCTGGTTCTGAATCCACAAAACTTGTCCACAACAAGCAGCTGCAGCCACATACTCAGCTTCAGTTGTAGAATTAGCCACCACTGTTTGTTTCTTGCACTGCCAAAATATCAACCTGCTCCCAAGAAACTGACATCCACCAGTTGTGGATTTCCTATCAAATTTATCACCTCCATAGTCACTATCTGAATATGCAATCAGCTCCAATGGTGAATCCTTTGGGTACCACAAACCAAGACTAGGATAGCATCTTAGGTACCTAAAGATCCTCTTCACAGCATAAAGGTGACATTCTTTGGGAGTCACTTTATGGCGTGCACAAGCACATACAGCAAACATGATGTCAGGTCTGGAGGCTGTAAGGTACATCAATGATCCAATCATGGACCTATAGTGCCTGACATCAACATCTTTCCCATCTCCAATCTTTCCCCAAGGGTGTTCTCTATCCATAGGAGTAGTAGCCCTCTTTTCATGTGGAGAAAAGCCAAACTTCTTCAAGATCTCAGCCACATATTTATCCTGGGAGATGAAGATACCATCTTCTTTCTGCTGAACTTGTAAACCAAGAAAAAAGTTCATCTCCCCCATAGCACTCATCTTGAATTTGTCTGTCATAAGCTTGGAGAAATCCTCGCTCATCTTTGGATCAGTAGACCCAAAAATGATGTCATCAACATAGACCTGAACAAGCAACACATCCTTACCTTTCTTCTTTGTAAATAGTATCTGATCTATGGTACCCCTCTTGAATCCATTGTCCACCAAATAGGTGGAAAAAGTACCATACCATGCTCTAGGGGCTTGATGAAGGTCATACATAGCCTTTTTGACTCTATACACCTTGTCTGGATTCTCTGGATCCTCAAAACCAGGAGGCTGCATCACATATACCTCCTCAACAATAGTTCCATAGAGGAAGACACTCTTGACATCCATTTGATAGACAGTGAAGCCCATGCAGGATGCATAGGCTAGAAAGATCCTTATAGCTTCAATCCTTGCAACTGGTGCAAAGACCTCCTCATAGTCTATCCCCTCCTCTTGTGTATATCTCTGAGCCACTAACCTTGCCTTGTTTCTGACCACAATGCCTCTTTCATCTCTCTTGTTTCTTAGAACCCATCTTGTCCCTATAGGTCTGACATATCTGGGACAATCAACCAGCTCCCAAACATCCTGAATTGCAAATTGGTGAAGCTCATCCTGCATCGCTTCCACCCAACTTGGTTCTTTGAGAGCATCAAATATCTTCTTGGGTTCCTGTTGTGACAGAAAACAGGCAAACAAACATGCTTGCACAAGAGGGGTATCAATCTTCTTGTGTATATTGGCAATAAACCCACCAAGACCTTGATGAGATCTTCTAGTCTGAACTGGAGTCATAATATCACCAATGATTTGAGAAGTGGGGTGATTCTTCATAGTGGAAGTGATAACTCCTCCTTCAAAAAGTCTGGTGTCCTCAACCTCATTCTCCGTGTTGCCAATATCTTCTTCATCAGACTCTCTTTCATCAATATGAGGATGAACCTCTTCATATATATTAGAAGGTTCACCTTGTTCAAAAATGGAAGAGAAAAGATGTGCAGAAGTGTTGTCAACGCCTGAACCTTGTTTGTCAGCGCTTGGGCTAACGCTTGAACTGTTGTTGTCAACGTCTGAACCATCAACATCTGAATTGGTCTTGTCAGTGCTAGATTTGCCTTTGTCAGCGCCTGAAGGACCATGCATGTTTGTATCTGGTGGTACTTGGAGACCACCATTATCTTTACCACCAGCAGCAGCAGCAAAAGCATCTGTCCAAATGGGAATTGTAACATATTCTTGTATAGGAGATGTCTTTTCTGCTTGTGATCCAACCTTTTCATGAACCTGTGTACCTGAAACATCAACAACTTGTTCCTCCACAACATTTTAAGTTACCTTCACAATGTCTGGATTAGTGACAGGCATATAATTTAAAGTTCTAGATAAAGGTTCCAAGTCAAACAACTAATTAGGACCACTTTCAGGATCACTAGGTTTATTTTCTAAAAACCTAACATGTACTCTTTCAAGTATACGGTTTTCCTCTTTAAGATAAACCCTATATCCCTTGCTCTGCACTGAATACCCCATGAAGTAGCCTTCATCACCTTTTGCACTAAATTTCCCTAAGGCATCACTAGTATCTAAAACTACTACATGACAACCAAAAGGTCTGAGAAAACCAATATTAGGTTTTCTTCCCCAAAGTAACTCATAAGGTGTTTTGTTCTGAATTTTGTTAACCAATGCTCTATTTTGAACATAGCAAGCTGTATTAACAGCCTCAGCCCAAACGGCTATAGGAAAATGAGCATCAACCAACATTGTTCTGGTTGCTTCAATTAGGGTTCTATTTTTCCTCTCAGCAACCCTATTTTGCTGTGGGGTTCTGGAAATACTAAATTGCCTAGTAATTCCTTTCCTGGCAGAGAAATCATCTAGCTTCTTATTCCTAAATTCACCACCATTATCACTCCTAAGCATTTTAACTTCATTGCCAGATTTCTTCTCAATCTGAGTGATAAAATCAATTAGAATATCAGCTGTGTCGCTCTTCATAGCTAGAAAGAATGTCCAAGTAAACCTAGAAAAGTCATATGTGATAACAAAACAATATGACTTACCATTCAAACTTTCTATATTAGTTGGACCAAAGAGGTCCATGTGAAGCAAATGAAGAGGTCTAGAACTAGAATGCACCTGTTTGGACTTAAATGAGACCTTGTGCTGCTTGCCTTTAAGACATGCAACACAAGAGTGGTCATTGTGGAAGGCCTTCTCAGGCAAACCATCAACCAAGCCAAGTCTCACAAGCCTGTTTATATTTTTAAAATTTATGTGCCCTAGTCTCCTGTGCCACAAATTACTCTCATCTACTGAAGCTTTAGCATAAAAACAAGACATATTGTTATTCATTCTAATCCCATTCAGATTCACATTGTATATGTCTTTATGCCTAGGTGTTCTATATTCAATATATTTCTCATCAAGGATCTTATAATCCTTGCTTAACACCAAACATTCAGTATCAGTAAACATAACTTTATTTTTGTTATCACAAACTTGTGATACACTAAAAAGATTGTAATCAAGTTCTTTTACCAGAAATACGTTTTCAAAACGCAAGTTCTTGGTGAGAAGGGTTCCTTTGCCTGTGATAGTACCATATCCGCCTCCAAAGTACACCTTATCACCATCTTTAATGGGAGTGAAGTTCGTCAGATAGTCTTCCTTCCCAGTCATGTGCCTTGAGCATCCACTATCCCAATATCCATAATCATTGACCTGTTTTTGAATGCCCTGCACATAAAGAAAACAAATTAGTTTTCTTTGGGAACCCAAGCCTTAGAAGACTTGGATTCATCTGGTTGTTCATTAAGAAAAGACTTAGTTCTCATAACAACCCCATTTTCATCCTTCTTAGGATGAAATACCCAGTTAACCCTAATAGGTTTTGTAATGACCTTTGAAATGTAATTAAATCTATTGCAGGTCATTGAAATCCCATTATCATTAGGGTTTTGATCTTTCTTGGGTCTCCATGTTAAGCTTGAAGAAGCTTTGGACCCCTTACCCCGTGGTTGCAAATATTTAGGTCTGGTCACGCTTCTGTCAGCGTTGGAATTGGTCTTGTCAACGCTGAAATTACCCTTGTCAGCGTTGAACCTAGGGTTTGCTACAGAAAACCATTGCCTATTAGACCAAGTATTTGTCTTTTGAAATGGTCTTTGTCCATGAGTGTTAGACCCTCTAGTAAAGAATAGGGTAGGTCTAATCACTTGTAGACTTTGCTGCACACAAGGTTTGGGTCTGACAACGTTTGACTTCCTAACAACGTTGACTTTGTTCCTGTGAGCGCTGAATTTGTTCCTGTCAGCGCTGGCTTTGGGAGCGTTGACACACTTATATGCCAAGTGTGAAAAGCTACCACAAGTGTAACAGGCTTTTCTAGACACAACCCTAGGTCTAGAAGAGAAGAAGCTTGTTCCATCATTGCTAACTTGGCTCTTGGGTGACCTAGTATTCCTATACATCTCTGCATACTTAATGCTAGGTTTTCTATCAGTGTTGGAGCCAAGGTCAACAGCTTTACCAGTGATTGGGTTAGTAACCTTAATGGGTGTTGACTCATTAGGACTTTCACATAGCAAGCCACCCTTAACAAATAATGTAGGGTTAGATTTCTTCCATTCATTCAGGTCAGTCAACTTTTGTTGATACTCTTCAACTGGAGTGACAACTCTTGGTGGAGGAATAAATTCCTCCTCTTGGAGTTCTGGCAAACCAGTCCAAGATAGGTCCTTTTGTTGGACACCATAGAAGTCACCAGCTGGTGGTGGAATCACATAGTAGTCTTTCATGCCAATCCTAGTCATGTCCTTAGGATCCCTTTGTTTACCCACACAGTCTCCTAGGGTTTGAGTGGCTCTATCAAATCTTTGAATTTTAAGGCTAACATTGTCTTTATTCCTAATGGCCTCATCTAATTTAGCCTGTAACTCACCATTTACCCTTTCCATGATGTTTCTAATATCCATACTAGCATTTAACTCATGTTTTAAGATATTTATTTTATCTTTTAAGTCAAATTCCATTTTCTTGTATTCAGAAACTGTCTTCTCAGTTTGAGTGAGAGCTAGTTGGTAATTAGACAGTTTGTACTTTTCAGTACTCACATCACTTAATAATCTTAACACCTCTTTGTTAAGTTTCTCAGTGTTTAACCTACAACCTTTACTACAAAAAGCATCATTGTATACCTCATTATCAGATGAAGAGGAGGAGTGTGCCATGAGAGCATATTCAACATGCTCTTCTTCTTCAACCTCAGCAACTAAAGCTCTATCCTCTTCCACATTCTTAGTCAGATAACTCCAATCCCATCCCATACCATCAATTCCTTGAACTGCAACCATGGCTTTAGGATCCTGAGCTTTAACAACTTGACTTGAGGGTTTACCAGCATCAGATCTTCTAGGAGATCTGCATTCCCTCATGAAGTGCCCCATACGATGACAGTTGTAGCATTCAACTTTGGATTTATCAAATCCAGCTGTGTCTTTTGCATTGAAGGTCATCTTCTTCTTAAACCTTCTGTTCCACCTGTTTCTCTTATACTAGCAAGAGCCATGTTCCACTTAATGTCCATCTCTTCCAAGTGCTCATCACTTATCTGCTCAAGGTCCTCATATGTAATCACTGAACCATTGGGCAAAGAAGCAATATAAGCACATACAGTATCCAAATCCAAACCAACAGGTTTAACTCTTGGGGAGTCACTTGTGAATGTGTCAGCGTCTGAGAAGGAGACGTTGACAGGACTTGTTCCAGCGCTGACACATGATGATCCAGTAACTGGATGCATGTAAGAGTCCTTCTGATTGAATTGGCCTTCACTATGAGAGAAGAAGGCCATGTTACTGTTGGTATACTTGCTTCCATGCTCTAAAAGAGTTTCATCTTCCAACAGCCTTAGTTTGTTGTAGATGTCATCAAACGTGGAACTTTTGTAGGTATTATTGGCAAGAATGGATCTTGCCTCAATCTTCCACGCCTCACCAAGACTTTTAAGAAAGGTAGCATTAATGTCAATTGTGTTGGTAAGTAACTAAGTTTTACACAATAAACTAACTACGAGCTAATCACATTTAATAATATTGTTGGAGTGACCGATACTTCTAATATATGTTAAAAAACGTATTTCCAACAATCTCTCCCTAAAGGAGGTCACTCCAAATTACAAAGTTCTAAACCTAGCATACTATACTAAGTCTTCGTTCTTGAGCTTGTAGTCGTTTCTCTTTTCTTCTTTTCTTTTTCTTCTTGTGAATATGTTGCAATAATCTTTGGGCTTTGGCTTGAAGCATGTTCTTTTCTCTTTGAATTGTCATGTAGCTTGAGATCATCTTCACGTGCAGTCTTTGCCTTCTTGTGATATCTAGCCTCCCTGTGACTTCATGTCCCACACACTTACACTTTTGTTGAATTCTTGAAAGTTTCAGAGTTTGTTACAGCGGAAGACTTTATGTTGAACTTTCTTGTATTTTGCTGAAATATTGATGCAGAAAAATAAGCATATGAGGTCGACTTCGTCTGGTACACCGCAACGCCACCGTCTTCAAATTCAGTAACATAATAAGACGCGAATAAAATGGCTTTGACATTTTATTCTGATTCGGTAGCGTTTTACCTCCGGTCGGTGAAGACCTTTGGACAATATTGAATATCGTACTTGTGACAGGTAGCTCTAATTAAAGATCTCTTTAACAATATTTCGCGGGTAAACCCGTTCTCTTTATTCGACCGTACAAAGCTGACTGCGAACATAAAGAGTAAACCATTTGGATAAATTATCTTAATGGTTGAAGCAGTCAATTCATGAACTTGGAACAAGTGAATTTCAATTAAGATTTTCACCATCGTTGCTTTCCAGTTGTCACGAGCTTGATTCTAATAGAATCTTGCTTGTCACCTACCATTGTGTTGTTTAATGTTTACAATGGAAGGATTTCCACTCATTACTGTGAACACTAAAGAGTGCCACTCTGAGTCTTCTGGCAAGATCACTTGGATAATGCGTAGAGGCCCTAGGATAAGTTTGAATTCAATTAAGAATCAAACCATTGTTTCTTTCCAGTTATCACAAGATTAGTTCTTAAAGAACCGCACGTGTCACCTACCATGAGCTTGTTTGATGTTGGCTTAAGCAGTATTTCCATATTCATTGTAATACTTTTGTATCACACAGATGTTCTGGCAATATTACATCAATATTGCGTAAGACTCATAAAAATCTTTCTTGTTTTGAAAAGTATCCTAATGAGACTCTTGATGATCTTGTGGCTCTAGACTCAATAGTGCATTTTGATTTAGTGAGCGGAGGCTGGAGAGGATTGTCACCTTTTCAATATCAATTTATTCGGATTGAATAAACCGATAGATAACGCGTTGAACTCCGTAGAATTAAAACAAATATCTTTTGAGAGATATTTGAGTTAGCTAGGAGGGGTTGTGCATCGCATCACTAGGTCCATGATACTTTATCGTCTTCAAAATGTGTTGACCCGGTTTCTGCCTAAGTTTTAAGGAGAGATTTTTTCTTTACACCCTTTATCTTTACATTTGTTTTTCATTCTTCAACCCCTTCAATGCTTACCAATACATCATCACTAGCACCTTGTTGTGATTGTTCCAGTGTTAGCATCAGTACTTGGTCGGCATTCTGCTACGTTCATAATCCATTCCCCATCTTTCCTAAGGACTACTATTTTCTAACTATGGAATTGTCCTTGGGAAGATTCCTCCCGTTCTGGAAGAATCATTGGACTAATACCTAATCCTACCACCCTTTTGTCACCACAACCGTCGTGAGTTAAGTGTGTTTTGGGTAAGTATTTGTCACCATGAAAATTCCTTAAAATCACTGAAGTACTTGTGATATAAATATCAAGAGCTTTAGTTACTTCAGTGTTTTTGATATCAAAATGCTCCCCCTTAACATGTGCAAAAGACATATCAAGTTGGATTTTCCATTAAGTCTTTTTCATTTTTAGCCACATATTTTTACAAGTCTCCTAAATCTCATTTTCTCCCCTTATCAAAATGTTAATCATTAATATTTTGGATAATAATGGATTAACCAGTCTATTGGGTAAAAAAATAAATTCGTCTGTTGGCCATAGAACATATTAATGCTCCCCCTCAAATTAATGAGGGTTAGTTGTAGTGCTTGAGTATGATATATTTTGAAAGATTTAGAATCTCGTGAGAAATTCTTGAAAGAATATCATACTTTTACACTACAGCAAGCCACAAAAAGCCTAATATTCATAGTATATACATATTCACAAGTAAAGTATGAAGTTGACCTGATAGTATGACCCACATTAAGTAGATCGGTCTATTAGCTTGTGGTGAGCTCCATACGGTCTGCCACCCATGAATCGTTCTAAGCTTCTCATTAAACGTCTTTCCCTCATATTTTCTTCAATTTTCTTGATCATGTAGTTGGCACTTTTTATGTATCCTTCGTGCCACACTACTTTTACCTCGAGAAGCTTCTTGGTGACGTTGAGATGCAACAATTTGTCCCGTACTTGTTGAAGAGTACCGTCACTAAACTTGTGAAGTTCCGCGACTCTCATGAATTTCTTCTGTCCGGATCCATTTAAGTAGAAAGTACCTAGAACTGGGTTTGTTGTACTTGTGCAGGGACATTTGTTGCGATGCTGATAAGGAACATCAGTGTATGGAGGAGTGAGATTCAGCTTCTTTTGATAGCTTTCCACGCCAAGTTGCAAGTCTTCAAATCTCTTCTTAATCACAATCTGACGTGTGTATATACGAAGAGCTGAGTTCAAAGCAATGACTTCTTCAGAGTCTAAATGTGTGAGTTTTTGTTGAGTTATCAGAAGTAACATGTCTTCAAAGTCTTCAAGACGAAGAACTGAGAAATCTCCTTAGTTGATGGTGTAGATTTTGTTGTCATCTCTTTTGATTTTGATCTCTGACAAATGATGATAACCGACCTTGGGTTGAATCCTTGCTCCTAGAATACTTTTGATGCGGGGCTGAGAGACGACTTGAGGACCTGATTTGAACCCACATGCATAGCTGTAAGCTCTTCGGACGGTTTCTCCCCAATGTGATGCACCCAATTCGGCATAGTGATCATATTTAGGAACAATTTGCTCTATCTAGAGACGATCAACTTTTTCCTCAATCCGCGGTATTGACCCCCAATTTGTAGCTTTGACTAAGGTTAATGATCTTGCATATTTGTTTGCTCCCTTGATCAAATAGTCGAGGTCACGGCTTACAAAGAAGTCAAGTGTGATTTGAGCGTTACCTTCTGCTGTCGGGAGAGGAGCCCTTGTACGTTTGTGAAGACATTTTTCTGAGGAGTGTTCATTGCTTTCAAAACCTCATTAGCATTGTACTCATATTCCAATCTGCTGATCTGGGATTTGGCAAGTAAGTTGGGAGTTTTGAGTGCTCTCACAACCATAGTAGGGGTTATGTTCTCAGTCCCATAGTTATAGACCAAGTATCCAGAGAAGTCGATGGGATTGTTGAGGAGTTAGGAGAAATCACGTGCATCATCTTTAGTGAATGGACGAATAGCAGCAGCTTCCGTGACCCAAGGTTGCTCGGGTGCATTTTCATCTACATTGATTGTATCACCTACACCGGATCACTTGATTCTAGAATGTTGGGAACTTGTTCAGTGTCTGGAATATCCGGTAGTGGTTCAGATTCTGGAATATCATGTACTGGTTGAGTTTCTGGAATAACCGGTACTAGTTCATATTCTAGAATATCAGATACTTGTTGAGTTTCTGGAATCTCCAGTACTGGTTCGAGAACTTCTAGTACTGGCTGATTGGAAACTCAGTTCCATTATCAGTACGGATTCGGCGAACAGTAGCATTGAGAGGCACTTGGATCATATTGAGAAATTTAATAATATAAGTTGGTGTCTGATCCTTAGATGAACTTTACCCATGTAAACCTTGAAAAATCATCCATAATGACGAGGACGTATTTTCTACCGCTCACGCTTGTTGTACGCATTGGCCCGCAAAGATCCATGTGCAAAAGATACAATTTTTCTTGATGGGTGTTTTCAGCTTTAGGTTTGTAAGATTTCTTGGTGCTTTTCCCCAATGAACTCGCAGAACATAAATGATCCTTGTTAAATTTGAGCTTTGGAAGACCACGAACAAGTTCGTTTTTAGCCAGATGGTTAATATCATCAAAGTTAAGATGAGATAAACATTGATGCCATAAACATGACTTAGTCTTAGATGCTTTGGAGAGAAGACACACGGGAGAAGCGGCCATCATGTTTTGAATAGAAAACGTGTAGAGATTATCCACTCGAGAACCTTTTAACAAATTGTTTCCTACTAGACCACGAATGAAGCAAGTATGTTGTAGAAAAGCAACCTCAAGGGTGGAATCACAAAATTGTCCTACTGAGAATAAATTATGACCGAGTCCTTCCACATAATACACCCTTGAAATCGTAACATTCCCGATCTGATATTCACCATAAACCATGATCTTTGCAATATGGTCATTACCATATTTAACCGTGCCTAGAAACTTGTTGACGAAATTTTTGAGCATCGAGCGATCTCCGGTCATGTGCTTGGAGCACCCAGAGTCCAAGTACCAGAGGATGATTTGGACTACCTGAAAATATCACCAGTCAAAGACGATGTATCGGAATCTAGTTGTTCCTCTGTGTTAGCAGGTACATATACATTTATCTTAGATTTGCTAGCATAAGGTTTCTTAGATTTCCATAATTTCTTCTGAGTTGTCGGCTTAAATTCTACTTTTCTAAGATCCTGAGGTACTTCTTCACTAGTAGGCACAATAGTGGAGGCAGACCTAGTTAAAGGGTGCTTTTTCCATTTTTTTAGTGATACTGTTCCTATTTAAAGGACGTTGAGACATAACTTCAGTGGATGTGATCCTATTTAAAGGGCACTTAGTTCCATTTGCAGTAAAGGTCCTACTAGTGGGTTGCCATTTCCATCCAACATGGGTGAATTTCTTCTCCGTTGGTTTCCATTCAAGGTTGTTCCTAATGGCATACATTTCATTAACATGGTCAACAAGGCATAAATCATGACGCTAAGAAAACATGCATTCATTACAATTCCAACATCTCAAATTAGAATTCACATTATGCTTAAGTTGCTGCACAACCGCTGAGCGGTTTGTCTTAGCTACATGATTCTTTTTATTCAAATCTGAAATAACATTCCTAGGGTGAACTTCTACTTTCTTCTTCGTAGTTTTACTAGTGGAAGGCTTGATCCTATCTTTCTTGTCTTGAGATCCTTTAGCCTTAGTAGAGACAATTACTCCTATAGAAGGCACATAAACATTAGTGATAGATTGTGATTTATCCTTGTTGGGTGTACCTAAGGTAGGTTTAGCTCCTGGGGTTTTGTTGAATGGAGTAATGGCAATGGGTTGTTTTTTGAGTGGTGTAGATATCGGTTGACCAATATATTCTAAGTTAGCCAAACAATCTTGAATTCGATCCACATACATACAAAGCTCATACAGTGGGTGACTCGATAGATCTAGTGTATGCATGTCATTAATGACCTCCCTAGCGAGCTCAACATGTTCTAAGGCATTCTTCATATAACTTGCAAACTTGGTTGGGCTATGCTTAAATTTGGGTCCCGATAAAGGATACGTGGGTTGGGTTTGGGAGCACTAGAGGACGGTGCAGAGATTGTAGTTGAATTATCAACAACTTCTTGTCCTTTGAGTTGAAGTGTTTCCTTTAACTCAGCTAAAGCCACGTTTTTGTCTATGAGTTGAATATTTAAGTCAGAGATTTCCTCAGACTTTTGGTTCAGTTGGTCAACAAGTGACTTTTGTTGTGCCGCATTAAAAGCGAAGCGTTCTTCTAGTGAACCATAAAGTTGTGAAAATCCATGCTTTGCTCGTTTAAGCTCCCCTAGAATATAGATGATTCTATTTTCTAAGGCATGGTTTTTATTCTCTCTAGCCTCTAGTTCCAGTTTCTCTACTAATAACTGTCTCTTAAGTCTCAAAATTTCTTCCTCTAATGCCTGAACCACCTGAATCATCTTGTCACTTGTCCCAACGTTGTTTTCACAATCATTCGCTATTAAAAGAGTTTCATTTTTAGATTGTTGTTCGATTTCATGAGATATACAATGGTGTTGAAGCTCGTCAAAATTTTTTGAAAGTGATTTATAAGAATCTTGAAGCTTTAAAAATTCAACGTTAGATTCGTGACAAGAATGATTATCTACATCATGTATAGTCTCAACAATATTCACAGAGAGATCATGCATATCATCACATTTACGCACAACAGATGTAACCTCATTAGCACGATTAATAGTCAGCACGGTAATTACATCGAGAGACACCACTTGTTCCAAGAATTGGTCATATTCAGACAAAATCTTTTATTTTTCAATTAAATGTAGCTCATAAGCATCATCCATTTCATGGAAAACTTTTTGAACTTCTTTCATTTTAAAATTTAGATTTTCACCGAGAGATATAAAACCGTCTTTAAGATTCTCTACAAACGGAATGATCTTATTCTCAAACACCATTTCGTGTGTTCGAAAGCGTTCGTCAGTTTGAGCCATTGGAGTCGTACATTCCTTAATGACCTTGTCAAAACTAGCAAAGTATCGTTGAATCTCTTTCAAGCTTAACATACTGTACTTACCGGTGGAAGAACCTTTGGTATTTCCTTAGGTTCATCCGTGTTGACAAGTGTAGGAAATGTACTAGGGTTTTATTTGGTGGAAACGTAAGTTGGTGTATCGATAAATTCCCTTTGTATGTTAAAGCGAATTCTAAAATCCGTCTTTGCATATTCCTGGTTAAGTTTATCATAATCAAGCTTAGGATGTTTCAAAAGCATTTGTGACCGATCCTCTTCAGCAAGTGATAGATACTCGGGATCATCCAGAATCACAATCGGATCTAATACCTTTCCTAATCTGGTTGCATCGTAAAGTCTTGGGTTGCGGATAAGAGCTTGCTTTGCATACTCCGGGTTAGGTGAAAGGTCTTGTAGACGCGATAAGTTAAATTCCTTAAAAGATTAATCAAATAAATGTACTAAGTGTGAGGCAGAATATTGTTTCAAAAGCAAATTATCAATCTTTTTAATTTGATGAGACACATTAATTTCCGCTTCAACCTTTTTAGACTCGAGAATTTCGAAATCCGTTTTAAGTTTTTGAAAATTAGTGACGACTGACTATTTTTCTTTAATTCCTTTTGAAAGATTTGCTCTTATATATTTAATCTCTTGTAAATGATCCATTTGAATTTTTCTAAACCCATCAAATTTGGAATTGGTTAGACTATGGGTCGAAGGAGTTAACTCCAAGGTTTGAACATTTTCCTTGTACAAAGAAAGCTCAGCAGATAAGGTCTGGTTAACACTTAGGATTTCAAGGACCGCAATATTCATTTGGCCAAGTATATTTGCCGAAACCATAACCAAATCTTGTTGAGCAGGGGAATCCATATGCGAAATAGCTCCCGGTTGTATTTCACTCAAAGTCTGGGGACTTGCAGTGATATTTCTATCATTTTTTGTCTCCTTATTTGACTTAGTCACCACCGGAGGCTTTTTCGAATACTTAGACTCTTGCCCAACTTGATGTGGTGGAATACTAGTATCAGTGGGAACACTTGGTACCTCAAATAGTTGATCGGACCCATTGACTGAGAGATTTGCCATAAGAGCTGCTTTGGCGGTGTTGAAGTCATCATAGTCCGAATCGTATGCATCACGATCATCTGCTTGATAAGCTGCATTATGAGTTAAAGCTGTTGTTTGTCCTTCATTATCCGTAACTCCTGGATCAGCGAGAAACGATAACTCCTCTTCATCTAACTCACGGCCATTTTCTTGAGCATTGACCAACATCACCTTATCCTGAAACCATGAAGCATCCCTTTTCCTTTTAGGTTGCTTACACTCCCTAGACATATGTCCCTCCCCCTTGCATTTGTAACATGTGATCATCTTCAACTTGCCAGTAGTGTTTTCCCTTGGAACAGTGCTGTAAGTTCTTGTACCGGCGTTGGAAGTACTTGGTCTCCCCTGAATAGGTTGAACCATGACCCTGCCATCTTGAACGGTTGCTCGTTGACGAGAGTTGGAAGAAGTCCTCAACTAATTGTTGGTGGTAGGAAGTCCTCAATATCCTCTTTTGTTCAACGTTTGAGTGATATAGGCAGACATGGCAGCTAACACTTTAGTAGGATTATCACCTTGTTTGAATTCGGGAATTAGGACCTCATCATCACAATACAGAACTGGTGTTGGTGAAGCTTTATAAACACTTGAAGGAGGACTGACATGTTGTGAGTAGGTGGATTGAAGAACTTCAGGTTGCTGGTGTGTGATAGCATGAGCTGTAGGTGGTTGGTAAGAAGAGTATAGTTGATGAGCATAAGGTGATAGATGTGAGTCTCTTTGTGATGATGGTGCTGGTAGTTGATATTGTTGATGTGAAGTAGGTGGTTGTGGTAACATCGAGTATTGTAGATAGCTTGGGGTTTGATAGGCAGACTGGTGATAAGAGTGTTGTCCCATAGCATAATGAGTGTTGTTATATGACGACATTTGATGATTTGCCAATAATGCCAATGGTTCAGGATAAGATCCTTGAGACATACGTTTCATAAGCACATGCTTCTCGTGTTGTTGCAAGAAAACATAAAGTTGATCTAGATTTAACTTGTGCAAATCCCTTACCAATTTAACATCAGTGACATAGTGGCTCCACTCTAGAGGCAACGTATTCAGAAACTTGGTATTCATCTGAAATTGACCAATCGTTAGATTATAAGTGTTCAAATCATTCATCAATGTAGTGAATCGCCAATAGTAGTCATGAAGAGTTTCCCCTGAAGTGTAAGTGAACCTATCAAACAGATCATAAAGTTGACACTCTCGTTCCTGCTTAGAGAGTGAAGTCCCTTGTAGCAAAACCGTCGAACGATCCCGTAGTTCCTTTGCTATCTTGTGTTGACTTACCATTTGATAAATATCGAGTGGAAGAGCTTGAAGAATAGTCTGAACAGCCTTTTCATCTGCATCGACAATTAGTTGGTTGGCAGGCGTTAACTCAGAAAATTCCCTTGGTCGAGTCACATTATCTACAGTAATTGTACCCTAATTAAGTGGGCCTTGCTCAATAGATTTTATCATAAGCCTCCCTCTGGGTATTCCAATAATATATGACTTCATGCAACCCTGCCATGCTTCAAATAGTTCTTTGATAAGCAATGGTGGACGGGTATCGATACCTGATATGATAGATAGATCAGTAAGCGATGTCATTGTAGGCATGAATGAATGAGGATTCATTTTTGATCACTTAAAGAAATATTATCTTTTGATCGACCAATGAAATAAAGTTGTGAAATTTGTTTTGTGTTGATGTAGAATTTTTCCAAATTACAAAGTTTAAATCTTGAATATCTTGAATATCCACCAAGGAATAATTTCGGAATGAATCTTCTTGATGATTTTAGAATGCTCTTGTTTAAATCCAAAAATTCGGAATGTGTATTTTCTCCAAATCCGAATATGATCTCTTAGAGTTCAAAAATTCGGAATACTTCTTCATAAATTCGGAATCCCAAAATGCTTAGGATTTCGAAATATATTACTTAAAATTCCGGAATATATTGTGCTAAATCCGGAATAAAAAGAATTTTGAATCTACAACCAGTTGTAGATTTTGGAATATTCGAAATACCAACAGATTCGGAATATGTACTCACCAGATTCTGAAATCTATGATTTCAGAATAAATGAAACAACAGATTCAGAATACCAAGTTGTGAAGATGTAAATCCGGAATATTAAACACCAGATTTCGAAAACTTTGATTTCGGAATAACTTAGGATGTGAATTCGGAATATGAAACACACCACAAATCCGGACTCTAAAACAAATGGAGTCCGGAATATGTGATCTTGAAACAAATTCGGAATACTCAATCCGCACCAAATTTCAGAATATTTGATTCTGACACAAATTCAGAATAAGATAAATCCGGAATATACCCAATATTCCGAAATTAAGCTAATAACAATCCAAGAACTTATTATTTCGTGTTTTTACCCAAGAATCAAGCCAAAAATTCCAACTTTTACGTGTATATCACCAATATGAATATCACAAATCCCTACCACAACGATGTAGGTGATTTGTAAGAAATATTTAAGGTGAAAAACACAAAAAAATTTAAACCACTGGTAAATCTTGAATAAAAGATCACAAAACCAAAACTAACACAACAAAAACCTTATTTCACCCCATGGCTCTTGATACCAATTGTAGAATAGTAATAATCTATGATCTAACAAGTGTGGTTGTTGTTTATAGAGACAGAAACTAGAGAGAGAAAGTGAGAGAAAACTATGTGTTATTATGAAAATAAATAAAAACAACCAACCCCTTTCCATAAAGGAAATGAGTTTATATACCCAAGCCCGGGTGGGCTTGGGCCTACAACCCATGGATAAGCCCATGGGTTGGTAAGTAACTAAGTTTTACACAATAAACTAACTACGATTTAATCACGTTTAATAATATTGTTGGAGTGACCGATACTTCTAAGATACGTAAAAAATGTATTTCCAACAAAGGAGACTCTCCCTGGTGTGAAACATGGTTTTGCTATTGTTTCCAAAGAAGAATCTCATAATGGAAATAAGAAGTTCGACAACAAGAAACTTAATAATTCTTGTAATATCAACAGAGGTCATAACCCTATTTTGATTTGCATAAACTGTGGGCAGGTTAGGCATACTGTTGATAGATTTTTGACCTATTTGGATAACCTCTTAGGTATGATAAGAATATTGCACCTAAGCCAAATGAATTTAAAATATATAATGCTAATGCTGCTTCCACTTTTAGTGAGAATGCTACACAATTTTCTTTCACTAATCAAGAATTGATGAAGTTGACGAGTCTCATCAATGATGTACCTATTGAGAATATGTAGGATAATATGGCATATAGGTGTAGTTTCATGAACAATAATGTGTTTTTGTTATAAACTTTAATTTTGTTTTACGACACTAATGTTGTTTTTATGTAAAATCACTATGGAATGGATTATGGATTTTGGTGCTAACCGACACACTGCTATTTCTATTAAAAATATATTTGGAGTTATTGACATATCAGCTCTTAATTTGGATGTGGGACATCTGAATGAAACTCTCAAAAACAAAATATGTTGAAAATCGAAAACTGTATGAGAAAATTATCTTGTTTGATGTGTTGATTAGCCCGAAATACTGTGTTAATCTTCTGTCTGTCAAAAAACTGATTAAAGGTAATAGAATGTTTGTTAGATTTATAAAATAAAAGGTTACATGCAAGATTTGAAACACAATAAAGTTAAAAGTTATAGGACTTGTAGTGAAAATGGTAGCCTATAATTGTTTCACGCACCTTGTTCCTTAAATTTTATGTATTAAACCTGAAAGGATTTTAAAAATATAACAAGTTTTTGTATACCATAGGGACCATTCTTGTAAATATTTACCTTTTTAGTTGTAACCAATGGTTTAGTTTGTGTTTGTATATGTTTCTTATTTACAAGGACTAAAGTTCTCATTTGTCACTTCACTTCGAGCCTATAAAGTTTGAGCTCCAAATTATGGTTCTCGTCTCATTCATTTGTCTCTCACATGCTAACTCTCTCTATAATTTGAGTTGTTTCATATTGATAAAATCAATCATATTAATCTATCTGTTTGATTTTCGTATTCAATTGTATATGATTGATCATTCTATTTTATCAACTCTTTTTTTTAGTGTAAAATGTTGATCCTATAAGTGAATTGTGAGGTAGTTGGTGTAACACCCTAAAATCGGATATTAAGCGTTTATTTACAATAATGCCATTGGATGAGTTTGAATATGACTTTATAAGTTTGGAGGTATTATATGATTGGCAAGTCAACCCCGTTGGTTAAATTAATAGTCAAGTATATGTAAAATGACTTTAAAATATTAACGAGTTAGAAGTATGAGAAATGAAGAGTTAAAGGATTGAAGTTATCAAGTTATAATAAAGCTGTAAGTTAGTGTGGCTAAAACATAAAGATCAGTACTTAAGTGGTCAGAGTTGCCAAATTGCAAACCTCCACCTGGCTAAATATATCACATACATATCTTAGTAATTCTCTCATATTCTAGAGAGTGGTGTGTATCGTGAGTTTTCCATGGAGAGGGAAAAACAAGATCATTATTGATGATCATAGGATGGAGAATTAAGTGTGTTATACAATCATATCTTCTTATCAAGTGTCTCATTGTGTAAGTAACCTCTAATTAAATACATTGATGATTTAGGGAATTAGGGTTCTTAAAGTAAATTGGAAGATTATGGGTAAAGCAAGAATTAAGATGTTAATAATGAGGTTAAGTTTAATTAATGATTTAAGAGAAATTAGTAATTAAAGGTATCATTATATGATCAAAGTATGATCATATGATGTTAACATTAGTACAGAAACAGGGTTTTGTCACACATCCTGATTTTTGAACAGACATACCATGAGATATTTGTGTGACTAAAGTGACCAGAATAAAATACACAACCACACTCAGCCACACTTGAACTCCGTATGTGTGGCCATTTCGATTTTTCGCTGTCACGCATTTGAATATTTATGTGACTAGAGGCAAGTGTTAATTTTTTGATGATTATTTAGCCACGCACAGTTTGGGACGTGTGACAGAATAAAATAAGCTTTAACTATTTGTCACACTATACACATACATATGTGATAATTATTTGTCACACACTTGAACAATGTGACCATATCTCATGTATTGTCACATGAGTTAATTGTGTATGTGGCTAAATCATATAGCCACGTTTGTCACACATTATTTAAACGTGACTACTATTTTTTGCTGAATACTTTGCCACATATGAATTTGTAGTGTGTGACAACTGAAAATTAAGTTTGAAGCGTTAATCACGATATAACTATAAGAGTGACAAATACTTGACCAAGAGTCATATCTAGTCACACTAAACCGTCGCACGATCATGTGACTAAATGCTTTACAATAGTCACACAATTTCACAAATGTGTATCTAAATGATATTTATGGCCATATTATAATGTGATTATGTATGGCAATACATTCAAATAGTCACATGTGACTATTATTGAGAGCCAAATGTGGTTTCAACCTTGATATAAGTCACATTGAGTGTTTATGTGGCTAAATTCTTGATGCTATATATATGGTCACATGAAGTGTATGCTTATGTGGCTAAATCAAAGGGTTATGTTTTGTCACACATTATTTAAGTTTAGCCAAAATCATGTACATGTGGTCACGTAAGGTAACATGTGTGTCTAAAATTTATTGTGTGTTAGTTTGGCAAAAGTTAATGTGTATAGTCACATTAAACCTTTGCACGATCATGTGACTACATGATTTATAATCACAATTGTGTATCTAAATGATGTTTATGGGCACTTTATAATGTGATTATATGTGACCAGTACATTCAAAATAGTCACATTGTAAAATATTCATCTGACTATTATTTAGAAGAAAATGTAATCTCATTTTAAATTTTAAATTCATGTTTTGTCACACATTATACAAGTGTAGCAAAACTTCTATAAATATGGTCACATTTTTAATAACTTGTGTAATTTTGAAGGGTTAGATATGAAATTTTATAGTCTTAGTTTGACTATAATCTGATATTCTCTATGATGAATTGAGTTCAGACTATTTGCTATAATGGTATACGACTCTTCATTTTCTCCATTAAGTTTATTGGGATTGTTACAAGTGTATAAATACCCGTATGATATCACAATCGATATCACCAAACACGTATCTATCGTCTTCTTCCCCAACAAGCCTTTATTTTCACTTTATTTAAATCATAAACACTTATTTGATCATCATCCATTGCAGATTCATGTGAAAGTTCGAATGTCAAGCCAACTTCCATTTTGGATGAGATCTTTGAGTTAACTGGTGAGGAAATGATACCCAAGGTGATGAAGGTTTACTTTAAGCAATAGAGTGCTGAGGAGAAGAAGTTTACAAACAACATACGTGGAAAGATGATGGAGGTGAAGGATCATCTCAAAAGGGTGCGTTGAGCGATTAGTGAGATGAAGAGTCTGGATGATGAATCTGCTTGGTTTGATTCTATTGAATGTTTTAATGAATCAAATAAGAGGTTGAAGCGTAATTTGTCTCTTTTGACCCATATTCTGGAACAAAATGTCGAGGATCTGAAAGTTCATTCCATAAGAATGGAACTGGTTGACAAAGAAGCTGTTTGATGGGTTTGAGGTTTTGTGCACATGTTTTTTCCGGATCAAGATGCAGGTTGGGTATGTGGCGCATACTAATTTGCCCAGCTTTATTTTGTTAATCTTGCTATTAATGTCAATATATGCATATTTTGTGCAAATGAAAATGTAATGCATATTGCTATATGATATGGAATGGAAATATATTTATTCTGGTTATCATAAACTGTTCTTCATCTTAAGTTGTTCTTTCACATATAGTTATGCATAAACTTATAGAATAGTTATCTAAGAGCAACTTGTTGATAAAAAAGTTGGATGATCCTAGCTTGACCCGAATTAGGCTTAATTCGGGTGCTTGGGTTCTGGCTCCTGCACCAAGTGAACTTCGTTTGAGATCCTGCACACTAAAAGTAGCACGCTGTTAGGCTTACCGTGGGAATGTATCCCATGATTAGACTCTAGCGTGAGAGTAAGTAATCGATTTAGGGTTAGTAATCGGATGAGATGTGAGAGTGAAGAATATCATACCTTTGTGGAACCCTTAGGGGTTCCTTATATAGGCGGTAAAACCCTAGTGGGATTTTACCGAAGCTTCGACCTTAAGCAAAGGATAAGTACCATAATTAGCTTGATTGTTATCTTCTAATTATGGTTAGTGTATATCCTCTACTTTAAGGTAAATCACAATCCTATTTAGGTTATGATCCTGTCTAACCCTGTACCGGCTGTGCCAGGCCGTGGGCCGCACATATCCTATGCGACAATGTTCATTCGAAGCCCATAAGCTCAAATAACATTAATCTAACCCATTCGTGATGGGCCGGATACGGGTAGTACCCGTGGGCCGGGTTCATGACCCAGTTGGGGACTATACGCCATCACTTATTATAAAAACAAGCTTTAAACAAGGATTTGAGACATCAAGCTATAAAACTCTTGAAACCCCTTAAAACTTTGTACTAAACTACATGTTATGACATCAGAAGGGTTGAAAGTTTTGAAAACTACTAAAACATATTGCATTACATGTGGCTGCAACTTAACAAACACCAATTTGAACACTCTATTTGAAAACAAACTTCACAAGTTTGACAGAATTCACTATGACAGATTATGAAAACTTATATAGAACTTGCAGACACAAAATTTAGACTCAAAATACTATGAAATATTTCACTAGCTAAAAACATATGCTTATTAAAATTAAACTATAAAATTCAAGCTATTAATCTACTTTGCTAATGAATATCAAAAGAAATACGGACAATGACAGTTGTAACTAAATTACACAATCATTTTAATTTGTTATGATTTTATTTCACTAAACTTAACAAATTCAAAGCTTAGACTATGAAAACTACTATTTAGACTAACTATAGCTTATGTAGACAAACTACAAGATCTAACAAGCATAAAATCAACATTGAGATTTTAAAATTAGTAGTCCCAAACACTCCTTTATTTAGACAGTTTCATATGAAAAATCTTTTCTAGTATTTATCATTGCTTGAAAACTTAAAACAGATAGTGACAACTTATATTGAAAGTTAAATAAGCAATATGAACATATTTATAAGCTGTTCTCCTGAGCTTATACAATAATATTTTGTAAGTATCTATATGAACATGACATAACTGAAATCTATACTAAAATAGGAGTGAAACTATAAAGCTTATAGATTAAGCTAGAATGTTGTATATAAGTAAATAGAACAACTAATAACACTCAATAGACACAAGATATAAGCTATAATCTAATATTTAAATTTTGAAGTGAAAAAGTAAAAGAGATAGTGTACATTTGATCCTTTGCTCAAAACACTTCTAAATTTCCATTAAACTAATAAAACAAACTAAATTAAGATATGAGAAGCTTATTTGAGGTTATAGCAGCTCATTAGACAAAAATAGTTCATTATGAGCTTTTGCAACCCTATGAATAATTTTAAAAGACTAAATTGCATAAATGCATAATTAAAAGAACAACTGAAGCTTATAAGTAAAATTTAACTAATATAAAAGAGATTACAATTGTATTTGCAGCAAACAAAAGGTTAAATAGGTTCTACAAACAAACATAAATATTCAAACAATTACTAGAATTCGAATATTCCTATTATCTAAAAGAATGAGTTAAATACGATAAATGGTAGAGTGTGACATGCTTCACTTGGATTTTCAAATAACAACACCTTCACAGTCGGTTCGATAGTAGTCATTGTGTGATTCCTTACCCACGTCACATTCATCTACATGTGGCAATATGTTATCATTATACTGGTGAATGACTGTACTAAATTCCTCATCGACTTCGTCATATATGTCTTTGTAATTATGCGTAGGTATCTTAAAGACAATAAACAAAAAATATTTAAACTTGTCTTAAACATAAAACACTTGTCGTGCTTGTGAGGCTACTATAAATGGATCACCCTTGTGGCCTAAACTATTGAGCTCTACTAATGTATAACCAAGAAGTTTATCGCGTCTGACCGCACCAGATTGTGGTTAATAACACTTGAAAAGAGGAATTTTCCTAACACGGTAATCTAGTACCCATATATCTTGTTCCCATAATAAAATCGATCTTTTATGGTTGCAACTTCTTTGGATATGTGAAGATCTACTGCCTTAACACTAACCCCACTGTTCTGATGAACTCTGCCATCATTATTTTTCATGTGAAATGTATACCCATTGATGTTATTTCACTAGGTTTGTACGTGTAGTCCCTGTGATATCTACCTTACAGTTTCTGATACGCTATCTTTGGATATTTCTAATTCTCTCTCATCCTGAACTTCATTAGAAATGTATGTTACCTTCATATTGTAGGAACAACTAACAAACAATTAAAGAAGAGGAGTGTTTTGGTTAACAATAAAGTAAAGCAAATGGAATCTTAGTATTCGACAGTTTGGAAGATCAATGATGGTTATCAAAGTTTATAAATATTAGGGCATATGTCATACCTACTCTAACTCCAAGGCAAGATAAACGGGGTGTTTATGTGATTAATGTTCTCATCACATCTTACAAGCAAATGCGACATTACATTGTAAGTCCTTATTTATTATAGACTACTATCATTACGACTAATGGTGTATACTGCTTTTCTCATACACTAGTTAAGCAAATGTACCATTTCATTGTTGATCCCACTTCAATAGATTCTAAATAACATACGAGTAATTACCTCTTCGCGTAACCACTTAGCAGTACTTACTCAATGCCATTCATTTACTCGGATTTTTCCTTCTCAAAAGTTTCTTGTGCAGCCTGAAATGAAACAATATCTTTGATTATTATACTTGATATAACATTTTAACCAATGAAATAGACATGTGTTAGCAATACTTACTCAATATAAGGTACAAGTTCATATGTATTTTGTATTACATACAAATGAGCTTTGTCAAAGAGTTCCCGAGAAATTGCACATGTTGTGCCAGACGATAATGGCTTTCGTCCTCATTTTCATTGGTTACATGTTTCTCAGGTGGGATACCGACAACTTTTCTTGTTTTATGATACTCGCTAAAAAATTCTATTGTTTCTTACGCAATAGTCTCCTCAACAATGCATCCCTCTGGCCTATTTTTGTTTCTCACAAGTTTTTTAATAACCTTCATGCATCTTTCAAATGGATACATCCACCGAAGCATATGGGACCACACAATTTTACCTCCCTAGTTAGATACACAGTCAAGTGTGTCATAATATCAAAAAAAGACGAGGGAAAGAACTTCTCGAGTAGGCACAGTGTCACAACAAGTTTGGATTACATATTATCTAGTTCGTACACTATTATTTCTTTCCTACATATATATTTAAGAAAAAAACAAAATTTGATAATAGCATATCGTGTGGGTGGGTGCATGATTGAACGTATTACAATGGGCAAAAATTATTGCATTAGCATATGATAGTCATGCGAGTTAAGGCCAATGAGCTTCCTTTCCTCTAGGTTGACCAAACTAGAGAAATTTGAGCAATAGGGTTGTGGTACCCTGATGTTGGCTAACGTTTCATAAAACATGTATTTTTTAACATTTGTTAATGTGTAACCAGCTTGAGGTAGTGTTGTTTTTTTGCTTCTTGTCTAGCAAAAAACTCTGGTTTCACTCCCAATTCTACCATGTCCAATTGAGCATTCAACCCATCTTTCGCATTTCCCGGAATATTTAGCAAAGTTCCGACTAAACTCTCATCACAATTATTTTCTACATGCATGAAGTCAATGCAATGTGGAACATGATTATGCTTCTAATACCATAGCTTTCGATACCATATGTTGAATTTCTTCTAATACGGTGCATTTGATTGGCTGGAACACCTGCTTCTTCTGTTGACGTTCTTTTTTTTCTTTTTAATCTTCCCACGTTTGCCTCTCGTATCGGTTTCATTTTCCGATGCCTTATTGTTTTTCCATTTCCCCACTTATTTTCGATATGTTGTACCTCGTTGTATATTTGTTCCCTTGTCATTGGATTTTAAGAAGGGTTCAATTCTTGTTCTCCATTAAACGCCTTCTTTTGCCTTTTGAATGGATGGTTGTATGGTATATATCGTCTGTGATCAACATAACTTTGCTTGGACGAGGCAAGAAGTCTAATACATTGTGTATCTTTCCCATATACTATAAAACCTTTGAATCCAATGTTTGGGCATCTACATAATGTACCAAGTGTTGGGTAATCAGTTATCGTCCATAACATAACGGGCCATAGATTATAGTTCTTTTTCATGTAAGCATCCTATGTATTAGCCCCTTTCCCGAATAAGGTACATAGATCTTTAACCAATTGTTCTAAGAAAACATCAATATCATTTCTCGGGTATCCTGATAGAAGGGTTGAAAGCATGATAAACTTTCTTTTCATACACAACCATGGAGGAAGGTTGTATATGACACATACACTAGCCATACATAGTGATGCCTAGTACATGAGTTGACCTCAACCCCATCAGCCAATATTTATATCCATATATTACTCGGATTTACAACAATTTCCGAGAATTGTTCATCTATGATACGCCATGCATGTGAATATGCGGGGTGACGTAAAACTCCCTCTATTATCCTCCTTGTTACGTTCCATCTCAAGTCTACTGAAATACTTGGTATCTTAAAGATTCGTTTCGGTGTTGGTATAATTGGAAAGTACCACATGTCCTTTGCTAAAATGTCTTCGTACACTTTATTTGACTTAATGTCCACCTTCCATCTTGCTATTCGACATGTTGGACAAACAGTCAATTCATTGTTATCCTTCTAGTAAAGCATGCAGTTGTTTATACATACATGCATCTTTTTGTATCCTGATCCCATCAGTCGCATTATTTTTTAGCCTGATGCATTTTTTTCAACCAGTTCGTTACCAGCAGGTAGCATCTTTTTGAACAATCCAAGTAATTCAGTAAAGAAATTATCACAAGCTCTATACTTACCCTTCAACTTGAGAAGTTTAACTATTGCAGATGCAACTTTGTGAAGTCATGACATCCATCGTAAAGTGGCTTCTCCGCGTCTAATACTAGTTCTTGAAACTTGACAAGGTCATCCTCATAAAAATTATCTTTTGTAGCATTAACCATGTCTACTGTTGTTGGGCCATATGTTGGAATTTCTGAATCAACATCCATGTCAAAATTCATGTCATCAACAAACTCTGTTGTAGCATCAATAGGTTTTGGGACAGTTGTTGGTTGCCCTTCTTTTCTTCATGTTTTGTCCAATTTTTGTACACTAAATTTATCCCGTTACTGAATAAATGGAACTCCACTACCTCCACTGTATGCTATACTTTGTTTAAGCATTTTATTCATAGATATGCCGTTAGAAACTCTCATTTATGACATGGTCAATCGATGTTCCTCATATTCTGCAAGTTATGTTGTGCATAATCAGTAAACGCTATGATAGGTGTGTAAACACCCATCCTTTTTACCACTTAACCACAATAATAACAGAGCCAAAACGTGTATTTTATGTCGCAAATCTCAGAATTATGCGTGGTTTGTGTTTTTGTTGTGATTTAGGTCGAAATTGTGAAAAGGAGAGAAAACACGACATTCATGGGCTTTTATCAAAGAAAAAGACGAAAGACGAAGTCAAGAAATCAAGAGTGCAAAAAGAACGGAAGTCCAAGACCAATTCTGAAGATTTATCGAAGAAAAAGTCAAAATACGGAAGTTTACTAAAAGCCGAAGAACTCGAGTCTAATTTATTGAAGAATTACAAGACGAGTTTAAAGAAATCCCGAGACAAAGTCGTTAAAGTCAAAAGATTAAGAAGACAAGGACTTAATCATGCAATTAAGAAAAGAAGAAAGAGGGGAGGAAGCTTCCTAAGCACCTCCTAAATCTTCCCTATAAATAGATTAGATTAGATTTCATTTTCTCTTGTTGGCTAATAGTGACAATTAATTCTTCCATTTTAATTACCTTGTCATTTAATTACATGTCATTTAAATACTTGTCTTGCATCTTAAATTCATTTAATTTTTAGTAAGTTTCTATTTAATTCTTGTCAATCTTTACTTTTATTGTTTGATCTCCTATCTCCCTTTCTTGTTTGATCTTAATCTTCATGCTTCATTGTTTATGTTCATGTTCTTGATTTTTATTGAGTTAATTAAGTGGGTTTTGATTATTTTGGTTATATTTGTTAGTTTGATTGTTTTGGATTGTTTGTTTATGATTAATAGATGTTTATTGATTAGTTTGATTTAATCTTGTGTTTGATTTTGTTTAGTTTTGATTAGATCCGTAGCCTTTTGTTTCTTCCTTGTTCTTCGCTTCATTCTGTTTCCCAGGATATTCCGAACCAAGCTAAGCCAATTATTCCGAGTGAAGATTGTTTGTTGATTATTCCGAATAAAGGGAGTTCATCCGGAATAAGTGACATATTCCGGATCAAGGCCATATTCCGCATCAGCAACATTCCGAGTGAAGGATTTTAGGGATCGTTCATTCGGAACATCAATTGTTCTGAATCAAAGAGTTCATTCAGAAGATTCAAAGTTCCGAATCAAGCAGATTATTCTGGATCAGTGTTTGTTCATTCCGAACATTCCGAACCAAGAATGCATTCCGAATCAGTTTGTTTCATTCGGAATATTCCGAACGAAGGGTTTGGGATTTGTTCATTCGGAACATCTATTGTTCCGGATCAAGGGATTCATTCGGAATATATTCCGAGTCAAGGCAATATTCCGAATCAAGACTTTATTCCGGATAAGTGACATATTCCGGATAAAGGATTTATTTCGGATGAAGGTTTTGTTCAAATATTCCGATTGAGTGTTTTATGTTGATTATTCCGAACGAAGAAGAATTATTCCGGGTGAAGGTGACATTCCGAACGAGTAATTATTCCGAGTGAGGTATTTTCAGGTTATTTTAAGTTACTGTTTTTAAGTTTTAATTTTTAATTTTCAAGCTTTATTTTTCCCGCCTTTTTCCTTAGTCGCACTTTAAGTTTACTTGCCTTAGATTTATTTTAACCTTGCCTTAGTTTTAAGTTTTAGTTGCGTTTTAAGTTTGCCTTAGATAGTTTTAAATTTGTGTTATTTACTTTTAAGTGCCATTTAATTTTTCGTCACGCTTTATATTCCCGTCTTTTATTTTAAATTATATTTAGATTTAAATTAACGTCATTTTCATTTACGTCTTGCACTTTCATTTTAAAACAACCAAAAATATTTGTTTCACCAAAAACAATTGAGTCGTACTTTGAACCGGAAATCAATTCGATAAGATACCGAGAAACGAACTTTTCAACTAGTAAAATCTCTACATTAAAATGGCGCCGCTGCCGGCTCTTTTCGTAAAGATTAACGGTTTTCTGTGAGAGACGCGCTGCTTTTTGGGATCCGTTCATTCGTGAGCGTTATTTTCTTGCTTACAAATTTCAAAAAACCATAAAAATTAAAAAATTGTAAAAATCCAAAAAAAATTAAATTTTTTTTAAAAATCCAAAAAGATTTTATTTTTATTGTGTATATATATTGTCTTTGTGTTTGGTATTGTTTTCTTTTGCCTTTGTAGGTGTATGCGTACTAGATCTTCTACTTATCAAGAGCTCGAGAGTCGAGAAGATTTAGATATGGCAGGTGTGAACAACAACAATAATCCACCGCACCTCAACAATAACAACAACGGACAATGGAGGAGCTTTGTCAACCTACCATGTTTGGACGAGGAGGACCGATTGCGCCGATGCAAATCACGGCTCTGGAGTTTTCGTTGAAGCACCACATGATTTAGCAAGTGCAAACTATCCATTCCGCGGAATGCCTGATGATGATGCCAACAAACACCTCGACAAATTCATTACTATCACTCAAAGCATGAAGTTGCCCGGTGCCACAATGGATGTTCTTCGCCTACAACTCTTCCCACATACTTTATCACACCACGCCGAGAAATGGTTTGATCGTCTCCCGAAGAATTCCATTCATACTTGGGATGACATGACTCAACGCTTTTTGTCGCGCTACTTTCCACCATCCATGGTCACGAGCCTTCGCAATCAAATCAGCGGTTTCATGCAAGAACCCGATGAATCTCTCTTTGATGCTTGGGAAAGATATAATGTTTTGATCGATCGTTGTCCAAACCACAACATGCTCCCTGTGACCTTAATTGATACTTTCTATAACGGTTTGACTTTTCGTGATCGTGATACGATTAATGCAGCCGCCGGTGGCACATTTATGAAAAGGAGACCCGAGGAGTGTAGAGAGCTTATTGAGAACATGACTACTCATCACAAAAACTGGGATTCCTCCGCTTCTTCAAGGAACAACCCGAGAGTCAATGTTTCTTCTACTTCAGCAAGCCCCGATATGACCGAATTCACCCGCATGATGGCCGAAATGAACAAAAATATCTTGCTTCTCGCTACAAACCAACAACAAGTTAAAGCGGTAGCCAATCCTTGTGAGACATGCGGTGGTTTACACTCATACACTGATTGTCCTTCTACTCAAGGAAATCCGGAAAACGTGTATGCAGCTTATGGTAATTATTCACCGGAAAATTACCAAGCCCGACCTCAAGGGGATCAAAATTTGCTGAGTTACCGGTCAAATAACTACCTTTCACCCGGTTTTTCTCCTCAAAACCAAAACCCCAACAACAACTACAATAGAAGCAACCAAATCCCACCTCGAGATTCTAATCCTTATCAACCACCCGCTCAACAAACCCCACCCATGAATCAAGATGTTGAAGCCTTAATGAGAACCCAAGGAGAGCAAATCAAGAATCTACAGAGCCAAATTATCAATTTGAAAGGGGATATCACTAAGCAAGGGAATGACATTAGATCCGAGCTTCGAGATAATATACAATCCTCCTTTAGCAATCAAACGAATGATTTGAAGAATATGCTGGCTAGTTTCTTGCCCACCACTCAACCCTCTACCTCGAGTTCTCTACCTTCAAACACCGTCACCAATCCGCGAGCGAATGTGAGTGCTATTACTACCCGTAGTGGAGTTACTTTAGTAGGACCACCTATTCCGCCCCCATCATTTACACCTATTCCACCACCATTTATCCCTACTCCTCCCACACCTAGTTTTAGTACACCATTACCGTCTCCGCCTCGTCATGACGAAGTACCGAAGAAGAACCCTTCGACATCTCAACCTTCACCTTCTACACCTCCACCACCCAACCCCAGAATTCCTTATCCATCTCGCTTAGGCAAGGCCAAAATGTACACCAAGGATGACATTCAAGTGTCAAACTATTTGAAGAAAGTTTCGGAAATGACCGTCACTTTTCCCCTTGTCGAAGCTCTTGCACAAATGCCGAAATTTGTGAAGATGTTTAAGGAATTGCTTAGTAAGAAGGAGAAGATGGCCGAGTTTGTTAATACTCGATTAAGCGAAAATTGTTCTGCCGTCCTTCTTAAAGAACTTCCAGAAAAACTTGGAGATCCCGGTCGTTTTATGCTACCGTGTACTTTTAACCAAACCGACAAATTTACTGCCTTAGCCGATCTCGGGGCAAGTATTAATTTAATGCCGTTAAGTGTTTGGAAAAAGTTATCATTGCCCGACCTTACACCCACCAAAATGACTCTTGAGCTAGCCAATCGCACTCTCGCTTACCCCATTGGTATTGCCGAAGACGTGTTCATCAAAGTTGGCACATTCACTTTTCCGGTCGACTTCGTCGTTGTTGATTATGAAATGGATCCTCGTATTCCGTTAATACTTGGTCGCCCATTTTTAAGAACCGGTAGAGCTTTAATTGATGTGGATAAATGTGAGCTCATCTTAAGAGTCGGGATGATGCACAAGTGTTTGAAATGGGGAAGCTTACAAGCAAATCCTATGGAAGAGAATCGGCGAATATGATTAATGTGCTCGATGATTTTGTCGTTAACAACAATCCTCTATTCGATTCTTGCAATGATAATCCACTTTTCCAAGATGATGTGGATGATTCTCTCTCCAATTTGGAACCTTCACCCATATATGATACTCCACCGATCTTTGATGCTTATGATGATGATTCTAGCTCAGATTCGGATGATTATGATGATATTACTTCCGAGTATCCCGACATGCCCATTTACGATGATTTTGATGAGGCCGATACTCTCTCGAGTGATTCTTCTCATGATGAAGATCCTCCACCTACAATGCTTAATCCTACTTTGGATGACTACTCATTTGAGGAAGACTTCTCTACTTTTCTTAATACTTACTTCCCTCATGAGAGTGATGCTCCTCCTTTAGACTTTGATGATTATCGTCTTGATCCTACTTTGGATTTGAAGAAAATTCTCTCAAAGGAGAAGCAACCGAACGACACCAACATCCGCAGCACGTATGATTTAACACCTCTTTGTCCACCTTCTGAGAACGAGGTTGTGCATTTTCTTCGCGGATCTTCTTCACATTCTGCTGAATCTGAGTGATATTTCCCCCTAAAGGAAAAGGTGTTCGACCCCGGTATCGATATTCTTCAGCCATCTCAGTATCCGTATGATGAAATAAAAGGAAAAATCTTTGGAACTTATGAAGATATACTTGCACCACTTCACCCTTGCTACCACCGTGCTCCATCTTTGCTTAAGGGAACCTTGCCTATTCTTCTTTGGCTTGCCTTTTTTGCCTTTAGCTTGTGCTATTTGATGGACGAAAACTATGTCTTTGATCCCGGTGGATGTGTTTCATGCTTCTTCCTATGCTAATCAAGGTCGAGTCAGGCTCACGACTCGGTAATCAAAAATCAAGCGCTTCTTGGAAGGCAACCCATGTATCTATCTTTTAGCTATTTTTATCCTAAGTGTAGGGGAGACCCGTTGGTGTTTGCTATTTCCTCTCTTCTTCTATTCAGGGATTCGAGCGCTCAATGATCCACTCTTGATGATTTTTAACGACCCGTGATTCCGTGTTCCCTTCTTCCCGGTTCTATCCTAAACTCTTTTCGATTCACTATTTCATATTTTCCAATATTAAATAGGAATCTCGTTAGTTGTCTTTTCCTTAGCAAGATTTAAACAACGTGCACAATGTCCTAAGTGTAGGGGAGTTTACTCCCACATGCTTAAACATTGAGGACAATGTTTATATTAAGTGTAGGGGGGACTTCTATCGAAGTTAAGTGGGCTTTTCCTTGTATGTGTCCTCATTTTAACTGGAAAATCAATTTTTTGACATTTTTCAAAATTTTTGATCTATTTTGGCCTATTAATTTTTCCTTTTGTATAGTTATTTTTCTTTCCTTACTAGAATTTTTTTTAATAAAGTGGTTTTAATTTTCAAACGTTGTGAATCTTTTGACTCAACCCGAGTTTACTTATCTAAGTTTACTCTAGCTAGTATCCTTAACGTGTTTAAGTCAAGTTTTGCTAGGCTTTTATATAGGGAGCTATAAAACGCGAAAGTCTTAACTCTCACGGGTTAAGAACAAGAATTTTCCGCGCTACTACTCCATCAGTAAATCATTTATGGGTCCTATTAGTTCCCATCCAAGACTTGTCCATGTTGTTGTTGAGTTCAAATGGTACCGTATTTATCCTACAAGTCACAAAAAGAAGCTCAGGACAGAATAAAAGGAAGTTGGAGTTTTATGATGTAAACAAGAAGATATTAAGGTTTCTAATTAAGCTAAAGCTCACACTCTACAGAGTATACACAACTTCAAGCCAAGCCATTGTAATTGGATACAAATACTGCTTAGATCTAGCCTAATTCAATGCAAAAATATGTAGTTGTATCTTGTACTTTGTATACAATGTAGACTAGATGGCATATGTCGTGTATTTTCCTCTGCTATCTAAAGGGGTGTTTGGATTAAGATTTTAAATACTCATACTTTTTTTGGCCTGATAACTATTATATCATACTGAAAGTAATATTTTTTGTTCTAATTCTTTTAACAAATGCATATAAATACTTAAAATTGATTTCCTAATTGCAAAAAATACCAAATTTAGAGAATAATGAACGTTTTTCTAGTATTGATGGCCGAACCAACGACTGGTGGACTGTGAATGGTGATGGGAGAATATGACTAGTGGTGGATGGTGACTGCTCACGGTATTCTATGCTATCTAGTTTTAAGAAAGATTGGTGGAGATGGGTGTCATGGACAATTTGAGTTTTAGGATAAATCAGGAGGGAAGAGTTAAGTTTTTGAGCCATTTTAGATGGGTAAAGATGGATGTGACTTAAAATTTAATCCAGGGGAAAAATATGATGGGAATAATTTAAGTTCTTTAAGTAAATGTTCAGCTTAACATTTTGTAGTCAACGTGGTATAACTCGACCATAACTCTTGTTTTTAAACCACAATATTTAGTGGTTCAAGAAAGTCATATCGATGAAAGTACTTTTGAAGAAAAAACTATGTAATACAAGTCTAATTCCAAAAAAATTACAACCACATGGTATATGTTCATATATAAATGCTACAACAACAAATATGAAAAACCAAAATGATAGGTACACCCGAGTAAGGTATACACCTATCCATGCCCATTAGTTTCTTAAACTGTTTGAAAGTATAAATACATAATATGTACATACACATAACTAACTTCACAGTATATGTTCATACAAAACTACAGAGACAAGAAATATGGCTACAAATATGATAGGTACCCCCATCCATGGGTAAATCCACAGCCATGTGTATACACCTGTCCATGCCAATTAATGTTTTAGATTGTTTACATCAAATATACATACACTTAACTTAAAAGAGTCTTGAAAGCAAATAACATGAAAATCCACAAAACAAAACAATCAGGGTCCTCCATGGCCTACCCCATCTCCTTTTTTCCTATCTTTGTTTCAAATTCTTCCCTTTTCGTTGGACAAGGCAGGAAACATACTGCATTCCTTATTGGAGGAGGCCTTTCTGTGGGAGAAAATGAAGACCTAGCAGATGGCTTTGCTTTAAGTGTATCTTCCTTCTGAACACTTTTCTTCTCCTCAACAGACGAGTCATCATAAAATCTTATTATTCCAATCACAATTTACTAGGTCTGACTTTATGTCTGGATGAGCCACTAGTCTTGCCTTTTTTACTAGATGAGCTAGTATCTTTGCCTTCCTATTTAGAGGAGTAACTAGGCTTAAATTTGTGTTTGGATGAGGAACTAGGCTTGATAATCTGTTTGGAAGGCGCACTTTGCTTGCATTTCTGTTTGGATAATGCAATGTCATGTTTACCTCCAATAAGTTGATAAGCTTTACCGGATCTAGTCTCTCCCCAAGTCTCATAGCAATTACGCTCGTCCTCAGAGGTGCTTGAATACTTTGATGGTTCATCCTGGTTCACATAGACTGGGTGCTTGAAGTCTTGAGAGCTTACATCATCAGAGCTTACATCATCAGATCTTAAATCATCAGAGCTTGACATATCTTCTTTGTAGATTTCATAGGAGTCAATAATGATAACATTTGTAAAATACAATACTATGTTTAGACGATATATTGAGATAATAACATAACAGCCATACTAACTTTCAAAACTTTCTAGTGATATCAGATCTTAACAATTCAGCTACGCCAAACACTAGAACATATAGAAAATATGGTGTACTATATGAAAAATTATCCTGCCATAACGAAGAAATTAAGTAGTATTGATTGTTCGTCGACTGTGTTGTGTGGTTGCAGCATGTGAAGGGTAGTAATGGTGGCTGTTATGGTGGTAAAGTGGGTGAAGGCAAAAGACGGATTGGACAATATTATTCGGGGGGAGAATATTAAAAGACAGAGGATGCTATCCCAAGCACTCCCTCATCAAGTTTTGTTGTAAACAAAGATGTAGTAAACCTATGCTTACTAGATATCTTAATAGTATTAAATGGATTTTCCTAGAATAACACATTAATAATCATACCAGACATATACAAAATTAGTAAATGTTATAAATTTAAAATACTAACCTTCCTACAACTGTCTCTATTTTATATGCATAACATATTCTTCCATCACGGGTCTCTTCCGTTTATCAGTTGTACGATCAGGTTTCATTGCTTCCTAACCTACATGTTTCTTCTTTGGTTTACCAACTGTATGATCAGCTTCCATTGCCATCTAACCTACATAAGCATATTATAAAAGAGCCATTATATTGAACCATTTCACATTTGCGGTTAACATAAAAGTGTCACAAAATTGTACACTCACCTTGAATCACTCTCTTACCTTTCTCACGAACATATATACTTAAAAGAGCACAAAACTGACCTATGGTATGTGCCTTTATAGCCACCTCATCAGTAAACATTAAAACATTATAAAAAACAACAAATCAATATGTTTATGGACTAAAATAATGAAACTAACAATAAATAGTGTTGATAATTTAAAACCCTAACCTTGTTTTGCTTTTCTCTGTTTCTCAAACTCTTTCTTAATGAGATCATCCATGATAACATTGGCAATTGGATACGCAGCATTCCATTTGCGTCCATACTTATTAAAGACATAATCCATCATATTTTTATCTATGACTAGTTTTTTGAAATGAATACCAAACTAGTCTTCTGACATTATGGCGAATTTAGCATTGTTATAATTGTTGTTAGGTTCTCGAGTAGGTGGGTTGATGGATTCATGATCAAACCGTAACCATGTGTGTGTGTTGTGTGTGCGTAATGAATGGTGGGAGATTAATTAGCAACGCAAATTGTTAAAATTATTGGTGTGTTTGTTTAATCTTATATGTGGGGGGGCTTATGAGCTTATTTGATTCTGGCTTATATATCATAAGCCCCAATTTCCTGGCTTATTTTGGGATTTATGGGCTTATATAAGTTTGTCGTATCGTAACAAACTTATATAAGCACACAAGTCTCAAAATAAACTGGAATATTAGGGATTATAAATAGAACCTGAAATCTAATAAGCTCCTAATAAGCTCACATATAAGTAAAAAAATTACCACTTATGTTTTATTGACATGCACACCAATACCTTCACGTTTTAGGCACGTGGGGTGTGTTTGGTGAAACAAGCTCGGGTAGAGACTCAAGCTAAGGCTTTTTTTAGAACGGGCAGGCTCTAGGACCAAACCACTAAGATAGACTCGTTTACGAGGATGAAGCTTATAGGGGTTTATGACTTATTTTTAAAACCCACGCCCACCCAAGAAATGAGGCTTATTTTACTAGCCGGCTTATTTTAAACCTACAAAGATAATTCTTGCAAAAGTTTTGAAAAAAGGACAAAAAGATAAAACAAAATCCATTAAAAATCTAATGTAATCTTATAAACATTACATTATTACACACATAGATTAAAATGTAAACTATACACGAGATATAAACGAGCCAAAAATAAACAAAAATCTATAAACAATCTAAAGTAATTAAAGTAATAAACCTTACATTATTAAACATACATTGATTAAAAGATAAACTATACACGAAACCAAATAAAGGTGAACTTTCATCAGCAATGCAATGTGATTTACATGACGTCTCGTTAAGCACCGTAGATTGTGACAAAGAAAGATGAAACAATAACGTTCATTGGTCCAAGGTGGTATTTTACTAATATTATTCTTTTAAAGGAAATGCATTTAGTGATGTCATCATTTTGATTGTTCATCTTATAGTATTATCATTCAAAACCACACTCAAGAAATACTAACAATTATGACCATTGTGTTATCTAACAAAATCTTAGTTCACATGTCATAACATTGTTTTCCTAGGTTTGGACTTGAGTATTCATTAACCCATATACGCTATATCACATTTGTCTCGAATGATGCCAACCCTATTTCCCCGACTATTTAACGATCTAAATAAAGTACTAAACATTACATTACACTTGTAAAACCCGCTCTGAAAATCCTAAGATCATTAAATGCACGAAGTTACCGTTAAATTTAAAATTTGAAATTAATTAATATACGACATGCATCACGAATATGTAATACGAATACTATGTATATTAATTAATTATCATATGTATTATGTACGTAAACACGAATATTAATATACGATAAGTATGTACGTACAATATTAAGAAAAAGTTCAAGTAACGAAAGCACGATAATTAAATACGAATATACACGATAATATTTAAACAAGAAAAACAAAACCAAAAGTATAGGAGGGTGTTTGTCCGCCGGTTTTAGAGAGAAAAGGAAAGGAAACCGGGTCTTGGACCATACCCATTAACTAACATTAGTTTAATAAAAACACAGAGGATTTTATTGAACACTTTTACATTAAAATAAAACCCTAACCTCTCTTGGTCTCTCTCTCTTGCCGCGGCACCCTAAGAACACAAGGAATGAATTCATTTTGATTTTTGGTTCTGATACGGTAACGCGTTCGTGTTCATTCCCATTTTAATCCACGCATTGGTACCCTTTAAATCTATTTTCTTCTTTTATTATTAATTATGTTATGATCAAGATTTATTAAAAATAAAATAAGCAAACATGTAAATATGTTATATCAACCAAGAATAAAACAAATAAACATTTGGGGGTGTTTGTTGCTTCGATCGCAGCCCAACCGAGACCATGGAGGTCTCGGTGATATCGCGTGTACCACCAGCCGCAAGCAAGTGCTGGCGGTGGTGGTGTTGTTATGAGCAGCCGCAAGGACCAAGACCCCTAGTGGGTATCTTGGCCTAGCGGTGGGAACCAAGACCCATTAAGGGGTGCTCGATGGGTATTAAACGCAGGCAGGGGAAACCCCAGCTTCGTCTGGGGGCTGTTTGGCTCCGCGCAGCAGCAAGCCGAGAGCCGTAGGCTCTCAGTGAGTGTGTTGTGGCTCGGGTTGAGTCACGACAGCGAGGCCATGGCCCTCGGGCTGTGGTGCTCGGTTGTCGGGTCTTAGGACGGGGCTCATGAACTTACATTTTTCAAGAACACGTAAAATTAAACCGACATGTAAATTAAGTTGTGTTATGTTTAATTAATTAATAGTACTTAATTAATTTTTGTTTAATTAAATTAAAACTTATGTTATGTTTATTTAAATAAAACCATGATAAAATATGTATGTACATTTTTTTAAATAAAATTAGGATATAATAATTAATTTATGTAATTATGTATGAACATGGATTTAATTAATTAAAAGTTAGGTTAAATTATTTAATATCTTTTATGATAAAGGTTAATAACATGCAATATGTAATATTATTAACTAATAATAAACTTATAATAACATGACATGATATTATTAATTAATAACAATAAGCTAAGTATTTATTAATTATTAAACTTTATAATATAATAATACATGATATAAATTAAGCATATAATTAATTATGGAAACATATTAATTATGGAATTATATTATTTATGGAAATACACTAAATATGGTAACATGCTATTTATGGTAATACGTTAAATATGGTAACATACTATTTATAGAAACATGTTAAATATGGAAACTTTCTATTTTTGGAAACTTACTAATTATGGAAACTTTCTATTTCTAGAACTTACTATTTAAGGAAACTTACTATTTTAGAAAGTTACTATATATAGGAACCTGCTATTTTTGGAAAGTTACTATATATAGAAACCTACCATTTTTAGAAAGTTACTCATTAAGTTATAACAAGTATAATAACACTTAAAACATGAAACACATGAATCTAAAACACATGAAACTATAAGAAACACATGATTAAAACATGAAATGTTAAGATAAGACAAGAACAAGTATTATAATTACGAACACGTCAAGTAAACCAAATAACAATTATGTATAAGTAAGATCGACTCTTATTCATGTCCCTTCATTATGTAGTTATTGTGAAGTCGGAGTGATCGGCTACGTCTGTTTCCGTCTTCATTTACTGGACACAAGGTACGGATATTTCGTCCTTCAGTAAGGACGTCTTTCTTCCTATATTAGGATTCCCCGTTTGCAGCCATCTGTTTTCCCAGTAGTTTAAGTATCTTAAACACATCAGTATATGTATGATTATTTTAGATTGCCTGAGCTATATACATGCATGCCAGTTTCACCTAGTTATAGGGGTTCCATAACCATAGCACTGGAGGCACCAGTGTTATGACTCTTCTGCAGGAGAGTGATTGCTCGTAGCGTCCCTTACAGTATGTTGGCCTATTTTATTATTATTATCATGTGGGGCGAATGGGTGCATCCTAGGACAAGTAGTATGATTTCATGGTAACTGTGGTGTGTGCCTTGCATCTGTTACAAGAGTTGATCCCTCCACTCATTTTATATATTAATTAGAGGAAGCCCCTCTAATTGCATGACGAGGTCACCCCTCCAAGTATTCATGCACGTGGATATAACATGACCTGTATGGGCTCTCGGCATATTTAAAATACAAATTTTCAAGATAAACTAAATATAAGTCTTTTCAGATATATAAACCAGTTTTATGAACTTAAACCAGGTTTTACAGGACATACATTTATTCCACTGCTATTCATTCATTTCATTACTTGCTTATGTTTATGCTTTACATTCTATGTTATATATCCGCATACTGAGCGTATTGCTCAGCCGTATTTCTCTTTCAATGTCCTAATACGGCAGATACTAAAGGGCAAAACTAGGAATCCAAGAGTACGTGCATGGAATGAGGCGCCAACTTTCTTTCATTCTTTAATGCATTTACATACTTTTGCTTTGTGGGACATTCTTTAGTCTTTTCCTTACATTATATACTTATGCATTTCGTGTGTGGATCTTATGTGGATCCGATGTTTGAGTCTGGATTCTTTTATGGTCATTTAATGTTTTAGACATTACCTTGTATGCTTTGATGATATGACATAATTATCTTGTGATATTCCATTTATCAAAATGGGGTGTTACAATTATGGTATCAGAGCCAAGGTTTCGACCTGTAGGCTCTTAAAATGGACATGTGATTAGTGGGTAGTCATCAGCGTCTTCCTAGAACTGACAGTTTGTTTTCATGCATTCATTTCATGTAACATTGTTGTAGAAATTTTAACCAAGTAATGGTTGGTATAGGACTGGCCATATTTAGTCGCAAGTGCTTTTAATCGAATGATTTTCCTTGGTGAACCGACCCATACGCGTTCATATTATCTCATGTCATTTTGTTTTGATGAACCGAGCCATAGGCGTTCATCCTCGCTATGTCGATTCCGTTTTAATGTAAATTGCATTTGGATATGCTTTTATAAACTGTTTCATGCATCATTTCATTATGTTTACCATATGTTCTAATCAGATTAATCATTTCATTTTCATTTTTAAACTGTCAGATGGTCATGACACGCGAACAAGAGCTAGTAGCAGTTGTCCAAGCAGCCCTGCAAGCCATGCTTCCCCAAATCAGGAACCAAATTTGGGTTGAATACCAGGCCACCCCGAACCAGAACAAAAAATCCTCCTCCTCCTCCACCGGTTACTTTGCACACTTGGCTTGAGAGGTTTAATAAGCAGAAGCCGAGATCTTTTAACAAGGCTAAGACTTCATCTGATGCGGAAGACTGGATTTCTCATATGGAGAAGATTTTTGTTGCTATGGGATGTGGTGGTGTCTACAAGGAAAGGTTGGCTTGCTATAAGTTTGAAGGTGATGCCCTGCATTGGTGGAGAGCTTACAAATTATCTAATGGAGGTGATGATTGGCTAGATGCATTGACTTGGGACCACTTCAAGACTTTGTTTTATGGGCAGTTCTTTCTGACAATTGAGTAGGAGGGACTCAAGAGGGACTATCACTCCATTCGTTAGAGAACTAGAGAGACTAGCACTGAGTTCATGCAGAGGTTTCTTAGGTTGGCTGGATTCTTAGGTGCGGCTGCGGGTACTACGGAAGAACAAGCCAAGCACTTTCGATGGGCTCTACACGCCTCTACAGCAGTTCGTTTACTTAGTGCTACATATGATAATGTGGCACAAGTTAATGATGCAGCACGTAGCTTAGAAATGATACATGAGTGCGATGACTACGAGGAACAAGCTCGTCCTAAGAAGAGGGAGAAGGGTGGTGACCGGTCCCAACTGGCCAGTCAGCAGAATGCCAACAAGGGCCACGGTCAATCTAACGACCGTTGTAGATCTGACAAGAGGAACGGTAATGACAATTACCGTAATAAACAACAGCCAGTCCAACAACAACAGGTCCCTAAACTCTTAAAATTTTCTATGTTAAGTTGTTGTATGTTTTTACATACTAACATGTCAGCACCATAAACAAGAACTCTGCGAGTAGACGTGACCAAAATGCTAAGGGTCAGCAGTCCAACAACTCGTGTTCATCTGGTAAACTATCATTTAATCTTCAGTGCAGTCATGTTTATGCCAAGTAATCATGTCTCACGCATATTCTTAAACAGGCTCTCAGGTAGCAAGGGTGCCTCAAGGAGGTTACACCTACCCCGTTTGCACGACTTGTAGTCGTTGACATCTCGGTACATGTCGTAAGTCAGCCGGCGTTTGTTTCAAGTGTGGACTATTGGGACACATGTTGAAAGACTATAAGAAGGGAGACACCGCTGGTACTTCTAGTGCTACTCTTCCGAAGCCACCAGCTTCAGGATGTGTCTACACTACCACACGGGACCAAGCTAATAAGTCCTCAGGTACTATCACTGGCATCCTCTTTATGAACGGTCATGCTGCGTGTGTTTTATTCGATACTGGTGCTAACCATTCAGTTATATCATCTACATATTCCACTAGTATTAATAAAATCCCTACGCCATTAGAGAATATTTTATGTATATCTACGCCTATGCGAGACTCTGTGCGAATTACCCAAGTGTACAAAGATCTTCCACTAGAATTCGATGACAAGGTTCGCCCAGTAGACGCACTTCCTTTGGATATATGCGAGTTTGATCTCATCTTAGGCATCGATTGGTTATCCAAGCATCATGCTACAATCGATTGCCATACTTATCGGGTCATCTTCGGCGATGTTCAAGCACCAGAGTACATTCACAATGGTTTTATACCAGGAAAGTCTGTACAAATAATATCTACGTTAGAAGCTCATGTATTACTATCTCATGGTTGCGAGGGGTTCTTAGCTTCAATTCAGGATATCACCGCCGAAGTTCCTTTAATTCAAGATCAACCAGTTGTTTCAGATTTCCTGATGTATTCCCAGAAGAACTTTCGGGTATACCACCTACTCGAGAAGTAGAGTTTAACATCGAGCTCATCCCAAAAGCACAACCAATCTCTAAGGCTCCTTATCACATGGCTCCCAGAGAGCTCAAGGAGTTAAAAGATCAACTGCAGGAATTACTAGAGCGAGGTTTCATCCGACCAAGTATATCACCATAGGGTGCATCGGTAATTTTTGTCAAGAAGAAGGATGGCAGTATGCGTTTATGTATTGACTATTGTGAGCTAAATAAGATCGCGATTAGGAAACGTTATCCATTACCAAGAATCGATGATCTGTTTAACCAACTTCAGGGTGCCAAAAATTTCTCCAAGATTGATCTAAGATCCGGTTATCATCAACTGCGAGTGAAGGAGCGAGATATTCTCATGACTGCTTATCGCACCAGATATGGCCATTATGAGTTCGTTGTCATGCCATTCGGACTCACTAATGCTCCTGCGGTTTTTATGGACCTTATGAACCGCGTCTTCCACGAGTACTTAGACAAATTTGTTAGCGTCTTCATCGATGACACCCTCATCTTCTCTAAATCCAAGGAAGAACATGAAGAACATCTACGCATTGTGCTACAGATTCTTCGTCAAAAACAGTTGTATGCCAAATTTTCTAAGTGTGAATTTTGGCTAAACAAGGTGGCATTCTTAGGTCACACTGTGTCCGCAGAAGGGATTACTATGGATCCTGCGAAGGTGGAAGCTATCACAAAATGGCCGAGACCGACGTCTGCAACTGAGGTTCGTAGTTTCCTAGGCTTAGCTGGTTATTATCGCAGATTCTTGTAGAATTTTTCAAGACTAGCCTTAACTTTGACCAAGTTGATGCAAAAAGGAGAGAAATTTGTTTGGCTTGATGAGCGAGAGAAGAGCTTTGAAGAACTCAAGAAACGGTTAGTATCTACACCTATTGTTACTCTCCCATCTGGTACAGGTGGATTTCAGATCTACAACGATGCTTCGGGTAAAGGATTAGGCTGTGTAATCATGCAACATGGGAAAGTGATTGCATACGCATCACGTCAGCTAAAGCCTTATGAGGAAAGTTATCCTACACATGACTTGGAGCTAGCAGCAGTAGTCTTTGCACTTAAAATCTGGAGAAACTATCTTTATGGTGAATCATGTGATATCTTTACTGATCACAAGAGTCTCAAGTATATTTTCACTCAGAGGGAATTGAACATGAGGCAGAGAATATGGTTGGAACTACTCAAAGATTATGACATCAATCTTCAGTATCATTTTGGCAAGGCGAATGTAGTGGCAGATGCTCTTAGCATGAAGTCGGGTATGATAAACGGCATCAAAGTACAAGAAGAAATCATACGTGAATTTGAGCGATTAGAAATTGAATTCCAAGTACGTGGGCAACATGGATATTGGGATAATATGAGAATTGAGCTAGACTTAATTTCTCGGATTAAGGCAGCTAAAAAAGACGATGGTGAGATTTGGGCTATCATTCAGAATCTTGATCGGCAGACAGAATTTCGTCTAGACGAAGAAGGCATTCTATGGAAAGGAACTAACATATGTGTTTCGGATGATCAGACTCTCCGAGAAGCATTATTAACGGAAGCTCACAGCTCTCCATTCTCTATTCACCACGGATCCACCAAGATGTATCATAACATTAAACAACATTTCTGGTGGAGCGGCATGAAGCACGATGTTGCTACTTTCGTATCCAAGTGTCTAACCTGCCAGCAGGTTAAGATCGAGCATCAGCGGGCTAGTGGTTTACTGCAACCGTTAGAAATTCCCGCATGGAAGTGAGACAAAATCTCCATGGATTTCGACACCGGACTTCCGCTTACTCAGAGCAGACCTGATGCTATATGGGTCATAGTTAATCGTTTAACCAAGTCAGCTCATTTTTTTCCAATTCGAAAGGACTTCTCAGTCAGCAAATTGGCAGATATATTCCTTAAGGATATCATACGACTACATGGAAATCCTTAAGACATCATATCAGACAAAGATCCTCGTTTCTTGTCGAAATTCTGGAAGGGTATGCAGAAAGATTAGGGGAACTAAACTTAAGCTTAGCACTGCCTTTCATCCTCAGACCGATGGTCAATCGAAGCGTACGATTCAAACCTTAGAAGACATGTTGCGGGCGTGTGCACTGGAATGGTCAGGAAGTTGGGACGACTACATTTGTTTGGTAGAGTTTGCCTACAACAATAGTTGGCATGCAAGTGTTAAGTGTACGCCTTTTGAGATGCTTTGTGGCAGAAAGTGTCGTGCTCCAATATGTTGGGATCAAGTTAGAGAACGAATCCTTCAAGAACCAGAAATGATAGAGGCGACCAATGAAAAGGTTGCCATCGCCAAGGCGAAGCTACAGGAAGCTCGTGCTCGACAGAAGAGCTATGCTGATAAACATCTTAGATATATATCGTTTAATATCGGCGACCATGTTTTCCTTAAAGTATCACCATCACGTGGTGTCAAGCGTTTTCGACTCAAGCTAGCTCAGTCCTCGTTTCATCGGACCATTTGAAATCCTTGAATGTGTCGATAAAGTATCATATCGTCTAGCTTTACCTCATCGGCTATCTCATGTGCACGATGTATTCCATGTATTCTTACTCGGAGGTTATAACTACCATCCATTGCATAAAGTTACATATCCATTCGAGCAGATTCGAGAAGATCTATCATATATCAAGGAACCCGAGAAAGTTCTCGATCGCCAAGAACGAGTCATGAGGAGAAATACGATCCCATTCGTTAAAATCCTCGGGAGGGGTCATACCGAGCGGGAAGCCACTTGGGAAACGGAGGAGTCTATCCGGACTTCTTACCCTCATTTTCAGTTTTGACTCGGGTACGTCATTTCAGCTTACACGTCTTTCCAATTTTATGTCATTTTAGCGTTTAGCATCTTATCAGCTTATCGTATCTCTAATTCGAGGACGAATTGTTCTTTTAGAGGGGAAGAGTTGTAAAAACCGCTCTAAAAATCCTAAGATCATTAAATGCACGAAGTTACCGTTAAATTTAAACTTTGAAAATAATTAATATATGACATGCATCACGAATATGTAATACGAATACTATGTATATTAATTAATTATCATAAGTATTATATACGTAAACACGTATATTAACATACGATAAGTATGTAAGTACGATATTAAGAAAACGTTCAAGTAACGAAAGCACGATAATTAAATACGAATATACACGATAATATTTAAACAAGAAAAACAAAACCAAAAGTATAGGGGGTGTTTGTCCGCCGGTTTTAGAGAGAAAAGGAAAGGAAACCGGGTCATGGCCCATACCCATTAACCAACATTAGTTTAATAAAAACACAGAGGATTTTATAAAACACTTTTACAGAAAAGTAAAACCCCTAACCTCTCTTGGTCTCTCTTTATCTTGCGGCGGAACCCTAAGAACACAAGGAAGGAATTCGTTTTGATTTTTGGTTTTGATACGGTAACGCGTTCGTGTTCATTCCCATTTTAATCCACGCATTAGTACCCCTAAAATCCTCTTTCTTCCTTTATTTTTAATTATGTTATGATCAAGATTTATTAAAAGTAAAATAAGAAAACATGTAAATATGTTAGATCAACCAAGAATAAACGAATAAACGTTTGGAGGTGTTTGCTGCTTCGATCGCAGCCCAACCGAGACCATGGAGGTCTCGATGGTGTCGCGTGTACCACCAGCCGTAAGCAAGTGCTGGCGATGGTGGTGTTGTTATGGGCAGCCGCAAGGACCAAGACCCCCAACGGGTATCTTGCCCTAGCGGTGGGAACCGAGACCCACTAAGGGGTACTCGATGGGTCTTAAATGCAGACATGGGAAACCTCAGATTCGATTGAGGGCTGTTTGGCTCGGTGCAGCAGCAAGCCGAGAGTCGTAGGCTCTCGGTGAGTGTGTTGTGGCTCGGGTTGAGTCATGGCAACGAGGCCATGGCCCTCGGGCTGTGGTGCTCGGTTGTTGGGTCTCGGGACGGGGCTCGGGAACTTACATTTTTCAAGAACACGTGAAATTAAACCTACATGTAAATTAAGTTGTGTTATGTTTAATTAATTAATAGTAATTAACTAATTTTAGTTTAATTAAATTAAAACTTATGTTATGTTTATTTAAATATAACCATGATAAAATATGTATGTACATTTATTTAAATAAACTTAGGATATAATAATTAATTGATGTAATTATTTATGAACATGGATTTAATTAATTAAAACTTAGGCTAAATTAACTAATATCTTTTATGATAAAGTTTAATAACATGAAATATGTAATATTATTATTAACAATAAATTTATAATAACATGACATGATATTATTAATTAATAATAATAAGCTAAGTATTTATTAATTATTAATCTTTATAATATAATAATACATGATATAAAATAAGCATATAATTAATTATGGAAACATATTAATTATGGAATTATATTATTTATAGAAACATGATAAATATGGTAATATGATATTTATGGAAATATACAAAATATGGTAACATGCTATTTATGGTAATACGTTAAATATGGTAACATACTATTTATAGAAACATGTTAATTATGGAAACTTTCTATTTTTGGAAACTTACTAATTATGGAAACTTTCTATTTTTAGAAACTTACTGTTTAAGGAAACTTACTATTTTGGAAAGTTACTATATATAGGAACCTGCTATTTTTGGAAAGTTACTATATATATAAACCTGCTATTTTTAGAAAGTTACTCATTATGTTATAACAAGTATAATAACACTTGAAACATGAAACACATGAATCTAAAACACATGAAACTATAAGAAACACATGATTAAAACATGAAATATTAAGATAAGACAGTAACAAGTATTATAAGTACGAACACGTCAAGTAAACCAAATAGTAAGTATGTGTAAGTAAGATCGACTCTTATGCATGTCCCATAATTATGTAGCTATTGTGAAGTCAGAGTGATCGTCTACGTCTGTTTCCGTCTTCATTTATTGGACAAAAGGTATGGATATTCCGTCCTTCAGTAAGGACATCTTTCTTCCTATATTAGGATTCCGCGTTTGCAGCCATCTGTTTTCCTAGTAGTTTAAGTATCTTAAACACATCAGTATATGTATGATTATTTTAGATTGCCTGAGTTATATACATGCATGCCAGTTTCACCTAGTTATGGGGGTTCCATAACCATAGCACTGGAGGCACTGGTGTTATGACTCTTCTGCGGGAGAGTGATTGCTCGTAGCGTCCCTTACAGTATGTTGGCCTATGTTATTATTATTATCATTTGGGGCGAATGGGTGCCTCCTAGGACAAGTAGTATGATTTCATGGTAACTGTGGTGTGTGCCTTGCATCCGTTACAAGAGCTGATCCCTTCACTCATTTTATATATTAATTAGAGGCAGCCCCTCTAAGTATTCATGCACGTAGATATAACATGACCTATTGGGCTCTCGGCATATTTAAAATACAGATTTTCAAGATAAACTAAATATAAGTCTTTTCAGAAATATAAACCAGTTTTATGAACATAAACCATCTTTTCCAGGACATACATTTATTCCACTGCTATTTATTCATTTCATTACTTGCTTATGTTTATGCTTTACATTCTATGTTATATATCCGCACACTGAGCGCATTGCTCAGCCGTATTTCTTTTTCCATGTCCCAATACGGCAGGTACTAAATGGCAAAACTAGGAATCCAAGAGTACGTGCATGGAATGAGGCACCAACTTTCTTTCATTATTTATGCATTTACATACTTTTGCTTTATTGGACATTGTTTAGTCCTTTCCTTACATTCTATATTTATGCATTTCGTGTGTGGACCTTATGTGGATTCGATGTTTGTTTTCGGATTCTTTTATGGTCATTTAATGTTTTAGACATTACCTTGTATGCTTTGATGATATGCCATAATTATCTTGTGATATTCTATTTATCAAAATGGGGTGTTACAACACTCATGTATTAAGAGATATAAAATGCACGAAACCAATGTCATCTTCCATCAATAATGCAAGGTGAGTTGCATGACTTCTCGTTAAACATTGTATAAAGACTATTGCGACAAAGAAAGAAGAAACAATGTTGTTGGTTGGCCCAATGTGGTATTTTAACCTTTGTTCTTTAATTTTAAAGGAAATACGTTTAGTGATGTAATCATTTTGTTCATCTTATATAGTATTATGATCATTAAAACCACACCAAACAAATACTAGCAATCTTATGCCATGTGAACTTGGATTGTGTTAGAGAGGTCTCACACTCTGGGGTTTGGACGTGAGTATTCATTAACCCATACATGCTATATCACATCTATATATCGAATGATGCTAACCCTTTTTCCCTAACAATTAAATGATTATGGCTTTACAAGTGCAATCTTTCCACAAATAGATATGTATTTGAACCATTTATCCTAGCAAAACAAGCAAACCAAGATTAATTTTTTTGTTGAAAAATTATTGTTGATGGAATGTCGTTATTCATGCTAAACAAGTTATAGTGTCGAGAATTTTGTCTACGAGGACGGATTCGAACAGTTTGATGAGCTACATGCGTTATGTACTGATATTTTCATTTTCAAATGATGTTACTGAGGATACTATTAACTTAAGTTCCAACCACGATATATTATTTGTTGAATAACCACATTTAATAAACATAAATAATTATGATAAAACGATTCGATATCAAACATGATTATTACACGACATCTATAAATAATGTAATTAATTTATGTTTAAAACTAATATTTTAATTTAAAATTTACCATTATCAACTTTAGAATAATGATTTTTAATTTAATTATTACTTATAAAATTTAATTAGTACAAGTTTTATTTAATTAAAAAATTTGATTAACTTAATTAAATTTAACAAATAACTTACGTTAAACAATTGTTTTTGATAATAATTATAACTTTGGTAACTCTCATCCTCCCTATCTTTTAGGATTAATCACACACAAACCACACACATTGCCTAAACTGTTCCAAGAATCGATCGAAAAACTGCCACCCCCTATACCATAATCGTCAATCATACCAATCATGATGAATCATGAAGAAGGTAAGTTTAGCAAACAGTATTGTTCATTTTAAATATTATGGTGAATCTGAATATTTGTAAGTTTGTTATAGGGTTAGGGTTTAGTCTTATTGGAAATCTTGCATGCTTTTTTTATTACCTTTGATTTGATTTCTAGTCTTTAGCCTTCTAATTGTGTTGATATGGTCTATGTTTCACTTTAAAAGTTTATGTATTTGTTATGTTTCTTGATATGATACCATACTATCTTAAAAATTTTGGTTTTTTTTATATCTTATAGTTTTAGGTTATGTTGGTATCGTATAATTTTATGCTATTGTTTTTTATTATACTCCCCTCTGCCAAAAAATCCTTTAATCAGCAATGTTTGCTAGTAACATATCATTTGTTTAATAGTTTTGATGTTTAATAGCATAGATTACAATCTTTTTAACAAGCAGCCTCTAATTATTTGATATGTTACTAACCGTAACATGTACATGTTTATAGACGTTTATAGTTCATCATCTAGTTCTCCTAGTGTTGAATTTGGATAAACCCCTAAGAAATAGAGTTCGATTACGGGTGTAACAAGAACTTTTCCACCTACTCAAGAAAATCATGGAACTAGAGGCATACCATGGTATGGGAATAGAAAAAGTTGTTCCACTAGAAAGCTTCCTCCTCCCTATCATCCTCCAAGTTATGCTCCCTCTGATCATTTCGGTTGTGGTCCCTCTCATCCTCCCGGTTATGGTCCCTTTGATCGTCCTGGTTCTAGCCCCTTTTATCCTCCCGGTTATGGTCCCTCTAGTAAGAAAGCAATAAAAGATACTAATGAGGCGGAAGAAGATTCTTTGGATGAAGAGTTAGACACTCTTGACGTGGAGGTAGATTCTGAAAGGTCCAAAGGCAATTTAAACATTTCAAACAGGGTATAAAGTTGTTATGTGTTAGTGGCTATAGTTTTATACCTTTATACCATTAATATTTTTTTAACACATGTGATGTTGAACTATTAAGAGCACTAGAGGAAAAAAGATTGGCAAAAACTGAGACCTTTCTATGACTCTAGCGATGAAGAAACCAGAGATGTTGATAAACAACTTAGAACAAGGACTGCATCACACGGGGAAGGGGGTAAGAGCAAGGGAAAAGAACAGGTTTGAGGTTGATGCGAGATTGTTATATGTAATATGTTGTAGCAAGTAACAAACACAATACTTTATTTTGGTTTCGTTCATGGTTGGCACTTGTTGCCTTGTTAACCTAGATGGTTGGAACAATTTGCTATAATTTGTATGCAGTGATAGTAGTATGGATTATCAATAACCTATCTGTAATTATGAATATTTCCTGCAATTTAACTATGTTTATGATATTTACGTGTCAGAATGTCTTCTCTCCATTTCTACTTAGTTTTTTAGGTAACGATGTTTATCAACCCAATGCCTCTCAAAGATTATCGCAACAGTAGCTATCGCAACAACTCCACATGGTGCTTGTTCTTAAACCATCTTTAATTCTATAAGTTTCCCATTCTTAAATCATGTTAAATTGCATATACTATCATAATGGGTCAAATTGGGAGATTTTAGTATACAAAATATGTTAAATTCCAACCAGATCCTTGTTTGAAAAAATTTAGAGCCAAAATTTAGTTTTGGAGCCAAATTTCAAATTTGGTTCTCTGTAAAAAAATTGGAGCCAAAATTTCATCCAAGATTTTTAAAATCTTCTAATTATATTCATATTTTGACAGTTACCTTAATTTACAGTCTTTATCTCCTAAAAATAAGGTTTCATCCATAAAAGAAAAATCAAATCTTTTATTACATTTACCTTCTAGATTTACTTTCTTTTACACATTTGCTACTAAAAAGTCATGGAAATTCCATCCGATGTTGTTGATCATTTGGTGAAAATGGAGACGATGATGATGTTCATTTGGTAAATTCTGTTTATGCAAATGATGATGTGGACGGATATGTATTAGAGACGTATTATGAGGGTGAAGATGAAGACAGAAACTACTGAGCCGAAACTAACTACGAGGGGCATAAGCAGGCTACATATGTTTCGCAACCGATTTACAAAACCTGGTTCAACAAAGCTGAGTGTAACATTTGATGACTTGAATAGAATTTCAGGGTCAAACAGATTAATTTTTTCAAGTTTTTTAAGAGACCTGGTGCGTGAGCACATAGGTTTAAAGGTTATGTCCTGGAAGTTGTTGGGTAAAGAATCGAGAGACAAATTATGGGAAGAAATCACAATATATATACTATTTTTTAACCCAACACTATATTAGTTTATCTATGCACTTACATTATGTACAACTACTTAACAACATTTTGTTAATCTTGGTAGCAATATTTTGATGTTGCCTCGACAGTCTGATGACTTGTTATGACTCGTCTTGGTCGACTTATTAGGAATTTCAAGATGAAACTAAGAGAACAATACATATTCTCCAACCAAGATGCTTCTTCAAAAATGGAAGAACCTCCACATAAATATAGTGTAATAGTTAATGCAAAATAATGGGTTACATTTGTAAAGCACGCGAACACCGACGCATACAAGGTTTTAATTACTCAACTTTATATGAGTCAATTCATCATTCTTAATTTGGTGTTTCCATTTCTACATATAAAAGCCTTACGATTTTGTGTTTGTAGGTGTCATCAGATAGAGGTATATTGGTGAGTTCTAAAATCGTTTAAGATCATACAATGGGCCGAGGTGGATATGTACATGTAAAACAGAACATGGTAAGATTACATAGTGTTTGATTTACAAAATGATACACGAGTATGATAAATTAATTTGTTTACTTGTGTATGAATTTCATGTGTATTAGGCCCTAAAGAAGGAAATTGAAGTGGATGTACAACCCCCGTGAGCTATACTGTGGTTGAAAGGTAGGGAAAAAGAAGAATTAATTAAAAATCATAATATACTATCACTAGGAAATAAACTTGTAAGTATGACTACAAATTCTATATTATTATGCTTGTGCTTATTTTAACATGATAACCTATTTCCCATATGTTTTGTACAAACGAAGTACATGAGAAGATCTGGGAAGGATTCTTGACTGCTGACGATGGCGGTGATGCCATGACAACTATTTTTGGTAAGGAAAATGGAGGGTACGCTAAAGGAATGGGAAGTGGGGTTACATACAAGAAGTATTTTGACCTTCCTCGTAGCAAACAACTAATGGATGAAAGGATTGAGGTACTTCAAATTCAATTGGAAAATGAGAGACGATCCCGTTAAGAAAAAGATGCATTGGTCGAGAAATTGGCTACCCATATGTCAGGAAAAGACGTATTGGTCTCGAAATTGTCCGCAGATTGTACATAAACAAAAGGTATGCTTACTATGCTAATGGCTCACTTGGATTCACATGGGGTGTATTTGAATACATTGTCAACTCAATTGCCAGTAAACTCATATGTAAGCCATTTTTTATGCTCTTAAAAATTCATTTTCTACTCTAACACCAATGGTGATAATGATAACAGGCACTGAACCTAAATTGACAAGTAAATGTTTTCTTAATCTATATTACAGGTGACTCCAATGGGCAAAACTATAGATGCCAGAGCTTCTGGGGTGGAGGCAACACATATAAGTGTTGTACGTGATAAGGAGGCGGGCAATACTATAGATGTCAAAGAATGTAATGGAAACAATGGTAACCGATAAAAACATCACCCTTTGATTTTTGAATTTTAGATACATGACTTATGTACCGTGTTTTATACACAGTCAAGTGTTGTTGTACGCGATAAGGATGCGGGAATTCATAAAAAGTCTAATGGGCTTGTAATTTAAAAGAAGGTAATGGAAATAATGGTGACTAATAAAAACATCACCCTTTGATTTTTGAATTTTAGATACATGAATTATGTGCCGTGTTGTATATGTACACAGTCAAGTGTTGTTGTATGCGATAAGGATGTGGGAATTCAGAATAAGTCTAATGTGCTTATAATTTCGGATAAGGTAAGGGAAACAATGGTAACTAACAAAAACCTCACCATTTGATTTTTGAATTTTAGATACATGACTTATGTACCGTGTTATATATATATATATATATATATATATATATATATATATATATATATATATATATATATATATATATATATATATATATATATATATATATATATATATATATATATATATATATATATATATATATATATATATATATAATTTCGGATCAAATGAGAACTTTTTAAAGTTGAAAAAATAAGAACTAGCTAAAATCTCACAAATGACACTCTACTTTAAATAATTTTTAAACGACATTAGCTAAACCTAAGTTTTTTAAAAAGTTGATGGGCTTTCTTTTGAAAATTGACGAATTCTAGGTGATACATCTTGATTTAAGGTGTGATTTGTATCATGTCTTGGTATCGTGTATCATGTTATTTAGTGGTGGTTGTGTATCAAATGTACCATTTTATGTATAAGATATTATCTTGTTGAGATTTTGATGTATGTGTATCACATTTTTAATTGTGTATCAGTAATACGTTACACACTAAGTCGTCGTTTATTAGTCAATAGAATGTTAAATTGTATAAATAATGTATATTTTGGTGTATTATTGGTAATATGATTATGTATCAGTGTTTTATTAGTGTTTTAGATTAGTTCTCATTTTTACAACTTTAAAAAAGCTCTCATATTAACCTTCCTCTCTCTCTCTCTCTCTCTCTCTCTCTCTCTCTCTCTCTCTCTCTCTCTCTCTCTCTCTCTCTCTCTCTCTATATCTATATATATATATATATATATATATATATATATATATATATATATATATATATATATATATATATATATATATATATATATATATATATATATATATATATATATATATATGTGGGAAACCTGTTAAAAATGTTGTATCTAAGAAAACTACTATAACACGAGGAAGGCAGTCTTCATATTCACAGTCGCAGTCAAGTATGTTTCCCCTCAAGAAGTAACAACAGTATGTATTTCAACATGTCTCTAGTTATTTTTTTGTTTAAATAGTTTCTGACATATACACGAAAATTATATTTTTAGGCAATTAAGTGCAAACTGTGGCATGTAAAGAAATCAAAAATTGTTGTTGAGGGTACCGTATATAAGTCTAACAAAAAAATGTTGCATAATATACACACACCTCTGTTTGATACAAGTGTATTTTGTTTAATACAGGATACTACACCACCAAGTATGATACAAACCATTACCAAGAACAGTGTTGCTCCAAAATTACATACGCAACGCAAAAATTATATCTCTCCTAATGCCATACAGTAGCAAGCTAGGACGTCAAAGACTTAAAATGTTTTAAATTATAATAATTGAGAAATTTATTATGTGCGACATTACAATTGTCTATTTGGTTCAGTTGTATAAATTCGAGTTTTAATCAATATGAAATTATTTATTATTTTTTATTTTATATATATATATATATATACATATATAATGACATAGGTTATTGATTTGTTGTGTGTGACTAAAAGATGAACTCACGTGATATGGTTACACTTATCAACACTTTTGGTGACCCTAGGCTTATTTCTATGTGTGGCAATAAATTATAAAATGCTACATAAATGTGAAATACATGTGACCATTGATGAACTTTATGTGACTAAACATTACAAAACGTCATATAATCATAAACTTCATCTGGCTGTTGGATAACAATAGTCACATAAAACACAAATTTGATTGAACTAGACAAGCATACGGTCTTACTTATTAACAATATTAGCCACTTTATGATTCATTGTGTGTGACTAAATAAGCACAAAAACAATGTTTTATGTGACTAAACATTACAAAACCTCACATAATCATAAACTTCATGTGGCTGTTGGATAACAATAGTCACACAAAACACACATTTGATTGAACTAAACAAGCATACACTCACACTTATTAACACTATTATCCACTTTATGATTCATTGTATGTGACTAAATAACCCCAAAGACAATGCTTTATGTGACTAAACCTTACAAAACGTCACATAATCATAAAATTCATTTGGTTGTTGGATAACAGTAGTCATACAAAACACACATTTGATTGAACTAAACAAACATACGATCATACTTATTAACACTTTTAGCCATTTTATGATTCATTGTGTGTGACTAAATGACCCCACAGACAATGCTTTATGTGACCAAACATTACAAACTGTCACACAATCATAAACTTCATGTGGCTATTGGATAACAATAGTCACACAAAACACATATTTGATTGAACTAAACAAGTATACAATCACACTTATTGACACTATTAGCCACTTTATGATTCATTGTATGTGACTAAATAACCTCAAAGACAATGCTTTATGTGACTAAATATTACAAAAAGTCACACAATCATAAACTTCATGTGGCTATTAGATAACAACAGTCACACAAAATACACATTCATTTGACTTTCAACAACATGTAGCACACTTTTAGCCACTTTTAATTAACTCGTGTGTGACAAAATCCAGGAAAAATCATGTTTTATGTGACTAAACATTACAAAACGTCACACAATCATAAACTTCATGTGGCTATTGGATAACAATAGTCACATAAAATATACATTCACTTGACTTTCACAAGCATATGGTCACACTTATTAGCACTTTTAGCCACTTTTAATTAACTTGCATGTGACTAACTCCAAAAGAAAGACACCCAGTAGTTTGACTAAATCATCACAAACGCCATATTTATTATATATTCGTGTGGCCAAAGTACATGAAATAGTCACACAAAATACACATTTACTTCAATAATAATCTAAAATGTCACATATATTATATTTATGTAATAAAACTACAAACAATAGTTACTCTTATAAATCATTTGTGGGATATAAAGTGTTGACGGTCACACATATTGATTAATCTAACAAAACTTATGCCTAATTTGTCACACATATTCGAGTTTTGGTCACTCTTTTTCGAAACAAAAGGCCACAAAATCAACAACGTCGCCATAGGTACCCTGGACCTATGGTGGTGCGTCTTTTAATCATAGAGCCCCCCAAAAAATCGTGTGTGATGAAAGGCATATAGTCACACATTTCAAGTGTGACGTATAGCAGTTTCTCTACTAGTGTAAGTCATGATGAAAGATGGGTATGTTAATGGGTTGTGTAAAACCTTATTATTTATATTATTTGTGTGGAAATAGGTCTTGATGATGATTTATTTAGGATCCAAGTGGTGATGATGGTGATGTTGATGTTTATGGTAAATATAGCTTGGAAGTGAGGTAAGTAAATAGATTATAACAAGATGTTATATTGATTTTCCGATGTTACGTATTATGTGTTATATGTGATAGTTTATGTTAAGATTACAATGGGTTATGGCTTATATGCTTGCTTAAAGATTGAGATGAGGCTAGTGGCTGACTAGTTAGTTGTGTCTCATAAAATTGATATGCTAGTGAATGTATATAAAGTTTATGTGTTTATTTATGGATGATGGATTAAGCATTTGTGATGCGAATGTGATAAATGATGTATAATAGTTTGTTATGTATTTTACTTACTAAGCCTAATGGTTACATGTTATAGAGTTGAAGGTAAAGCTTGGGTAAGGCTTAGGATTGGGCACGGGATGAAAGTTATTGGTGATGCGTATAAGTGTAAGTAGGATACCGAGCTCAATCAATGTTGAACCCCTAAATGAGTCATCGATTTATGGTGTTTTAAAATGACATATATTTAGTGTTTCATTATAGATTTGAAGTTGTATTCAGATGTCTTAAAGTGTGTTATAGAGTTATGCGAAAGTTGTATTGAAAATGGGTCAAAATAGGTGCTTGGCAAACACCCTAATGTATGTGCATATGTGTCATTTAAACCACAAATATTTATTGAATTTATGTAATCTGTTATAGTAATGATTTTTATAAAGTTTCGAGTTCGGGAAGTTAGTTTTTAAACAAATATAAAAGTGTTAGAAAGAGGCTACCTAGGCTCGGCCTACGGTCGTGAGGCTTAGTCTGTGACCGAGTCTAATTTTGGTAAGACCAGAGACATTTAGCCTGCGGCCGAGAACTCTCGGCCTGTGCCAAAGGCCGCTGAGGGCTTAGCCGGCGGCTGTGAACCTTCGGCCTACGACTAAGTCCCTCATAAAGTTATTTTGTTATTTTTTGAACTTTGAAAAATCAAATCTTTTGATCTGTAAACAGTTAGAAGTCGTTTTTTATATCATTTAAAAAACATTCGAGTCTAGTTATATTTAAAAATACTTTTAAGTTCTGAATGTTTATTGGTTTTGTTCAATTTATAAAAGAGTGATAGATAGTCACTACCAATCATGGTTTTGAGCAAAAGATTTTTATTTTGGTCAAATTTTAAAGTCGAAAAAAGAACGTTTCAGTTGGTCGGATTCACTCATATAACTTGTAACTTTTACACTCCATCATAGTTCGGGGTATTATCTGTGACTATCCAGTCGGCGTCTCTTATTTTTGTGTGAGATTCAAACTCTTTCGGTCGGGGACTGGGCGGATACGTTGTACATGATAAAGACACTTTTTGACTTGTGCGTAGGGCCGGCTGTAAGGGGTGCAGCCCGTGCAAGTGCACAGGGCCCCCAAAAGTGAAAGGCCTCCAATTTTCAATCTAATCCATTATATTTGTTGAGTCCAAAACAAAATGTCCAAGTACCATAGTCTTATCATTTTCAAACAGAACGTTCTTTACCGTACGTTTTAGGCTCTTTTCTTTACACTATTTGTTAAAAATTTGTTTCTTTTACTATTTTTAGTATACGTACGTAAAATATAGTATTTCGAATCAACGTTACTATAGTAATTTAAGAATTAATATTAGACGATTTATTTAGTACTTTCGGACATAATTAACAAAAAGAAATATGAAACAAATACATACAAATTGTTATCATAAAATTATGATGCCTTTGATCTCATACAAAATAATTAGAAATTGTTACTGTTTTATAGCACTTTTATAATTTCTTGATCAAAATATAGAAAACATGAATATAAGGGTGATATGCTAAAAAAGAAAGAAAATCGAAGAACTTATTAGGTCTTGAAGCAAAGTTGTAATAGTAGTTTTTTTTACGTATATGTAACTTTAATTTGGTATATTTCATAATAAAAAGGTGTATATTAACGGGAATACCTTGACTTTGGGTGTCTTTTGGCACCAACCATTGTCCACCCAAAAAAGAATAGTTTCGGCAACTCTCCTGGCCTAGAGGAGCAACACCTGGAGTGAGACGAGCCGAGACTCGACCCTCGATCTCTTATTCCACAAAGTCTCTTCAATGTGCCCATAAGTTTTAAAAAGACGGCTACCTATTTGAACCATATGCTAAATATGAAAATTAAACTTGGGTCATTTAACTCAAGCACAAACCTTCATCAATTGGACTAATTTCGTATATAAACAGGTAACTATATAAAAGTGACATAGGGCCTCCAAAATTCATAAAACGACCCTGCTTGTGTGCCTAAAGTTAACCTGAGATAGATAATTAGTCTTAAACCATGCTTACTGCAATTTTTTGAAGTAAAATAACAGGAGCACTTGGATGCGTATAAATATTTGCTTTACCATGCCTAAGATTAAGGTAACTTTGTGTCCATTCAAAGGATAATTTTAATTTAGTAAGAAATAACTTTACTTTTCCATGCATACAATCAGTAAAAGAACCCAACTTGCGTGAAACTTGCGTTGTATAATTTGTTTTTCTTTAAGTTTTCTAGGCAGTGGCCGACAATTTTACATAAGTATCCTTATCGCTTTTTTAATTACATTAATATTTTTCTTAAACAATTGTGGTTATATTAATATCATTATAATTATTGATCTTAAATTTTTGGAACCATTTTGATCTCTTATTTTATCATTTGGATTGATTGTAATTATATTTACGTATACTTATTGGTTGCGAGTGATAAAAGAACACACGAATGTAATTACAAAAGTTTCGATATAAATATGATATATATTTATTTATATATATATAATTTTTAACATAATAACATGTTGATTTTTAGATATATATATAAAATAATTTGATAAATATGTTTATGTAGTAATAAAATGTAGCGAAGGATATTAATGTAATAAAAAAGTTTGAGATATTAATATAATTAAATAAATAAATGAAATGACATTCAAGTAATATTCAATTTTTGAAAAGATATAAATGTAAATGACCCATTTTTAACGGTGTTCAATGATTTTGACGATGGTGGTGTGACAAGAGATTTTTATCGTTTCCTTGTCCAAAGTAATTATTTTTTTTACTAGTTATTGTACCCGTGATGTCATTATCTTCTGGTTTAGTTTTACTCGTCAATTCATAGTTTATATAACTAAGACATAGAATGTACTTAGATATATCAAGAACCAGTGGCAAATCTAGGGAAAAAAATTCACGAAAAAACTTCGCCACCGGCACCGTAATTTATAGGTATTTTAAAACAAAAATTATATCAACACACAACAAGTCTTAGATAACTTCAAAATGTAGTATGATAGTCATGTCTTCCCAAACCACTGGGTCTTTAAGAATTGGGCTCAAAGATTTCATAGCTTTTTTAGGCCTAATAAATCTCAACAGGCCTGCTTGATGTGCCTAAAGTCCTAAACTAATGTGATACGCCAGGTTTTGAGATAAGATTTGCTTATCATATTTATTTAGTATTTTAGATATCTTTTAATGTTTAAGAATATCTTTTATGTTTAATATTTATCTTGTGATCAACTTGTAACACAAGCTAAGGTTATTCGGTATAAATACCGAATTATTATTATGAATTAGGGAATCAAAATTAAACAATAAATCTCTAAGTCTTTTTGTCTTTTTTTTTCTTACGGAGCCCGCACACGCTATAGTGGTGCCTTATCCCGATACTATCCGAACGGGTCGTATCAATTGGTACTTTCATTGAGAGCCCTCAATTCGTTGAGGGATTTCGATTTAGGATTCCAATCTCAAAAAAAAAAAAAAAAAACTGTTCATCGGAAATATTGTTTATCTCGAAAACTACTGTTCATCCGCCGTACTGTTCATTCGACTGTACTGTTCACATGGTACTATTCATCGAGGGTACTGTTCATCCAAAAAAAATATAAAATAAAATATATTTTTTTATTGTTTTTCGGTTGCTATGGCATCGGCAACAATGATTGGACGCGCTATCTAAGCTCTTGCAGAAGGGTACGGTGGTCGATTATGAGAGTAAGTTTTTGATACTTGCAGATCGGGTTACGGAGATGTCTACGGATTTACTTATGTATTTTTATATATGTGGACTTAAACCGCTCCTACAATGTGCAATCTCAAGGTCAGCCCCTACAACTTTAGAAGATGCATTTTTTTAGCCCGTATAATGGAGGCTCGTTTTGAGACAATTACAGAGAAAGAGTTAAGCACCGAAGAGAAACTAGATGCCGTTCTATCATGGCTAGCTAAAGAAGCTTCAGCGAAGATTAAAGGGTCCTTCTCTTATGAAGATATTGGTGGTGATGAGGTTAGTAGGGCGCTAAACGCTGTTGTCGATATTAGTGAGAGTAATGTGGAAAGCACGGAAGTTCCTAGCGAGTTTTGACGAATTTTCAGAAAATAAAGAAAGTGTGAAAGAGGTTGAATGCGGTGGTTTTGAGGATCGTTTGGATGAAATAACTTTTAATCTAAACGAGGAATTAGGGAACAATGATGTTAGTCATTCTTTGGTCACTTATGAAAGTTTGCAAGTTCGTCAATTATGGGGAAGAATTGGTATCGGTGATGTTAACGAGCTCATGGATAATGGGCGTATCTACAGATTTGTCCAACCGAAGGCGTGGGAATTGAGTCAGACTCCTTATCGGCGTATTTTTCATATCACCTTGAGGGCAAGGTGGATTTTGAAGGTGTGAGGAGTAATGGGGCTTGGGCAGAGGTAGGCAAAAGAAGGGTATTGTGTTATGTTCAAGGCAGTAGCAGGAAGAAGAGGAAAAAAGGTGTTCGTATCGGTAGCGGACGATTGGAGAACAAACTGGGTTGGAGAAAAATCTATGTTGGAAAACTATTTGAGTGGAGAACTATTTGGGATCCTGGAATTGAAAGTGTTTTTTCAAGACGTCACCTTGAGGGCAAGGTGGTTTCGAAGGAGTGGGGAATGATACGTCAGGTTTAGAGATAAGATTTGTGTATCATATTTATTTAGTATTTTGGATATCTTTTAATGTTTAAGAATATCTTTTATGTTTAATATTTATCTTGTGATCAACTTGTGACACAAGCTAGGGTTATTCGGTATAAATACCGAATTATTATTATGAATTAGGGAATCAAAGTTAAACAATAAATCTCTAAGTCTTCTTGTCTTTTTTTCTTACTGAGCCCGCACACGCTATAGTGATGTCTTATCCCGATACTATCTAAGCGGGTCGTATCATAATGTCGTAAATTCGTGGTTCATTTTCACTAACGAGAAGGTTAACGCCCGTTGCTGCGGCCTGCTTGTGCCAGTTATCTTCGAAATTTCTTGATTCAATCAATGTTAAAAAAAAACTACTGTGCAAACCTAAACAAATAACACAATCTATAGCAATAACTCAACGACAAAGCTTCACCAGAAAAAGATCCATACTCAAAGACATTACCCTATCACCAAAATTTGAGTATATATGAGGGGATACATACAGGGGCGGATCTATTAAGAACATATGGGGTGCAACTGCCCCCCATAGATTCTTCAAAAATCGTAACTTTAAAGGTTAATTTTCGAACTTTAATCGTGTTGCCCCCACTTAAAAACTGAGAATGCCCCCAATATAAAAGATAGGTGGAAAGAAAGTGAAGATAGAGCTAGTATGATGAAGGGTTTTTTAGTTTTTGATAAAGCTTTTCAATGAAAAAGATGATAGAAGAAGATGGTCAATTTACTACGGAGTATAAAATATAATAATTTATATATTCTCACAATATCCAAGAATGAATGTCAACTTGATATGAATGGTAGTACTTTGGCCTTAAAAAGATGATTATTTTATACATAGTACTAATTCATTGGAAGTGTGTAATTCATGTACTCTGTTGCTAGAAAAATATAAAGGTTAATTAGCTAACATGTTAGATTCTTTTTACCATAAACTGTTTTTTTGGTTTGCTCAGATTATTTTTCAACATTAACCACATTTTGGAGTTCATTATAAGGGTTTAGCATGTTTTTTTTGTGATTTATCCTATCGGCAAAAAAAATTTTTTGCCCCCCACAACTTCGCTTTCTAGTTCCGCCACTGGATACATATAGTTTTCCACTTAAGAGTCAACCATGACTATTTAAAATATACACATTTTTAGGTACAAAACATCATAGTATTTATTAGATATGTTGCTTGATACATATGATAAATGTAACGCAAAGTTGTCACTTTGTAATATGTTCAGTAGCTCCTTTGAACATTTATCGCCCTACATACTTGTACAAAAGAATCATGTAGTTACCTGCCATATGAACATTTATATTCAATAACTAATTGCAACTATATGAGTAATTTTTTTGTTAAATAAGTGATGTGATTCGTGACTGAGAACAGGGAATAAAGATTCTCTGTCAACCGAGATGCGTAATAACACGACTCTGTGTTTTAAGAAAACTTCAATAGTAATTCACCTCCAACCAAAAGAGTTTACAAATGTTTATATAGAAATCCTAAAAGATAAACATGTAAAAATAAATCCAAAGACAAATGGATAAACACAAAACCTAAACAATAGAAACAAACACAAACTAAAACTCTCTGTATTTTCGTTGGGTTGGGCTTAATCACTTGGTCCGTTTCTAGCCACTTTCAACACAGAGCCCGTCTGGATCCGTATCAATAAGATTGTTGATAGAAGTGCTTACGTATCTAATATGATTACTTTCCTATTGTTTTCGTTGTTGCACAAATAATTTTCGTGCTTTTCGCCTGCAATGATGCGTTCTCATTTGTTTCTCGCCAAAGGTAAAATTAGAAAACATCTTTATCGTGTTCAATCAATCTGTCCTGAATTCGTGATAGTATGTAAGGTTTATATCAGAATGAGAATCCAGAAAAAGGGTTAACAAACTATCATACATTTTCTGATTATGATGCATTGCAGTATTATTTTTAACTTTTATAGTGCTATGATAAATGTCTTTTGCTATTTGGCTAAAGGTAAATCGAATTCTAATCCTACGAAAATTTAACCCATCTCATCCAGCCTTACATCTACTCGGTTGTAGTTTCTGTTGCAGTTCAATTTTACTCAAGTTCTATATTAATAAGAATTTATCTAATGATCTAATACGATAATTCGTAGGTACAGATCAAAACAGGCCCTAAAAGAACAAATTTAAATGAAAGTCATTGAAGTAATATATGTAAGCGATTATAAAGTAATATATGAGATTTGATACCTTTCTGTAGTCATTAGTGATTCAAATACCCTAAGAGCCTTGTCAACACGCCTATGTAGCAATTCTTTGCGACGTTGATTTTGTTAAGGGACCGGGACTCATCGCCATGTTTTTTACTGTAAAGGGGAAAAAAGAAGAAAGAAATAAAACAATTATGCTAAACCTCTCTGGCTTTCCCTTATAATAATAAAAGACTACATTGAAATCAATCTGTGAATAAAGTGAAAATTACATTAATAACTGACATTTAAATAGCTTTTTAATTTGTTTAGTTAAAGGCATTATTTCATCGTAAACTCATAAGATTCAAACATGTATCATGATTTTAAATAAAAACCATAAAATAGATATATACCGTGACTTGTATGGTACATACAGAAGAGCCCAACGAATCACTATTGTCTTCATTGTCATCACGCTTGAGTTTTCTGTGATAAAACAAAATTGAGTTAATAATCCGCAAGTGCTCGGTTCAATATCATCTCCATAAGCTCATTATCCCTTAACATGGTTAACACCAAAAGCAGCAAGTGAAAACATCAGAAGTTGATAATAAGATGTATACACGAAATTTATACCTCTGTTTTCTTCCATAGAATTTGGATCTTTCTTTTCCTTTTCCACTCTGAAAACATCAAAAAGGTTCCTTGCTAGAGGTACAAACCTGCATCGATTGACACAGTAAACAACATATACTTACAAATCAGAAAAACGGGGCTACTTTGAGGCACAACCTTCCATTTTTCGTAACAATAACACTAACATCCTTCTACACTTTAAAATATAATACACCAATAGTCTTGTCGCAACACCTTTCTGTATTTCTAAAATCACACAGTATTTAAACCTTAGTATAGAAATCCTATAAACAAGTTTGGTACAAATTAATCAAAATGTTTACACCTAGAATAACATAAAATCAGTCGAAACTCAAAACCTAAACTAAATAAATAATCAACCAAATTAATTAAATTAGTTTAAGTTTGAGTAAAATAGTACTAACCTTCTTTCAATGAACTTAATCATAACATATCTCAAGATTATAGTTCAAGATTAAATTTAAGAGATGTTGGGATCTAATAATATCACTACTTTTTTTTTGGAAAACAACTATACTTGTTTATTTGCATATTTCTCCATGATACAAGTTTTTAAAGCATGACTACAATAAGTTTAAGCGCGATTTGAAAAAATGTGCATATATGAAAGTTGACTTGGGTATACTTGTAATTGTCCCTTGTTTTTTTATGTATCTCACCCTTTCTAGAATGATCGCTGCTTAACTGTCTCACCCACCCTCGCATGTAGAACGTTAATAAAAGTTTTAGCTGGGCCAAAGCTTGGCAGGAAGCCCAAAAATTGGACGTTTCTTTTGGTCTGAGTCATAAGAGCCCAAAAGTTGGGCTGTATCAAAACGACATTGTATTCATCGCCTAATGTTATATGTCTATACTCCTTATAAAGGAGCAATCCCATTGTTGAAAATGTGAGGAATTTTAAAACAATTGCTACCTATGGAAACATTTTGAAAATTCAACGTTTATCTACTATGGAAACTTATTATTTCTCTTTGACTTTGCATGAACTCATGCACTTATGGCATTTCACCAGCTATGGAAATTAATGCGTATTTATCCCTTTGACTTTCATGCATGAAAGTTATGGCAAGTAGATATTCAAAACGCTGCACACAGCTCATTCACACATTCTTCTGGCGATTCAATATTAATACAGAAACATTTCTCTAAAACACATAAAATATTTCACTCCCCTCCCTCTAAACAAAAACCCTCTCCCTCTCTACATTGCAGGCTTGCAGCTACCGCCACACCTTTCACCACTACCAATATCAAAACTTGTCACGACCAAACTCCTCCACCATCGAAACCCACCACCACCGAACGATACAACCACCAAATACCACCCTTTGCTAAAACCCACACCTACATCGAGAGCCGAACAACCACAAAACTACGATCATAAAAAAAACTGCCCATAAAATGATTTTGTGAAGTTTTCAGGTACTTTTTGTAGATTCTTTACGTAAATCTAATTTTTATATCTTTTTTTACATATTTGAGTTACAGCCGCAACTCACCTATCAATTGTCGTTGTTACTGCCGTTGTCTTGCCAAAAAAAAAAGGTGTTGTCGCCGTTAAACTGCTTAAGCTTGTATTTCCAGATTATGTATGCTTTATATTATACTCCTAACAGATGACTTACACAAGATTAATTATCATGAATACATTACCTGCATCATCATTATAGATGTAGTTCTAATACAAATTTCATTGTATTAGAGTTTAGAAAAGTAGTAGTAAGTTTTGTTTTGCTGAGCCGATTGACGAGATGGATGAGACCGAGTTAGAACCATATCTTTCTTCGTAGCCAGAGCTTAGGATCAAGGTATTGACTCAAGCTCATGAGTTAATGATGACGAATAACGCTTCGGTTATGTTCGATACAGATTTAAATAATAACACTCTTTTATTTATACAGGACAGAATGTGTCGTAACATTTACATTGATCGAGACTGAATGTGCTACAAGGATCACATGTATTGAGTCTACATGGTCTGAATGTACTATTCTGATATGCTTTGCCTATGAATGTTAATGTTCAAGGCCAAAGTTGGTGTCAACTATAATCTTGGTGGAGAGCTTCAGAATTTTCGTTTATGTTTTTTATGTTAACTAAATTTTATTATTTATGTTGATTTGATTTTTTTGATGTTTATTCTTTAGTTGTTGAATTATGTTTTGAGTTCTTAATTGATTGTTTTAACAATTGATTTTTTTTTCTCTTTTTGGAAATAAAATCTTTGTGTTCTTTTACTTTTGTTAATTATGATATACAATTATGAATATTTAAAAACGCTACCGAGGAGTGATAATTAAATGATTTGAATATGTAATTGTCATTATATAATTGAGGGCTGATTGTTTTAAAAGTATGAATAATTCATTTTTTAAGCAACGAGTTGAATAATCCCAAAGATACAACTTTTGTAATTATGTTACGTTAATTTCACGTTCTATGTGCGTAAACGTTACACGAAAGACTTAATACAATATCAAAAAAATTATTTTAAATATCGCGATTATAAAATCCCTTACTATGCACGAGTACTCGCTTACTAAATAGAAAATATATATACTTGCATATAGTGACTTTCTAATACTTATGGTCTAACAGTAACATCTTTATACTCATAATATTTAGCTTGATATTATCGCTAACATTCTCCTCCTATATTTTCAAGTAACTTAATAACATGTTAGAGTTTGCAATTTCATTTTAATAGTTTCATTTTTAGTTTCAAGAAACACTTACGACAAAATTGCACATCGTCAATTATATGCCGTTAGACAGTTCCGTCGCTATGCACGAATACTTAGTAATAATTGATGTGACTACAACTTTGACTTTCAAGCCATGTCATGATTCTCGCGGATGGTGAGCGACAGAGAAACATGAAATTAAGAGAACAAATGGTACAAAAGAGTATCTATGCTTGCACAGGGCCCGATTCTTATTAGCTTCGATTCTTTAGACCTCATAAATCTCTTGTAGGGGCCGTGTACTCTCTTTCGACAGACGATTGACAAAGTTGCTAATCGATGAATATACGACTAAGCACGCAAAAATGATGTTTCATATTCCTATTCAAGTCAAACCATGCTAGGTATAGATCATTTTTCTCCAAGTACCACCAAACAAATAAAATTTGGCTTTCAACATTCAAGTTACCAGAATATTGTTCAAATCGTGCTAGCTAAGATCATTTAAAGTCAAACAATGCTAGCTAAAAGATCACTAGGATTAAAACCACTTTCTTGATTTATACTGTATCTAGTTTTTTTGTTAACCGTAGTTGCAAGAGCTACATACTAATAACTACACATGACACAAACAAATAAACAATTACGTCTTTGAGGAAGATCGTGAGGGTAGCGCAACTACCCAAAACTCAAACAGACCAACGAAGTTACAAAAATCGAGATTAGGATGATAAACGTTAAAGAATTTTCGAAAAATAAAATTTTGTGTGTTCGTGAAGGAATATTTTTGTTACATTCTCTGTCATTGATGCATTCGTTGTCTGAGACGATTCCCCAGAACTTATTCCTTTTTATCTTTTGTTTGCCGTGTGGATATGCGTGAATGTCGATTTACGATACCTAAAACAAAATTATACAACGCACTTCACATTTTATATTTGTAGGTAGATGCTATATTCTTCATTAATCCCATCGTGAGTGATAACTACTACAGTAATACAGTAATACAGTATTACTATACGTAACATATAGTAGTACTCCATCTGTTATTTGGTGTTAGTTAGTACTAGTAGCTATCTTATACAGTTATACTAATATTAAGCTCGTAGTAACTAGTAAGTTGGTAAATGACATACATTTATATCAACTTTAACAATTAACAATATATGTTTCTTGTTTTAAAATAAGAAACTGAACATACGTACACACGAGCAATCAATAAAACCTTAGCACAAGCATGCATTAGGTACCAAACTACCAATTATGCATACGAGACCACCATCGAATGTTAGTAGGTTGCAGAAATACACATGGGTTGATCTCTCTAACATAAGATAGCGGACCCAGGTTAAGGATTTTCATGTTTATTTTATGAAAATCGTAAATCAAGTTCATTTAAAAAATATCAGTATCTTTGACGTAATTTCACACTATGCAAGATAAATATATGCTGTGCCCTCACCGAAACCCCCCCCAGGTTCGCCCCTTCTGATCATTCCCTGGTTTTTTCTCTAGATAACTCTTTGAATATCGGAGAGCGTAAATCCAAGTTTTCTAAACTCTAGCTATATATAAATGATGAAAAATGTTTTTATTTCCCAACAAATACTCATTTTGAACATTGTTTTCCTCACATCCAAACCCTTCATCCGGGCTTTGTAAATACCTTTCAGAAACATTTACTTGTCATTGAGTGTCTGACTTTAGTGAAATAAACATATCATATCATTATAAACTGATAATGAACCAACAAATGTTGCACTAAAACTTTAACCTCAAAACTTTTTATTATTTTGTTTGTTAAAATCAAGACAAGGAAACAAAGTCGGTCATACTATGTCCAACCGATGAAACTATTGATTTTAGTTGCGTTTTTGACAATTATATCACACGATTGAATTTTAATGATGATTTTCATATATTTGCATAAGTGTCCACAAAAACCGGTTTTTGGGGCAAGCGTGCGTTGCTACACTAACTTCCAAATGAATGCAAGGAAACACATGCACATATGATTATGATTAAAGTAGTGATTGATAGTCCGATTTTACATCTCATGGACACTCATCATTCATATCTTCAGTTCACAAAGTCAAATTATAAAATGATTGTAGTCGACTAGTCGGTATTACGATTTATTTGTATAATATATCACAAGTGGAACACTTTCATTTTCAAGAAGTTAAACATGTATCTTGAGCAAAAACCTAGCTACCATGAATCTTGAGTTCACATTTACTCAAATGCTCGAATAGTTCAACTTCAAAGATGTTAATATTAAAACAGTGTTTGCGATTTTTCGAAAAATTTACGCTTAAATCTGGAATCATTTGATACTTGTTACTCTATGTTATCTATGTTATTTAGAAGACTCTTGCATACAATTTCAATCGTGCAATGTTTTTTTTAACTAGTAAAGTTAGAACTACAGTTTCAGTTTCAGTCAGGGTGTACTTTATTTTTGTTGTTGTTGAAGTTATTATTCTCGACTGATTTATACATGAATCTTTCATGTTTGACTCATAAACATAAGCATAAGCATCCAAAACATATAATTTCTAAATATGAAGTGAATATGAAGTGAATATGAAGTATATATATTATGTTTTTAATATTAAGTAGAGGAGAAAATCCCTGTTTTCATAAACCAAGTGATAGATAGCAAAAACCACATGAAGAACCAAGCCTTGATGATATCATAGGCCAAGTAATTAAACTTACATTAACTGAAACATAAACACACAAACCTTAAACTCTAATAAGATAAATACTAAGTTCAGGTCCTCCATTGCTATCAGGATTCATCATGTAAAATGCTTCAGAATCTTTTGATCCCACAATCCTTTCAAACCTTGCTCTCATATACATCAACTCCCCTTGATCACCATTATCACCATTATCACCTTCACCACCACCACCACCCTCAGGTAACACTCCAGCCCCCATAGTAATCTGTCCAACTGAGTTAAACACTTTCCATTCATCTGGTCCACAAGTACGTCTCATAGCATATCCACATTTCTTGCCATTACAATATGTCCTCCAAAGTGGCTCATCCAAAAGCTTAAAGCATTTTTTCGCCTTTTTATCGCACTCTAGCGCGATACGAACTAGCCCCGAAGCCATTTCTCGGACAAGGAAGCTAGTGGGAGTAGCTAGCTCGACTAGGAAAGCGGGGCCTAGTTTGGGATCCTCTTGAAAAGCAATGTGAACGTGTCCACGTCTGTATCCGAAAAGAGTACCTACGATCTTGGTACTTTTACCTAGACCAAGACCAGAAGATACTCGGCTCTTACTACCAAAAGTAAGAGCCGACTTGATTTTAGATACTGACATGAGTGAATGTTTCTTTTTTTGGGGTGCAACTTGGTGCACCCCGAGGTTAAAGTTGTTTTTGTCAAGATTAATGTCGTCCTCGGTTACAGCACAACCGAGTGACGATGAACGAAAGTTAAGGATTTCTTCTTGATCATTATCACTGTCATCTTCGACTTTCTTTTTCCAATGGAAGTATCTCCTTGAGAAGGAAAAGGAAGAATCTTGAGGGTTTTTGGCATCCATGATTGACCTCATATTTAGCAACAAAAGCTAAAGAACGAATGGGGTATCAAAAAGATTGTGGAAAAGATTGTAGTTTTCTCTTCTTCTTTTAATGAGTTTGTGACACTCTGAGAGTTAAAAGAGTGAAGTGCTGACAAAAGAAGGTGACCAGTCCCCACCTAACTATTGCAAGACTTTGATTGTACAATTAAGGGGTGTAAAATATTGTATTTTTTTAAGTCATTATGATCATGTGATATAGAAAAATATGGAAGGTAGGAAATAGTTTTTGAATGTCTTGTTGTGTTGTTTGAAGAAGTGAAGGTGCTTGATAAATTTATAAGTTTTATGAATACATGCATCACTTAAATATTTAGGTGCTTGAGAAATTAATTATTGGATCTATAAGTAGTGATTATTATTTTCGATATACATAAATATGTCATATGTTTAGGTTAAATATCAGGTCTAATTTATCCCCCCCCCCCCCCCCCCCCCCCCCCCTCCGGCCGTTAAATATTGCAATGCGACCACTCCTTTAAGAAATTTATTCCCTCGTCTGTATGCTTTTGAAACAAATAAACAATGCTTAGTTTCACAAAGAAAGATAACAATTGAAGGTTCATGGAGTAATCAGTGGAGCTGGAGAAGAGAACCTCGAGAAAGTACTGCATGGGAGTTATGCTCCCTTAAAAATCTCATCAACAACCTCTGTCTTGACACTTTTGTTGTGGATACTTGGTCTCCGGATGCGGTAGGTATGTTTACAATAAAGTCACTTTGGAATTTGATACAAAACAAACTAATTGGTGGAGGAAGGACATTTGTGCCTTTCAGATGGAACTCGTGGGTTCCTAAAAAAGTTAATATTGGAGGCTTGCGATGAACCGTCTTCCTACCGGCAAAGACAATCTTACAAGATTTGGAATTGAAATAAGTCATACATCTTGTTTGTTTTGCGGGTTGGAAGATGAAAATCGCGACCACTACTACTTGCAATGCTAAAAAATAAAGCTAATATGATTTAAGTTGTGGAGTTGGTGGCAATCTAGTTCGCTTCACATACCCTTTCTTGGCGATATCTAATCAGGTAACTTGATGTTTCACGGTGATAAACATATTTCGAAGGCATATCATGCAACTTGTTTGTCCCTAATTTGGATCATTTGGAGGTGGCGAAACAAATTAGGTTATGCTGGTGCTCACCAATGTTCGCCTTCTCCCACGGGATGATATTTTTTCTTCCCTTCAGAGGCTCTCTTTACTTTGGATAAAAAAACCTCTCTCCAAAAAGAATTTTACATGGATTAGTTGGACTCATAACCCATGTAATTCTCTAGTTTCTTAATGTATGTTTTTTTAATATAGCTCTTCTTGCTCGGTGGCTTTCTCTCATAGCTAGAGCATTGTTGTTGTATAATTAACCGTTTTAGGCTTATATATTTAAATATTATCTTTGTCGTTTAAAAAAAGATCAAGTCAAATTGTGAGCTTAGCTATTTATTAATCCCTTCATCTTGAGATTATATTTTATTCTAGTACTTCCTTCGTCTCAAAATTATAGTTCATACTATTATTTTCGAACGTCCCAAATTAATAGTTCACTGTCAAAAATAGATAAGGAGTCTAGATTTAGTTTACAAGATTACCCTCATTTGAAGTTATTATTACAAACAATAAATAAGTTGTAAATTAATTGGTTAAAGGTAAAATTGTCTTTGTGTAAAAAGTAAGAGAGAAAAATCTGAAAAATTGATGTTTTTTATTAAACTGCATGTTTTTGTCGGTTGACTATAATTTTGGGACAGTGGGGTATATTATTTTCGAACGTCATAAATTAATTGTCTATTTTTTAAAATAGTTAAGAAATATAAATTAAGTTTACAATATCACTCTCATTTGAAAATATTATTACAAAAAAAAAAATAAATAATAAATTATTTGGTTAAAAGTAAAATTGTCATTGTGTAAAAAATAGAGAGAGTAAGCTAAAATAGTGATGTTTTTATTAAGATTTAAGTTTATTTGGATACCAAACTTATTTCAGATATGGGGGGACTCATCCCCACCCACCACCTCCCTTACATCTAATGGCTGAGATTAAATCCTCATTTTCCACTGCAAGGGTACTTTGGTCATTTCACCGTATACTATATAAGGTTTTTTTTCTTTCCCCTCTCATAAAAAACACACACCGGGTCTCTCTTTCTCTCTCTATCCCTGATCTTCTTTATCTCTCTACCTCCGATCCATCACTAATACATCATTAACTTATCATGAACCCATCCTGACGCGATCATGATGAATCCATGACGAATTCATCACGAAGCCATCACCACGAACATCTATTCACGAATAGATGCATCCATCATCAGGTTTGATTAATATGTATGCTTATTTTTAGCTTATTTGTTTTAAATAAGCTAATTAATTTACTATCATTAAGCTATTAATTGTCTTATTTTGAACGAATCTTCTAGATTCATTGTTCTTAATTATAAGCTAACTTCTTAGATGAAAGGTTATGAATAAGTTATGAAGTTGGATAATAAGCTAGTTAGTTTGAATAAGCTTTTTGAATTAGAGTAGAGTTATGAATAATCTTTGTGAATTATATGATTTTGAATTTATTGTGTTGCTATAAGCTAGCTTATTATATTACTTTAACGAGTTATAAATCTTGTGAATAAGAGAGTTATGAATAAGTTTATTTTCGTGTTAATAAGCTATATTATTAGAATTTTTTAACTTTATGATGTTATCATATATGTAGTACATTTGTTATCATATATGATAGTGCTCTTTGTTATTTACAGATATATACTATCATATATGATATGTGAATAAGTTAGTTATTAGGAGAAAGAAGATGATAAAGATGGCTTGTTTTTACAAAGAGTGTGTACTTTACAAGGTATGTTCCCTTTTTATCATATATGATAATCATATATTATGAATAAGCTCATGTGAGTGTAAATAAGTTGCAATATTAAGCATTTCTATGTTTTGAACCGCTTCTTATTTAGTATTTGATTTAATTAAACTATTGATGTAAGCTGAATTAAGCTTGATATATCATATATGATATCTTATATTATCATATATGATAGATATATAATATATGATCGGTATATCATATATGATACATGAGGTATCATATATGATGTATCTAACAAACTAGAAGAAAAAAACCAGACTTTATAACTAATTAACATATAATTTCTTTAAGCTCTTCAAACTTGCCTTCTATCATATTGTACATGACATTGTCACTTTTAACGTATTGTATATAATTTGACCTTAAAAATCTTTTCTATCTTGTATAAATACAGAATGTGCGAACACAACAACGAGAAGAGAGATGCTGCAATTGTCCGGTTAGAGCAAAGTAGATAGGGTACTTATCACAACAATCGGACGTGCACGAGTAGGTTTAAGTATCGACATTAATTCAGCATTGCCCAGGAGGAAGTTACTCAAGAAAAAGTAGATTTCGTTGAAAACGAAGTAGAATTGATTAGAGAAGAAGGGTAGTTTCAATAATAAGACTATTTTTGGCGTGACTCATGAATTTAGCACATTCTTTTGTTTTTCATATCTTTTTGATTATGAATAAGTGTTTATCATATATGATATCATAGGTAAATACATATGTTTGAAGTATCATATATGTTACTTTAAAAAAGTACTCTTTGTGGGTTTGCTATAATATATGATCCGATGGTCTAGTTGGGTGGTATATGGTGGTGGCAGCCATTGTTAAGTTTAGAGAGAGGGTTGAAGGTGTTCTAGAGAGAGAAAGGCAAAGTGTATAATAAAAGGAGAAAACACAAACAACAACCCCTCCTTGAAAGCCTTGGAGGGGTATATATAGTCACTTACGCGCCTACACTATACATAGTTTCCTAATCTAGTCTTTGCGTGAGTGACTATGATAACTAATAGGAATTCTTAAATGTCGTCACATAAAGTGAATTTCCAACAATCTTCCCCCATGGGACGACGTGTAGAATTTCTCACAATATTTTTTCTAGGAAGTACATAATGATTAAGAACAAGAGCTTGCATGAAGCGTCCAATGCTGATGAAGTCTTCTGAGGCCTTTGACTTCAAGTCTTCACTCTAGAGAGACTCATCTTTGTAGTAACTTGTAGTAGAAATATTGTAACGGCACGAGCTAAGTAACCCATATACTTCTGGTTAAGGAGAAGCTTCTGAATTAATTTCCCTTTAAATCATGCCACATAAATTTGATGTAGAAGCTTTTAATTGCTTCCCCCTAAACCGACAATCCTCATAAGCAGTTTTAAAGCTGTCAATAAAGCTTAGAATGATTAAGCGCATAAACGGAATCCAACAAGCAAACCCCATCATATGAAATAATAATGTTGCTATGAGAGATTGAATGTTTGGGGCACACCAAGTAGATCAACAACGTCTCTTCTCACGCTTGAATAATTTTTCTGAGTTTTTCTCCCCCTGAAAGTTCAAGTTATGCATACTAGAAAGAATCAAGACATTTCTTCCCCCACGTAGTTGAGGAAAGGAAACCAATCCCATGTATGAAGCCCAAACTAAAGTAGACACTTTATCCAATTCATGAAGTTGACATCGTAACACCAGAGTCAATTAAGTCCCAGAGATGCACATATCTTCTTCCGGAGATGCACCAGAGTCAATTAAGTCCCGGAAATACATATCTCTCCATATAGAATAATGATGATGAATAATTGCAACATCAAAACAATTAAACATCGAATAATAGTGTACCGTTTAGAGACCGATAACGCCACGAATTAAAACACTGATTTTCTCTACGGTTATTACAATTGTCTTCCTGGAATGTCTTCAAATCAAAAGAAGGTATGAAGTTCATCACGTGTACTCGTTGTGCGTTCAATATGCCTTCTTCTTCCCTCTTGATGGTTTCGAAACCTCAGAACCAGCAATAAATCGTGCGCACATGTACCTGAAATCTCATGAGAATAATAAATAAGCTGGATTATATTTAGCGGGGAATCAGTTGCTGATCGAAATTCTCTACTCATAAACTCTCCATGGCTATCTTTACCAAACCCTTTGTAGGCAATTTGAAGTGACTACTGATGGGATGAACCAGATATACCAAACGTGAAACTGAATAAGAATTCTCGATCTTGTGACTTAAGCTTGGATTATTGTTGAATGAGCAACAGTGTAGAAATATGACTGCGGAGAAATTTCTAAGTACCCAATACATTACTGATGAAATATATAAGCACATCACCTCTTGAAATTACCCACGTCGACTTTGAGCGTGACACTGAGTACAACAACGTAGCTCCTTTAAGTGATAGTTATCCAAGTCATCAACCAAACACCCCGAACCCGGAAACTAGATAAGCAAGTCTTCATACTAAGATTAAGCACGAGCAAGTTATCTTTAAAGATAAAATAAGTTCACGCCTTCAATAAATTCGTCTTCAATGTCAAATAATAATACCCGATCAAAAAATCCGTAGCCACTAAAAATGTAGCCATTTTTCTTGGTCTCATCAAATAATTTTTGTCACTTTGTCACGTTTAGATTCCGACAATACGACCGATGCTTAAAAGTTACTATTAATAACGAAAAAAAATTACTAATAAAATTGATAGTTAAGTTACTAGTAAAAATGCTACCAGCCCATAATGTCAATAACTATTGTCCCATACTTTGTCTAGTCAATCGCAGCCCAAAATAATTGTTTAATACCCAGCCCAAGATAAACCACTGACCCAAAAACTTAGCCGGTCCATTTGATATAGTTGATACTTCGACCCACTAGTGTTGCACTATACCCGATCCACACAAACTTGATACCTAAAAATTAGGTTTATAACCAACCCAACCCTAATTATCTCACAACTCAAACCCTAATCTCACATAACACACAGCCGCTTTTCTTTTCTCCTCTCCATATCCAAGATACTTCTTGAATCCTCCCCTTCATCATCTAAAAAATCAGCCACCAAAGACCAAAAACCATTAATCCAAAACTTATAAATGATCAAAGCAAACAATCCTCCATATCTCATCTGATACATACGAATCCCCCAACAGTTCTTATCAATCCCATCTCAAATCACAGTCCACGAATCTCAATCTCAGCCTACCTTTCACAACCCATGAATCAATCACAAATTAATTAAAGAAACCCGTTTCGCATAAATTGATACAAATAGAACGAAAGCTAGGTCAATGGTAGATACGATTGATGCATGTGATTGATTTTGCTGCAAGGTCTTGAAATTAACCAAGATCTCAGGTAAGTGAATTGATTGTGATGCATGTCAAATTTGATGTTTACTTGTATGTCAATCGAATCAAAGTAAAAATGAAACATGTTTGTTTTTAATTTTTGCTTTGTATGAGTCAAAAATTAAACAGGAAGCTATGCTTCCTAGAGGACCGACGATGAGTGATGCAAGTCGTTTGTTTGATTTGTGTTCTGTATGGAGTCTGGTCTTGAATCAAAGAAATCATGGACCAAACATTCTGGTTTGAGGTCTTTTCTTTTGGATTCGTATAGAGAAAAACAGATCTATGATGATATACTTCCAACTTGCAAGATCTTTAAAAGATCCATGAAATTTTGACGAGTCTTAGATCAATTTAATGTTTCTTGTTTGAGTCTAGATGCGATGGGGGTTTAGGAGACGATGGGATTAGATTAGTGTGGATTGGTGTTGTGGAGATAAAAGGGATGACGGTAGAAGTCTCGGTTTTTACACACTTGGTGTCGGTTTTTACACACCGGATCTCGCAATGTTTTGTTTTGTTTTTTTTTAAAAACAGTCTCGCAATGTCTTTAAAAAAACACTTCGCAATGTTTTTATATCAAAACATTTCGTAGTGTTGTAAACAAACAAATTTCGAAATGTTTTCATAACATTTTCGGAATGTTTAAGTCAACATCTCGTAATCTTTTCTGTACCACACTCCCCATCTCGCAATGTATGAAAATCCATTTTCGCAATAATGGAAAAGAAGAAACCTCATTTCGTAATGTTGGTTTAGAAACCCTATTGCAATAATGAATATCTTATCCAAATGGTACTTTCCGGATTTTCCGGATCTGACTTATATGGATCTGGTTTTCTGGGCAAATAGACTCAGATTGGAACAAGTAATATAATGGACAAATGATACTAGATATGAAACAATGGGACCGGATAAGATGATACCAGATTTTGAGACTGTTTGGACAAATGAAAGACTAGTGAGACAAGAACAACAATCGTGATAATAAACAGTGACAAAAAATTATAACAAAATCAGACCCAAAAAATTTTTTGACCACCAAATCAATAGACAAAAAACACATTCGATCCAAAGATTGAACCATAGCTCTGATGCTAATTGTGGGTTTGCTATAATATATGATCCGGTGGTCTAGTTGGGTGGAATATGGTGATGGCAGCCATTGTTAAGTTTAGAGAGAGGGTTGAAGGTGTTCTAGAGAGAGAAAGGCAAAGTGTATAATAAAAGGAGAAAACACAAACAACAACCCCTCCTTAGAAGCCTTGGAGAGGTATATATAGTCACTCACGTGCCTACACTATACATAGTTTCCAACTCTAGTCTTTGCGTGAGTGACTATGATAACTAATGAGAATTCTTAAATGTCATCACATAAACTGAATTTCTAACTCTTTTTTATTTACTGAACACGTGTTTAATGAAGAAACCAACATACTCTTTGTTAATCAATCAAAAAAAAATTTGAGTATCATATATGATAATGTAATATCATATATGATAATGCGGCATCATATATGGCAGAACTTAAGAGTTACATGGATTATCATATATGATTTTTCACTATCATATATGATACTAATTAAACGGTAAAAAAACTATGCTTCAAATGATAAAAACATAAACAAAATAGGCATATTATCCAAAAGTTATATCTGTAGATGTTTCGCCATTTTCATATTCAACAAAAATACACAATGATTTAGTAGCATTAAAAAGTTAAAGCATTACAAAATCATACAAAAATTACTAAAATATAAACAAGTCAAATGACTAAAACAATGGATATTGATTCCATGCATCAAAACTTTTGTTTCAAACTTGACACTCGTCTTATGTTATCTCATCCACATTGTAAAACCTCTGAAAATTTCCTCTTTATTATGTCATCATATGACACGTCACTTCATGAATACTTTTGATATCACCTTTGCATGAATATAAGTGTCGTTATTAATACTTGAACACGCGATCCTTTTCATATTTATTTTGATATCTATCAACGTACTCATACTTATTTGATCACTTTGGCTACCTTTAAGCCACATGGAATACAAGGACATTTGCTATACATTGTTTCAAGACTTATTATGTACAAAAATCATGATTTCATGATCTATAATTTTCAAAGTACCTTAATTTACTCTTATATGTATATATATTTACCTAAAATGACTCTATAATGAATACTTTCACATTATAACATAACTTATAATACTTTGGATACATACCTATGATTATGATACACTATAAACAAGTTTTTCCTCTTTTTGACAACCTTGAACTCGCGACATATATATACACAAACAATTACTTACACTTACTTTGGAAAACCTAACAAACTTTTAACATACACTACTATGACGTATAGTCCCCAACCGGGTCATGAACCCGGCCCACGTGTACTACCCATATCCGGCACATCACGAATGTGTTGGAGTAATTTCATTTGAGTCTATGTTCCACGGATGGCACCAACTTGTTGTACAAAAGTTGGATGATCCTTCCTTAACTCGAATTAGGCTTAATTCAAGTGTCTAGGGCTCCGGCTCCTGCACCAAGTAAACTTTGGTTTGACATCTAACTATATATTTACACAACCTAACTATATATCTTACCATATCCTAACTAGTAATACCATATCCTAACTAGGTACTATCATATCCTAACTAGATACTTAGAGATCTAATAAGAAATCTATCTAGAACCCTAAACAACTAACCAAACTAGTTTTCCCCTAACCGAACCGCATAAACATTTGGTTAGTACTATGTTGGATAGTGTGCAAGATCTTGTCTCATGTCACTAAATCTTGTACAACCTTAATCATTATTGCATGTGAACCTTGACCCCCACATTATCTCCTAAACTCTTACTAGAAGCCCCATATGTGGCGAACAAATGAGAAGAAAGGCCAAGTGTACATCAAGCTTTAATAAATGGAGTGTACTTGTGCCTAATTAAAACCATGAACTTGTATCTAGTTAACTACAAACCACTCATACATATACATACCATATCTAGCTAGAAATCACAAACACATTTTCCCATAAACCCATGACACACGTTCATTCCATGTCTTCAATGCTATTCAATCCCCAATCATCATCATAATCTTAAATACACTTGCAATAACTCCAAATCCTAGTACCTTAGTCATCAAGCAAGGGAAAGAAGCAAGGATCCACAGGTACATATACATTTTCGGATAGGATTCGTGTGGGTTTAGAGGAGGAGAGTTACGGGTTTACTAGGTCACTTATTCACTCATCATTACTAAGGAAACAAGTAAGTTTTTATACCCATTTCATAATCTATTTACATATACATATAAATAAGATGAACACATTAGACATATGACATTTAGTATCTAAACAAGTTACATATTGATAACCACTATGAAAATAACATGCATGACGTAAAACACATAGATAACTTGCCCTAGATGTCTCGGCTAGGAAAAGTCATGCGTGTATACATATATATTCGAGCTCCTAGATGTATTGTTAGTCATCTTTTAGATCTATGCTAAGCCTTAAAACCTAGAAACCAAAGTAAGCCATAGGCCGAATATAAGCTTAACCCTACTAAACCTCATTGTTGCTTAACGGGCCTGTAAGCCCAAAAACGTAAACCATGCAACCATAAGGCCCATACATGTGTAACGGGTCCTAGACGAACCCACTAGGCCCAAACGTGACCCACGAAGCCCGTAGGAATCTAACAAGCCCAAATCAAAAACTATTTAAGCCACGAGGCCAAAATGTGGCCCATAAGCTATAATCGGCTTATTTTTGGATAAGCTGTAGTTTTATGTTATGTGTATACTTATGGGCTTAATAAATTATTAAAACATTGTCTAAAACCTTTAAACCAGACTGGACCCTTAATGGGCCGAGATAAGCCCAATAAGTCATAAGTCCACTCTCGGCTTATTTTTGTAACTCATAAAAACATTTTTGAAATGTTTATTCCATAATTGTAATGATATAAAGTTTTGTGGCCAAAATGGAAAGTTGTAAACCTTAGGGGTGTAAACCGTCACTTTTTAAACTCATTTATATAAAAGATATAAACTTCGAGGGTGTGTTTTGTCATTTCCGAAAGTTGAAGGGTTGTATGTGTTAACAGCCAAAACATTTCTAACCCTAAGGACCGAAATGTAATTAACCGAAAGTTGTGGACATTAATATAAATATCTAAGGGGTATAAACTGTCAATTCGTGAAACTTAAATAACCCTAGGGACTAAACTGTCATTAAGTTATAGTATTGGATCTTTATAAAAATGTCGAGGGGTATAATCTGCCAAATTTTGAAACATAAACCCTAGGGGCTAAATTGTAATTAAATGGATCAAGGACTAAGGTGAAATTTAATTAAAGTTTATATATATTAATTATTAAAATAAACTATAAGGTTTAAAGTGGAAACTTATGAAACTTAAAGGACTATTTTTGTACAAAGAAACTTGGGGGACTTTATATAAATATTAATTTTCTATAAAATTATAAATGTATAAAATCACTTTTATTTATTTTATTTAATGTCTAATTAATTTAATAAAGATAAATATACATAAATAATAAAATGTATATATGTACGTTTAAATAATTCATATATGACGAATAATAAATAACAAGTTATTTAAACAAGGTATAAACGTACAATTAAATCATCCGGAAGCGTTTGGACATTATATATGCATATACTGAGACCATTTAAATTACTTAGGTAATTGACTATATCGTGAGCATACTATTTGGACTATCAGTGATTTTATTCAGACACTATTGTTGAGGTGAGTTCATGGCCCCACACTTTTACTTTGATAATTATTTTTTAACAATATTGGGGGAGCTAACATGCAACATATTTTTATAGGATGCAAAAAGACCTGTACACTTCGATTTCATTTACCTATTGTGTGACCCATGACCCGTGGACTGTAACTGTTAATTGTTGTATAGCCCGAATGTTATAAATAGATCTATTTGGGATTGACAATCCACATCTGGGTGAGTAGCGCTCATTGTTCCTAGGCCAGGACAACAGATGTATACCATGTCGTTTCATTTATAGGTGCGGAGGGTCCTCATTTGTTGGGGGCTTAAAAGTCTAGCGTCACTTACAGGCAATAGGAATTGTAGTTGCTTTATAGTATATGCTTTTTGCATTACTTCTAATGTGATGTTTTGCGATCATAAACCTTGATTTACTAAACCTATGAATTCACCAACTTTATGTTGACCCTTTTAAGCATGTTTTTCTTAGGAAGCTGAAGCAAGTACCAATGTGTGCATGGAAGTCAAGCATCATGTAGAAAGCATAATAAAGCTCATCTGAGGGTTTTATAACTTGGGAATAATGACAATTTAATAAATTTAGTTAAGACAGTTTGATAACATTTTCACAATGGTTCATGTAATATTTAAATTAAATGACATTTTATGTTCATTACTCTGTATACTACTGCTGTATGATCCATCATGTGACACCCAATTACTATTCCGCTGCATGACCATTTTGAGGGTGTCACACATATGTCGTTTTTTGTTCTTTCAGTCGGGAATTCTATGTTCTACTTCTTGACATTGTCTTTTTGGAACTCACTTTTAGTTTGATGATTGTTGTTTTTATGTTCATTTCTTTGGTCTTGAGATGATTGATTTCTTCAAGATGCATTGAAAACATCTTTCACTACACAAATAAAAAGATTTGGTTTTAATTTCAACCAGATTATCATATATGATATATTAAAGGAACTGAATTTCAACAAGATTATCAAATATGATATATTATAGAAGCTGACTTTCAACAAGATTATTAAATATGATAATACACACACAACTAACTTTTAATTACCAACCAGCAGATCACAGACTTGCTTGTATTTTTTTCAAACACATTATCATATTATCATATATGATACCTCCATACACCATATATTGTATATTTATCATATATTATGTATAGAAGTATCATATTTGATACGTCTATTCATTGTAGCATACAGATTCAACACAACTCTTCTAATAAAGCTTATTCACATACCTCAACTGATGCTTGTCCTAAAGCTTCAACAAACTCTATTTATAAGCTTATTCACATAACACTATTCTAATTCATATGATTATTCGTATAACTCTCCTAATAAGCTTTTTTACATTAAGCTTAATTATAACACATCAAGTAAGCTTAATTATAACACATCAAATAAGCTAACACGTCCAGAATCACAACTAAAAAAGAATAAATTGATAAGCTAAAAAAAGTATCATCTTATTCACATCAACTAGTATATAAATTCACATCAAATAAGCTAAATAAAAAAAGCTTATTTACATCAAATAAGATAAAAAAAGATGTAGATCATGATAATATTACCTGATGTTAATGAATTGTAGAACGAGATGATTGAATTACGGCGACGATGATGAGATAATAGATCGGGGATGGATCGAATTCATGTTTTTAGATAGTGATGATGGATCGAATTGAGGTTTGTGTGTGTTTTTGTGTGTTTTTTGTGTGTGTGAATGCATATGACAAAGAAAGACGGGGTAGAGGATTTGGGAGGTGGGGTGGATATGGTGAAATGACCAAAATGTCCCTCCGCCGTTTTCAAATTAAAAATAAGGGATTAATCTCAGCCATTGATCTTTTTGGATTGATGGATTAGATGAGTACCCTTGTATCCAAATGATACAAGGTATCTAAACTAACTCTTCTCTTTTATTAAACTGCGTGTTTTTTGTCTAGTAAATAATAATTACTAGGAGGGAGTATAAATAGTAATAGTTGTTTAAATCGACTATGTTTACCAAATAAAATATATGAATGTTAATATAGAAATTTAAAAACAATAATTGTGTTTTATTAATGATCTAAACCTGTAACACTATGATGGACGTTAAAAAAATCATAAATAAACATTGAGTTGAGTTCATTTGGATACTAATGGACTAATCCTCACCTTTCATATCTATTTTAATCCAATGGATGAGATTAAACACAAAATCTATTTTCACCCTATTTTTTCAAACATTAATATATTTGAGACCGTTAATTGTTATGCAAAAAAATATACCTTTACGAAGAGCATTATCTTTCTATAAATATGCTATATGATAAATTTTCTACAAAAATTGTTTTTTTTCGTTGTCGAAAATTATCATATATGACAACCCATAAAATTCACAAGTGTAATATATGCTAAGTTTGAATGGAAGTGGAAAATCCATTAGAAATTTTTGCTTTTATGTATTACTTGGTAAGATGAACTACTTCTCACAACCTGAACTACCATATCAACATATTCCAATATGTTGTAAATACAATGTATATAACAAATATAAGTCTAAAAGTGATTTAACAAGTACATTTTGAATAAGAACATTTCAAGAAATATAATGATACCCTAAATTCTCTTAAGGGCCATTTGGTTCAAGATTTTAGAATTTTGGAATTCTAAATTTTAGTATATTAAAATTCCTCAGAATTTAAAATTATAGAATTTAAAATACCTACGCCTGTTTGGTTGGAAAATATTTATAATATTTTGAAAATTTGATTTTGGGTTGAATCAATTAAAAAATAAGTATTTTTTATATAAATTTTCTACTAAAAGAGAAAAGTTTGAAGTTTCACTTTTTATATAAATATTATAAAAAAATTTATATAAGTTTTATAAAAAATTTTAAAATTTTATATAAATTCTATAAAAATATTTATATAAATCTTCTAAAAAGTTATATAAATTTTATAAAAAGAACCATTAATTTAATAAAAAAAATTATATAAATTTTATTAAAAAATTCATTAAATTTTATAAGAAGTTTATATAAATATTATAAAAAAATTCAATAAATTTTATAAACAATTTATATATATTTTTTAAAATTTTATAAATTGTATTATATTGATATAAAATTTTATTTAAAATTTATATAAATTTTATAAAAAATAATATTATATAAACTTTTAAAATTTTATAAGTTTTTATATAAACATAAAAACCCGAAAATAAGGACTAGGAAAAAAGTTTATAAAAAATAATTTTCAAGTAAATTAAAATTCCTTACTTTTTTGGAGTAATTCTAATATCATTCATTTTGGGAATTCAAGGAATTTTAAATTCCTTTGTTGGTAGTACCAAACACAATATTTAGAGGATATTAAAATGTAAATATTTTAAATATCCTCCAATATCCTCAAATACCCTCCAACCAAACGGCACCTTAGAAACCCTAGAATCCTTATAAATGAATAATGAACTCAAGGATTGTAAAAGTATGAATACATAATATGAACACGTAAACAAGGAGTGAAAACAAGGATTATACTATCATATAGAAGTATAAAGTTATCCAAGAATAAGTAAGTATAAACCATACAAAGCTAAAGTACAAATAAGTGTACATAATAGTCTAAATCATCACATAGAAACCTTTGATAAAAATATTTCAAGCAATGTAATTATACAACAACTATGTATCTATAACCAATACAATATATTAGTTCTAATCTATTATATAAAGAAGAAGTAAGCAACCACAAATTACTAATATCCACTAATCCAAAGTTAATTACAAATTAAGACCTAATAGCCAAGATTAGCATATAAAAACCATTTTGCATTGAACTAGAGTCTAATATTTTGCAACAAATTATAAAACTCAAATAAGTATCATATTAAGGTAATACATTTGTATGAAGCTAATTTACAAGTTCATAAAACACAAAGTACAAGTTATCAAAGCATAGGATCTTAAGCTCGTATAATTATACCTAGATTATGATTACCCTATATAAACCCTTAAACTAAGAATATAGAAACTATAGAAGTTATAAACATATCATATAAGCCCTAGAATAAGTGTACATAAGGATATAAACCTTAATTACCCAAGATAGAAAGTCATTAGGATTAGTAACCTAGAAACCCTTATATTAAGAAATCTATATAGAATCATTACCTAGTCTTTTAGGACAAGTCTACAAACACTCATAGCACTTCATTAAGGTTATAAGATTATTTTAAGACAATGTACAAGTATCCTAATGCACAAGGTACACGATTTTAATGCATGAGTTGTAAATTAGGTCAAAATAGATATTTTCACCCTTTAGACATGTTTACTTAGAATAAGCTATCAAACCAAGTGTGAGAAATTATTGGACACTTAACACACAACTTCTAAGACCTAAGTTGAGTTTACATCGGTAGCTAATTGAAAAATAAAGCCTTTTACTAAGACTTAACTATAAATCATTAGAAACCCTAACCCGCCTAAGGTTTTTTTATAATTTTCACCTCAAACCTTTGTTAAACTTCAAACCAAGGACTTAAACTTCATAATTACAATTTATATACCCTAATTAAACACTAATAATTCACTAATCACATTCCTACCTCCCTAATCACTAAAAATACAAACCATAAAGTTACAAGCTCTAGATTACAACTCAGTTTTACTTTTTCCCTCCAAAACTTATTTTAAACACTTTCCCTCCCATTACAATTTTCAAAATACGATATTTACATTTTTAAGATATTTTCCAAGGTATTACAAGTAGGTTCATCACCTACTTGAAGCTACACATCATTGTTCCAATCCATTTCATGCCGTGTAGTATTTTTGGCTACAAATGGAAGATTAGTTTGAAACTAGCTTGTATACTCGTAACATAGACTTGAATAGAACTCCATAGTATCCCTTAGTCATTATCCTATCTGAGTTACACGTTTAAGACCTTAGCTTGGAGCCTAAGTGTTGGAAAAACTATAAATAGGGCGAATGAAATGCATTTGAACTCGCACCCCGTTTCCTTAGTATCTCCTACCCATTCTACATATCCACTTATATATACATCCTAGGACATCCCATAAGACCAAAACCAGGTCTAGAAGGAAGCCATTGAAGCTCTTGAAGCTTTGGTAGCAAATAGTGCTCATAAGAAGTCATAAGGAGCCATTTTGGAGCTACCTAGGTAATCTCTATGTTAACTAAGCTTTGATCTTTATAATGATATATGAGGCTTGTTATAATGCCAAAGTAATTTTGTAAAGATAATCTAAAAAGAATTAAGTCATATGATCAATATAAATGAAAATTATAAGCTAAAGATGTCTTAAAATCCTAGTTTTGTATTTTACATGAAATAATGACTTAAAATCCATTTCAAAAGCTATAATTCAGATAAAATGATATTATTATGATTATAAATATGTTTTGAAACTTTATTCTCAAATTCTAGATAATTTGGTACAATTTTGAGGTTGTTATGTGACTTTTACAAGTATAAGGACTAAAACTGTCATTTCTGAAACTATTTAACATTTTGGGCCAAAAGTGTCATTTTATGAAAGTTAAAGCTAAAAGGATTAATATTGTAAAGTTTGAAACCCTAAGGTTGATATTTGAAGATATAAAATATAAATTATAAAACTATATACTTAAAGGGTTAAAAGTGTAAATATGCTAAACTTATGAAATTTGTGTTAAAAGGTAATTATTCTAAAATTATAAACTTAAAGGATTATTTTGATCATTTATGAAACTATATGAATAAAAACTATATAATGAAACATATTTTCTAAATTATTATAAAGTATAAGGACTATTTTTGCAAATTATGAAACTAAAGGATGAAATATATAAATACAAAAGAAACATATTAATATTTGAAGAAATTTATAAAAATACATATTTTACTATGTGTCATGTTAGTAGGGAACTTTGTACAAGGATGTTCCATCTCGATATTACGTTTTGACTTAGTGGTTGGGTTTGCAATTTAAAGTGCTCTCGCTCCTCAAACGTTTATAAAATAGCTTCTGTGTATGATGGCTCGAACAATGATATAATATTATCACAATTAAATAATATATAAGAATGTTGTACTCAAAATCAAAGACTTAATACTATACCAAATGTGTTAAATGAGGTCGGTGTGAGACCAAGTTCTTGTTTGTTAGCTCAAGTTATTATGTGTGGTATAAACCTGACAAGATTATTGGACCTAAGGCGAGTTCATAGCCTCACTAATGTATACTACTTTAAATGATTTGAAAACCCGTGATAGGGATATATGCTAAAATGAAATACAAATGTTTTTAGTATGCTTCCCCTATATGATTATTGACACTATGTTTAATGTTGCCTTGAAAGTCCCTTTTTAATTATGAACCGCTAATCATTTCTCGAAAATGAGCGCTAATATTGTAAATAGTAATATTTGGGGACTGAAGATAGGCAAGAACAAGCAATAAGATTTTTTTAGATTTCTTAAGTTAAGACATGACGCCATCCGTATTATTATCAATTGTATTTTACTAATGATATAGAAACTCTGACAAGATTATACCTAAAATAATATGTTGACATAGAGTACCAATATTTATAGTTTTGAATACATTAAGAAGAGTATTATCTCTTATGCCTATGGTTAAAGAGAGAGAATTATCCATATATTAGAATTTCATACTCCATGTATGCATTATATTACTTGTAATTACACTTACCATCAGGTATTGTTAGAATAAAACTTCGTAATACAATAAGTAGTGACTATTAGTTATCTACTAGATTGAAATGGTGAACTGTGAGAAAACTTTATCAAGAATAATCACAATTCTTTTCTTATTATCGACTTTAGAGAGATTTGTTCCTTATGACCCAAGTTGATTTTGAAGAAGGCGATAATCAATTCAAGATTTTGAATTAAAACTGTGACTTATTCCCAAAGAACTAAAAAATAATCACACTTCCGCTCGTATTTTGAAATCTAAAAAAGACTTATCTGATTAAGTGGGACGATTTATATTTATCTTAATAATCTTAATAGATTACATTACGATCTTAATGGTTAGTATATAAATTGAGGCTTCATAAATGTTCATTTTATAATAGCTCTAGTAGAAGAGATTGATTGAAGATAAAATAACAACACTAAAAGTTGTATTAATTGGTATATGAATGGAATATTAGAAGGAATTTTAGAATACGAGAACTATATTTGCCTTTAGTACACTACCTTAATATTATAATCTCGGGACAAGATTTCTTTATGGGGAAGAGGCTATAAAAACCTATAAAATTCACAAGTGTGATATATGCTAAGTTTGAATGGAAGTGGAAAATCCATTAATTTTTTTTGCTTTTTATGCGTTACTTGGTAAGATGAATAACTTCTCACAACCTGAACTACCATATCAACATATTCCTATATGTTGTAAACACAATGTATATAACAAGTATAAGTCTAAAAGTGATTTAACAAGTACATTATGAATAAGAACATTTCAAGAAATATAATGATACCCTAAATTCCCTTAGAAATCTTAGAATACCTATAAATGAATAATGAACTCAAGGATTGTAAAAGTATGAATACATAATATGAACAAGTAAACCAGGAATATACTATCATATAGAAGTATAAAGTTATCCAAGAATAAGTAAGTATAAACCATACAAAGTTAAAGTACAATAAAGTGTACATAATAGTCAAGATCATCACCTAGAAACATTTGATAAACAATATTTCAAGCAATGTAATTATACAAAAACTATGTATCTATAACCAATACAATATATTAGTTCTAATCTACTATATAAATAAGAAATAAGCAACCACAAAGTACTAATATTTACTAATCCAAAGCTAATTACAAATTAAGACCTAAGAGCCATGATTAGTATATAAAAACCATTTTACATTGAATTAGAGTCTAATATTATTCAACCAATTATAAAACTCAACTAAGTATCATATTAAGGTAATACATTTGTATCAAGCTAAGTTACAATTTCATAAAGCACAAAGTACAAGTTATCAAAGCATAGGATCTTAAGCTCCCATAATTATACCTTGATTATGATTATCTTATATAAACCCTTAAACTAAGAATGTAGAAATCATAGAAGTCATAAACATATCATATAAGCCCTATAATAAGCGTACATAAGGATATAAACCCTAATTACCCAATATAGAAAGTCAGTAGGATTAGTAACCTAGAAACCCTTATATTAAGAAATCTACATAGAATCATTACATAGTCTTTTAGGACAAGTCTACAAACACTCATAGCACTTCATTAAGGTTATAAGATTATGTTAAGAAAATGTACAAGTATCCTAATGCACAAGGTACAAGATTTCAATGCATGACTTGTAAATTAGGTCAAAATAGGTATTTTCACCCTTTAGACATGTTTACTTAGAATAAGCTATCAAACCAAGTGTGAGAACTTATTGGACACTTAAAATACAATTTCAAGGACCTAAATTGAGTATACATCAGTATCTAATTGAAGGATAAAGCCTTTTACTAAGACTTAACCATAAATCATTAGAAACCCTAACCCGCCTAAGTTTTCTTCCCATTTTCACCTTAAACCTTTGTTAAACTTCAAACAAAGGATCCAAACTTCATAATTACAATGTATATACCCTAATGAAACACTAATAATTCACTAATCACATTCCTAAGTCCCTAATCACTAAAATTACAAACCATAAAGTTACAAGCCCTAGATTACAACCCGATTTTACTTTTTTCCCTCTAAAACTTGTTTTAAACACTTTCACTCCCATTCCAATTTTTTAAATCATATATTTACATACTATAAGATATTTTCTAATGGATGAAAAGTAGGTGCATCACCTACTTGAAGCTACACATCATTGTTCCAATCCATTTCATGACGTGTAGTATTTTTGCCACAAATGGAAGATTGGTTTGAAACAAGCTTGTATACTAATCACCTAGACTTGTATAGACCTCCATAGCATCCCTTGGTCATTAAATTGGTCTATTTACACGTTTAAGATCTTAGCTTGGAGCCTAAGTGTTGGAAAAAATATAAATAGGGCGAATGGAATACATTTGAACTCGCACCCCGTTTCCTTTGTATTTCCTACCCATTATTCATATCCACTTCTATATACATCCTAGGACATCCCATAAGAACAAAAACCAGGTCTAGAAGGAAGCCATTGAAGCTCTAGAAGCTTTGGTAGCAAATAGTACTCATAAGAAGTTATAAGGAGCCATTTTGGAGCTACCTAGGTAATCTATATGTTAACTAAGCTTTGATCTTGTTATAATGATATATGAGACTTTTTATAACGCCAAAATAATTTAGAAAGATAATCTGAAATGAATTAAGTCATATGATCAATTTAGATGAAAATTATAAGCTAAAGATGTCTTAAAACTCTAGTTTTGTATTTTATATGAAATAATGACTTAAAATCTATTTCAAAAGCTATAATTCTGGTTAAATGTTTTTATTAAGATCATAAATATGTTATGAAACTTTATTCTCAAGCTCTAGATAATTTGGTATAATTTTGAGGTTGTTATGTGATTTTTACAAGTATAGAGACTAAAACTATCATTTTTGAAACTATTTAATATTTTGGGCCAAAAGTGTCATTTTATGAAAGTGAAACCTATAAGGATTAATATTGTAAAGTTTGAAACGCTAAGGTTAATATTTGAAGATATAAAACATAAATTATAAAACTACATACTTAAAGTGTTAAAAGTGTAAATATGTTAAACTTATGAAATTTTTGTTAAAAAAGTAATTATTCTAAAATTATAAACTTAAAGAATTACTTTGATCATATATGAAACTATATGAATGGAAACTATATAATGAAACATATTTTCTAAATTATTATAAAGCATAAGTACTATTTTTGCCAATTATGAAACTAAAGGATGAAAGATATAAATATAAAAGAAACATATTAACTTTTGAAGAAATTTTTAAAAATATATATTGTACTATATGTCATGTTAGTAGGGAACTTTGTATAAGGATGTTCTATCTCGATATTACGTTCTGATTGAGTGGTTGGGTTTACAATTTAAAGTGCCCTCGCTCCTCAAACGTTTATAGAATGGCTTCTGAGTATGATGGCCCGAACAATGATAAAATATTATCACAATTAAAGAATACATAAGTAATATATAAGAATGTTGAACTCAAAATCAAAGACTTAATACTATACTAAATGTGTTAAACCAGGTTGGTGCGAGACCAAGTTCTTGTTTGTTAGCACAAGTTATTCTGTATGATATAAACCTGACAAGATTACTGGACCAAAGGTGAGTTCATAGCCTCACTAAAGTATACTACTTTTAAATAATTTGAAAACCCGTGAGGAGGATATATGCTAAAATGAAATACAAGTGTTTTTAGTATGTTTCACAAATATGATTATTGACACTATGTTTACTGCTGCCTTGAAAGTCCCTTTTTAATTATGAATCGCTAATCGTTTCTTGAAAATGAGCGCTAATATTATAAATAGTACTATTTGGGGGCTGACATCCCCTGTCTGGGCAAGTCGCACTTGCTAGCACCTCAATGGTCAAACATGCATACTTAATTTTGCTATACAGGATAGTTTGGCAGACTTCCTCATAAGGGCAATTGTTGGTTTCTGATATGTCTAGCAGCGGTATCATAAGCTTAGTGCATTGATTCATTTATTATTTAACTTACGAGTGAATAATAACGTAGCTCAGGAAAAAGGATCTTATATTCAAATTGTTTTTAAACCTATGAATTCACTCAACCTTTGTGTTGACTTAAGCATATATTTCAGGAGTTGATAACTGATAGCATTGAGCAGCATAATGATGACGTGAAGAGATATAGACTTGGGAAATTTTATCATTCAAACCTATTTTCTAGATCTCGGGAACATGTGATGTATAGAGCATGCAAAGTTATTTTATTGAAAATTTCTGATTTTGAATGATAATTTATAAAGAATAACTACAGTTCATTTGAATACTCTTTTGAGTTGTTTTCTATTACTGTGCTTTCATATCATGAAGTAATACCCCAAAAATAATATTTCGGTGCGTCAAGGTAAAAATAGAGGTGTTACATCATATATGATACTAATATCATATATGATGTAAGACCAATATTATATATGATATAACTTATCATATATAATGATTCAACAATAACTTATGATTTAAGACTGATATCATATATGATGAAACACTATTATCATATATGATATTTCATGTAAATATTAACAACGAAAAAAACGATTTTTTTTCTTCAAAAGTATATCATAGTATATCGGTCGAAAGATAATTAAATGCTCGTCGCGATGGTATATATATTTTTGTTTATAACTTAACGGTTTCTAGAAGATATTTTAAATTATAAAAAATAGGTGAAAAATAAAATATATTTAATCTTATCCATTATATAGAAATAAGATGAATGGTGAGGATGAGTTCCCTCATATCCAAGAAAAGTATGGTATCTAAAATAACTCCCCTAATAAACATTTTATTATTCTCATATAATTATAAAAGAAAGATAATTAGTAATACGTATATATTTATTATCTTATAAAATATAGCATTTTCAAATGGGTCATAAGGTTTATATACCACCTATGACTCACACTTTTAATTATGAGAAGGGTTATTTTAGATACTTTGTGTCTTTTAGATACAAAAAGGTTAATTCTTACCTTTCATTCACCAAATATCAAGGTTGAGATTTAATTAAAAAAGCGGGTGAGCATTTTGGTCATTTAACACCCCACCCACCCCACCTCTCAAATACATCCAACCCCGTCTTCTCTCTTCTCAAATCGTAACAAAAAACACACACAGTTCGTTTATCATCATCGATCCATCACTGGTCGATTTCGATCCATCCTCGATCTATTATATCATCATATTATTCGTATTCAATAATCTTATTCTACAATTGATTAACATCAGGTAATATCACCAGGATTTATATATTTTTTAGCTTATTTGATGTAAATAAGCACATTATTTAAGCTTATTTGACGTGAATTTATAAACGATTTTAGATTTGATATGAATAAGATGGTAGCTTTTTTAGCTTATGAGTTTATTTCTTTTCAACTTATTATTATGTGATTATGGATGTGTTAACTTATGTGATGTGTTATTATTAAGCTTATTTGATGTATAATAATTAAGCTTAATGTAAATAAGCTTATTAGGAGAGTTATATATATAAGCATATGAATTAGAATATAGTTATGTGAAAAGCTTATAAATAGAATTTGTTGAAGCTATATGATAAGTATTAGGTGAGGTATGTGAATACGCTTATTACTACACTGAACATATGTATTAAATATGATACCTCCATACATTATATATGAAAAATGTATCGTATATGATATATGGAGGTATCATATATGATAATATGATAATGTGCTTGAAAACAAATACAAGCAAGTATGTGATCTCCTGGTTGGTAATTAAAATTAGTTGTGTGTATATTATCATATTTGATAATCTAGTTGAAATTCAGCTTCTATAACATATCATATCTGATAGTCTGGTTGAAATTTAGCTTCCATAATATATCATATTTGATAATCTGGTTGAAACTAAAACCAAATCTTTTTATTTGTGTAGTGAAAGCTGTTTTCAATGCACTTTGAAGAACTCAATCACCTCAAGGCTAAGAAGTGGAACATCAAATTTCCGAGTGGAATAACAAGTTCATGTGCATGAAAATGACAAAGATGAACGTCAAGTTTGTATAAAAAATCTTGATGACTAAGATCAACATCCATTGTTTTAAACAATTGAATAGTTTCTCTTTGTAATTTGTGTATGGTGATGTCGTGGTTTAACTATGTAATGTTACTCAATAATGATCATTTTTGTTGAATATGAAAATGGCGAAACATATGTAGATGTAATGTTTGGATAATATGGTTATTTTATTAAAGTGTTTATTATATTCCTGAAACATAGTTTTTACCCTTTTTAGTATCATATATGATAATACCTATAACTCTTTAATTATGTCATATATGGTACTAATTTTTTTTAACAGATTAAACAAAAGGTCTGCTGAATTCATGATTAAAATGGAGTGCTTTTTAAGAGCATACAATTGATGATTAAACACTTGTTCAGATAGAATATAATGAATCATGATTAAAACATTCTTTCATAATAAAAAAAATACAAAAACAAAAAGAGTACTGAATTTAAAATTAAAACCAAAATATTCTAATTATTAGAACTACTATTCTTCATCTTCAATCAATTCTTCTTCATTTTCAGCCAAATCTACCGTTCTTTTGTAAAACTTCCTCCTTGGCCTCGACAACAACTTCTCTTTATCAAATGTGTTCGCACATTTTGCATTGATAGAATTGAGGAAAGAACATATTAGTCACCAATAAACAACTGAATTATATAGTTGACAATATAAAATTGCACAATAGGTCAAAAAGTGTAAAAAGTCATGTACAATATCAAAGTCTGATTTTTTCTTGTGGTTTGTTAGAAACATCATATTTGATACCTCATGTATCATATATGATATACCTATCATATATCATATATCTATCATATATGATAAATAATGTTTCAAATATGATACATCAATCTTAATTCAACTTACATCAGCAAATTAATTAATATGTCTCACACTAACATAAGCTTATTGATAACTCGCATATAAAACCTGATAATAAGCAACAAGCATATTTGATTATTAAACAAGCATATTGGATTGAAATGGATGGATTTTCTAGATTAGTTGAAGACGCTTGGAGGAATAGTACATGTGCGGGTTCGAATGCTATAAAGATTCTGATGGGTAAACTTAAGTATCTCAAGAATTGTATTCGAGATTGGAATAAAAACAACTTGGTTTGCAAAAACAATCTGAAAGCTAAGTACAAGAAGGAGATTCAGGAAATAGATTTGATTATTGATAGTGGTCAAGGGAATGATGAAATTTTGAGGTCTAAAATGGATACCATCCTGAAATTGCAACATTATGATGATCTTGAAGCAATTGAAGTGGCGCAAAAAGCGAAGATTAGATGGGCAGTGGAAGGGGACGAAAACACTATGTTTTTTCACGGAATGCTCAATAAAAAACGTAACATTCTCGGTATAAGGGGAGTGTTGGTGTATGGTGTTTGGGTGGACGATCCAATTGGTGTTAAAAGAGAGTTTTACGATCACTTTAGTAAACGTTTTAGTAAACCGGTTGATGGGCATGTTACTATTAATATGGAGTTCCCTAATAGACTACAATTGGATTAGCCTAGCGCGTTGGAGGCAGAGGTAAACAAAGAAGAGATCAAAGCGTCAGTGTCCCCTGTGGTAAGGACAAAGCTCCAGGACCCGATGGATTCACATTTGGATTCCTTTGACATTTCTGAGATTTAGTGGAGGTTGATGTTATTGACGCGGTGAGGTATTTTTTTTCTCATGACGTTTCCCAAAGGATGTAACTCATCCTTTATTGCTTTGATTCCTAAAATTCTGGATGCATATTGTGTTAAAGATTTTCGCCCGATTAGTCTTATTGGATGTATTTATAAAATTATTGCGAAAATTTTATCTAAGCGGCTTGTTAAGGTATTGAGTGGAATTGTGAATGAAGTGCAATCAGCGTTTGTTGCTAACCGACAGATTTTGGACATGCCTTTTATTCTCAATGAGTTTCTTAGTTGGTGTAAGGCGAAGAAGAAACAAGCTCTAGTTTCAAGGTTGACTTTGAAAAAGCGTATGATTCGGTTCGATGGGATTTTCTTGATGAAGTGTTGTGTAAGTTTGGTTTTGGATAAAAGTGGCGCAGATGGATTCGAGCTTGTCTTCACTCTTCGAAAGGTTCCGTTATAATTAATGGGAGTCCTACAGAGGAATTCCAATTTGGCAGGGGTCTTAAACAAGGTGACCCTTTGTCTCCTTTACTATTCATTTTGATTATGAAAAGCCTTCATATTGCTTTTCAACGTGTAGTGGATGATGGATTATTTCATGGTATTAAGTTACATAATTCGGTAAACATTTCCCATTTATTTTATGCGGATGATGCGATGTTCGTGGGAATTTAGAGTGAGAGAAACATTACTACATTGACTCACGTTTTGAAATTTTTTCATTTGGCGTCCGGGCTTAAAATTAATATGTCCAAGAGTAAGTTAATGGGTGTTCATGTTAATAAGGAGTTAGTCTCTTTAGCTACTGATAAATTGGGTTGTACGCTGCTTAAAACCCCTTTCACTTATCTTGGTTCATTGGTGGGTGGTGATATGAATCGGTTGCAGATTTGGAATGATACTATTGATAGGGTCAAGAAACGATTATCTAAATAGAAGATGCAAATGCTTTCGATTGGAGGCAGACTTACACTAGTAAAGTCGGTACTTGGTTCTATGCCCGTCTTTTAAATGTCTTTGTTTAAAGTTCCTACGGGTATTCTTCATTCCCTTTGAATCATTACGTAGTCATTTTTTCAAAGGGAATGAGATTTATAGTAAGAAGATTGCATGAGTCAGTTGGAATAAAGTGCTTGCTTCTAAAGATAAAGGTGGTATTGGCGTGTCGAGTCTCTACGCGTTAAATAGAGGTTTGCTATTCAAGTGGATCTGGAGGTTTGTGACTCAAAGATATTTTTCTGTGGTCTAAAGTTATTTGTGCAATCCATGGGGCTGATGGTAACATTGGTGGGTTAAGGATAGGTGGTATAAAGTATTGCTGGTATAATATAGTCCAAGAGGTATGAGTTTTGGCTAGAAAGGATGTTAATCTTTTGAGTTTTATGCTGATCAAAGTAGGTAATAGAGATAATATTCGACTGTGGGATGATTTATGGCATAATGGTGGCATTTTAAAAGATAGGTTCCCATACGTTCATGCGCTTGAAAGTTGCAAGTTTGTGACTTTACGTACCAAAATGCTGCATCCCAGTCTTTCTTTTTCGCTGCGCAGAATGCCGAGGGGGGGGGGGGGGGGAACAAGAGCAGTTTGCTGCACTCACAGAAATGATGCAACAGGTTGTTTTAGATAACTCTTTAGATCAGTGGACGTGGTCTTTAAATTCTTCAGGTGAGTTTTCTGTTGCTTCGGTTTGGAAGTACATTGACGATAAATTGTATAAGGGCGGAGAGACGAAGACTATATGGAATCGTTACGTGCCGTTAAAAGTAAACATTCACGCTTGGAAGGTTATGACAAGTTCGTTGGCGACTATGTTCAATATCTCAAGACGTGGGATAGATATTGAGTCTATTATTTGTGCTAATTGTGATATCGGGGTAGTAACTACTAGTCATCTATTTTTTACATGTACAGTGGTGCAACAGATTAGTAGACTGATTAACAGATGGCGGAATATTTTGGATGATTGAGTGTTGGAGGTGGTTTCTTTTGAAAGTTGGAAGGCATAGATTGATAGCATTAGTATGAATGCTAAATTTAAAACGTCGTTAGTAGGGGTTTATCAGGTGTTGTGGTGGTTGTTATGGTGGTTTCGAAACAAGAAGATTTTTGAGGTGCAAGCTCCGAGCAAGGATTTACTTTTTGATGAGGTTGTTTCTAAACCGTTTTTTGGTGTAGATCTAGATGTAAAGCCTCGTTAAATTGGAATGATTGGCTTAAAAATCCGTATCTTATTTGTTTGTAATTCTAGCTTCTTGCTAGTTCTTTAATAAAATCGTCGTCTAAAAAAGCAACAAGCATATTTGATTATCATTTATTGAGCTGTGTCAAACATATTTGATTCTCAATTCTAAGCCACATGTCACTTATCATAGCCATCAATAGTCACTTTTGAGTTTTATACTCAATCAATATATAATATCATATATACAATATTATATATGATAGAAGGCATGCTTGAAGAGCTTAAAGATATTTTGTGTAAATTAGTCATAAAGTTTAATTTTTTTGTGGTTTGCCACAAATACCTCATGTGTCATATTGATATGTCTATCATATACCATATATCATATATAATATATTATATATCATATATCTATCATATATGATAAATAAAGTATCAAATATGATACATCAAGCTTAATTCAACTTACATCAATAATATAAAAAATCCAAGTAATACAACTTATTAACATGGCCATAAGTTTATTCATAACTATCTTATTCAAATAATATGATGATTCGTTAAAATAAGCTAATAAGCTAGCTTATAATTTAACAAAATAAATTCAAATCATCTAATTAACAAACTTGTTCATAACTCTCATCTAATTCAAAAGCTTATTCATAAGCTTATAAAAACAAATCAACTTATTAACCCAAATCACCTAAGAAACAAGCTTATAATTAAGAACAATTAATCCAAAATATTCCTTCAAAATAAGCTTATTAAAAGCTTATAATTAAATGATAACAAATTAATAAGCTTATTCAAATCAAATAAGCTAAAAATAAGAATAGATATTATTCAAACCTGATGATGGATGGATCGATTCGTGATTATAGATGTTCGTGGTGATAGCTTCGTGATGAGATCGTCATGGATTCATGATGATCGCGTCGGGATGGATTCATGATGGATTCATAATCACTTCTTGATGGATTGATAAAGAGATAAAGAAGATCGAGGGTAGAGAGAGAAAGAGAGAGAGACGGTGTGTGTTTTTTATGAGAATAAAAAGTAGAATAAACCTTATATAGTAAACAGTGAAATGACCGAAATACCCTACAGTATAGAATGAAGAATTAATCTCAGCCATTAGATGGTAGGAAATTAGTCTCTTTATATCTTAAATAAATTTGATATCTAAATGAACTTAATTTTTTATTATTCATTTTATTAAAAGTAGTCCATAGATAGTTTTTATGTTTTATACATTTACTATTTTGAACTTTTAATATATGTTCTCTTTATATCTTAAATAAATTTGATATCCAAATGAACTTAATTTTTTATTATTCATTTTATTAAAAGTAGTCTATAGATAGTTTTTATGTTTTATACATTTACTATTTTGAATTTTTAATATATGTTTCATATTTTTCCCGTCAATTTTCTTGGGGGTGTTTATTTTAGCTTATATAGTGAGCTTATAAGCTTATTAGTTTATATAAGCTTATAAGTCGAAACCAACTGTTTGATTACGCTTATATAAGTAGGCTTATAAGCTTATATAAGGGGGTTTTGGTAAGTCAAATATTTGATGCTTTTATAACAAAAGATAGGCTTATATAACTATTACATATAAAAAAACTTTTATACCCTCATTTAATAACTACATAATTTAACATTCATATGTTTTTTTGTCATTTTACTTTATTAATTTTAATAAGCCTAACTAAACACATAACAAATTATATCCTTATGATATATAAGTCATAAATGGTTTATATAATATAAGCCTAAGCCCTACTCATAAGCTTAACTAAACATCCCTTTAATTTATTATCTAAACATTTGGTTTTATGCTTCGCATTTTTTCTATTCTAGTACTTTTAAGTTATCAAATTTTATAATTTCTGTATCGATTTTTCATTTAGCACTTTTAATGTTGTGTGTCATCGTAACCCTTTCAAATAAATTACATACCTAACTCTCTTAGATACACATATAGATATAGAGGAAGAAAATCTATGGAGACAAAGTCTTGTGATGCATCTTTTCTGTTGGGGGTATGAAAGCAACTATGAAAGCAATAGTTGACTGACTAACTGCTGACTTTCATTGGAAAAAAAGGCAGAGAAGGTAAAAAAAGCCAACACCAAACAATACCAACCAAGACCATTTCCCACTTTTGTTTACTTTTTCTGACTTCATGCTACACTAACAGCCAAACTATGTTGCTCTATTTGGGGTTCTTCTGTTATACTCTGTAGTTTTTACATTCAGATCACATTATTATTGGATCATTATTGTACTTTTACAACATAATGTTTTGTCACTTTGTGCAGAAGTTTATACTGTCATTCATAGACACAAGAACTGATAAGCAAATTTCACAAGCAAACACACTGTTAACTAGCTAGCCTTTGGCTTAAACTTATCCATGTATTGTTTGTTCTCCAGTCCTCGACCGAGTTAAAATCCTGTTACAGAAAAATGCATGTATGTGTGAGTTTCATGTTCAAATATATGTAACATATATTATTGTGCAACACAAGATATTAACTTAAAACACACCAAGCTAGGAATTTGTGAGGAATTACAGTTTCATGATAATATTTAATGACATGCATGCTAGGGCAATATGAATTTCTATCAAATGTCTTAGTATCTCAGATCTCAATGGTACTCCATGCGTGAGAATGTCGTGGCGCCAATCAAATGATTATGCGTTCAAGTCATGTTAATAACATTGTGAGATTGATTTGTTGTGTATATGTACATATGTGATTATTATTTTCCTATCGATTTTAGAGAACCCTCATTTTTTTTTATAAGTTATCTTATCTTACTATATTATAAAGCATTTGGGACTTTTGTAACAAACTTTTAGTTGGCTGAATTTTAAGACTTTTTTACTTAATATATAAAGCAATTTGTTAGATATTTTTCCCACATTAACAACCTTTTGTAACAAACTTTTATAACAACCTATTAAAACATAATTTTTAATTTTAGATTGAAATATCTTTTTATATATTTATTATTTTCATAATCTAAATTTACCATAGTTTTTAAAATTTTGTGCTCTTTAATTCAATATATATTTCGATAAATTTTAATAATAACTTAATGTGAATACGAACTTTATAACGGGTTTATTTTGATTTAACCTTTTTACCATTTTAAATTAATGTGAATACGAACTTTATAGATAAAATTATAACTTTAAAAATCGTCATTACATACTCGCCGCCGCTTTGCGCGGGCACCATACTAGTATCAATAGATGTATTCCAAGGGCTTCAATATTGAATTGATGATGGCAATTATTTTATTTTTTCCGGGAATGAATGGCATTTTAATGAATTTTATAGGTGCTATATTAGGTAATTTATCACAATTGGAGGCTTCATATGTATATTGGGTGATTTCTCGCATAAAAAAGGCTTAGGTGATTGCTTCATATAATCATATATATGCATGATATGCTTGAGGCTAGGAGGTTAGAATTCAAGTCCCAAGTTTATGTCCATTTCACATATGGACTCTTGTTTTCTCGTAAATCGATACAATGCTAAAACGGAGTACAAACATTTTCAAAGTATGCATGGGTATTTGTGTTTTTGTTAGCTGACCATCTCATCTTGGCGTGATGATTATGAAGAATGTATAATAAAACAAGGGGATATGAACACAAATCAAGGGGAACACTAATGTGAAAGTGGAGAAAGTAAAATATCAAAAAGTTTGTGTTTAATCATGACTAATAACATAGAGCCAACAAATTATCGCCACAAAAGGGTTATTTCTTTTTTTCTAATGTTGAAGTTTACAAGCCAAAAGCAACAAGCATTGTTGTTGTAACCCATACCACAAGTAAAACTATTTAGATGTTAGCTTGGGTAGAGAAATGTATCTTGACAAATTTTTACACACATACCTCACGTACTAAAAAGCTCATTTATTCATAATTCTAAAGGCCAACCTCTCCTATATGTGTACACAAAGTCACAAACCCTACAAAAGCTTACTTTCTTAAGATAATGTTGCATTGTATCCATTTGCTAGCTATACCGGCCATTACATCATATGCTTGTATCATATGCTTGACAAACATAAATCCTTGATTAAAATGTGTCCATTACAGCTTATCAAAAAGCCAAAGTCAAAGCATGATACAAACCCCTTAAATAAATCCATTAACCTAACACAAATGTAGCTTAGTAGGGCCTAATCATATTTGTAGATCAACTAATCCATGGCATTTGACCAACAACTTGACCATAAAGTATTTCAAATATAAAGTACCACCATACATATATTATTTGCTACATCACCAACAACCTAAGTAGAAATTGAGGTAAGTTGTAGACAACCTAACTCAGTTCCAAGGTTTAGTTATAGATACATTGTCAAGCTATTTAACAGGATAGAAACATATAGAAAGATCCACGCATGTAATTGACGGCAATCATATGTTTATTTTAATGTATATAATGTATTTTCAACTCAGCAAAAGTGAACAACTTATAAAATAAATATCATGATACATCAGCATTTCTCTATTTGGCTACAATCAATGAAGTTTATGTTAACAAATATTAGGGTTATTGAAATGCATGAAATATAATTTGCAGTAAGCACAAAGAGTTAACATATTTTCTTGGTGTGTTTGGTACAAAGAATTGGAGGGAGGGAAATGGAAATGATTTCATTTTCATTGTTTGGTTGGTAAAGAAATAAAATGGATGAGGAGTTGAATTCTTAAGGAGTTCACCCTTTGTAAAATTTGTGGAAATCATCTCCATTATATTTGGTAAGGAAACCATTTCCTAGTTATATATACTTACTATTATTATTATTACTAGACGATTACCCGCGCATAGCGGCGAAATTGCCTATCAAAAGATAATTACCGATATTTGATATCATGGTAAGGTCAAATTGTAATTACAAAATATTGACGTGCGAGAAATCAACTTTATACAATATGTTTAATAAGCATATATCAAACAACATATAAAAACATTAGTTACAAACATTCGGCCACAAATAATTAACGACATACAATTTTGTCTCATGGTAAAATGAATAGAAACAAACAACAAAATGAAAAATTGTTGATCAAATCTAAAAATTTTCAATAACAAACATTCAGGCATGGCAGACCCCTTGTTGCCCCGTTTGGGTAACTCAAACTCAACAAAAGCTCAAACACAATGTTCATAATGGACAGATAACTTTAGAAAACAGTACCTTACTTTACCAATAGTCAGTTTTAAAGCCAAGTTTGGATCAAAATTGCGAGCATACTGAATGATGGAATTCAAACGAATAAACTAACCCATACAATCAGAATTTATAACTTAAGGACACAAACATAATTCCAAATCCTACCATCAAAAGATGAACTTCAACGATCTTTCAATAACTTAAAACAGAACAAAATAAACGATAAAATTCAAAGATCAAAACAGAGACCAACAAATTCTTTCAACTCAAATCAGATCAGCAACGTTGGATGGCAGCTCCTCGACAACCACGTTGTAGAACTTCTGAATATCACCAAGCATCTTCTCGTCATCCAAAGTCACAAAGTTGATAGCCACACCCTTTCTCCCAAATCGTCCACTAGACCGATACGGTGAAGATAGTTCTCAGGTTGGGTTAGAAGATCATAGTTGATAACAAGTGAAACTTGTTGAACATCAATACCACGTGCCAACAGATCAGTGGTGATGAGAACACGAGATGAACCAGAACGGAACTCCCTCATGATGATGTCACGAGTGTTCTGGTCCATGTCTCCGTGTCTGGTTGAAACAGTGTGGTCACGGCTTCTCATTTTGTTAGTCAACCAGTCGACCTTCCTTCGTGTGTTCACGAAGATGACACTTTGGGTGATGGCCAAAGTCTCGTAAAGATCACAGAGGTTTTCAAGCTTCCACTCTTCTTTTTCCACATTCACGTAGAATTGCTTGATACCTTCCAAGGTGAGTTCATCACGCTTCACGAGAATTCTCACCGGTTTGTTCATGAACTTCCTGGTGATCTCAAGGGCCTCTGGTGGGATTGTTGCAGAGAACACTCCAACTTGAACCTTTGAGGGTAACAACTGGAAGATGTCATAGATCTGAAACAAATGAAACTTTACTTGTTATAAACTAAATTATATTTCCATGTAAGATAATTTGCTACAGGCTTTAGTTTCAATGTTAGGCTTGTCATTAGGTCTGTCTGTGAATAAGGCCAACAAATCAATTTTCCATATGAAAATTTATAGCTCAACAGAATACAGGTCCACACAGGCCAACAGTTACCCAGGAGGACATTAATCCACCAAACCTACCAAATCATCATTTGATTATTGAGACTTCAATTTTATCAAAAACACTACAGAATACTCACGATTCAAACATAATTTACTCATTAAGAACGAGCACAAGCCCAACCAGATCAATACAAAAACAAACTCATTTTGGTGTGTTACCTTATCCCCCAAACTCGCCTAATTTGTAAACTTTTCAAGTAAACTGGCCATAAAGAAAAAACATAAAAAAAAGATAACTGAACAAAGTGTGGCTGAGTTTTAAAAGACTACAAAAATTCTTTCTATGAAAAGATATGTAAGCTCGCCATTTATAAAGGATCAAAAACTTTAAACAGAGCTTTTTTCTGGACAATCCAACCAACTATATTTTTAATCAATTACCAACCCACCCCAAACTCCAGCCAACTATATTAGCCATTAGAAGTTAAAAAAAACTGTAGTAATATGTTGACCTGATCCTTGAAACCTCTTGAGAGCATTTCATCAGCTTCATCCAGCACAAACATCTTGATGCAGTCAGATCGTAGTGACTGCCTGCGCAACATGTCGAACACACGTCCAGGATTACCGACAACAACATGCACACCAGCTAAGAGAATACGCTGATCCTAACGAACACTGGTTCCACCCACACAAGCATGAACCTTAACACCAAGATAGTCACCAAGTGCCCTCGTGACCTTCTCAATCTGCTGGGCAAGCTCACGAGTAGGTGCTAAATGTAACAAAAAATATTCCATAGACAAATTGTAAAGTGTAATACAATAAATATTCAACCAACACAATAGAACAATCAACCAAAATAAAGATGCCAACAAACAGACACTTGTACTTTTAGAAATATGGGTTTCTTGATTATTGACGCCACCCAAATTCCTCAAAATCATATATTTTTTTGATGGTATTAGATTCAAAGATCATACTTTTCATAACATACTCTAAATAAGGGTGAATCTATTAAAAAATCAATGTGCTAATCCTTATATAACAATAGCTACTACATATAGAATGATAGTAACCTCATTCATCCTTTATGCCATTATGTATTCAAGCAAATTCATCTATTCAATGCTAGGTATTTGTACTAAGATCAACTGTTTCACCACTTATACTCGTCTTCCAATATTTTTGGAGATTTTACAAAAATTAAAAAACTATTGCAATGCTTCGTAATGCTAACGAAAAGAGTTGTGGCATCGAGGAAGTATTGAATCGACAGTATAAGCAACATCGAACCATAAACCTTGATTTTAAGCAGATAACAATAATCTCAGCACCAACACCAAAAGATTTCAAGGATACAAGTCTACTAAAAGCACAACTTAAACAACTCTTGTTGTACATAAGCTATAAATGTCAAGAAATTATTCCTAATTCATTAATCAACAAAATATTGTTTCGAGGATTTCACTCACACTTTCAAGAAGACATATAATCTTTCCCAAAGATAGAGCGGCTGTTTTTAACCAATAAGAAATATGACATCCAAATAATGACTATACAAAATTAAAGAAATAAAGACGAAGTACCAGAAGATGAATAGCCAACTGACGACCAACGCTACACACCATCGTCACCAACCGCCGACCAAGGATAGACACCATCAAACGGCGGCAACGAAGGGTCTCTCTTTTAATTTCATCCATCGAAACCACCCAAACCAGAATAGGGATGAAACCTCTTTTCCTCTTAAACAAAAACAACCACACACAAAACCTCCTAAGTATCTCAAACCATCAACCAGAAACATCAATCTAACATCCTTGATGGCGACGATGATGGCAATGGTGGATCTGGTGGTTGTCATGGCGGTTGTAACTTTTAAATAAACAGAACCAACAAACATACCCACAATCAGAACTACCTGAAACCACCTAAACCATAGAAAAATGGTGGCAGATTCGGTAGATCAAGAGGTAATATGATTGTGGCGGCTGTGTATTTTATTTTAGGGTTTAGAGAGATGTGTCGCAACCGTGAGAGCGTGTGTGTATTTTATGTTAGAGTTATATGAAAGTTCAAATAAAGTCAGAAGTTAAATAAGGCAATATAGGAAAAAGATTCATATACTTTCCTTTTAATTTCCTAGTTTCCCTGGATAAGTGTACTTAAAAAATAAGTCCTACACTCTTTATAAGTAGTAGGGATTTTTAAATAATAATATTATTATTATTATAAACCCTAAAAACTCTTTAATGGCTGCCAAAAATTCGTCCTTCCCAATCTGACTCGTTTTTTGCTTTCTTCTTGATCCGAATACCTAATAGCGTTTGTGTTCTATTGTTTAATCTTTGATTATTACAGTTTAACATGCTCTTTATCAGGTTGCTAGATTAATTGGACTGTCTTAATTCGTTTTTTTAGGATGTTTTTTCGCAGATTGTTATCTTATTCCTAATCGACTTTCATTATGATAGTCGGTTAAGGGATCTTTGTTTTTCGTTATATTCGTTCGTTCATTCGTATCTCGTGTTTGTTAGATGTGGAACTTGTGTCGTTTAGGGTTTGCAGCGATTGTGGTGTATTAGGGTTTCGAGAGTTAGGGTTTTCTGTGGTTCATTATTTGTGTTTTAGGGTTAAATTGGTGGTGCGATCTGGTGTTGCGATTAGGGTTTGATGGTTTCTACTAGGAGTGGTGGCGGTATTGATGCTCCTGTTGTTCGTAGGCCATCTAAGGGTGCTATGCATAACCAAGGTGGTAATGGTGAGAGTGGAATTGGCTTGGATGCTTCATACGAATCGGAATTCCCTAGCCTGAATAAGTCTGGGACTAGGAGCGATTCACATGATGGGAATAACACGGCAGCCATGGCGGTTGCTAGTGTGACGGGCTCACAAACTCCTAGTCATGATGGTGCTATTGATATTACTCACATCCATAATATTGATGGTATTGCAAAATTGTTTGATGTTTCTCTTGCCTCTTTACCAGAACTTAATGTTTTTATCCGTGGAATGCAAGAGGGTAAGTTTCGATTCTCTGAGTCATTGCCTCAGGAACAAGTTCGGTTTCTTGTTGATATTATTTGTAAAAAACATGCTGAATTTACGAACTCTTCTCCTAAGAATAAGGTTTGTGTAGAAACTAGAAGGGGGGTTGAATAGTTTCTCTTCGATTGGTGATCAAATTAAAATTACTTTCAATTTGGTTTGTATCAAAACTATCTTTTACTTAAAGCTAAGTTGCATAATGATTAGGTTCAATTGAAATGCACTAGCAAGAATAATAAGCAAGTATAATGATAATGAAATAAGTAAAGAGCAAGGAAGGAGACAACCTAGTGGGAAGACACCAAGATTTATAGTGGTTCGACAACGAGGCTCTATCCTCGTTTCTACTCCACTCCTCGAGTACACCTACTCGAGATTTCCACTATATCCACAAGCTCCCTTCTCGGCGGAGAAAACCTTACATCGTTGCTTACATTATTTTCTGACACTAAGCTAAATGTCGAGACCTAATCTTTAGCTAGGACCAATCTACACGACGTTGCCTACTTCACAATTTAATGACACAAGGCTAGATGTCGAGTTCTAATCGAAAGGTAGAACCAATCTTCACGACGTTTCCTACTTCACCATTTTACGACACAAGGCTAGATGTCGAGTTCTAATCGAAAGCTAGAACCAATCTTCACGACTCTTCACTTTGAAGCTAAGTGAGAACTTCACACAACACAACTACTAATCACTTTAAAGTTTAGTGAGAACTCACAAGACACAACCACGTCACTTTATAGTTTAGTGAGAACTCCTAATCAAATTTATTACAACTCAACTAGACTTATCCAAGTACACACATGTAGCTTGGATTTACACAACACAAATCCAAGCAAACACATATGCAATGGATGTACACAACAAATCCAAGTATCCACAAATAACTTGGATGAACACAACTAGTCCAAGTATTCACAAATACATTGGATTGACCTAAAACAAAAAAAGGTATCATGATGAATATGACTAGCTCATAAATTCATCTTTATCACTACACTAGTGAGTGAGTGATCTTCTCATTGGACATGGTAAAGGAGGGGATCAAGAGGATAATCATATGTAAACATCCTTAAAAAATTAAGTGATCATTTACTAATGATTATGCTATAGAAAATAGAAAGAGGGCTGAGAAAATCGTCCAAGAGGCTTGCTAGAAAATGAGATTTGACCCACTATTTAAAGGAGACAAAGTTACAACGGATCTATAACGGCTACTGTGCGCGGTACCTTATCTCACCCCGCGGTACCATATCGCTAAGGTACCGCGTAGGTACTTAAGGTACCGCCACTAGACTCTGCTCCCTTTTTTGTCTTTTAGTGGGGTGGGAATATCTGAGGTATTTAAACCCTTCAAAGGATATTCTAACAGTATTTGAAATATGCCATTTTCAAATTTTGATTTTCCATTTTAATAAAACATTTTCTAAAAAAGAAAGTTTATTAAAAAGTCTTTTGTCTTATTAGCAAAAGTGAGTTTTAAGGATAATCATTTTGATGATCACTAAGTATGATTAAGAAAGGTTAGTGATATGATTATTACCTTGATGATAGTGTTAGTTAAATAATTCATTTTGTGTTTCTACACTAAATGTGTTGTATGGTTTGTTGTGGTCAAAACTAAGAAAGATTAGTTAACACTAATAATGTTTTTAGGCATTACTTGCATTAACAATCTCCCCCTTTTTGATTACGACAAACGATAAACTCATTTACGTATAAACACAAACTATTGAATTATTAACTAGTTTATCACTATCATTTCTTCCCCTTTGTCGTAGCAAAAAGGTTAGCATAAGTCTTTGAAGTGCATCGAACTTTGCTAGTAGCTCCCCCTTGGTGGTTGCTCCCCCTTGCTTGGGGCACCAAGTTTGTGAGCTAAGGTGACATGCTACACAAAGGTTAGTAGAAAGGAAAGAAACACCAATGTATATATGATCACTACCTACTAAGTAACTTGAGAGGGAGAAAGAGAAGAAATCTCAAATTAGAAGCAAGTATTTTGCTAGGTATGTCCAAAGAGGTAATTGACAAAATCAAACTTCAATAAAAATGAAGATGATAAGCTTGTCAATGGGTTAAAGCTTTAGAATTGATGGAATCACCCATAAGCAATTGTAAAAATTTAACCAAGATCAACTCAAAAATAGAACTAATTAGATAGCACACAAATAACACAAAAGTTACAAAAAATAATACAACAAAGAAGATAGTCATACACATAGTATGAGTATCTAAAAGCAATAAATATGTAAAATAAACCACTAAGCATAAGCTAGTCTAATAGTGATATTTTCCAAGATTGCAAAAAAAAAAAACTAAAAAGACGACGATGCATCATTCGAAGTTTTGTCCACCGGAACGAAAACTTGAATAGGAGGTCGAGTGAGGAGGAATTCAAGAAAATTTAACTTCTCATACACATGAGCAAGTTCAATTTGTTGAAATCGGCAGCAATCACACGAGGTTCCATGATGCAACACAAACTCGTTTGATGTGGGTATGGCATCAAACTTAGGGTTTGGTGGTGGTGGGGTAAAGGGTTTGGGAGTGTTTTCACAATGCCTTGTGAGGTTTGAGAAGGTGGAAAGGTCATTGAGTTGGGGGGTATTTGAAGGATTGTGGTGGTGGTGGAACATGTTCTTTTGCTCCGGTGATGGGGTTTATGGTGCAAGTCTCATTCCAATACTTGATTGGAGAGAAGGTAGGGTATTTGGGTGGTTTGGACGAAGATGGTTCATTCTTCTTAACCCAAACGGGTCTAACCGAGATTTTCGGTTTCTTTGAAAGCTTGGATGAGCAAGCTTTGGGTGAGTGGGGTTGTGACAAAGAAATGTCAAGGTTAGGAATGTAGGAGTTAGGCATTATGAGAGTGTGAGAATGATATCTCAAGGTTATGTGAGAATGAATTCCCAAGGTTAGGAAGGTGTGAGAATGAAATCTCAAGGTTAGGGTATAAGTAAAATGTAATCAAGGTAAGAATTTGAATACAAAATGTGTATTGTCAAGGAATGTTTAGTCAATTTGAGTAAACAAGGAATCTTGACTGGGAATAGGGTTTAAAGGTTTTGACCAAAAATTCGTCAAAAGTCACATTCTGGCCGCGGTACCTTATATGGGCCGGCGGTTCCATATCGCTAAGGAACCGCGGGTCCTTAAGGAACCGCGTCCAGAGGACTTTAAACCAAGTTTTTCCTGGGTTTTGGGAAAAACTAAGGCTTGTTCAAAAAATTGAAAATCTTGGATTTTTACCTCTATTAGAACCAAAATATGCTAGGGTTGCATAAAGCAACACATTCACAAAGAATGTCTTGACAAAGGGTGACAAAATAATTAGATATCATTTTGAACCAATTTTAGTCAAGTTTTAGGGGTTGTGATAGATTTAGGTTCAATTTTAATTTCAAATTAAAGTTGATTAGTGTGCACAAAAAGATAGAATCACACAAAGCTAAATCCATAACACAACAACATGAAACATTCATTAATGAGGAAACAAGTACAAAGATAAATAAAACTAACTAAAATATAGCTAGCTTATCATAAAATCTAGATAGATAGTTTTCTTTGGCTTGTTGTTGAAAACTCTTATTATGAAATGACTCCATCATTCATCTCCTAGGAGGAGGCATGGAGAACAAAGTAAACAAGAAATCTTGCAAACCCCTATGTAGTCCATACATATCCATCCTTAGGTTTTGGATGAGGAAGTGGTTGTAGAGACAACATGGACATCTAGGACCATGAGTTTGTTGAAACCCAAAGTAAGGATCATCCAAGAGGAGGGAAAGAGGGACACCCAAAATTGGGATATTTGAGTTGGGTGGAGGTGGAGGAGGCAAGTTCTCCAAGGGTGAAGTGGGTGAAAGTGGAGGCATGTTCCCCAAAGGGGAAATGGGTGAGTGTGGAGGTAAATCCTCCAAGGTTGGTGAAATGGGTGAGTTGTGAGGGGTAAATGGTGAAGTCACCAAAGTGTCATCAAAGTCATTCCCAAAAGGAATGCTTTGGATTGGTTGAGGTTGTGTGGTCACTTCCAAGGGTGCACTTGGAGTGAAGGGTGAAGAAAGCTCATTCATTCTAGAATTGAATGAAGAGGAGGTAGAACCAATGGAGTGGTTAGTACCATGGGTGGAGGAGGTCTTGCATGGTGCAAGAGGAGGGGAAGGTGATGAAGAGATGAGGATAGGAGCATTCTCATTCTTAGGTGTATGGAAAGGTGAAGAGTTAGGCTTAGCTACCTTAACCCTTATTTTGAGTATTTTTCTTAGGGTGGAGGTCTTGGAAGTGTTTGAGGTTTTGGTACACACCATGGTTGATTAGGGTGGTTTAAGGTTTAGGGAAGTATGTTTGATGTGTGAAGAACATGGCAAACAAGGTGGGTTTAAATGGTTGAGGGGATGATCCAAACTAGTAATGGGTTAAAATCATTTTAGGTGAATAATGAATTTAGATACCCTAGTTTAGGAAATGTGCAGTTTATTACTGAAAATCATGCAAGGTTTACACAAAATTAAGAAAACAGTGTAAAGCAAAGATGCTGTCGTGCACAGTGGTCGGCGGTTCCTTATCTAGGACCGGCGGTACCTTATCGATAAGGAACCGCGGGTCGATATGGAACCGCGACCAGAAGGTTTTCAAAAATTTCCCATCCCAGTTTTTGATAAACCCAGATTTTTCCCAAAGGTTTCACAAGCCAAAGTTAACTACAGATCATAATTTGATAAGCTAACTATCATATGGCATGTACAAAGCTATGTAAAACATAATCATGATGGCATAATAAACATTAAGGATCAAGATAAATGATAATCCAAGCATGCAACACAAGTTAATAAACAACCAAACCAAAGAGTTAATAACCAAATGTTAAACCATCAAATCCAAACTTTGACACAACTTCAAAGTCTTCACCTCCTTTTCTTTCCTAAACCCTTGATCATCTTTCCCAAATACTTGAACCCTTTTCTTGACTCCACTCGGTGTTCATGCAATTCTCCTCGGGTTCTAAGATTCTCACGATAAAGATGCTCCATATTAAGATCTTCAGGAACATCACTAGAAGGGTGAGGAGGAGGAGCTAAGTCTTCAAAATCATCCTCGAATTGATTTGAGGATGGATGGGAGTTGCTCGAAGAGTCAAAATGAGAACTAGGACCGATGCCATCACCATCACTTGGTGGCATATCGGTGTCCTCCTCATCCGGCTCTTGATGGTCGGATTTTCTCAAACCACGGTCACTTCTTTGCTTTCGTTGATACGCCTCTTGAATAGGCAACATAACCCGTTGAACCGGGTGAAAGCGAGAATGATCGAGTTGAGGGAAATCTTGACCAACCCTTCTAAAGAGGCGAGTAAGAAGCATAGCATAAGGGAGGTTTGTTTTGGGTTTAGAAAGAGCATAATTTATACGTCGAGCGATGTAATATGCAAGATTGTACTTGGTGGAAGTAAACAGGCAAAACAACATATGCCCCATGCAAGCCAGGATATGATCCCGGTTCCCACCAAGACAAAACATATTTTCCCTAAGGATGTTTGCCCATTGGAGCATATAATCCTTAAGGTCGCTTGAGAGCACTTCATACCTATTCACATTTCGCACATTTGTATGAAGGCTTCTCACAACGTTTCGACTACGCTCTTTTGTGATGATTTCAAGGATGAAATTTAGATCAACTTCGGTGGTGTCATTTGGAGGTTTGTCATTTGACTCCAAGAGAGCATCTAGTCTCCACTTATCCGTGAAACGACAAGTGCCTTCAAATGGCACACCAAGAATATCACCAAAGTCATCGAGGGAATATTGAATGATTTGACCATTCAACAAGAAACGGATAAAGATTTGGTCGTTGATTTCAAGCATGGAGTAAGTACTAAAGAACTCAAGAAGGAACAAGGGATAAATTACCTCGTCTATGTAAAGCAAACAATCAAACCCAATTAGCTCGAACATAGAGTTGATATAATTATCTCCCGCTATTCTTGAGTCTACAATCCTACCCTCATGGAAACAACGAGAGGAAAGGGATGAAAAAGCGTTTTGGAGTTGAGGGGAAACAAAGGTTTGAGAGATGTCAGGCATATAATCTCTAGTGAATTGATGATCTTTGTGAAATTGAGAATGCATGATTAAGAACCTAAATACAAACACAAGACAATATTTCTCCAATCACTCATATGAAAATCAAAAGGCAAACGAAAAATGAAAATGTGTTATATCAATTGCTTGACAAACATAGGATTGAATCCATATCATTTTCATGTTCACAATGTGTCTATTCCATCATTAACCAAGAACACATGATCTATGTTAGATCAACAATGGATTAGATCATTGGTTTTTCAAAACAAGGTTTTTAGGTAAGCATTAACAATGTCATTACCTACTTGTTCATGGGTTCATCTCAAATCCATAATTCAACCAAAATCATTTAGCCTAAATTCGGATATGTTCTATAAGTGGGTTTTAGTGAAATCTTAATGAGTATCAACCCAAGGAATCATAGTAAGATTACCATGTCAACCCACATTCCTATTAAGGTTTTAATTCAATTTCAATTTTAAAAATCCCCAATTATGAAAGGATGAACCCTAGAACAAAATAGATGAAATTGAAAGAAAATACTTACAATTAATTGATGTTAGGTGGAGGATGAGTGAAACCCACAACTTGGAATCAATTAATTTGAGTGATTGAAGGTTTTGGAAGCTTCAACAATGGTGGAAAAGGTAAAACCCGTCGGCTGTGTGTTTTTGGGAGAGAGAGAGTTTGGTTTGAAAAAGAATAAAAAACACAAACTGGCGCTCTGACAAAAGTTACTGCCCGCGGTACCTTATCGATAAGGTACCGCGGGTTTGAGCCGCGGAGATAAGGAACCGCCTACAGAGGCAGGTTTCTATCTCTGAAAAACGTCAAATTTTGAAAATCCAGTTTTTATAAAATACTTAAAATTAAATCATGAGCCTTTTAGAATATCATTGGATCATCATAACACTAAGAAATATGCCTTAACGAAGGATTTCGAGTTAAATCAAGATCGAAAAGAACCGAAACGGACAAACGACTACTCGTAGCAAAACGACTAAGTGGAGAGAAGTCAAGAGAAGTGAATCAAGACTAGGATCAATGCTCAAGGGATTAATGACAATCTTCAAGTAGATGAAACGAAGAGCTTGTGTCATATATAGTGGTTTAAGACGTGCCTTTCCGGCGAAACGATAAACGGCTTTGGTAATGAATGAGCACAAAGCAATTATTCAAGTCTAAACTAAGATCACTTTCAATAATAGTCTTAGTCTAAACTAAAATATGAGCAAAGTATTAATTCACTTTCTCTCCCACGAAGGGACTACTAACCGTATGGGTGCAAACCATGTAAATCATGCTTGATACTTTAAGCTTCTACTAACTCACTCTATGATATGTGTGTAAACACACATCTTTTCTACCACTTAATTACAATAATAACCGGACCAAATAGTGTATTTTATGTCTTTTATGTCGGAATTATGCGTGGTTTGTGTTTTTGTTGTGATTTAGGACGAAAAGGTGAAAAGTGGAGAAAACACGGGAATTCACGGGCATTTACGGACTTTTATTGAAGAAAAAGATGAAAGACGAAGTCAAGAAGTCAAGAGTGCAAAAAGAACGGAAGTCCAAGACCAATTCTAAAGATTTATCGAAGAAATAGTCAAAAGACGGAAGTTTATCAAAAGCCGAAGAATTCAAGTCTATTTTATTGAAGAATTTAAAGACGAGTTCAAAGAAATCCTGAAGCCAAAAGTCCCTTAAGTCCAAGTTTAAAGAAGATTAGAAGAAAAGGACTAAGTATGCAATTAATGAAGATTAAAAGAAGGAGGGACTTAATCTCGCAATTAACAAGAAATGAAGGAGGGGAGGAAGCTTCCTTAATCCTCCCCTATAAATAGTCATTAGTTGTAATTATTTTTTCTTGTTGGCTAAGTGTGACAATTAGTCTTCCACTTTTAATTACCTTGTCATTTAAATACTTGTCAATTTAATTACCTTGTCTTGCACCTTAAATTTATTTAATTTCAAGTAAGTTTCCATTTAATTATTGTCAATCTTTACTTTATCTTGTTAATCTCTCATCTACCTTTCTAAATCTTTGATTTTTATGTTTATGTTTGTGTTCATGTTCATGCTTTTATTTTGATCAAGTGGGTTTTTAATTATTGTGGTTAAATTTGTTGGTTTTGTTGATTTAAATTGTTTGTTTATGTTTAACTGTTGTTCTATTATTAGTTTAGCTTAATCGTTGTTTTGATTTTGGTTAAATTGTGTTAGATCTGCTGCTACTGTTATCCCTTGTTCTTCGGGGTGTTTGTTTCTGTTTCTTTGTTCCCAGGAAAAGTTCCGAGCCAAGACAAGGAAGGCTATTCATTCGGAACTTTCAAAGTTCCGAACCAAGGGCTTCATCCGGAACATTCAAAGTTCCGGACGAAAACTTCTGACTCAAGCATTTGTTCATTCGGAACTTAAAAGTTCCGGATCAATATACTTCATTCGGAACTCAAAAGTTCCGGATCAAGGAGATTCATTCGGAACTCAAAAGTTCCGAGTAAAGACTTGCTCATTCGGAAGTTTCAAACTTCCGAATCAAGGGGAAGTTCCGGATCAAGAGTGCTCATTCGGAAGTAACCAAAGTTCCGGGTCAAGAGATTCATTCGGAACTTTAGAAGTTCCGAATGAAGGACAAAGTTCCGAATCAGCCAGATCTTCCGAACCAAACTTCCGACTCAAGGTAGCTTCATTCGGAAGTTTCAAAGTTCCGAATCAAGGCCTTTCATTCGGAAGTTTTGAACTTCCGAATCAAGGGTTCTGTAAGGTTTTTCTTTTTAAGTTCTGTCTTTTATTTTCAACCTTAATTTTTCCCGCCTTTATTTTAATTGCACTTTAAGTTTATTTGTCTTAGCTTTATTTTAGCCTTGTCTTAGTTTAAGTTTTAGTTGCGTTTTAAGACTGCCTTAGTTAGATTTAAGTTTAGGTCATTTACTTTAGTGCTTTTTTAATTTTAGTCACGCTTTTAAATACTTGCACCATTATTTTAATTAGACTTAGATTTACTTTAATTGCACCTTTACTTTAATTGTCTTGCACTTTTATTTACAAACAACCAAAATTATTTGTTTCACCAAAGAACGACTGAGTCACATAGAGAGCCTAGATCAATTCGATTAGACACACATCAAAGAACTTTTCTCACTAGCAAAATCTAGTTATCAAATGGCGCCGCTGCCGGCTCTTTTTGTAAAGATTAACGGTTTAATGTGAGAGACGCGTTGCTTTTGGGAATCCGTTCACTTGTGAGCGTTACTTTTCTTGCATAAAAAATTCAAAAAAAAAACCATAAAAATTAAAAATTGATAAAAATCCATAAAAATTAAAAATTTCAAAAATCCAAAAAGATTTTATCTTTCTTGTGTATATATATTGTTTTTGTGTTTGGTTTCTTTTTCTTTTGTCTTTGTAGGTGCATGCATACTAGATCTTCTAATTATCAAGAGCCCGAGCCTCAAGAAGATTTAGTTATGTCAGGTGTAAACAACAATAATCCACCGCACCCTAATAATAATAACAATGCTCTTCCACAGCCCGATCTTCAGACCATGGAGGAACTTTGTCAACCAACAATGTTTGGACGAGGAGGACCGATTGCGCCGATGCAAATCAACGCTCCTGAGTTTTCGTTGAAGCACCACATGATTCAGCAAGTACAAACAAACCCATTCCGTGGATTGCCTGATGATGATGCCAACAAATACCTCGACAAGTTCATTACAATCACCCAAAGCATGAAGTTGGCCGGTGCTACAATGGATGAACTTCGCCTACAACTCTTTCCACACACTTTATTACATCATGCCGAGAAATGGTTTGATCGTCTCCCGAAGAATTCTATTCACACTTGGGATGACATGACTCAACGCTTTTTGTCGCGCTACTTTCCACCATCCATGGTCACGAGCCTTCGCAATCAGATCAGCGGTTTCATGCAAGATCCCGATGAATCTCTTTTTGATGCTTGGGAGAGATATAATGTCTTGATCGATAGATGTCCAAACCACAACATGCTCCCTGTGACCTTAATCGATACTTTCTACAACGGTTTAACTTTTCGAGATCGTGATATGATAAATGCAGCCGCCGGTGGCACATTCATGAAAAGGAGACCCGAGGAGTGTAGAGAGCTAATAGAGAACATGACTACTCATCATAAAAACTGGGATTCCTCTGCTTCTTCTAGGAACAACCCGAGAGTCAATGTTTCCTCCACCTCAGCAAACCTTGATATGACCGAACTCACCCGCATGATGACCGAAATGAGCAAAAGTATTACGCTTCTCGCTTCAAACCAACAACAACAACAACAAGTTAAAGCGGTTGCTAATCCTTGTGAAACATGCGGCGGTCCTCACTCATACACCGATTGTCCTTCTACACAAGGAAATCCGGAAAATGTGTATGCAGCTTACGATAATTATTCACCGGAAAATTACCAAGCCCGACAACAAGGGGATAGAAATCTGCTGAGTTACCGATCTAACAATTACCTTTCACCCGGTTTTTCTCCTCAAAATCAAAACCCCGCCAACAACTACAATAGAAGCAACCAAATCCCACCCAGAGCTTCTAATCCTTATCAACCACCCGCCCAACAAACCCCACCCATTAATGCCGATGTTGAAGCCACAATGAGAACCCAAGGTGAGCAAATCAAGAATCTACAGAGCCAAATAATCAATTTGAAAGGAGATATCATGAAGCAAGGTAATGACATTAGAACCGAGGTTCGTGATAATATTCAATCCTCCTTCAGCACTCAAATTACTGAACTAAAGAATCTGTTGGCTAGTTTCTTGCCCACCACTCAACCTTCTACTTCAAGTTCTCTACCTTCAAACACCGTCACCAATCCGCGAGCTAATGTGAGTGCTATTACTACCCGTAGTGGAGTCACCATCGTAGGACCACCAATCCCACCCCCATCATCTACACCTCCTCCACCACCATGTATCCCTACTCCTCCTACACCTAGTATTAGTGCACCATTACCGTCTCCGCCTCGTCATGACGATGTATCTCGGAAGGACCCTTCAACATCCCAACCTTTACCAACTACACCTTCACCTTCCACCTATAAACCTAGAATCCCATACCCTTCTCGCATAGGCAAGACCAACGATATAACAAAGGAGGACTCTCAAGTGACAAAATATATTAATATGATTTCTCAAATGGGCTTCAGCATTAGTTTTCTTGAAGCACTTGTCCACATGCCCAAATTTGTTAAAGCATTTAAGGAATTGCTTAACAAGAAGGAGAAGCTGATTGAACTCGCCAACACACGCTTAAATGAAAACTGCTCTGCAGTTATTCTTAAAGAACTTCCGGAAAAGCTAGGAGATCCCGGTCATTTTTTGTTGCCTTGCGTGTTCAACAAAACTAAAGAATTTACTTCCCTTGCTGATCTCGGGGCCAGTATTAATTTGATGCCACTGAGTGTTTGGAAAACACTATCATTTCCCGACCTCACTCCAACAAAGATGACTCTTGAACTTGCAAATCGCACCCTCGCTTACCCCGTTGGTATAGCCGAAGATGTGTTCATCAAAGTTGGCGCATTTACTTTCCCGGTCGATTTTGTCGTAGTTGATTATGAAATGGACCCTCGTATTCCTTTAATACTTGGTCGGCCATTCTTGAGAACCGGACGAGCTTTAGTGGATGTTGCCGAAGGTGAGTTAATCTTAAGAGTCGGGAATGATTCACAAATTTTCAAAATGGGGAAGCTTACAGGCAAATACTATGGACGAGAATCAGTGAATATGATTAATGTGCTCGATGACTTTACCGTCTATGACAATCCTCTATTCGAGTCTTCCACTGATAATCCACTCTTTGAAGATAATGTGGATGATTCTCGCTCCACTTTGGACGCTTCTCCCATTTATGATTCGCCACCGATCTTTGATGCTTATGATGATGATGATTCTAGCTCAGATTCGGATGATTTTGATGATTGTACTTCTGAGTATCCCGAGCTGCCCACTTTCGATGATTTTGATGAGGCTGATACTCTCTCGAGCGATTCTTCACATGATGAAGATCCTCCGCCATCACTCGATCCTACTTTGGACGATTATTCATTTGAGGAAGACTTTTCTGAATTTCTCAACACTTACTTCCCTCATGAGAGTGATACTCCTCCTTATGACTTTGAAGATTATCGTCTTGATCCTACTTTGGATTTGAAGCACATTCTTTCTAAGGAGAAGAAACCGATCGACACCAATATCCGTTGCACATATGATTTGACACCTCTTTGTCCCCCTTCTGAGGACGAGGTTGTGCTTCTTTGCGGATCTTCTTCACACTCGGCTGAGCCTGAGTGCTATTTTCCCCTAAAGGAAAAGGTGTTCGACCCCGGTATTGAAGTCTTTAAGCATCCACCTGATGAAATTAAAGGAAAAATCTTTGGAATTATTGAAGACATGCTTGCACCACTTCACCATACTTGCTTCCACCGTTCTCCATCACTGCTTAAGGGAACCTTGCCTACTCTTCTTTGGCTTGCCTTGTTCGCCTTAAGCTTCTGCTTATTGATGGATGAAAACTATGTCTTTGATCCTGGTGGATATGTTTCATGCTTCTTCCGTTGATGATCAAGGTCGAGTCAGGCTAACGACTCGGTTAACAAAAACCAAGCGCTTCTTTGGAGGCAACCCATGTATCTATCTTTTCGCTTTCTTTATCATAAGTGTAGGGGAGACCCTTTGGTTTGCTATTTCCTCTCCTCACTGCTTAATCAGGGATTCGAGCTTCAATGATCCACTCTTGATGATTCTTGACGACCCGTGATTCCATGTCCACTTCTTCCCGGTTCTATCCTAAACTCTTTTCGATTCACTATTTTATATTTTCTCAATATTAAAATAGGAATCTCTTTAGTTGTCTTTTCCTTAGCGAGATTTAAACAAAGTGCACAATGTCCTAAGTGTAGGGGAGTTTACTCCCACCTGCTTAAACATTGAGGACAATGTTTATCTTAAGTGTAGGGGGGGACTTCTATCGAAGTTAAGTGGTCTTTTCCTTGTTTTTGTCCTCATTTTAACCGGAAAATCAGTTTTTCGACATTTTTCAGAATTTTTGATCTATTTTGGCCTATTAGTTTTTACCTTTGTATAGTTATTTTCTTGCCTTATTAGAATAAATGTTTAAATAAGTGGTTTTCATTTTCAAACGTTGTGAATCTTTTGACTCAACCCGAGTTTACTTATCTTAAGTTACTCTAGCTAGTATCCTTAACATGTTTAAGTCAAGTTTTGCTAGGCTTTTATATAGGGAGCTATAAAACGCGAAAGTCTTAACTCTCACGGGTTAAGAACAAGAAGTTTTCGCAAGTTCCCATAATTGATCCTAGAGAGTCGTTTATCAAGGGAACTTTAAAACGCGATTTCTAAACTTGAAAAAGTCTAAGAATTTGCAAGATCCTATAGGCGACTCGAAAACCCAAAACTTTGATTTGATAGGCTAAGCATCCACGAGTCTCATTACTTGAGATTTTAAACTGTGGAGAACGAGAGATGATAGGACCAATTATAAGTTCGGTATTCTTTCGTGAATTTATGTGAGTTAATTATAAGCCTATTCTCCCATCGCTTGCTAATAAATTTATCTGCTAATAAATAAGGTTGTACGATTTGAAAAGTTACTTAGCTTCTAGCCCAAGATCGTTTAAAAGTTGCTCGGTATGGATTAGAGTTCATAGCCAAGGCATAACTTATTGAAGCGGGATGCAAAGATTGGAGAGTCCGAAAAGGCCCTAACAAGGCATGAGGGCTATATTTTGTTGCTAAAGATCCAAAGTGATGTGAAGAATCATTTATCGAAAATCAATATGAAGGATCGAGACACACGACGAAAAGCAAATACTCCCCAAAAAGTCATGGAGAAGTGTATCCGAAAAGACCCTAACAAGGTATGAGGATAAATAGATCCAAGTCATAAAAGGAGGCGGATCGTTGTATATCAAAGTCCAAAATAAAGATTGAAGAAAAATGAAGAAGTCGTGGTCCAAGTATGAATCTCTCAAAACTTCAAGTGAAGAAATTCCTATTATGAAGAGAAGAACATAATTTCATGAACGTCTCTCAAGATTTAAAGTATGAAGTCGCTGCCAAATACCGGTCCGAGAAAGGTCTCAAATCGTGAAACGAGTTATGCCAAGATATGAACTTTATGAGGTCCCGAGAAGCAGTTTTAAATGATTTTGTCCTTTAGCTAACTATTGATTAAATCGTTCACTTTATTTTCAGACTTAATAACTATCGAAATAAGTAAAAAATGCATCCTCGTGATCATTCAAGACAATAATAAAATATAAGAGATACACCTAGGAATAAGGGAGTCTAAGTGAGTAATTGGCCCACATGAGTTCGTGATAGTTTACTAACTTATAATAACAATGATCTCGTTTTTTAAGCTTGGTTTGGAGAAAGTGAAAACTTGAGGATGATGATTATTCATAACATTTTCAAAACCCAAGGTATGCTTTTGATTTCTTTATTCTGAATGATTTTAATTTTCTATCTCTTTAATAAAGGCCACTATGGATTGATTATGATGAAAAGTGTAAACTTGCTTTGTAACTAATGCATTGCATGAGGACATTGCAATGGTCAAGTGTAGGGGATTTGATATGTGTGTAAACACACATCTTTTCTACCACTTAATTACAATAATAACCGGACCAAAACGTGTATTTTATGTCTTTTATGTCGGAATTATGCGTGGTTTGTGTTTTTGTTGTGATTTAGGACGAAAAGGTGAAAAGTGGAGAAAACACGGGAATTCACGGGCATTTACGGACTTTTATTGAAGAAAAAGATGAAAGACGAAGTCAAGAAGTCAATAGTGCAAAAAAGAACGGAAGTCCAAGACCAATTCTGAAGATTTATGGAAGAAATAGTCAAAAGACGGAAGTTTATCAAAAGCCGAAGAATTCAAGTCTATTTTATTGAAGAATTTAAAGACGAGTTCAAAGAAATCCCGAAGCCAAAAGTCCCTTAAGTCCAAGTTTAAAGAAGATTAGAAGAAAAGGACTAAGTATGCAATTAATAAAGATTAAAAGAAGGAGAGACTTAATCTCGCAATTAACAAGAAATGAAGGAGGGGAGGAAGCTTCCTTAATCCTCCCCTATAAATATTCATTAGTTGTAATCATTTTTTCTTGTTGGCTAAAGTGTGACAATTAGTCTTCCACTTTTAATTACCTTGTCATTTAAATACTTGTCAATTTGAATTACCTTGTCTTGCACCTTAAATTTATTTAATTTCAAGTAAGTTTCCATTTAATTATTGTCAATCTTTACTTTATCTTGTTAATCTCTCATCTACCTTTCTAAATCTTTGATTTTTATGTTTATGTTTGTGTTCATGTTCATGCTTTTATTTTGATCAAGTGGGTTTTTAATTATTGTGGTTAAATTTGTTGGTTTTGTTGATTTAAATTGTTTGTTTATGTTTAACTGTTGTTCTATTATTAGTTTAGCTTAATCGTTGTTTTGATTTTGGTTAAATTGTGTTAGATCTGCTGCTACTGTTATCCCTTGTTCTTCGGGGTGTTTGTTTCTGTTTCTTTGTTCCCAGGAAAAAGTTCCGAGCCAAGACAAGGAAGGCTATTCATTCGGAACTTTCAAAGTTCCGAACCAAGGGCTTCATCCGGAACATTCAAAGTTCGGGACGAAAACTTCCGACTCAAGCATTTGTTCATTCGGAACTTAAAAGTTCCGGATCAATATACTTCATTCGGAACTCAAAAGTTCCGGATCAAGGAGATTCATTCGGAACTCAAAAGTTCCGAGTAAAGACTTGCTCATTCGGAAGTTTCAAACTTCCGAATCAAGGGGAAGTTCCGGATCAAGAGTACTCATTCGGAAGTAACCAAAGTTCCGGGTCAAGAGATTCATTCGGAACTTTAGAAGTTCCGAACGAAGGACAAAGTTCCGAATCAGCCAGATCTTCCGAACCAAACTTCCGACTCAAGGTAGCTTCATTCGGAACTTTCAAAGTTCCGAATCAAGGCCTTTCATTCGGAAGTTTTGAACTTCCGAATCAAGGGTTCTGTAAGGTTTTTATTTTTAAGTTCTGTCTTTTATTTTCAACCTTAATTTTTCCCGCCTTTATTTTAATTGCACTTTAAGTTTATTTGTCTTAGCTTTATTTTAGCCTTGCCTTAGTTTAAGTTTTAGTTGCGTTTTAAGACTGTCTTAGTTAGATTTAAGTTTACGTCATTTACTTTAGTGCTTTTTAAATTTTAGTCACGCTTTTAAATACTTGCACCATTATTTTAAATAGACTTAGATTTACTTTAATTGCACCTTTACTTTAATTGTCTTGCACTTTTATTTACAAACAACCAAAATTATTTGTTTCACCAAAGAACGACTGAGTCACATAGAGAGCCTAGATCAATTCGATTAGACACACATCAAAGAACTTTTCTCACTAGCAAAATCTAGTTATCACTCTACATCACCATAGTGAGTCAAGTATCCAAGCAATGAAGTTTTGAGAGGATAAAAGAAAAGAAGCACAAACCACAAATAAATATCAAGGCAAGGATGCCGAGAACAAGCACATAGTCAAGTAGTTATCAAAAGAATGATCAAAGGGCGTGTGGAAGAACGAAAGCGTACCTTGGCCACAAAGAGCAATCCACGAAGGAACAAGTGCTAAGCCCAATCAATGACTATGATGATTACTAAGTCTTCAAGGACTAGTATCATCCCCAATCATCTTGGTATCATCACTCAAAGATGTTAAAGATCAATGAAGATGATTCTTCCAAAAGTGCAAGTAACTCAATTCACAATCAATTAAGTGATTGATCTTCATGAGTACCTACACAAAGCAAGATGCAAACTAGTAGATACATTTCAAGGGTATATCTAAAATGCATAAAGGCTACTAATCTTAAGTGAGATGCAATGTTATCAATTAAAAGACCTATTTTTCAAAGAAAAACATAGTTTTGACCAAAGAGAAACTTTAGTACAACTAGACCTTCTAATTTGAGGAGACAATGGATCGATCCAAGTTTTAAAGTACAATATACTTCAAAGATCTTGAGTGACCATCGCTCTGATACCAATTGTAGAAACTAGAAGGGGGGGTTGAATAGTTTCTCTTCGATTGGTGATCAAATTAAAATTACTTTCAATTTGGTTTGTATCAAAACTATCTTTTACTTAAAGCTAAGTTGCATAATGATTAGGTTCAATTGAAATGCACTAGCAAGAATAATAAGCAAGTATAATGATAATGAAATAAGTAAAGAGCAAGGAAGGAGACAACCTAGTGGGAAGACACCAAGATTTATAGTGGTTCGACAACGAGGCTCTATCCTCGTTTCTACTCCACTCCTCGAGTACACCTACTCGAGATTTCCACTATATCCACAAGCTCCCTTCTCGGCGGAGAAAACCTTACATCGTTGCTTACATTATTTTCCGACACTAAGCTAAATGTCGAGACCTAATCTTTAGCTAGGACCAATCTACACGACGTTGTCTACTTCACAATTTAACGACACAAGGCTAGATGTCGAGTTCTAATCGAAAGGTAGAACCAATCTTCACGACGTTGCCTACTTCACCATTTTACGACACAAGGCTAGATGTCGAGTTCTAATCGAAAGCTAGAACCAATCTTCACGACTCTTCACTTTGAAGCTAAGTGAGAACTTCACACAACACAACTACTAGTCACTTTAAAGTTTAGTGAGAACTCACAAGACACAACCACATCACTTTATAGTTTAGTGAGAACTCCTAATCAAATTTATTACAACTCAACTAGACTTATCCAAGTACACACATGTAGCTTGGATTTACACAACACAAATCCAAGCAAACATATATGCAATGGATGTACACAACAAATCCAAGTATCCACAAATAACTTGGATGAACACAACTAGTCCAAGTATTCATAAATACATTGGATTGACCTAAAACAAAAAAAAAGGTATCATGATGAATATGACTAGCTCATAAATTCATCTTTATCACTACACTAGTGAGTGAGTGATCTTCTCGTTGGACATGGTAAAGGAGGGGATCAAGAAGATAATCATATGTAAACTTCCTTAACAAATTAAGTGATCATTTACTAATGATTATGCTATAGAAAATAGAAAGAGGGCTGAGAAAATCGTCCAAGAGGCTTGCTGGAAAATGAGATTTGACCCACTATTTAAAGGAGACAAAGTTACAACGGATCTATAACGGCTACTGTGCGCGGTACCTTATCTCACCCCGCGGTACCATATCGCTAAGGTACCGCGTAGGTACTTAAGGTACCGCCACTAGACTCCGCTCCCTTTTTTGTCTTTTAGTGGGGTGGGAATATCTGAGGTATTTAAACCCTTCAAAGGATATTCTAACAGCATTTGGAATATGCCATTTTCAAATTTTCATTTTCCATTTTAATAAAACATTTTCTAAAAAAGAAAGTTTATTAAAAAGTCTTTTGTCTTATTAGCAAAAGTGAGTTTTAAGGATAATCATTTTGATGATCACTAAGTATGATTAAGAAAGGTTAGTGATATGATAATTACCTTGATGATAGTGTTAGTTAAATAATTCATTTTGTGTTTCTACACTAAATGTGTTGTATGGTTTGTTGTGATCAAAACTAAGAAAGATTAGTTAACACTAATAATATTTTTAGGCATTACTTGCATTAACAGTTTGTATTAAAGATATTGGTGATGTGGCTAAGTTCCTACGTACTTCACTTGACTCTCTAGAGGAGATTGACATTTTTTTAAGGAGGTCAAGCCTGGTTCTCATCTGAAGTGGCTCAGTTTGAATCAAGATACTCGTAGTGGGATCATAAAGATCATTGAGCAACATGTGCGGTTCCTTGAGAAACAGGCTATTGTGGAGCCTGTTGTTGAGTCTGTTGATGTTCACCCTGAGGCTTCTAGTGTTGCTGATCCTGTCTTTGAGGGAGTTAATGTGTCTGTTCCTAGAAGAGTTGTCCAAAAGGTTGGTTCTCGTTTTGAGTTTACTCTTTATGGTTATTTCCTTGGTCTGAGATTGGCGTATCCAGTTGTTGAGTACTTTGCTAGGAGCAATTGGGGTAAACATGGTTTAAAGCGTATTATGATGAACAATAAAGGTTTTTTCTTCTTTAAATTTGAGACGCAAACTGGTTTAGATGCTGTCTTGGAAGGCGGCCCTTGGTTGATTCGTAAAAACCCTATTATTTTGAAGACATGGTCTTTGGGTACTCGTATTTGTAAAGAAGAGTTGATTCGAATTCCAATTTGGGTAAAGCTGCATGATGTCCCCTTACAGGTGTTTGAAGAGGAAGGAATTAATTTGATTGCTTCTTTTCTGGGTAGGCCTATTATGTTTGACTCTTTTACAAACTCTATGTGTAAAGACTCATGGGTGAGGAGTAGCTTTGCTAGATGTCTTATTGAAGTTCAATCTGATGTTGATTTAGTTGAGGTTGTTACTATTGGTGTCCCATCACTTTGTAGTGATGAGTACACTAAAGAAACAATCAGGGTTGAATATGAATGGAAACCTCCTCGGTGTGATGCTTGTAAGATTTTTGGTCATGATAGTGATGTGTGCCCAAAAAAGGTTGTGACTGCTTCTAGTTCTACTCCTGCTACGGCGCCTGTTGAAACATCTAAGGATGTTTTCAAACAGTTGGCAAGAAGAGAAGGAACAAGAAGCCCAAGTCTAATAAGTATACTGGTCCTACGGTTCTCCTGACTGTGAAGTTTCAGCCTAAAGCAACCCCTAGTGTTCCCAAGAATAGTGGTAAATCTACAGGTAAAGCTCCTTCTCCTAAAGGGAAGGAAGTGGTTTCTTCATCATTAGACGGTAATGTGGCTATGCCTAATCCATTTGCAGCTTTATCTAATGATGGTGACGCGGATGATGAGGATGTTGAAAATATATATGATGAAACAGTTAATCTTCTTGATACTGGTGGAGGATCTTCTTCCATGAGTGGTGCGGGATAGGTGTTTTATCTGAATGTTGTTTTCTATTCTAGTTATAGATTTGTTTGTAACTAGGTGTTGAGGTGTTTATGGTCTGTCATGAACACTAGTTTATCAAGCTTTTGGCTTGAGGTTAATGCGGTACTTCAGCCGCATTCCATGTGAACTTTATATGGTTTTTTGGTTAATATATTTACCGGGTAACTCCCATTACCAAAAAATATTATTATTATTATTATTATTATTATTATTATTATTATTATTATTATTATTCAAATAATAATAATAATAATATTATTATTATTATTATAATAATAATTTTTATTAGAAACAAAAAGGAATTTACAACAAATGGATGGGAGTCGAGATACTATCTGCGCTCCCACCCCTTTAGCAATGGTAAAAACTATTCTATGAAAAATATGTACAGCAGCGCGCGCTCCAATGTCTTGAGCCTTGGAAAATCTCTGAATCCGCTTCAGCAACGCAACTGCATCTTCCTGTAACTCCCCTAAAGAAGAAAAGGAGAAAGGAAGAAACCCATATCCGAGAGCTGCACACTTAGCCAAATATTTGCATCGTTTACGTTGTGCAGCATCAATCACAGCTCGGCCAGGTACAAAGTCATTCATCCCCGTACGAGTCAAATAATAATAATAATAATAATAATAATAATAAAAAATTAATAATAATAATATTTATTTTAATATTATTGTTATTAATTTTATTAATTATTATTATTATTGTTATTATTATTATTATTATTATTATTTTATTTTATTGTCATTATTTATTATTATTATTATTATAGTTATTATAATTATTTATTATAAGTATTATTATTATTATTATTATTTATTTATTTTTTATTTTTTTATCAAAATTCCAATTTTATTAATCACACAAAATTGGAAGGGAGCCTTGAAACAAGCTGCGCGCCCACCCCTTTTTGAATACAAAAACTAAGTCTAGACATCAAAAAACCACCACTCCTCGCGTCATTATTATTATTATTATTATTATTTATTATTTAATATCTTTTATTTTATTATTATTATTAATTATTATTTTTTATTATTATTTTTATTTATTAATATTAATATTAATATTATTATTTATTTTTATTTTTATTTTTGAAATTAATAATTATTTTTTTTAATTATTTATTTATTTATTTATTTATTTTTATTATTAATTATTAACTTTTAATTGTTATTATTAATATTAATATTATTATTTATTATTTTTATTATTTGTTTTGTTTTTAAATTTTATAATAATAATTACTTTATTATTTTTATTTTTATTTTTATTTTTTTATTTTTTATTATTATTAATTATTAACTTTTAATTGTTATTTATTAATATTTTTAAAGTTCAAATCTTCAACGCTACCAAATAAAGGAATTCAATAAACTATTTCATTGGATTTCATTTCTAAGAATTCAATTCTTTATTTCATTTCTAATCTCTGTAATTCTTTGTACTAAACGTGCCCAGAATTTCTATGTGTTTGTACTTAGTAAGTACAAATAGTTAACATATTTTCTGTAGATAATATGTGGACACGAAGTATGTCTAATGAGTTTCTCGTAACTTGATATAGCAATTTGCTAGCATAAGATTTTTCCTGTCATTGTTGTTGCATGTATAGGATTTGAGATTTAGCGAAGATCATAAAAGCTTATAACAATCAAATACTGCATCTCACCAGCCGGAGAGAGGCTGATGGGGGAACATAAGAATAAACTTCTTATTTAGTTTTATTTTGTGACATCTTTTATTTAGTTTTCTTATTTTGTGGTATTTTTTATTTAATGTTTTTATTTTGTGTTTTCTGAAAAGAATATTGTTTTCTTTTTCCTTAAGTTTAGTTTTCCTATAAAATTAGGACTTTGGTTCATTGTAAGGATTATTATGAGATATGAATAAAAAACACAGACTTGACATTCTTTTGTTAATTGACTTGAATCCAGGTTAGGGTTTATTGTTCAATTTTCATCCTAATAATCGGGCATTCGTTTGAATCAACGATTGTTGGAAGAGTTGTTTCTGGTATTCTTTATGAATCAACAGATTCATTTATTTATCCTTGTTTTTCGCTACATCAGTTGGTATCAAGAGTTGAAATTCCTGTTTAAGATTTCTTCAAGAAGAAATAGGAATGTTCATGATGTGTATGAACAAGAATTGGAGCATCGTATTATGGCAAAGATGGTGGAGCGAATGGATCTATTCTTCGATAAATTGACTAACCGGATGAAACACTTGATGAACCGGCGTGGTGATCGTAACGGTCGGGGTAATGAACATGGTGAGTCAGAAAACCCATTTACTGATCTTGAAGATGACGATGATGATGTCGCTTGTGGTGATTATGAAGCAGCCCCGGTTTATGATGAAGAACCCGAGGAAGAGGAGTATCCTTTTGTTGACAATTATCAGAATTTTCAAGAGGAAGAAAATGGCGTGCCGTCTTCGGATGTCATGTTAGGTGTAGAAGAAGAATCAATGGCAGTTTATGATACTGATCTTGAAGATGTCATTGAGGAGAAAGAAGGATTTTTTGGGGAAGGAAGATTTGGTGGCAAAGATGAGAACATCGAATATGTTATAGTTGTGGCTAATGATCTTAGTGTTGAGTATTCAAAACCCGCTGTCTCAAACCCTTATGAGTTACTTTGGTTGCAGAAAAGTAAATGGGTGGATGTTAGTATCTTGATTGAAAAAAATATATCAAGAAGCCGCACCCATGATCAATAAGTTTGGTTTAAAGACGATCAAGGTTCGAGGTAGATTCATAATAAATAAAGGGAACTTGATGCAAGGGATACAAATTTGGATGCTACGAGTACAAGAGACGAGTGAGACAAACTCGAGGACGAGTTTTTTGAAGTGAGGTAGAATGATGAAGGAGCATAAGAATAAACTTCTTATTTAGTTTTATTTTGTGACATCTTTTATTTAGGTTTCTTATTTTGTGGTATTTTTTATTCAATGTTTTTATTTTGTGTTTTCTGAGAAGAATATTGTTTTCTTTTTCCTTAAGTTTAGTTTTCCTATAAAATTAGGACTTTGGTTCATTGTAAGGATTATTATGAGATATGAATAAAAAATATAGACTTGTAGTCTTTTGTTAATTGACTTGAATCCAGGTTAGGGTTTATTGTTCAATTTTCACCCTAATAATCGGGCATTCGTTTGAATCAACGATTGTTGGAAGAGTTGTTTCTGGTATTCTTTGTGAATCAACAGATTCAATTATTTATCCTTGTTTTTCGCTACATCAGTTGGTATCAAGAGCCGAAATTCCTGTTTAAGATGTCTTCAAGAAGAAGTTGGAATGTTCATGATGTGTATGAACAAGAATTGGAGCATCGTATTATGGCAAAGATGGTTGAGCGAATGGATCTGTTCTTCGATAAATTGACTAACCGGATGAAACACTTGATGAACCGACGGGGTGATCGTAACGGTCGGGGTAATGAACATGGTGAGTCAGAAAACCCATTTACTGATCTTGAAGATGACGATGATGATGTCGCTTGTGGTGATTATGAAGCAGCCCCGGTTTATGATGAAGAACCCGAGGAAGAGGAGTATCCTTTTGTTGACAATTATCAGAATTTTCAAGAGGAAGAAAATGGCGTGCCGTCTTCGGATGTTATGTTAGGTGTAGAAGAAGAATCAATGGCAGTTTATGATACTGATCTTGAAGATGTCATTGAGGAGAAAGAAGGATTTTTTGGGGAAGGAAGATTTGGTGGCAAAGATGAGAACATCGAATATGTTATAGTTGTGGCTAATGATCTTAGTGTTGAGTATTCAAAACCCGCTGTCTCAAACCCTTATGAGTTACTTTGGTTGCAGAAAAGTAAATGGGTGGATGTTAGTATCTTGATTGAAAAAAATATATCAAGAAGCCGCACCCATGATCAATAAGTTTGGTTTAAAGACGATCAAGGTTCGAGGTAGATTCATAATAAATAAAGGGAACTTGATGCAAGGGATACAAATTTGGATGCTACGAGTACAAGAGACGAGTGAGACAAACTCGAGGACGAGTTTTTTGAAGTGAGGTAGAATGATGAAGGAGCATAAGAATAAACTTCTTATTTAGTTTTATTTTGTGACATCTTTTATTTAGGTTTCTTATTTTGTGGTATTTTTTATTCAATGTTTTTATTTTGTGTTTTCTGAGAAGAATATTGTTTTCTTTTTCCTTAAGTTTAGTTTTCCTATAAAATTAGGACTTTGGTTCATTGTAAGGATTATTATGAGATATGAATAAAAAATATAGACTTGTAGTCTTTTGTTAATTGACTTGAATCCAGGTTAGGGTTTATTGTTCAATTTTCACCCTAATAATCGGGCATTCGTTTGAATCAACGATTGTTGGAAGAGTTGTTTCTGGTATTCTTTGTGAATCAACAGATTCAATTATTTATCCTTGTTTTTCGCTACATCAGTTGGTATCAAGAGCCGAAATTCCTGTTTAAGATGTCTTCAAGAAGAAGTTGGAATGTTCATGATGTGTATGAACAAGAATTGGAGCATCGTATTATGGCAAAGATGGTTGAGCGAATGGATCTATTCTTCGATAAATTGACTAACCGGATGAAACACTTGATGAACCGGCGGGGTGATCGTAACGGTCGGGGTAATGAACATGGTGAGTCAGAAAACCCATTTACTGATCTTGAAGATGACGATGATGATGTCGCTTGTGGTGATTATGAAGCAGCCCCGGTTTATGATGAAGAACCCGAGGAAGAGGAGTATCCTTTCGTTGACAATTATCAGAATTTTCAAGAGGAAGAAAATGGTGTGCCGTCTTCGGATGTTATGTTAGGTGTAGAAGAAGAATCAATGGCAGTTTATGATACTGATCTTAAAGATGTCATTGAGGAGAAAGAAGGATTTTTTGGGGAAGGAAGATTTGGTGGCAAAGATGAGAACATCGAATATGTTATAGTTGTGGCTAATGATCTTAGTGTTGAGTATTCAAAACCCGCTGTCTCAAACCCTTATGAGTTACTTTGGTTGCAGAAAAGTAAATGGGTGGATGTTAGTATCTTGATTGGAAAAAATATATCAAGAAGCCGCACCCATGATCAATAAGTTTGGTTTAAAGACGATCAAGGTTCGAGGTAGATTCATTATAAATAAAGGGAATTTTGATGCAAGGAATACAAATTTGGATGCTACGAGTACAAGAGACGAGTGAGACAAACTCGAGGACGAGTTTTTGAAGTGAGGTAGAATGATGAAGGAGCATAAGAATAAACTTCTTATTTAGTTTTATTTTGTGACATCTTTTATTTAGGTTTCTTATTTTGTGGTATTTTTTATTTAATGTTTTTATTTTGTGTTTTCTGAGAAGAATATTGTTTTCTTTTTCCTTAAGTTTAGTTTTCCTATAAAATTAGGACTTTGGTTCATTGTAAGGATTATTATGAGATATGCATAAAAAATACAGACTTGTAGTCTTTTGTTAATTAACTTGAATCCAGGTTAGGGTTTATTGTTCAGTTTTCACCCTAATAATCGGGCATTCGTTTGAATCAACGATTGTTGGAAGAGTTGTTTCTGGTATTCTTTGTGAATCAACAGATTCAATTATTTATCCTTGTTTTTCGCTACATCAGTTGGTATCAAGAGCCGAAATTCCTGTTTAAGATGTCTTCAAGAAGAAGTAGGAATGTTCATGATGTGTATGAACAAGAATTTGAGCATCGTATTATGGCAAAGATGGAGGATCGAATGGATCTATTCTTCGATAAATTGACTAACCGGATGAAACACTTGATGAACCGGCGTGGTGATCGTAACGGTCGGGGTAATGAATATGGTGAGTCAGAAAACTCATTTACAGATCCCGAAGATGACGATGATGATGTCGCTTGTGGTGATTATGAAGCAGCCCCGGTTTATGATGAAGAACCCGAGGAAGAGGAGTATCCTTTTGTTGACAATTATCAGAATTTTCAAGAGGAAGAAAATGGCGTGCCGTCTTCGGATGTTATGTTAGGTGTAGAAGAAGAATCAATGGCAGTTTATGATACTGATCTTGAAGATGTCATTGAGGAGAAAGAAGGATTTTTTGGGGAAGGAAGATTTGGTGGCAAAGATGAGAACATCGAATATGTTATAGTTGTGGCTAATGATCTTAGTGTTGAGTATTCAAAACCCGCTGTCTCAAACCCTTATGAGTTACTTTGGTTGTAGAAAAGTAAATAGGTGGATGTTAGTATCTTGATTGAAAAAAACATATATCAAGAAGCCGCACCCATGATCAATAAGTTTGGTTTAAAGACGATCAAGGTTCGAGGTAGATTCATTATAAATAAAGGGAATTTGATGCAAGGGATACAAATTTGGATGCTACGAGTACAAGAGACGAGTGAGACAAACTCGAGGACGAGTTTTTTGAAGTGAGGTAGAATGATGGAGGAGCATAAGAATAAACTTCTTATTTAGTTTTATTTTCTGACATCTTTTATTTAGTTTTCTTATTTTGTGGTATTTTTTATTTAATGTTTTTATTTTGTGTTTTCTGAGAAGAATATTGTTTTCTTTTTCCTTAAGTTTAGTTTTCTTATAAAATTAGGACTTTGGTTTATTGTAAGGATTATTATGAGATATGAATAAAAAACACAGACTTGTAGTCTTTTGTTAATTGACTTGAATCCAGGTTAGGGTTTATTGTTCAATTTTCACCCTAATAATCGGGCATTCGTTTGAATCAACGATTGTTGGAAGAGTTGTTTCTGGTATTCTTTGTGAATCAACAGATTCAATTATTTATCCTTGTTTTTCGCTACATCAGTTGGTATCAAGAGCCGAAATTCCTGTTTAAGATGTCTTCAAGAAGAAGTAGGAATGTTCATGATGTGTATGAACAAGAATTGGAGCATCGTATTATGACAAAGATGGAGGAGCGAATGGATCTATTCTTCGATAAACTGACTAACCGGATGAAACACTTGATGAACCGGCGTGGTGATCGTAACGGTCGGGGTAATGAACATGGTGAGTCAGAAAACCCATTTACTGATCCCGAAGATGTCGATGATGATGTCGCTTGTGGTGATTATGAAGCAGCCCCAGTTTATGATGAAGAACCCGAGGAAGAGGAGTATCCTTTTGTTGACAATTATCAGAATTTTCAAGAGGAAGAAAATGGCGTGCCGTCTTCGGATGTTATGTTAGGTGTAGAAGAAGAATCAATGGTAGTTTATGATACTAATCTTGAAGATGTCATTGAGGAGAAAAAAGGATTTCTTGGGGAAGGAAGATTTGGTGGCAAAGATGAGAACATCGAATATGTTATAGTTGTGGCTAATGATCTTAGTGTTGAGTATTCAAAATCCGCTGTCTCAAACCCTTATGAGTTACTTTGGTTGCAGAAAAGTAAATGGGTGGATGTTAGTACCTTGATTGAAAAAAACATATATCAAGAAGCCGCACCCATGATCAATAAGTTTGGTTTAAAGACGATCAAGGTTCGAGGTAGATTCATTATAAATAAAGGGAATTTGATGCAAGGGATACAAATTTGGATGCTACGAGTACAAGAGACGAGTGAGACAAACTCGAGGACGAGTTTTTTGAAGTGAGGTAGAATGATGGAGGAGCATAAGAATAAACTTCTTATTTAGTTTTATTTTGTGACATCTTTTATTTAGTTTTCTTATTTTGTGGTATTTTTATTTAATGTTTTTATTTTGTGTTTTCTGAGAAGAATATTGTTTTCTTTTTCCTTAAGTTTAGTTTTCCTATAAAATTAGGACTTTGGTTTATTGTAAGGATTATTATGAGATATGAATAAAAAACACAGACTTGAAGTCTTTTGTTAATTGACTTGAATCTAGGTTAGGGTTTATTGTTCAATTTTCACCCTAATAATCGGGCATTCGTTTGAATCAACGATTGTTGGAAGAGTTGTTTCTGGTATTCTTTGTGAATCAACAGATTCAATTATTTATCCTTGTTTTTCGCTACATCAGTTGGTATCAAAACCCGAAATTCCTGTTTAAGATGTCTTCAAGAAGAAGTAGGAATGTTCATGATGTGTATGAACAAGAATTGGAGCATCGTATAATGACAAAGATGGAGGAGCGAATGGATCTATTCTTCGATAAACTGACTAACCGGATGAAACACTTGATGAACCGGCGTGGTGATCGTAACGGTCGGGGTAATGAACATGGTGAGTCAGAAAACCCATTTACAGATACCGAAGATGTCGATGATGATGTCGCTTGTGGTGATTATGAAGCAGCCCAGGTTTATGATGAAGAACCCGAGGAAGAGGAGTATCCTTTTGTTGACAATTATCAGAATTTTCAAGAGGAAGAAAATGGCGTGCCGTCTTCGGATGTTATGTTAGGTGTAGAAGAAGAATCAATGGCAGTTTATGATACTAATCTTGAAGATGTCATTGAGGAGAAAAAAGGATTTCTTGGTGAAGGAAGATTTGGTGGCAAAGATGAGAACATCGAATATGTTATAGTTGTGGCTAATGATCTTAGTGTTGAGTATTCAAAACCCGCTGTCTCAAACCCTTATGAGTTACTTTGGTTGCAGAAAAGTAAATGGGTGGATGTTAGTATCTTGATTGAAAAAAAAAACATATATCAAGAAGCCGCACCCATGATCAATAAGTTTGGTTTAAAGACGATCAAGGTTCGAGGTAGATTCATTATAAATAAAGGGAATTTGATGCAAGGGATACAAATTTGGATGCTACGAGTATAAGAGACGAGTGAGACAAACTCGAGGACGAGTTTTTGAAGTGAGGTAGAATGATGAAGGAGCATAAGAATAAACTTCTTATTTAGTTTTATTTTGTGACATCTTTTATTTAGGTTTCTTATTTTGTGGTATTTTTTATTTAATGTTTTTATTTTGTGTTTTCTGAGAAGAATATTGTTTTCTTTTTCCTTAAGTTTAGTTTTCTTATAAATTTAGGACTTTGGTTTATTGTAAGGATTATTATGAGATATGAATAAAAAACACAAACTTGTAGTCTTTTGTTAATTGACTTGAATCCAGGTTAGGGTTTATTGTTCAATTTTCACCCTAATAATCGGGCATTCGTTTGAATCAACGATTGTTGGAAGAGTTGTTTCTGATATTCTTTGTGAATCAACAGATTCAATTATTTATCCTTGTTTTTCGCTACATCAGTTGGTATCAAGAGCCGAAATTCCTGTTTAAGATGTCTTCAAGAAGAAGTAGGAATGTTCATGATGTGTATGAACAAGAATTGGAGCATCGTATTATGACAAAGATGGAGGAGCGAATGGATCTATTCTTTGATAAACTGACTAACCGGATGAAACACTTGACAAACCGGCGTGGTGATCGTAACGGTCGGGGTAATGAACATGGTGAGTCAGAAAACCCATTTACTGATCCCGAAGATGTCGATGATGATGTCGCTTGTGGTGATTATGAAGCAGCCCCGGTTTATGATGAAGAACCCGAGGAAGAGGAGTATCCTTTTGTTGATAATTATCAGAATTTTCAAGAGGAAGAAAATGGCGTGCCGTCTTCGGATGTTATGTTAGGTGTAGAAGAAGAATCAATGGCAGTTTATGATACTGATCTTGAAGATGTCATTGAGGAGAAAGAAGGATTTTTTGGGGAAGGAAGATTTGGTGGCAAAGATGAGAACATCGAATATGTTATAGTTGTGGCTAATGATCTTAGTGTTGAGTATTCAAAACCCGCTGTCTCAAACCCTTATGAGTTACTTTGGTTGTAGAAAAGTAAATGGGTGGATGTTAGGATCTTGATTGAAAAAAACATATATCAAGAAGCCGCACCCATGATCAATAAGTTTGGTTTAAAGACGATCAAGGTTCGAGGTAGATTCATTATAAATAAAGGGAATTTGATGCAAGGGATGCAAATTTGGATGCTACGAGTACAAGAGACGAGTGAGACAAACTCGAGGACGAGTTTTTTGAAGTGAGGTAGAATGATGGAGGAGCATAAGAATAAACTTCTTATTTAGTTTTATTTTTGTGACATCTTTTATTTAGTTTTCTTATTTTGTGATATTTTTTATTTAATGTTTTTATTTTGTGTTTTCTAAGAAGAATATTGTTTTCTTTTTCCTTAAGTTTAGTTTTCCTATAAAATTAGGACTTTGGTTTATTGTAAGGATTATTATGAGATATGAATAAAAAACACAGACTTGAAGTCTTTTGTTAATTGACTTGAATCTAGGTTAGGGTTTATTGTTCAATTTTCACCCTAATAATCGGGCATTCGTTTGAATCAACGATTGTTGGAAGAGTTGTTTCTGGTATTCTTTGTGAATCAACAGATTCAATTATTTATCCTTGTTTTTCGCTACATCAGTTGGTATCAAAAGCCGAAATTCCTGTTTAAGATGTCTTCAAGAAGAAGTAGGAATGTTAATGATGTGTATGAACAAGAATTGGAGCATCGTATAATGACAAAGATGGAGGAGCGAATGGATCTATTCTTCGATAAACTGACTAACCGGATGAAACACTTGATGAACCGGCGTGGTGATCGTAACGGTCGGGGTAATGAACATGGTGAGTCAGAAAACCCATTTACAGATCCCGAAGATGTCGATGATGATGTCGCTTGTGGTGATTATGAAGCAGCCCAGGTTTATGATGAAGAACCCGAGGAAGAGGAGTATCCTTTTGTTGACAATTATCAGAATTTTCAAGAGGAAGAAAATGGCGTGCCGTCTTCGGATGTTATGTTAGGTGTAGAAGAAGAATCAATGGCAGTTTATGATACTAATCTTGAAGATGTCATTGAGGAGAAAAAAGGATTTCTTGGTGAAGGAAGATTTGGTGGCAAAGATGAGAACATCGAATATGTTATAGTTGTGGCTAATGATCTTAGTGTTGAGTATTCAAAACCCGCTGTCTCAAACCCTTATGAGTTACTTTGGTTGCAGAAAAGTAAATGGGTGGATGTTAGTATCTTGATTGAAAAAAAACATATATCAAGAAGCCGCACCCATGATCAATAAGTTTGGTTTAAAGACGATCAAGGTTCGAGGTAGATTCATTATAAATAAAGGGAATTTGATGCAAGGGATACAAATTTGGATGCTACGAGTACAAGAGACGAGTGAGACAAACTCGAGGACGAATTTTTGAAGTGAGGTAGAATGATGAAGGAGCATAAGAATAAACTTCTTATTTAGTTTTATTTTGTGACATCTTTTATTTAGGTTTCTTATTTTGTGGTATTTTTTATTTAATGTTTTTATTTTGTGTTTTCTGAGAAGAATATTGTTTTCTTTTTCCTTAAGTTTAGTTTTCTTATAAATTTAGGACTTTGGTTTATTGTAAGGATTATTATGAGATATGAATAAAAAACACAGACTTGTAGTCTTTTGTTAATTGACTTGAATCCAGGTTAGGGTTTATTGTTCAATTTTCACCCTAATAATCGGGCATTCGTTTGAATCAACGATTGTTGGAAGAGTTGTTTCTGATATTCTTTGTGAATCAACAGATTCAATTATTTATCCTTGTTTTTCGCTACATCAGTTGGTATCAAGAGCCGAAATTCCTGTTTAAGATGTCTTCAAGAAGAAGTAGGAATGTTCATGATGTGTATGAACAAGAATTGGAGCATCGTATTATGACAAAGATGGAGGAGCGAATGGATCTATTCTTCGATAAACTGACTAACCGGATGAAACACTTGACGAACCGGCGTGGTGATCGTAACGGTCGGGGTAATGAACATGGTGAGTCAGAAAACCCATTTACTGATCCCGAAGATGTCGATGATGATGTCGCTTGTGGTGATTATGAAGCAGCCCCGGTTTATGATGAAGAACCCGAGGAAGAGGAGTATCCTTTTGTTGATAATTATCAGAATTTTCAAGAGGAAGAAAATGGCGTGCCGTCTTCGGATGTTATGTTAGGTGTAGAAGAAGAATCAATGGCATTTTATGATACTGATCTTGAAGATGTCATTGAGGAGAAAGAAGGATTTTTTGGGGAAGGAAGATTTGGTGGCAAAGATGAGAACATCGAATATGTTATAGTTGTGGCTAATGATCTTAGTGTTGAGTATTCAAAACCCGCTGTCTCAAACCCTTATGAGTTACTTTGGTTGTAGAAAAGTAAATGGGTGGATGTTAGGATCTTGATTGAAAAAAACATATATCAAGAAGCCGCACCCATGATCAATAAGTTTGGTTTAAAGACGATCAAGGTTCGAGGTAGATTCATTATAAATAAAGGGAATTTGATGCAAGGGATGCAAATTTGGATGCTACGAGTACAAGAGACGAGTGAGACAAACTCGAGGACGAGTTTTTTGAAGTGAGGTAGAATGATGGAGGAGCATAAGAATAAACTTCTTATTTAGTTTTATTTTGTGACATCTTTTATTTAGTTTTCTTATTTTGTGATATTTTTTATTTAATGTTTTTATTTTGTGTTTCTGAGAAGAATATTGTTTTCTTTTTCCTTAAGTTTAGTTTTCCTATAAAATTAGGACTTTGGTTTATTGTAAGGATTATTATGAGATATGAATAAAAAACACAGACTTGTAGTCTTTTGTTAATTGACTTGAATCCAAGTTAGGGTTTATTGTTCAATTTTCACCCTAATAATCGGGCATTCGTTTGAATCAACGATTGTTGGAAGAGTTGTTTCTGGTATTCTTTGTGAATCAACAGATTTAATTATTTATCCTTGTTTTTCGCTACATCAGTTGGTATCAAGAGTCGAAATTCCTGTTTAAGATGTCTTCAAGAAGAAGTAGGAATGTTCATGATGTGTATGAACAAGAATTGGAGCATCGTATTATGACAAAGATGGAGGAGCGAATGGATCTATTCTTCGATAAACTGACTAACCAGATGAAACACTTGATGAACCGACGTGGTGATCGTAACGGTCGGGGTAATGAACATGGTGACTCAGAAAACCCATTTACTGATCCCGAAGATGTCGATGATGATGTCGCTTGTGGTGATTATGAAGCAGCCCCGGTTTATGATGAAGAACCCGAGGAAGAGGAGTATCCTTTTGTTGACAATTATCAGAATTTTCAAGAGGAAGAAAATGGCGTGCCGTCTTCGGATGTTATGTTAGGTGTAGAAGAAGAATCAATGGCAGTTTATGATACTAATCTTGAAGATGTCATTGAGGAGAAAAAAGGATTTCTTGGGGAAGGAAGATTTGGTGGCAAAGATGAGAACATCGAATATGTTATAGTTGTGGCTAATGATCTTAGTGTTGAGTATTCAAAACCCGCTGTCTCAAACCCTTATGAGTTACTTTGGTTGCAGAAAAGTAAATGGGTGGATGTTAGTATCTTGATTGAAAAAAACATATATCAAGAAGCCGCACCCATGATCAATAAGTTTGGTTTAAAGACGATTAAGGTTCGAGGTAGATTCATTATAAATAAAGGGAATTTGATGCAAGGGATACAAATTTGGATGCTACGAGTACAAGAGACGAGTGAGACAAACTCGAGGACGAGTTTTTTGAAGTGAGGTAGAATGATGGAGGAGCATAAGAATAAACGTCTTATTTAGTTTTATTTTGTGACATCTTTTATTTAGTTTTCTTATTTTGTGGTATTTTTATTTAATGTTTTTATTTTGTGTTTTCTGAGAAGAATATTGTTTTCTTTTTCCTTAAGTTTAGTTTTCCTATAAAATTAGGACTTTGGTTTATTGTAAGGATTATTATGAGATATGAATAAAAAACACAGACTTGAAGTCTTTTGTTAATTGACTTGAATCCAGGTTAGGGTTTATTGTTCAATTTTCACCCTAATAATCGGGCATTCGTTTGAATCAACGATTGTTGGAAGAGTTGTTTCTGGTATTCTTTGTGAATCAACAGATTCAATTATTTATCCTTGTTTTTCGCTACATCAGTTGGTATCAAGAGCCGAAATTCCTGTTTAAGATGTCTTCAAGAAGAAGTAGGAATGTTCATGATGTGTATGAACAAGAATTGGAGCATCGTATTATGACAAAGATGGAGGAGCGAATGGATCTATTCTTCGATAAACTGACTAACCGGATGAAACACTTGATGAACCGGCGTGGTGATCGTAACGGTCGGGGTAATGAACATGGTGAGTCAGAAAACCCATTTACTGATCCCGAAGATGTCGATGATGATGTTGCTTGTGGTGATTATGAAGCAGCCCCGGTTTATGATGAAGAACCCGAGGAAGAGGAGTATCCTTTTCTTGACAATTATCAGAATTTTCAAGAGGGAGAAAACGGCGTGCCGTCTTCGGATGTTATGTTAGGTGTAGAAGAAGAATCAATGGCAGTTTATGATACTAATCTTGAAGATGTCATTGAGGAGAAAAAAGGATTTCTTGGGGAAGGAAGATTTGGTGGCAAAGATGAGAACATCAAATATGTTATAGTTGTGGCTAATGATCTTAGTGTTGAGTATTCAAAACCCGCTGTCTCAAACCCTTATGAGTTACTTTGGTTGCAGAAAAGTAAATGGGTGGATGTTAGTATCTTGATTGAAAAAAACATATATCAAGAAGCCGCACCCATGATCAATAAGTTTGGTTTAAAGACGATCAAGGTTCGAGGTAGATTCATTATAAATAAAGGGAATTTGATGCAAGGGATACAAATTTGGATGCTACGAGTACAAGAGACGAGTGAGACAAACTCGAGGACGAGTTTTTTGAAGTGAGGTAGAATGATGGAGGAGCATAAGAATAAACGTCTTATTTAGTTTTATTTTGTGACATCTTTTATTTAGTTTTCTTATTTTGTGGTATTTTTATTTAATGTTTTTATTTTGTGTTTTCTGAGAAGAATATTGTTTTCTTTTTCCTTAAGTTTAGTTTTCCTATAAAATTAGGACTTTGGTTTATTGTAAGGATTATTATGAGATATGAATAAAAAACACAGACTTGAAGTCTTTTGTTAATTGACTTGAATCCAGGTTAGGGTTTATTGTTCAATTTTCACCCTAATAATCGGGCATTCGTTTGAATCAACGATTGTTGGAAGAGTTGTTTCTGGTATTCTTTGTGAATCAACAGATTCAATTATTTATCCTTGTTTTTCGCTACATCAGTTGGTATCAAGAGCCGAAATTCCTGTTTAAGATGTCTTCAAGAAGAAGTAGGAATGTTCATGATGTGTATGAACAAGAATTGGAGCATCGTATTATGACAAAGATGGAGGAGCGAATGGATCTATTCTTCGATAAACTGACTAACCGGATGAAACACTTGATGAACCGGCGTGGTGATCGTAACGGTCGGGGTAATGAACATGGTGAGTCAGAAAACCCATTTACTGATCCCGAAGATGTCGATGATGATGTTGCTTGTGGTGATTATGAAGCAGCCCCGGTTTATGATGAAGAACCCGAGGAAGAGGAGTATCCTTTTCTTGACAATTATCAGAATTTTCAAGAGGGAGAAAACGGCGTGCCGTCTTCGGATGTTATGTTAGGTGTAGAAGAAGAATCAATGGCAGTTTATGATACTAATCTTGAAGATGTCATTGAGGAGAAAAAAGGATTTCTTGGGGAAGGAAGATTTGGTGGCAAAGATGAGAACATCAAATATGTTATAGTTGTGGCTAATGATCTTAGTGTTGAGTATTCAAAACCCGCTGTCTCAAACCCTTATGAGTTACTTTGGTTGCAGAAAAGTAAATGGGTGGATGTTAGTATCTTGATTGAAAAAAACATATATCAAGAAGCCGCACCCATGATCAATAAGTTTGGTTTAAAGACGATCAAGGTTCGAGGTAGATTCATTATAAATAAAGGGAATTTGATGCAAGGGATACAAATTTGGATGCTACGAGTACAAGAGACGAGTGAGACAAACTCGAGGACGAGTTTTTTGAAGTGAGGTAGAATGATGGAGAAGCATAAGAATAAACTTCTTATTTAGTTTTATTTTGTGACATCTTTTATTTAGTTTTCTTATTTTTTGGTATTTTTTTATTTAATGTTTTTATTTTGTGTTTTCTGAGAAGAATATTGTTTTCTTTTTCCTTAAGTTTAGTTTTCCTATAAAATTAGGACTTTGGTTTATTGTAAGGATTATTATGAGATATGAATAAAAAACACAGACTTGAAGTCTTTTGTTAATTGACTTGAATCCAGGTTAGGGTTTATTGTTCAATTTTCACCCTAATAATCGGGCATTCGTTTGAATCAACGATTGTTGGAAGAGTTGTTTCTGGTATTCTTTGTGAATCAACAGATTCAATTATTTATCCTTGTTTTTCGCTACATCAGTTGGTATTAAGAGCTGAAATTCCTGTTTAAGATGTCTTCAAGAAGAAGTAGGAATGTTCATGATGTGTATGAACAAGAATTGGAGCATCGTATTATGACAAAGATGGAGGAGCGAATGGATCTATTCTTCGATAAACTGACTAACCGGATGAAACACTTGATGAACCGGCGTGGTGATCGTAACGGTCGGGGTAATGAACATGGTGAGTCAGAAAACCCATTTACTGATCCCGAAGATGTCGATGATGATGTCGCTTGTGGTGATTATGAAGCAGCCCCGGTTTATGATGAAGAACCCGAGGAAGAGGAGTATCCTTTTGTTGACAATTATCAGAATTTTCAAGAGGAAGAAAATGGCGTGCCGTCTTCCGATGTTATGTTAGGTGTAGAATAAGAATCAATGGCAGTTTATGATACTAATCTTGAAGATGTCATTGAGGAGAAAAAAGGATTTCTTGGGGAAGGAAGATTTGGTGGCAAAGATGAGAACATCGAATATGTTATAGTTGTGGCTAATGATCTTAGTGTTGAGTATTCAAAACCCGCTGTCTCAAACCCTTATGAGTTACTTTGGTTGCAGAAAAGTAAATGGGTGGATGTTAGTATCTTGATTGAAAAAAACATATATCAAGAAGCCGCACCCATGATCAATAAGTTTGGTTTAAAGACGATCAAGGTTCGAGGTAGATTCATTATAAATGAAGGGAATTTGATGCAAGGGATACAAATTTGGATGCTACGAGTACAAGAGACGAGTGAGACAAACTCGAGGACGAGTTTTTTGAAGTGAGGTAGAATGATGGAGGAGCATAAGAATAAACTTCTTATTTAGTTTTATTTTGTGACATCTTTTATTTAGTTTTCTTATTTTGTGGTATTTTTATTTAATGTTTTTATTTTGTGTTTTCTGAGAAGAATATTGTTTTCTTTTTCCTTAAGTTTAGTTTTCCTATAAAATTAGGACTTTGGTTTATTGTAAGGATTATTATGAGATATGAATAAAAAACACAGACTTGAAGTCTTTTGTTAATTGACTTGAATCCAGGTTAGGGTTTATTGTTCAATTTTCACCCTAATAATCGGGCATTCGTTTGAATCAACGATTGTTGGAAGAGTTGTTTCTGGTATTCTTTGTGAATCAACAGATTCAATTATTTATCCTTGTTTTTCGCTACATCAGTTGGTATCAAGAGCCGAAATTCCTGTTTAAGATGTCTTCAAGAAGAAGTAGGAATGTTCATGATGTGTATGAACAAGAATTGGAGCATCGTATTATGACAAAGATGGAGGAGCGAATGGATCTATTCTTCGATAAACTGACTAACCGGATGAAACACTTGATGAACCGGCGTAGTGATCGTAACGGTCGGGGTAATGAACATGGTGAGTCAGAAAACCCATTTACTGATCCCGAAGATGTCGATGATGATGTTGCTTGTGGTGATTATGAAGCAGCCCCGGTTTATGATGAAGAACCCGAGGAAGAGGAGTATCCTTTTCTTGACAATTATCAGAATTTTCAAGAGGAAGAAAATGGCGTGCCGTCTTCGGATGTTATGTTAGGTGTAGAAGAAGAATCAATGGCAGTTTATGATACTAATCTTGAAGATGTCATTGAGGAGAAAAAAGGATTTCTTGGGGAAGGAAGATTTGGTGGCGAAGATGAGAACATCGAATATGTTATAGTTGTGGCTAATGATCTTAGTGTTGAGTATTCAAAACCCGCTGTCTCAAACCCTTATGAGTTACTTTGGTTGCAGAAAAGTAAATGGGTGGATGTTAGTATCTTGATTGAAAAAAACATATATCAAGAAGCCGCACCCATGATCAATAAGTTTGGTTTAAAGACGATCAAGGTTCGAGGTAGATTCATTATAAATAAAGGGAATTTGATGCAAGGGATACAAATTTGGATGCTACGAGTACAAGAGACGAGTGAGACAAACTCGAGGACGAGTTTTTTGAAGTGAGGTAGAATGATGGAGAAGCATAAGAATAAACTTCTTATTTAGTTTTATTTTGTGACATCTTTTATTTAGTTTTCTTATTTTTTGGTATTTTTTTATTTAATGTTTTTATTTTGTGTTTTCTGAGAAGAATATTGTTTTCTTTTTCCTTAAGTTTAGTTTTCCTATAAAATTAGGACTTTGGTTTATTGTAAGGATTATTATGAGATATGAATAAAAAACACAGACTTGAAGTCTTTTGTTAATTGACTTGAATCCAGGTTAGGGTTTATTGTTCAATTTTCACCCTAATAATCGGGCATTCGTTTGAATCAACGATTGTTGGAAGAGTTGTTTCTGGTATTCTTTGTGAATCAACAGATTCAATTATTTATCCTTGTTTTTCGCTACATCAGTTGGTATTAAGAGCTGAAATTCCTGTTTAAGATGTCTTCAAGAAGAAGTAGGAATGTTCATGATGTGTATAAACAAGAATTGGAGCATCGTATTATGACAAAGATGGAGGAGCGAATGGATCTATTCTTCGATAAACTGACTAACCGGATGAAACACTTGATGAACCGGCGTGGTGATCGTAACGGTCGGGGTAATGAACATGGTGAGTCAGAAAACCCATTTACTGATCCCGAAGATGTCGATGATGATGTCGCTTGTGGTGATTATGAAGCAGCCCCGGTTTATGATGAAGAACCCGAGGAAGAGGAGTATCCTTTTGTTGACAATTATCAGAATTTTCAAGAGGAAGAAAATGGCGTACCGTCTTCCGATGTTATGTTAGGTGTAGAATAAGAATCAATGGCAGTTTATGATACTAATCTTGAAGATGTCATTGAGGAGAAAAAAGGATTTCTTGGGGAAGGAAGATTTGGTGGCAAAGATGAGAACATCGAATATGTTATAGTTGTGGCTAATGATCTTAGTGTTGAGTATTCAAAACCCGCTGTCTCAAACCCTTATGAGTTACTTTGGTTGCAGAAAAGTAAATGGGTGGATGTTAGTATCTTGATTGAAAAAAACATATATCAAGAAGCCGCACCCATGATCAATAAGTTTGGTTTAAAGACGATCAAGGTTCGAGGTAGATTCATTATAAATAAAGGGAATTTGATGCAAGGGATACAAATTTGGATGCTACGAGTACAAGAGACGAGTGAGACAAACTCGAGGACGAGTTTTTTGAAGTGAGGTAGAATGATGGAGGAGCATAAGAATAAACTTCTTATTTAGTTTTATTTTGTGACATCTTTTATTTAGTTTTCTTATTTTGTGGTATTTTTTATTTAATGTTTTTATTTTGTGTTTTCTGAGAAGAATATTGTTTTCTTTTTCCTTAAGTTTAGTTTTCTTATAAAATTAGGACTTTGGTTCATTGTAAGGATTATTATGAGATATGAATAAAAAACACAGTAGTCTTTTGTTAATTGACTTGAATCCAGGTTAGGGTTTATTGTTCAATTTTCACCCTAATAATCGGGCATTCGTTTGAATCAACGATTGTTGGAAGAGTTGTTTCTGGTATTCTTTGTGAATCAACAGATTCAATTATTTATCCTTGTTTTTCGCTACATTAGACTACCTCACTAATACTATAAAAAAAAGGTAATATCCAATGCCGTCTTATATGGGTTTTGACTCACAATACCGTTTAGGACGATGTACATGAGAGGTTAAGACGTAAACAGTCATACCCTACTTAAGGTAGAGAGAATGGTTCTCACTACACGTGTCATAAAATTGCATGTGTTTGGAAACTTTTATTCCAACATTGCCAATGTATTCTGTTGCTATTGGTAATTCCTTTCGTAATTGATGCCTGCTATAAAGTTTTCATAGATACGCCAGTTGTAAGTTGGTACCGAGAAAAATTTAAAATCAAAGCTTGTCAAAGATAGCACGACATTGGTAACTATTGAGGTGGTAAATCTGGATTATTTTGATAAATATAAATATTTTTTTGTCCATTCTAAAAATGGAAAGGGATATTTTTTGCCCATTCTTTATTATTAATGTGCAAAACGGGCACATATGTAAGAAACTTATGGGCTTAATGGATGCACATGAAAAACACTAATTAGGCTACTCGGCGAATATTTTATATTTAGTTTTTATACCCGACTTTTAAACAAGTATTTTCATTTTTTAATTCTACGTTTTTATATGTATTTTTTCTCATTTTAGCTTGCGCCCGCCCGTTTCGCCTGCCCGTTTTACCCGTGCCCGTTTGGCTCGCGCCCGTTTGGCCTGCGCCCGTTTAACCGGCCGCCCGTGCCCGCCCACCCGCCCATTTTACCACCTCTAACTATTCTATTCAGAAAATTCCAGTGTGTGCGAGAGAACCAACTTGACATTGTTTGGAAACCACACATATGAAAGATTGTTTAGTTCTTGAATGTGTATTTATTTGAAATGAGGTATATACCGAAGCAGAAATAGTTAATTTTTTCTTCCATGAATGACAATGAGTGTTTAATTAACATAATTCTGATGTGATCCCTTAATCTATAGGGATAATTATCAAAAGAGTTATTTAATTTTGAGCAATTCGTGATTAAATCTAAAAAACATGTTTTTTCTGATACGGTCTAGGGTAACAAAGGACCAACAAAGAATATAGAGCATCAAGCATTCAGATTTTGACAAGTGTCCAAAGAATAGGGCAATTCTGACATATTGCTCCAAGATATAGAGCAACAGAGGACACGTGGCGCATTTTTCACCCAATTGTCCTGTTGCCAAAAAAATAGACCACTTTTAGAAAGAATTTTTTTTTAATATTTTTTGAGAAAAAATTAATAAGCAACAGACCTTTTTGTTAATTTTCCCTAATCTATAATTGATTCATAAGTTGATCCATGATGTTATTACTTATTAGTGCCAGTGTACCACTATACTGTACTTTCTTGCTCATAAATAATAGGGCCTTATTATTCATACCCTTTTGCCCACTAAAAAAGATAAAAAAACACTGTTACTTTTTGTTCCTATGTTATTTTCTGAACAGTGTTTTTGTCAGTTTTTATTTCGTATTTTTGTTAATTTAACAGTTTTAACTTGTTAAATTTATTTTTTTCATTATGTATTTTTTGTTTCACAGTTTTATAACAAAATCAAAATTATAAAAATAAAAAAAAATAAAATAAAAATTCAAAATTCAGAAAAGTATGTATGGGGTTTAAAGGGGTATAGATAACTTTACCCTTAATAATTTTGTGTTTTAGCTTTAAGCAGGGCCTTCAAATTCTTAGTTTCTAATAATACGTACTTGATTTGTATTGAAATTATTTTCAACTTTTCTACATTTAGACGTCTCAAAACACTTGTTCATTTCTTATTTTAACCAATGACAAGAGAGTTCAGTAGGTAAAATGTTACGACAAGAATATCTTCTATTTTTAGGATATATATTTTATGTTTTATGTTTATCTCATAACTAGTATTTAAGGTCTTCCATTGTAATCATATTATCAAGTCAATCAAAATTAATCAAAAGTAATTCTCTAAGTCTTCTTGTCTCTCTTTCTTACGGAGCCAGCACACGCTATAGTGGTGCCCTATCCCGATACCACCCGAAAGGGTCGTATCAATTGGTGCTTTCATTGAGAGCCCTCAATTCGTTGAGGGGTTTTTGATCTAAGATCCAATCAAAAAAAAAAAAAAAAAAAAAAAAAAAAAAAAAAAAAAAAAACAACTACTGTTCATAGGAAAAGTTACTGTTCACCGAAAGTACTGTTCATCCGACGCACTGTTCATCACGCTACTGTTCATCAGAAGATTACTGTTCATCGGTGAGTTACTGTTCATCAGTGAAAAAAAAATTATTTTTATTTTTTACTGATCTCGAGTTATGGCGTCAGACGGCAGCGATCAAGACGCAAAATATGCACTGTCTAAACTTCTGCAGATGGGTACCGTGGCCGAATATCAAAGTGAGTTTGTGATACTTGCAAATCGGGTAACGGGGATCTCTACAAACTTGCTTAAATGTTTTTATATCTCTGGCCTTAAAGTGTCGTTGCAACGGGAATTGTTGAGGTTAAGGCCTACAACTTTAGGAGACGCTTTCTATTTAGCCCGTATCTCTGAGGCTCGTTTTGAAGCAATTGCAGAAAAGGAAAAAGAAAAAGAGCGGGCCGTTGTTGTTCAAACACAACTTGTGGATGACGAATCACAACCTAATCTTAGTGAATCGCAAATGGTTGGTGAATCGCAAATGGTTGGTGAATCACGAATGGTTGATGCATTATATCTTATGGTTAGTGAATTACAACCTGTTGTTGTTGGTGAATTGCAACCTATCGATGAATCGCGGCCTAACAAGGGCATGTGGCCTGTTACATCTGAATGGAAGGAGTGTAGAGTTGAAATCCAAGAATTGTTACTTCCCGAGCCAAAGAACAAGTTGGAACAGACTCTGCAAATGCTTAGGAAACATATCAAAATTTGGGACCCGGGAATCAAGAGCGTTTTTCAATACGTCACCTTGAGGGCAAGGTGAATTCGAAGGAGTGAGGAATGTTACGACAAGAATATCTTCTATTTTTAGGATATATATTTTATGTTTTATGTTTATCTCATAACTAGTATTTAAGGTCTTCCATTGTAATCATATTATCAAGTCAATCAAAATTAATCAAAAGTAATTCTCTAAGTCTTCTTGTCTCTCTTTCTTACGGAGCCAGCACACGCTATAGTGGTGCCCTATCCCGATACCACCCGAAAGGGTCGTATCATAAAAATAACATTTTACTGGTTGAAAAATACAATGATCGCACTTTTTTTTTTTTTTCTGTCTTGCGACAATAATTTTAGAGCGGATGAAGTATTGTTTTTTTTTCTGTCATAGACATAATTTCTCCTAATCATTAAGGTACAAAAGAGAATAGCTTAAAAAGCTTCAAACTCTAAATAAACTGGCTGCCTTACAAAATTGCCGTAAGCTCAGCCCACTACAATAAATATAGCAACGCCAGCAGAATGGTGTCCTAATCCATTTTACTAGCCCAAAATTTGAAATTTGAACTTGTTGCATTTTAGTTTATTTTCATTTTGCTAGTCACTCACATTTTAAAGCTTGATTTTATTTATTTCGAGCCAATTTTCGTAGCATAAGATTTAGCCAATTTGGCAAATTATTATTTTCTAGTAATATTTTGACACAATAATTTCTAACTTTTACAGTAGTAACTAACGTGCTCTACTCATCATATTCATAAAAATTTATGAGTATCAATTTTGCAGTGACATGGTTAAACCGTCCTAATAAGAATAGTCCCCTTTAGTGTTATGCAAGTATTTACCAGTTAACCAGCGAACAATTTTTCCCATAATTTATATCTAAATAAGAAATTTATACTAGTAATTTATGAGCATACCTGTCTTTGGAATTTCCAGCACCAAAGTATGATTTATTTTGGCATAATTTCTACTTATCTGGAGTGTCAATATTAGTGACTATAGTTCACGATTCTTCTTAATGTCTGCATACTTTTGGTAAAATAATATTATTTAGGCATATGACTTAATTTGATACCTGAACAAAATTAGATTATGTGGTCGATTATTCTACTACAAGCAAAATTAGATTGCCCCATGTCCGCTTGAGCTTAGGGTCCGTTAAGATAATACTACTCTATGTTCTGGACTTATAACATGGTAGGAGCATCCACCAAAAATGGTGATTCCATGATCATATTGTATGTTAGCATCCTACATATTTGGTTCATATTTTCAAAATGACAGCTTGTAATGCCAGAACCATAGCTTATCCCACTAATGATAATGTATACATGGTCAACACCCTAAAGACGACTTTTTGCATGATATGTTGATCATGGCCTCTGAGGTCCATGAAAAGATAGACATACGTATGTTATGCGGGTTAATATACACAAAAGTTACTAAAGTTTGCCAAAAAAATCGATTTCGTTACTAAAGTTTAAAACATTACAGATAGATTACTCAAGTATACATGTTTGTTTTATGGGTTACTGGACGTTTAAAAAATTTATCCTCAGGTTACTCATAAGACGGGCAACCGGATGATTTACCGGTTCCCTTATCCACGTCATCACTAAAGTTTAAAACATTACAAACAAGTTACTATAGTTTACGAACTTATTAAATGGGTTACTAAACCTTAAAAAAAGTTACACTTAATAAATAATTACACATATATATTTATTTCGTCTGTTTTCTTTCGTTTTTGTCAATTTTAGTACATTTTGTATTCTTTATACATATTTTTTCGGGCCATTTACATTCATTTCCTTAGCAAATCTGAAAATTAAGTTCATATCCTTACAATTATACTTTAACATTCTTTCAGAATACGGGTTTGTTTTATTGGTTGCTAGAGCCTATATGTTTTTTTAACTTGTTCAGGAAGGTTAAATAAGTAATAAGTCATGTTAAATAATTTTTATATAAAAGTTAAAAATATTAAATCTATTTAAAAGTAATAAAAATATGTGTTTGGATATGTATGTGTATTTTAAAATTATGTATAGATGTTAAAGCAATTATTAAATGTACGAGGATATTGATTTAATTTTAAAGTTTTGCAAGAATAAATCTCTTTATTTCTTATTGTGGGAACCGAAATTTTTATTTTTTTATAAAAACAATATATATTTTTACCTAATTTATTTATATTATCTTCTGCATTAAAACAAAAAAACACTAGATATATCTATCTTTTTTTACGATTTCATACTAGTTTTATGTTTTCTATTTTTTATACGTGTGTACATTTTCATATGTCTTTGCATGTTTTCTAAGTTTCTATTCATTTTTGTATGTTCTTAACGTTTTTTATGTATAAATATATAAAACAAAAAAGTAAAAAGGTTTAAAAAACGTTCAAACGCGTAAAAAAGTATAATGTTTGAAAATGTATACGATATAATGTTTAAAAACTCCTTTCTAAAAAGTTTTGAAAAAAAACTTGAGTAACCTATCTGTAATGTTTAAACTTTAGTAACATAATCGAACTTTTTATCAAACATTAGTAACATCTTTGTTTATTAACCATGCCACGTAGACTGCCACGTAGATTGTTTACCGGTATGAATAGGTTAATACATACGAAGTAACCTGCGTGGTCGGTAAACCAAACTTTGGTAACCTATCTGTTAGGTTTTAAACTTTGGTAACAAAATCGAACTTTTGGGCAAACTTTAGTAACTTTTGTGTATATTAACCCTATGTTATGCCCTTTGGAAATCCGTATGGTGATTGATATCCCTTTATAATTGTAATGGCGCTATCATGGATGGTGCTCTGAATCAGATTGCCCCCCACTTACACATCAAATTCTAACATTTAACAATGAAAAACCTAGAAATCATTAATTTTTAAGTTATAATAGTCAATTTTTTATTCGAATTCTAGTTTTTTTCGCTTTCCTATCAGTCAAATTATTTTTTGCCCCCTATATTGAAATTCCTGGGTCCGCCACTGGCTCTGATCATAGCGAATGAAACAAGATTTCAGATTAGCGACATATGAGAGTTGACCATCAAGAACTAAGGTTCTAAAAGTCAGAATGAAACTAAAATTGGAAAAAGCCTACACTGCCTCCACAATAGATAAGTGGAATCAGATTTGATAGAATATAACCAGTACGATGTAGCTTTAAATAAAAGATCAGATGCCATTCTGCATATATGAGAGTGATGTTCTATCATATGTGTGTGCTTCCTCAGTGCTCACAATCTTGTCTAATGGTGTCCAGCCATTTCTATATTACGAAAGAGAATTGATTCCTTTCAGGATGAATTATGTGTCCTTGTTGATAAGGAGACTAGTTACGTGCCTAATTAAGAGGTTGAATTATATTCGCTTGATCATGGTCAACTTAATTTTGTTGATCAAGAAAGCATGTCACTTTCGAATCTCAAGCTTTTTGGAGTTGCTCATACGATTTCACATCAAGAAAGGTATTCCTATACTATATATCACATCTATTCACGCCCAAGTGGTTTATTGGATCCAAGGTTGGGAAGTTAAATCCGAATAATAGCTTCAATATCTATATCTCAGTCGAATTGTTCATGGAACTCATAATCTCAATTGGTGGTCAAGTTGGTCTTTAGCTCAGTTTTTCCAAACGAACCTAGTGCTATTATTCTCTCTTAAGGTTGAGTTTGCCTGCTTTAGGAGCGGGCTAAAGATGGGGTTGTTAGACGGCTAGATTAGGGTCCAACCCGATTGTAGGCTTGGGTCCATTAGTATAGGGTTATGGTTGCTTAGTGTTAAAGTTATGTATTTAGTATAAATACATATGCTGTGTTATGTAATTGTGATTCAATCAATAAACACCATTTAGCTATTTTACAGGGGTACCATAATTACCGAAAGAGAATTCGAAATGCTCATGGTGTATGTTATGTGGGAAGTCATCTCAATAAATTCTTCTAGACGATTCACTAACATTTGTTACATGAACTATAGATTATTCCGTATAATATCATGATAGTAGTGATAATGCTTTCATAGGTCCTGATTATTCTCACTATGTTTATTCCTTTCCTAAAACGAATGTCAAAGACGTAAAGGGATAAAACTGGAGTTAGCGGTCCACTAGTGATGTTATCACGAGTGGTATTGGTTGTTTTGAATACATATCAATCACATTAATGTACATGACGAGTCTTCCATGCCTGTATCATGGCCTTCCAAGAAATGGATCAATTGGATGTCAATAATGCAGATATAAGTAGAGATTTGATGTACATGAAATTAGATACTTAAAATTAAGGTATGAAAGATTGGGAGAAATCAAATGGCAAGTTTTATGCTATTTGAATAGGTGTAGAAATTAAAAGTCTAGTTAAGGTAAGATAGCTTGTTAGCAAGCCAATCTGGTATTACAATTATTGATACTCCTCTCTGTAACTTCTTGTACAATCCCTTCAACTCCTAGCGAAATCGGTTTCTTTTTACGAAAGCACTTTCCCTAGTTGAATCAGTAATGTCACAATCATTATTCAATATATAGTACATCTTTTTATGAATTATATATATATGCAAGCTTTTATCAATGAAAATTTGTCCAGATTTAAATTGCATCTAGTTATGATATCAAATCTTTATCGGTTAAAGGTCTAGCAACCACAATGGAGTGCAAAGGAAAAGAAAAAGACACAATATATATAGTACTAGTATATGCTTATATATGCTATGACCATACGCGTGTCTTGAGATGATCCACGATAAAAGGGAAGTGATACAACTCTTTGGTTCCTTTTGAACTATAATAGACTACCACTTCAAATTTCAAACCTTCTAAACAATATAGCATCAAATAAATAAAACATGATTAGTGTTATCACTTTAATTATCTAACTTGCTTTTTCTCATGATTTACAAAATGGGGTCACAATTTTCCGGTCAGCCATTTACTTAACATCACTGATTAATAATGGGAGTTTGAATTTTGATTAATGGGATTAGTCGGTTGGTCAACTAGATTTTCTTATAGTGGTATTACAAAAAGTTGACACAGTGGTTAAAAACAATTTGACTTCTCATTCTTCATTATAAGATGAATACCTGAGTGAAGTTAAGGTTTTGTTTGTTTCACGTAAGTGGAACATTTATTTAAAGAAAATAAAATAATGCTGGATAATGAGGTGTAAACCTATGAAGGAAAAAACATGAACAAGTGAAGGGTGATGGTGATAACCACCAAAAGGAATGCACACACTTAAGGAAACCAGACGCAGTTGGAGCTGCGATAGATTACCATTGGAATTATGAACTAATTAACATCAAAACATTCGATTCAAATTCAAAGCTGAGCTAGACAAGTAGTTTATACGATTACCGTAATTGTGCATTTGTGCTATGTCCACACATCGAACTAGAAATACCATACTTCTCATGAATTAGAGGTACAAATTTCAGTAGCAGAAATCACGTTTTTGGAAGTTTTCTTTATAAAATGCGTGCCATTCTAGAAGTAAAAACAAAAAAAAAATCCCATAAACTGCGATCCCGGGCCTAAGTTCTAAACCAGCCAAGATGATTATTCCAGTTTTTTACGCTTTCACCTCCGTTGTGTAAATTAATTTAGTCATCCAATGTCCCGAAAAAGATTTCACAAAGGATCAGATTGATGGGTTTTATTGAAAAGTTACAGTATTTGGAGTTAGGAAAGAACGAAACAATCGTTTTGTATGCTGCATACACGTACCCTCGGCCTTAGATGAATATCTAGTCTTGAATTTCCTTACATTTATATATATGCATGAATATAAAAGTACACTTTATCTTTTGCTTTTGCTACCTATAATAAAGGTGATGATAATAAACTATGTCTCTTACTTTTGCTCTATAATAAGTGCAAGAAGAAGATGAATGCTGGTGTGGGCCGGAGAGTTATATCACACCTAAGTAAGTATGATTGTTAGATGTTCACTTTGCAACAGCTATTGTTTTCCTTAAAAAATGTATGCAACTCATAAATAAAACATCTTGATATTGTTTTTCAGTGCAAGTTAATTTGAAGGAAGAATTATGATTCCGTAGCTAGCCTAATTGAAACTTAAAAGCATAAGGTATTTTAAGTCATGTCTCAAGCCATCTTTAAAAACGTCATCTGATGGAACGAGTCTACTAACGCATCTCGCGTTTTGGAGTGCCGAATCACCACCATCACACCAAATAGTCATGGAAAATGCTAGAAAACACCAAGGGGAGATGGCACGACAAAAGGGATAGTGTGTCGCATTATGACGTTTTCAAGTTTTAAATTTTTATTCTTTTCAAAATTCGTGATGTTATGAAAGGGGTATTTTTTATGTTATGTTGGATTGTGGTGTTACGAGAAAAAAAATTAACGAAGTGACATCATTTTTACCCAAAACACTAACGAGAATATATTTGAGTACCTAATGCTCTGATAACATGAAATTTTATAGGAATCTTCTATTAAATTTTGAAAAATAACAACATGATTGTGCATGGAAATGTTTCAATTCCAATTTCCACACTCAAAAGTCGAAACTGATTATATGTCAGCATAACCTAAAATTGAACTTGGTTCACTAGTAAACACAAGAAAAGATTACTTTTATCTTTAAGAAGCAAAGCATGGAAGAAATAACCTTACAGGCCATTCAAATACTGTCGTTAGCATTTTTTGTGAATTTTGCTGAATGTAACCTTAATGTTATATAATTTGAAAACTATAATTGTCTTTTGTTAAAATCACTTTGCTAAACTCAGAAACTACTATCAAAGCTAGAACAAAAGTCGCGGCATCAATGAGACGTTTGATTTATCTATTTGGTTAGGGCGAGGACTTTTTTGGAGGAGTTGTTTTTCAACGGTACTTCTTGCGTGGTAGAGATCGTTTTCTTCTAAGTAAGGCAATCTTGATTAATGGTGTCGGCTTGTACGTGTATGGTGTTTTCTCGTCAACATTTGTGTTCGTCACTCGTAATCTTTAGCTTCTTGCTAGTTCTTTCAAAGAAAAATTCTCAATGCTTGAAAGGTTACAGAACAAGTCTTGTAGTATCTTATCTCCATGTCTTATGTAATTGAAGTAAACTAACTAATGGAGTAGAATATAAGGCATACTACAGTACTAATTTACCAAAAAATATGAGCACAATCACTTTTTGTGTATTGACATAACTATATATCATGAGTCATCAACATCACATGCACCACCTTTTGCCCCTCTGCCCATCAGTACCTCCTTTCTTCTTTAAAAGCTCTCCCCATCTCACTCAATTTTCTGCATGTGAACCTTCACTTATGCACAAATCATTTCAAATCTTTCTTTCTCCTCCTCTTTATAACAAACTTGCTTTTTAAATTCAAGTCATACATTATATTGCCAGTGTTCATCACAATTCAACACCAGAATGGAGAATACCACAGTCCATGTAAAACTACCTAGTTCAGCTACTAATACTAGTAGTGATGACAAAACACCATTTCCAACTCAAAACCAATCACCTCCATCTCAATTGCCTTTAGCACGCGAATGTTTACGTCCAATTACACTCAGGGTACTTCCCATGCACAATCACATACTTATATTTACTTGCAACATATAAATGTAGTAATATGCAACTTTTATATGTTTTTGACATGACAGATACGTATTTTAAATTTACTGACTTTATAAATGTTTGCACGTTGTTCTTAAATATATTGCAGTTTGAAGATTTGGCATACGCTATTAAGTCCCAGTCTGACGAAGAAAATGGTCTTAGTTCTGCTAAACCAAATACAAATCGAATCCTTCTTAACGGAGTCAGTGGAGTAGTCCGTCCTGGGGAGTTACTAGCCATGCTTGGCCCTTCTGGGAGTGGAAAGACCACGTTACTAACTGCCCTCGCTGGTAGATTACCTGGCAAGATTTCAGGGAGCATAACCTATAGTGGACAGCCATTTACTAGCTCAATAAAAAGGAAAACAGGTTTTGTAACACAAGACGATGTGTTATATCCACACCTAACCGTTATCGAAACATTGACTTATGCTGCGCTTTTGAGGCTGCCCAAAAGTCTGACTCAAGAAGAGAAAATAGATCAAGTGGAGCTCATCATAACAGAGCTTGGATTATCTAACTGTCGTGATAGTATTGTAGGTGGGCCACTTATTCGAGGCGTTTCAGGAGGGGAGCGAAAAAGGGTCAGTATTGGACAAGAAATGTTGGTGAACCCAAGCTTGTTGCTTTTGGATGAGCCCACATCTGGGTTGGACTCAACCACAGCTCTTCGAATAATGTCAACTCTGAAAGCTCTAGCTCGAGGAGGGAGGAGCGTGGTCACCACAATCCATCAACCATCCAGTAGATTATACTGGATGTTTGATAAGGTGGTGGTGTTATCAGACGGGTGTCCAATTTATAGTGGGCAGACGGACCAAGTTATGGAGTATTTCAGCTCGATTGGGCATGTACCCGGGTTCAACTTCATGAATCCTGCTGATTTTCTTCTTGATCTAGCAAATGGTAATTATAGGCTTTTTGTTTCTGTTTGAATTATGCCTTTCGATTCCGAATATAAATTTCAAGAACACTAAAGTTTTATACCGATCAATATTATTACTAGCGAGTGCATAGTTAAACTATATATGCGATACTATATTTTATAATGAATGCACTTTTTGCCGAAAAAAGTAACAACCAGTATTCCAGTAAGGCAGTAACATTAACTAAGTTATTCATCACAAGAATTATCACGTTTCTATCTTATATAAGTCATTGTTCATGCAACTTTATATGTTAAAGTTGCAAAGGTTCATAACTGACTACTTTTTATATACAGCAAAAAAAACAAACAAAAAGATTGGAAATACGTTTGACTTCTATACTTCTATGCATGGCAAAGTATAAATTGTGTTTCTTTTCTCTTTTAATCTGTTTATATAAGCAGAATTTATGGTTTTCTAAGGGCACTTTTTTGTTCATGGTTACGAGATTTGATATGAAAAGAGACGGTATCACTTACATGATTTTGATTTGTGTCTTATAATTTTTCATTAAAACAATACAGATGTGTCTCCTACAAGAAACCAAGATAATCAAGGAAGATCGAACAGGCAGGGAGATGAAAACTCCATCAAACACTTCCTAATATCATCATACAAAAGGAACCTCCAACCTCTCGTTAAAAACGACATTCATCAAAATGTCCAGGACCCGATTCAAGCCATTCAAGGGACATCATCCTCACGACGTAAGTAAATACAAACATCGATCTTTTTTGCTCTAGCAATAGTCATGTAACTAAATTACGTCATATTACACACATGGTTTATGCGTATAGTGCTAAAAAGTAGTAAAAAAAGGTATCTAGTTGTGTTTCTTCTCGAATGAAAAGGAAATCGTACCCAAAAGTTAATACAAAGTGGTCCGTTATAGCTGCAGGGTGTGACAAGCAATGGACCACAAGTTGGTGGATGCAATTTGAAGTCTTGCTAAAGAGGGGTCTTAGAGAAAGGAGGCACGAATCGTACTCTAGATTAAGAATCTTTCAAGTGATGTCAGTTTCAATCCTTTCAGGCCTTCTATGGTGGCACTCGGATTTGTCCCACTTGCAAGATCAGGTACCACGGTTGCCTTACATTCTTCTCATATCTCCACTAGTAAACATAGTACGCCGTATATTATTAATAGCCTCAAATTTTGCAGCTGATAGAAAGCGAAACTACAAGCGATTTACACTCATACACCATTAGAAACTAGACACGTGTCGATATAAATATTATTGATCAATATATGTGGGCTAGTGTAGTGGTATCAACTATCAAAGATGTCTTGTCAAAATTTGCTTGTGGGTTCAAGTAAATACAACTGATACATACCCGGACACCATTAGAAAGCAGACATGTGTAAAAAGATACAAATTATCAGATGTTCCACATCAGTTGCAGGTCATAGGTTTAACTAATTACGTTTGTGTATCAGTTAATCTATGATGTATTAGAGGTCATATTAAATGTATGAAATGTACAAGGGTTTGGGCCGTTTCGACTAGGATAATTGGCCAAACCACTAACTTGGTTTGACATCTTTCAAGCAAAATTATCTTTCAAACCAAATCAGCCAAACCACCTGAAACCGGTTTGGTCCAGTTGGCTTATCTGTTTGAGACGAAAACATCTCACATGTCGCTAAACATGTTCATAAGAACGCACATATATATCTCAAATGATGACACAAAATTGAACATATTCTACGTCCTAAAGTTGAACTCGACGTAAATTTGTTGTTATTTAGAGTAAAGTATAACGATTTTGAATACTCTGATTAATCTAAATGAATTATAGATGACTTTCAATCAAGACGCCGCCACAGGTGCTTTTTATTTATTTCTCACCTTCTTTACCCATCTTTGTTAAATATTTCATATCATTGTATGTGGTATTTGATTTTTAGCTTTTTATGCAAGTATGTTACACCCATTGCAGGTGGGACTCCTCTTCTTCTTTTCCATATTTTGGGGGTTTTATCCTCTATCCAATGCCATATTCACTTTCCCTCAAGAACGACCCATGCTAATAAGAGAACGTTCCACAGGAATGTATCGACTCTCCTCATATTACTTTGCTAGAATGGCGGGTGATTTGCCAATGGAACTAGTCCTTCCAACTGTGTTTGTGACCGTCACATATTGGATGGGTGGTCTCAAACCTTCCCTTTCCACATTCATGCTAACAATTCTAATCATTCTTTTCAATGTGTTGGTTTCACAAGGACTCGGGTTAGCACTAGGTGCCATACTAATGGACCTAAAACAAGCAACCACCTTATCGTCAGTGGTCATGCTAGTCTTTTTGCTTGCGGGTGGTTACTATGTTCAAAAGATTCCACCGTTTATCTCATGGTTGAAGTACATATCGTTTAGCCATTATTGTTACAAGCTTTTAGTGGAAGTGCAATATACAAAAACTGAGGTTTACGAGTGTGGAATTGGTGTTCACTGCAAGGTTTTCGATTTTCCAGGGATTAAATACTTGGGCATGGGTAATTTGTGGTGGGATGTAGTTGCCTTGGGTGTTATGTTGATCGGGTATAGGCTTATTGCCTATGCAGCATTGAGGATGAGAAAGTCTTACTAGTTGACTACTTATAGCTTATAATGAAATGTATATGTTGGTGGAAAAGAGGAATCGTACTGTTGGAATCAGCCAAAAGTTGTATATTGCAATTGATCTAACTATATGTGAACCTTCTCTATGTATGCTTCTGATGGTTTAAGATCATCATAACAATTATAAAAACCCTAACATAGATCAAAGAGCATACAGCGGAAGCAGATTAACAAGATCTATAAATAACACAATTATAATTAATCAAGGCTAGGGTTACATACCTTTTCCTTAGCAGAATGATCACCGGTAAAAATAGATCAAGAACACTACCAGGATGTAATCTAAAATAAGATCACACCACGATCTTGTACACACGTGATACGATGAGCTAATCGTGAGTCTAGCACGAACAGAACCGAGCCTTCCAAGTCTATGGAAGATCTACCCAACAACCCTAGAGAGGGGCTAGGACTAGATCTAAAATAGCTTATAGAAAATCAAAGAAGAACCCTAATAAGGGTGTGTTTGGCCGGCGGTTAGGACAAAGAAAAGAGAGAATGGGATGAAAAATTATGAAGCCTTAGGTGTGTTTATATAGCCCTTGGAAAACTTCTCTTCCAAGGTTAAACAAGATAAAACAACAAAATCTTTTCCCTTCTCTCTTGTCTCCTCTATTTAGGCCGGATATAACATGTGCTAAAAGGGGGTTTCCAGAACTTTCTGACACCTTCTTTTAGCTTCTTTACTATTCTATAACGATCGTTTAAAACTTAACCTTTAATTACTTAACGGTCGTTAGCTGCAGTTTGATTTAATTAATATAATAAATATATTTAATAAATAAATTAACTCTTCACGTAATGTGTGCAATCCCGTGATCTCGAGTTCGATCCTATCACACGACTATCGATTTTAAAGTCCATAAACTTTCAGCTCCCACTTGGACAAAATTCGAATGTCGTGATCACATTGATTAGCGTCTAGTTACACTAACAATGTCACTAGTACAACTCGAGTAAGGCTTCCTGGACAAAACCTTTTAATGATATATAATCATTATTATTATCCTCTCATTTCAAATACATTGTTAATAAGGATATGGATCTTAGTCATTCCTTCATTAACTATTCTGTTTCTCGTTTACGGATATAGCAAGATTACCAAAACACATTTGGGTGTGGCCACACAAACATCTTACTATTCCCCCGAGGGGCCCAGTTGTATTTATACTTCAAATAATAATTTGAAGGAAACGAATCCCATTTCGACTACAAGCAAAACACATGAACTTCGCAACACTTCTGAAAATAACCCTTATGACTACCAGTTACGTTTAGCGTTAGGTTACCTTATAGAAATGCACTATATTCAATGCAGTTTTCTGGCATCTCAGGTCTAAGGATAACTATTTATGATTTACTTAATGACAAAGATCCATAAAGTAAAATCACATAGTTGGGATAAGTCCAATATTTGATCCATCAAATATCATCCAAAATTGACCAATATACTTTCAAGTATACTCTGTCACCATTTTGAATTGTCTTAGTTTAATAATATTCCCATATTATTAATCGACAACGGACATTTAGAAACATCAAAATGCTCACGGATTAAAACATGTAAAATAGGATACAAAATTAAATAACAGAAAATAAACGAAACCCAATCTTTATTTCATCAATTTAATAATGTCTTACATCCTTTATCCAAATACTAATCAACAGATTTATTGCATGAATTCGCTAGCTAGTTGCAGCCCAATTGCCTTGGCATGCTTAACTACCTTTGGCCTAGACAAAGCCTTAGTAAAAGGATCAGCTACGTTATCATTTGTGTGAACTTTTATTAATTTTATTTCTCGAGCTTCCACTTGTTCTCGAACGTAGTGATATCTACGTTTAAAGTGTCTGGCGCCCTTCATGACTCCAGGGTCATTGGCGAATATTATTGCCGCAGAGTTGTCGCAATATATATCAATAGGTTCTTTAATTGAAGGCATCACTCCAAGATCTCCAATAAACTTCCTAATCCAAACAGCTTCCATTGCAGCTTCTGAAGCGGCCATGTACTCAGATTGAGTCGCATGCATAGCAATGGTTTTCTGCTTACTGCTCTTCCAGTCAACTGCTCCTCCATTGATGACAAACACGTAACCCGTCTGAGACTTCGTATCGTCTTTATCACATTGCCAGGACGCATCACAGAATCCTGTTACATTCAATTCTGTGTCTGGTTTACCCCCGAATACCAAAAACATATCTTTCGTACTTCTCAAATACTTCAGAATATGCTTAACAGCAGTCCAGTGGGACTTCCCTGGATTCTGTTGGTATCTACTGACCAAGTTCTGAGCAAACGCCACATCGGGCCTTGTGCATCTTACAGCATACATAATAGATCCTACAGCCGAAGCATAAGGCACCTTCTTCATGTAAGCCACCTCTTCAGGTGATGATGCATCTTTCTCATGACTTAACTCATGCTTAACCTCCATCGGTAAGAAACCTTTCTTAGAGTTATGCATGTTATATTTCTTCAATATCTTATCAATATAAGCATCTTGGCTAAGACCAATTAACCGTCTACTCCTATCTCGATAGATCTTAATTCCCAGAATATATGCAGCATCTCCCAAATCTTTCATAGAGAAGCATTTACCAAGATAATCCTTAACTTCCTTAAGTCTTGGAATGTTACTTCCCATGATCAATATGTCATCGACATAAAGAATTAGGAACACTACATTACTCCCACTAGCTTTGCGGTATACACATGGCTCATCACGATTTTGAATAAAACCGAACTTTTTGATTTCTTCATCAAATCGCTTATTCCATTGACGTGATGCTTGCTTCAAACCATAAATAGACCTTTGAAGTTTGCACACGCGTTTTGGAAATTTAGGATCAACATACCCTTCCGGTTGTTGCATATAGATGTCTTCATCTAAGCGACCGTTCAAGAAGGCAGTTTTAACATCCATTTGCCATATCTCATAGTCATAGTATGCTGCTATAGCTATGAGAATCCTAATAGCTCGTAAGTCTGCTACAGGAGAAAACGTCTCCTCGTAGTCTATGCCAAAAGTTTGAGTAAAACCTTTAGCCACTAAACGTGCTTTGTAGGATTGTACATCACCATCCATGTCAGTTTTCTTCTTATAGATCCACCTATTTTTCACTACTTTAGCATTTTTAGGTGCGTCTACAAGAATCCAAACATCATTGATTTCCATGGATTTCATTTCCTCATTCATCGCAACTATCCATTTTGACTTTTCTGGATCAGACATTGCGGATCGATAGTTAGCAGGTTCACCAAGATCCCCTACTTCCTCCTCATCATCCTCTATGTAAAGACATAGTTTGTCCGGCGCACGTATAGTCCTTTGAGACCTACGTGGAGGAATTAATTCCGGTGGAACACTCAGACTTTCTGGTTCTACTGGAATTTCATCGCTAGTATTTTCAGAAGGCAATGTATCTTCTTGAATTTCTTCAAGATCATAATTTCTCCCACTGAATTCTTGATTTACAAGATCATTTTCAAGGAAGTCTCCATACCGAGCCACAACTATCTTGTTCTCAGCCGGATAATAAAAGTAGTAACCCATAGTTTCCTTAGGGTAACCTACAAAGATACATTTTACTGAGTGTTGTTGGAGTTTATCTCCAGAGTCACGTTTCACATACGCCTCACAACCCCAGACTTTCAAATAAGACAAATATGGCTTCTTGCCATGCCATAGTTCATATGGTGTCTTATCAACCTTCTTTGTGGGAACCTTATTCAGAATACGAACATCAGTTTCAAGAGCATAATCCCAAAAAGATAATGGTAAAGTTGTAAGATTAAACATAGATCGTACCATATCCAATAATGTACGATTTCTCCTTTCAGATACACCATTTTGTTGTGGAGTATACGGAGAAGTAAGTTTCTGAACAATTCCATTCTCACTTAAATAATCTTTAAACTCTTGACTTAAATATTCACCACCACGGTCAGAACGAAGAGCTTTAATCTTCTTTCCCAGTTGTAACTCTACTTCGGCTTTAAACGTTTTGAATGTTTCAAATACCTCATGTTTATGCTTAAGTAAATAAACATAACCATAACGGCTATAATCATCCGTAAACGTCAAGAAGTAGCTAGCACCTTTCCTCGACACATGTCTAAGTGGTCCACACACATCAGTATGTATCAAACCAAGTAGTTCAGTAGCCCTTTCAATATTGCTATTAAAAGGTTTCTTAGTCATCTTCCCAGAGATACAAGATTCACATTTATCAAATGATTCATCATTGATACTTTCCAAAAGCCCATCACGTTGCAGCTTTTGTATGCGAGTCTTCCCAATGTGGGCAAGTCTACAATGCCAAAGATAAGAAGAGTTCTTGTCAAACTTACTCTTCTTATTCATGCTAAAAACAGAATTATTTTTCCTCTTGGGATTTATATCATGCATGTTAATTTCAAAAACACCATTCACAGAAATTGCATCAAAATAGAATAGACCATCTTTGAAAACAGAAATTCTATTATTATCAATCGTGTGAGTAAATCCAAGATCCAACATACTAGAAAAGGAAATAACACCCCTAACAATTGTAGGTGCATAATGACAATTATTTAAAAACAGTACTAAACCCGAAGGTAAAACTAATTTAAATATTCCTATAGCTTCAACCGGTGCTTGTGCGCCATTGCCCACTTGCAGAGATTGTTCCCCATAGGATAGTCTCCTCTTCAACTCAAATCCCTGCAGGGTATTACAAATGTTAATACCACATCCCGTATCATATACCCAGGAGTTTGATTTGTATGAAAGATTAAATAACTCTATCATAAATAAGTTACCTGAAGATGGTGCTGCAGCAACTTGCTCAGCCTTCTTCTTATGTTCTGCCATTTCATGGAGATAGAGAGAGCAATTCCTCTTCCAGTGTCTAGTCATCTTGCAGTGGTGACAAGTCTCATCTTTCAGAGATTTCTTAGCAAAGTTATGCTTCGGTTTTGATGTAGTCGCAACTTGCTTGCTCTTATCAACCTTGCCTTTGCCTTTCTGCTTCTTATTCCCTTGCGGTTTTGGTTTCGACACTCTACCCTTTTGTACATAAAGTACTTGAGGAGTAGCAGTGGGTGCCTTATCTTTCAAACCCTTTTCGAAGTCAATGAGCATTGCATGCAAATCATTCACTGTCTTCCCCGTGCAATGCATATTATAGTTACGAACAAAATCACCGAAGTCCTTATTAAGGGACCTATTGATCAAGTTAATAGCCATATTATGATCGAAGGATTGTCCTAGTGCGATGAGTTGTTCCATATAACCCCTCATCTCCATGTAATGTGCACTTACGGACTTTCCAGGAGCTTGCTTGCAACTATGTAGAGCATCAACCAGATCATAGATCTCTACAGCTTGTGGCGTTTCATACACTGCCTTGAGTTCATCAAGCATCTGCTTAGGATGAAATAGCTCATACTTCCTTTGAAGTGATGGAGCCATTCTCCCTAACATTACAGCAGCCACCTCATGGTGCTTCTTAACGTTAGCAGCGTGTTGAAGCCTTTCCGCATCAGTTGCTCCTTCAGCAAGATCCTCCGGAAAAGGAGTTTCCAAGATATTGATGGTACCCGCTGCTCTCAGAACAATTCTTAGTGAGCGGTACCAATCATTGAAATTAGGGCCAGTAAGTTCAGGCCGTTCAAAAAATGCTTTGAACGCCGAGCTTATTGTCAGATTGTTTTCGGGTTGAGCCATTTCTACAAAAATAAGTTCAAACATTAGTATTTTCGATAATAAAATTCAAGAAAATAAAATTACCCCGGTAATAAAACCATAGTATTTCCTTGAAAAACTAGAATCCATATTGACATAGATTTATCACATCAGTTGATCTGCTAGTGACAAATGTATTCAACATAGTAACTTGTCGAACAATAATTGCCAAATCATATTGCAATTTCTAGATATGTCAGGGATTTACATTGCCAAAACTTTTGCATTGTAAACATGTTTTATCCCTTCTTTATGCCTTAAGTTTCCAGTTCTCACTGAGTAACTCAATTAAGTCGACTAATCTAAAGAACGTAAAACCTTCATGTGCAATCTTATTCAGTCATGAAGTTTTCTCTCCATTACAACATCGTCCGATATCTTATATGACGACAATTGTAACTTCAAGTGTTCGTCAATTAGAGGGCATATGACTTAAATTTTTAGGGTATAGATTTTGGTGTCAAAATCATGTATGGAGAAGCATGCATACATCTCCATAGCATAAGTTTAATAAAACGTTTAGTAAACTTTTTGGTGAGACTAAAAGTTCATCATATATTTGCAAGTTGAGGTATTGGTTAAACCAAACAACCTAAAAGAATTATACCAATAGCAACCGTAGGTAATTCCAATTTTGACGCACAGGCGAGCCGGGAATTTGGTCAGCGTAAAAGCATAGCACCTCCTTCCTTAACCGGTACTTGACCAGCGGTGCGTTATACCCACTTTATAGTTTGTCAAAATTGAGTAGGCCGTTAAGTTGCTATTGCAATTCTAATCAACACAAATCATATGTAATTTAGATCTCAAAACAATTCATTAACTTTGATAGGATTTAGTCCATATTATTTTTTCTTAAAAAAAAATTAACCCTTGTTTACAACATACAATGTTAAAAACGCATGAAAACAAGTAGTACAAAAAAAAAACCAAATCAAATAGCCACATGCATAACAATTTATTCAAAGAACATCAAATCTAGGGTTTTTATTAACATAAAAAGTCTTCCCTAATTTTAAAACTTTGAATCAAATAAAGCAAATAGCAATCAAAATTATATGATCCGTAAAGACATGCATGTTTATTACGGATCTTCCATATTCTCTTAACAATTAAAAAAAACTACTACGGATCGTAACCACACATGACATAACAATTAATTCATGCATAAATCTAAAGTTAATTACCATGTAATTTTAGGGTTTACAAATTTTTTTTTTTTATATAAAAAAAACGGCAAAGCCATTTTTAAACAATAAAAAACAAAACCCCTAATTTTTATAAAACCTAAAAATAACATGTAATTTTAACACAAATCAATATTAGTTAAAAAAACTTTAGATCTTGATAATTATAATCATGTTAAAACGGCTCTCGATGCCACTGATGGTTTAAGATCATCATAACAATTATAAAAACCCTAACATAAATCAAAGAGCATACAGCGGAAGCAGATTAACAAGATCTATAAATAACACAATTATAATTAATCAAGGCTAGGGTTACATACCTTTTCCTTAGCAGAATGATCACCGGTAAAAATAGATCAAGAACACTACCAAGATGTAATCTAAAATAAGATCACACCACGATCTTGTACACACGTGATACGATGAGCTAATCGTGAGTCTAGCACGAACAGCACCGAGCCTTCCAAGTCTATGGAAGATCTACCCAACAACCCTAGAGAGGGGCTAGGACTAGATCTAAAATAGCTTATAGAAAATCAAAGAAGAACCCTAATAAGGGTGTGTTTGGCCGGCGGTTAGGACAAATAAAAGAGAGAATGGGATGAAAAATTATGAAGCCTTAGGTGTGTTTATATAGCCCTTGGAAAACTTCTCTTCCAAGGTTAAACAAGATAAAACAACAAAATCTTTTCCCTTCTCTCTTGTCTCCTCTATTTAGGCCGGATATAACATGTGCTAAAAGGGGGTTTCCAGAACTTTCTGACACCTTCTTTTAGCTTCTTTACTATTCTATAACGATCGTTTAAAACTTAACCTTTAATTACTTAACGGTCGTTAGCTGCAGTTTGATTTAATAAATATAATAAATATATTTAATAAATAAATTAACTCTTCACGTAATGTGTGCAATCCCGTGATCTCGAGTTCGATCCTATCACACGACTATCGATTTTAAAGTCCATAAACTTTCAGCTTCATTAGATAAGAATGTCTTCGTGTTAATTTGCCATGGCATACTGATAAAGGTACGAATGTCTTCATGTAAATGTATTCAAGAAGATCATCATGTAAGAATGCATTGTTAATATCTAGTTGTGCTATGGGCCAATCATGAGTAACATCACTAGCAAGTAAGGCTCTTATAGTAGCCGTGCACATTTCGGTTATTTTTCCTAACCGGTTAGGGTAGTAACCGTAACCGGTTATGGTCAATAACTCCGGTTATGGTCAATAACTGGTTTGAGCGGTTAATAAAAAACCGGTTCAGATCAGTTAGGGTTTCGAGTGTATAAAACCCAAACTGATACTAACAGGTCCGGTTCGGTTAGTATCTGGTTAATGCAAAAAAACCGGTTGTAACCGGTTTTTTTCTTTTTTCTTTTTTGCCCATTGTAACGCCTCATATTGTGTTTGCAAAGGTTTATATAGTTGATCTGGGCTTTTTATTGGCTCAAGCTGGAATGTATGTGTTACATTGTGTGCAAATTTGGTAATAACTAAACTCTTGACCTATCTAATGGTCTTGTCTTTTTTTTCCTACCGTAATGCTCAAAATCTCAAATTTGTAATAACCACAGTGCTTAATCTGTTTTGCAGATGGTAGTGCATGTTAATGAGTTTGAAAACTAATCATGGTTACACCTTTTATTCTGTAATGTACATAAAATCCGAGCAGAAGTAAGAAAACAATGATAACCAGCTGCTTCCTTACCATATCAGTGATTCCAATATTTACAAAATATACCCGGTTACAAACCAGTTATTCATTAACCAGTTGCACAACTGGTTACTCACTAACCGGTACTAACTGATCCTAATGGTTGGAAGCCATAACCGGTTTGTAACCGCCGGTTATTGTGTAACCGAAACCAGTTTTGGTTTTGAGTTTTTCAGTTACGGTTATTATGTGCACGACTATCTTATAGTGACCATCTTAGCTACAGGGGCAAAAGTATCATGAAAGTCTATTCCTTCATGTTTAGTATTTCTCCTAGCTACAAGTCTAGATTTATACTTGTCTATAGAACCATCAACTCTGCATTTAATTCTATATACCCACTTACAACTAATAGGTACTTTCCCTCGTGGAAGGTTAGTGATGGTCCAAGTATGATTGGCTTCTAAAGTTGCTAGATCCAAATTCATAGTATCTACCCACTTTTGGTCTTTGGTTGCTTGAGTATAAGACCGAGGTTCCACTATGGTGTTGATGGTATTAATGAAATGTCTGGTAAAGGGTGAGTGTATGTTATTTTAATTAATAAAATTTTAAAGTGATGCTTGGGTGAACTCATGGATTTTGGTAAACTAAGGTTATAATCTTGAAGTTTAGTTGGAAGTTTAGAAGTTCTATGAGAGGTTTTAGCTGGTGGTGGAGGCGTGTTGTTGGTGTTAGTTGTAGGTGGCAGGGATGGAGGTGGCAAACCAGAAAGGATGATTGTGGGATAAATGGTGTTTGGGGTAGCTGTTGTGGATGTGGTATGTGGTGCAGTTGAGGTGAAATTGGAATATTTATTGTCATAAGGGCTTGTGTCTTCTTCAGTTGTTTTTTATGATGGTGTAGGAGATTCGAAATCTGGAGGGTTGTTGAAGTGATCGGATATTATGGAGGAGGGTTGAAAGTGTTGTTGATTGGAGAGGTGTCATGAGGGGAGAGGTGAAAAGAAAAAATGTCTTCATGAAATGTGACATGTCTTCTAGTAAATAAGGTGTGGTTTTGAAGATCATACAAGATGTATCCTTCTTAGGTTGGAGGATATCCTATAAAAACAGATGGTGTTGCTCTAGCTTTAAACTTATCAGTGTGGTATTGGTGTACAAGCTTTGCAACCAATAACTCTAAGGTGTTCAGTGATGGTGTTTTTCTATATAAGCACTCATAAGGAGTCTTGTTATGTATGGGTTTGTTCGGAAGTCTGTTGATTAAATATGTAGCACTTGGAATATAATGTCCCCAAAAATGAATAGGAAAATAGGCTTTAATGCCCTGGCTATTTCAAGTAACTATTTATGTTTCCTTGCTACTCTTGCATTTTGTTAAGGTGTATATGGACATGAAGTTTGGTCTACAATTCCACTGGTTTGGAAAAATATGGTTACAGATGAATTAAAAAACTCTCGACCATTTTCACTTCTTATAGTTTTGATAGTTTTGTTGAAGTGGTTTACCACATAAGAGTGGAAGGTTTTGACCTGAGATGTATCATCATCCTGGCTAGGAATTAAATAAGTTCATGTAGCTCTTTAGTAATCATTCACAATATAAGGAAATATTTACATTTATTCATGGTTGGTGATTTATAAGGACCCTAAATGTCCATATCAACAAGTTCAAATGGAAAAACAACATGAGAAGTACTTAAAGTGAAAGGTGAAGCTTGGTTTTTAGCCAAAGGAAAAATATTACAATCAGAATTTTCTAAAATACATGAAATTGAAAGAGATTGGATTTGTTTGAGAGTAGTTATAAAAGGATGTCCTAGCCTTGAGTGCTAAAATGTGATGCAATCTTTGCTGGTGGATAAAACTATGGCGGTGTTTGGCTTAACTTGGTCAGGATAGATGACATATAGTCCTTCATAGAGGTTTCCATGAGCAATTCTATTGTTGAGACCCTAAAAATAACATGTAAGGGAGGTGAATATGGCAACAATAAAATACTGTTTGGTGAGTTGGCTAACTGATAAAAGGTTGTAAACGAAGCTGGAGATATAGATAACATTTTCTAAGGTAATGTCTTTGTTAATTTTGACTTTCCCATAAAGGCGAACCTCCACATTTGGCCATTGGATAGGGTGATAAGGATTAACGGGTTACATGTATATGTATCAAATAGCATGGATAAAATGATGCAAATATGATCTGATGCCTCACTATCTGTTACCCATGCAACCTTAAAACCTAATCATGACAAAATCTTAAAATATATGCTTTCTAATAGAGTGGGAATTGATGATATGATATTATGAGCGTGTAATTCCTTTTGACATTTTTGCATCATGAGAATCACTTGATTTAATTGATTTTTCAATTGATCCTTCCTAACAAACACTACATCAGTTCTTTGACCACTAAATTCATTATTACCATTGGTTGAACAGCTTGTAGTAACCTAACCATGAGCCAAAATCACTTTTGCAATCATGTTTTCACCCAGATTGACAGTCCAAGCAAGTGGAGGCTTGTACCCTCCATGAACAGGGTAACCAACAGGATTGTAAAACCCGCATACTTTTATCATGAATAGTACACTTAGTAAACATACGAACCAATTAAAACTTTCCTTTTATATCACGAACACGTGTCATGAATAGTAAATTCAAAAACTATGTACGTGTTATTACACGATAAGTAATTAAGTACGTATTAATACACAATAATTATTAACCATAATAATTACAATCACGAACATGAAATCATGAACATTTAATCACGAACATGTATCTACGTATATATTTATTATTATACGATAAATATCGTTTATGTACTAGTATTAGTATAACACGAATAATTAATTACGAGATAACACTAAATACTAACGATGAACACGTAATTTGTTTTGACATGAAAATTGAACGGGTTTCCCGTGTGGGACCTTAGAGCCGCGGACAAGGAAGGGAAAAGGGCCCAACCTAGTTTGATTTAACTAAATTGGAAAAAGGAAAAAACACAGACTTTTTCATTCACTTTTATTGTTACAAAAATAAAACCCTATCCCCTCCTTCCTCCTCTTTTACCGTCGGCTACCAGAACACCACCAAGGGTGTTGGGTGATTTTGATTATTGATATTTGGGTATTCGTGTTCGTGTTCTTAATCTCAATTGATTCACGTATTCCGTAACCTCGTAAACCATTTCTTTTTAATTCTATTATTGAATCATGAACACATGTTTATTAAACATTAAAAACAAGTGAGAAACATGTTAGATAATCATGGAATCATAATATCTCATTTTTTAGTATATCGTTTCGTCTCGGTATCTAATCGTATTGATATAACTTTTCAAGTTTGACTTTATTGTTTTTGGTAATACAAGTTAATTGTATTCTATGTCTAATCGGCAAGAAATATTTAAAAAGGTAAAAATAGCTAAAATACTACGTATACGTATTACTGTAAAACATTTAGCAAATACCAAATTTAAATGCACAAAATGTAAAAAAATGCAAAATACAAATTTACAAAATATGAAACTAAAAGTAACTTTTATAAATCTAAAAATGCATTTTATCTACAGTAGTAAAATCTAAAACAACTTGTATAAAATCTAATTTGAAAATGTATAAATCTAAACTTTTAAGACTAAAACATGAACTAATTCATATTGCTATTCCTAACGTATTATAACATTAAGCCCAAAATGATAAAGCTATTACTAACGTATTTTAACATTACAAATCCATTAGGCCCAAAATGATAAAGCTACGTATATAATGAAAATCAGCAAAACATAACCACCTAACTACTTCAACTTTGAAAGACGTTTATGACTTAAAACTAGTCCCTGGATCGAAACTGAATAACTACGTATTTTAACTCTCTATTTTTCCTGTTGGAGAAATTTGTTCCACATTTACGAGTATGCTAAAATCTTAATTCTATCTTGTAAAGGTCACTGTTACCAAATCCCTTCTTGAAAGAAAATCAAATCCAACAGTTGACTACTATCTCACTCTTGGAAAGCAGCCTATAATGAGCTTATTTCAACTGATTTTTCAGCTTTTCCACTAGGCTAATGACTTAAGTGCTCCAAACCAGTTACCTACTTCTACCCTAAGAACTGAAATCAAGTTACTTGCATCCTCTTACTACCTACGTATGATCCTACTGACCTTCAAACTAAGGCAAGTAAATGAAGCTTTATCCAACTGTTATGATTTTAGGTGCACAAACCAATTACTAACTAATTCGTTCTTACTGAATTCGCCACACAAAAACTAACTAATGAGTAAAGTTTAAGAACTGAAATTCACAACAATCTAATAGATTTTACTACATGAGTACCACTATCCTAACAGACTTTGCTTAACCAACTAATTCCAAACTGAAATTTACAACAGACTTTATCAAATTCAATGAAAATATGCTCAGCCAAACATACTATCAGAAATATTGCAAGAATAGGTAATTCAGAATAAAAACCGAATATCATGTATCGAGCTAGCACTCCAAACAGGTAATTAACATATAACAATGAGCAATTCAAGCAATATCACTTAAAATCCGAAACTATCATTACAGCTAGTAAAATTACACTACAAACTGGAATTGTAAAACGAGATGACCTGTACATCCGAAATCAAGTCCGTTGAGTCGAAGCGGAGCGCTGAGCTCGCTTAAAACCAAACTACTCCACTTTCCTCTATTGATTACTTTGTGAACTGCAACTATTTATCGTGAACTAAAAACTGACAAAAATCATCAAGGCACCAGTCTGCATAACCTGTTTATCCTGCACAATCAAACTAAAACAAGGAACCAAATATATCCTGTCTATACCTACAGCTTAACAGAAATATCTCTACTAAACTAAATCGGAAGCTTTAACATATAATATTCATCAGCTTAACAAAAACTCATGAACTTAAAAGACAACGATAACAGCTTAAAATCAATCTAACTACTAATTATATCAGCAATACTGAACATCACCTTCTGATCTAAATTCTTCAATCTGAAATATTTGATCTGCTTACCTTGACTTTAATCAGAACACTGTTACTACACTAATTCTAATCGACTAAATGATTATTATCAGTTAACTACGAAACTGAAAATCAAGCTTTGAAAAGTAACTTCAAGCTTATTTCAGTTTGTGCAAATGTTTAAAATGAACAGATTGCTATTAACTCTTTTAGTGAGACTTTGAACAAAGAAAATAAACTCACGAGAGCTTAAATCAGATATAAGCTACTAAAATCAGGGGATTAGTAATAAGCTGATAGAATTTTCCATAATCAAAGAATTATCAGTAACTGACCAACAGTTAGAGGCGGGCTTATGAACACAAGATTAACTAAGTCGACAAGAAAAGACATTAAAAAGCTTTAAACTTTCATTAATGGAGAAAAAGAAATTCGGTTACAAGATTAACTAATTCTGTTACAAAAGCTTAACAAAAAAAGATGAGAGAAAAATTAACTATCTAACTAATTATCCTAACTACTATGTGTTTCTACTCCTAAGCTAACCATCTTCAAATGAGGAGCTTCATTGGTATTTATAGACGTCAAAGAGGAGGAGTATGACGTGTTGCTTCCAATCCCTAAGTGCCACGTGTTTAATACGAGGATTAGGGTTCTTCATCATCTCTTCATCCAATTTGGGTGTTTCTTCGTTCTTCCATCTTGATCAAATTAACTATTATCTTCTTGTAGAGGAGAACAAGAGAAGCGTTTTTGCTGTTTAGATCTTCGGTTGAATCATCATGTATCATCCTTGATTTGCATTTGCAGGTTTGTGGTAGGGAAGATATGAAGTCGCCTGTTGAAACTCGTTCCTTTCTCTCTCTTAGTTGATAAGGAAGAGACGTGTAATGTTTGGTGTTTATCTGACTTTTCAGTCTTGGTCAATTTACCAAGTATATAAAAGTTGACTAAACTTTTATATTTCCTTTCTTTTTGTTTGGTCCTTTACTTTTCTTATTCAATCACAAGTGTATAAAAAAACTTTTAAACAAATCTCCATTTCATCCTTTTCTTTGTTGAAATTTACACTTTAAGTCCTCGATCTTTGAAATGATGACAAGTAAGGTCCTTGAAAGCTCTCTCGTCATTTTCTTCGTCTTTTATCATAAAAATCCCTTGAAAATGCGTATTTGTTCAAAATGTATCTGTTTTACCTGAAAATACACAAAACACAAATACACGCGTAATTCTGATATTTTTTAGTTAAATATTATGTATTTGACTGTGTTTTGAGTGGTATTTGGATCATTATTGATGAGTGTTTTCACACTTATCAACTCCCCTCCACTTGACCATTGACATGACCTCATGCAATGCAGCATTTCAAAACTCTAGAGTGCATTTTTCTCATAATTAACCCACCTTGGCCAATATGAAATGATTTTACACTATTCTACTCTATATGATGCATGATTTTGATTTTGTACAATGCAGTGCAAAGAAAACAATTCTATTTATATATTTTTGGATTTTTCATAAAATAGGTTTGAAGGAAATAACTCATAAAGAAATCAATGACTTAGATTAGGGCTTTGGTACCATGGACACTTATCACCCTCAAGTTTCACTTTCCCCATACCAAGCTTAAAAATGGGATCATTGTATTCACAAGTAAAAAGTGCATCAACTTATTCATGACAATTAAATGTGGAACCGGTTATTATTTGAGTAAATTGCTTTTGGGCAAATTTGTCATTTATTCAAGTGTGAAATATAAGAAATGTAAAATCCAAAAATAAGGAAGCACGGTTTTAATCCTAAGTAATCCTCTCATCCATTACTTGAAAAACCGCTCACAATTAATATAAGTCCGTTTCAAGAATAATAAGTCATTCGTTTTATGTGTAAAATTCTCATGTCATGCTTTCATAAGTAGCTACATACTCGCTAAAGAAAGAAAAATAAAACTCACGCAATAATTTACATCCGCCGCCTTTTTGAGACCTTGGATCTTCAACCCCGCAACCCGTCAAGGTAATATTGGATTGGAGCAATCTATCGAATCCCCGCAACCCGTCAAGGTAATATTGGAATTCAATAGTCACTATAATTAACACCACACTGCCCCTCTTGGGAGTCTTGTATAATTATTATTTTTTTTCTTTTTCTTTTTTCTAGCCACTCATATTTTTTCATAAGCCGCTCTTATTTTTCTTTATTCCTCACAAAGAAAGTAGAAAAGAATAAAAGGAAAAACACCCGCTAAATATTGAGCATGACATAAGTCTAGTACACATAAACCGTTCTAACTTAGAATCTTAAGACGTACTTATACCAACCATGAATGATTAGACAAAAATGCATAAGAGATTACAAACCGATTAAAACCGTTCTTGATTATTTATTAACATATATACATGCGAAGAAATTAGAGGTAAAGAAGAGAAACGTTTAGCCACAAGTAATTATCATGAAGTTTATCTAGCCCTTTTATACTTGCTTCAACTCTATCATTTCCCATTCTCCACAAATTTAAAATCTCAAATAATGAGAGTGGTGGATGCTTAGCCTAATAGACCAATTAAGGACTACATGGTTAAGGATACTAGCTAGAGAATGCTTGAATAAGCAAACTCGGGTTGAGTCAAAATATCCATGGCGGGCCTAATATGTCAAAGAAGACTAAACTTGTTAAACCATGTTTTTATTATATTTTTTTCCTTTATATATATTTTTGATGAAAAAGAATAAATATATACAATGCAAATGTGTTATGCAAATGAAAAATGATTGATGCAAAAATTATGATTGCGTATTTTTTGGTGGCCAAAGTAGATCAAAAATTTGAAAAATTTTTGAAAAATTAATTTTCAAGTTATCATGAAGTTAAAGCAATGGTCTAGGTAAGGTCACTTCGATAGAAGTCTCCCCTAAACTTAAGATAAACATTGTCCTCAATGTTTAAGAGCATGGAGTAAACTCCCCTACACTTATTACATTGATAACTTTGTTTAATTCAAGCTAATGAAAAGACAACTAAAGGGTATTCATTTTAAGCACAAGTATTTTGGTTATCACGATAGCCAAAACTAATCAAAGTGAACCAGATACACGGGGCTCCTCCATGAGCTCCAAGAATGAAATGAGAGAGAGCAACCCTTGGAACAAACACCAAAAAACGAAGAAAGGCCACCCCTCCACTTCAGTTCTACTATAACATCCTTTTAATTAAACCTAACTTATTGAAAATCTACTCTACGTTTTCTAACCTAGTTATTCAATGCTTGAGTTTTTTTAACCCTAAGTCGCTAGCTCGACTCGGCCCCGAATTAAGTTGTCCTTGGGGAAACCATCATGGAGAATAAATGATATCCACTTTGAAGATCGACTCACATGATACACTCAAACTTAGCACGTTGCCATTTACTATAAGATTTACAATATCCGCCTTTTTAAATGGAACGGTCCAACGTGTCTCAAGTTTGTCCAACATACGAAGGGCTCTCAAATAGTAAGCACCCCAGGATCAAATACATAGTTTCCATCTCTACACTTGAACAACTCCAAAATAGGTAGCATCACCAAAGTAAACTCATACGAGAAGCGCATATCAATCGAAGTCACACTCTTAAGTGGAGTAGATGAAAACCAAGGTGTCTCAAATTTATGTATCCCAGGATCAAAAACCTTTCCCTTCATGGGAAAATAAAGAGATGAACTCGTATCAACCATATAAAATTCCCCCTTAGTGATCAAAGCATCATGAGGCAATGAAGGTGTAGGTATCAAAACATTCATAACTATTATATCCATGTTGGGCTCCTCATCATCATCAAAACGTGGGTAATCTTCCATAGAAGGCATAGAAAAAGGAGGATCAAGATTAATAGTGTCTTGTGAAGGAAGTGTAGGCTCTATGTTCCCAAAAAGCAAGTTCTCACTAAGACGAATCTCCTCTTCCCAATTAGAATCAGTATCATCAACCTCAATATCAATATTAGCAAGACAAGCCTCTATGGTGGCATCAATATCCATATGAGAATCCATATCAAATGTTTTGGTTTCTAAAGGTGCCTTAGGTGAAAAAGGATCAATCTCTAAGAGTATAGGATCTTCATCAATAACCAACTTCAAGGGTGGAAGGGTGGGAATAGAAGGCTCAAAAGAAGGTGTATTAATGAGAGAATCACTCAAAGGGATGATATCATCATAAAAATCAATAGGTGCAACCTCAAAAACCGGTAAAGAAATATCAATGAAAGGTTCTTCTTCTATGGAATCATCATTATGGTTATCATTCAATGCTTAAACCTAGGAGATAAGAGTATAAACGTTTGATAAAACCTCACGAATATGAACATCTTCCACTTCTTCTATAAGAGCAACATCTTCATCTACATTAAGAATGTCATCTTGACATGAAAAGTCCTCGGATAATATATCATAAGATGCCTCACTAGAATCACAATCTCCATCCTCTATTTGTGGCAAATCTTGCATGAACTCTTTCTCGATCTCATTATCCTTTTCTTTAAACAATTCATCAAGATCAAAGTCACCAAAATCACTAGTAGTAGCATGAAGGTCAACATGTGATGAAATCTCAATGTGATCATGAGGAGAAGAGGTATCAATACAAAGCTCGTCACATGGTTCATTGGAAACAACCTCAAGCTCTCTTTGGATTGGGATAAGGTTCTCAACACTAGAAGCGGTTAATTCATCCAAATCGGTGTTTGAATTAGTGCTAAGAGGCTCGTCCCCCATGGTTAAAGAGTCGGTGGGTTCCACGTGAGGTAAAGGTGATGAAGGTATGTCATCATTAAATGTCATACAAATCAGAGGATCGTCATCATCGTCATATAAGCATTGTTTAAGCAAACGAGCACGATTAGCAAAAAATTGTTCTTCTTCTTCCTTTGTAGCAATCTTAAAGAGGAAATTATTTAAATATTTCCTGAGGTGACAAGAACCTTTTTTCAACGATTCACGACACATTTCACCGATCTCCTTGTCATAAAATTGCCAAGTCTTAATTTCCACTTCCTCAAAAAACTTAATTTATTCCTCTAACAACGGGCACGCGTTTTTCATTTCCTTAATGCTTATGTCTTTCTTACTATCAATCGCCTTAGAAATTTTATCGATCGACTCATTTATTGTCTCAAGTAAAGAAGGCGACTCATTGCAAATATGAGGGGCATAAGAAGGTGGATCCCTCAGTCTACAATCATAACCATAATGGGGTGCATTCCACAAAACTCACATGAATAAGTCGAAGAATATGGTAGAGGTGGATTTCCATAATTAGGTGGATTATAGTTTTGAAAAGAGTCATGATTATGAAAGTTCTCATGATTGTAACCTTGAAAATTTCCTTCGTTTTGAAAACCCTCATAATGTGAAAATCCTTGATTTTGAAAAGTATCTTGATCATAGCATGGAAAATTTTCATCATTTTGAAAGCCTTCATTGTTTTAAAATCCTTGATTATGAAAGGTTTCTTGATTATAGCCTCGAAAATTATCATTATTATGAAAACCCTCATAATTGGAAAATCCTTGGTTTTGGTATGGCTCATTAAAGGTTTGATCATGAAATGATGGTGGATTTTGTGATGAAAAACCGGAATATCCCATATAGTCATTACAAGTATAGTCCATTTGAATGTTAGGTCGAAAGTTAGGGTTCTCGGTTCCATTGTAAGCATATCCCTCCACATAATAGCCATTATTTTGATCACATAAATAAGTATCGTGTGGACCACCACAAGTTGAACAAGGCAAATAATTAGCGTTGGCGGATTGTTGTTGCAAAATCTCCAACATGGAACGAGTATCCATGTTTAGCAAGGTGGCCGAATGTATATACAAGTAAAATGACGTTTAAAAGCTTCCTCGGGGAAGGAAGTAATACACCAAAGGTGGTATGGTTACACGCGCGTGAGTACGCGTGTAAGTAAACTCGAGGAGTGAGAGATGAGCTCTCGGTCGAATTTTGAGAGAGAAGAGATTATCTCCCTCGAGGTTCGATAATTAATATCCACAAGAAAATATAATATATGTAAGTACTAATTTGGTGCAAGACCCCCAAGCCTTCCTTCTTAGAATACGCACTAGTGAACGGGGGGTTAGGTGGCGCGAAGCACTTAAGTACCTATTGACGCTTAGATGGCATTTTATAGCACATCGCCTTTCTATTCACTTTGTAGTTTGTATTCTTCGAATTATTGCCTATTGGAAGTATTTATCTATTCTTGTTTTATTAAATTTGATCGATACGCGTGTCAAGGACCGGAACGCCCCCTAACACGGTGTATTACCTTGGCAATACTTATGGAGAATATGTGTATTGATTGTTCTTATACGTATACCTATTTACATATAATAATATAGATAAAATATTTTTGTATTTATTTGATTTTTTTAAGAAAAATACTATATGTACGTAAAAACGATGAAAACCGATATAATATATATTTTCGGGTGTAATCTTTTAGGAAAAAGGTTACTTTTTGGATTTTTTTTATTTTTTTGGTTCAATTCTTTAGGAAAAGAATTGCTTTTTGTGATTTTTTATTTTTTATATTTTTATCTTTGTGATTTTTTTTATCTTTTTGATTTATAATACGTAAAAATAACGTTCACAAAGTGAACGGATCCCAAAATCCAATATGTCTCACTCGAAACCGTTAATCTTCACGAAAAGAACCGGCAGCGGCGCCATTTAATATCTCGTTTTTTAGTATATCGTTTCGTCTCGGTATCTAATCGAATTGATATAACTTTTCAAGTTTGACTTTATTGTTTTTGGTAATACAAGTTGATTGTATTCTATGTCTAATCGGCAAGAAATATTTAAAAAGGTAAAAATAGCTAAAATACTACGTATACGTATTACTGTAAAACATTTAGCAAATACCAAATTTAAATGCACAAAATGTAAAAAAATGCAAAATACAAATTTACAAAATATGAAACTAAAAGTAACTTTTATAAATCTAAAAATGCATTTTATCTACAGTAGTAAAATCTAAAACAACTTGTATAAAATCTAATTTGAAAATGTATAAATCTAAACTTTTAAGACTAAAACATGAACTAATTCATATTGCTATTCCTAACGTATTATAACATTAAGCCCAAAATGATAAAGCTATTACTAACGTATTTTAACATTACAAATCCATTAGGCCCAAAATGATAAAGCTACGTCTATAATGAAAATCAGCAAAACATAACCACCTAACTACTTCAACTTTGAAAGACGTTTATGACTTAAAACTAGTCCCTGGATCGAAACTGAATAACTACGTATTTTAACTCTCTATTTTTCCTATTGGAGAAATCTGTTCCACATTTACGAGTATGCTAAAATCTTAATTCTATCTTGTAAAGGTCACTGTTACCAAATCCCTTCTTGAAAGAAAATCAAATCCAACAGTTGACTACTATCTCACTCTTGGAAAGCAGCCTATAATGAGCTTATTTCAACTGATTTTTCAGCTTTTCCACTAGGCTAATAACTTAAGTGCTCCAAACCAGTTACCTACTTCTACCCTAAGAACTAAAATCAAGTTACTTGCATCCTCTTACTACCTACGTATGATCCTACTGACCTTCAAACTAAGGCAAGTAAATAAAGCTTTATCCAACTGTTAAGATTTTAGGTGCACAAACCAATTACTAACTAATTCGTCCTTACTGAATTCGCCACACAAAAACTAACTAATGAGTAAAGTTTAAGAACTGAAATTCACAACAATCTAATAGATTTTACTACATGAGTACCACTATCCTAACAGACTTTGCTTAACCAACTAATTCCAAACTGAAATTTACAACAGACTTTATCAAATTCAATGAAAATATGCTCAGCCAAACATACTATCAGAAATATTGCAAGAATAGGTAATTCAGAATAATAACCGAATATCATGTATCGAGCTAGCACTCCAAACAGGTAATTAACATATAACAGTGAGCAATTCAAGCAATATCACTTAAAATGCGAAACTATCATTACAGCTAGTAAAATTACACAACAAGCTGGAATTGTAAAATGAGATGACCTGTACATCCGAAATCAAGTCCGTTGAGTCGAAGCGGAGCGCTGAGCTCGCTTAAAACCAAACTACTCCACTTTCCTCTACTGATTACTTTGTGAACTGCAACTATTTATCGTGAACTAAAACACTGACAAAAATCATCAAGGCACCAGTCTGCATAACCTGTTTATCCTGCACAATCAAACTAAAACAAGGAACCAAATATATCCTGTCTATACCTACAGCTTAACAGAAATATTTATACTAAACTAAATCGAAAGCTTTAACATATAATATTCATCAGCTTAACGAAAACTCATGAACTTAAAAGACAACGATAACAGCTTAAAATCAATCTAACTACTAATTATATCAGCAATACTGAACATCACCTTCTGATCTAAATTCTTCAATCTGAAATATTTGATCTGCTTACCTTGACTTTAATCAGAACACTTTTACTACACTAATTCTAATCGACTAAATGATTATTATCAGTTAACTACGAAACTGAAAATCAAGGTTTGAAAAGTAACTTCAAGCTTATTTCAGTTTGTGCAAATGTTTAAAATGAACAGATTGCTATTAACTCTTTTAGTGAGACTTTGAACAAAGAAAATAAACTCACGAGAGCTTAAATCAGATATAAGCTACTGAAATCAGGGGATTAGTAATAAGCTGATAGAATTTTCCATAATCAAAGAATTATCAGTAACTGACCAACAGTTAGAGGCGAGCTTATGAACACAAGATTAACTAAGTCGACAAGAAAAGATATTAAAAAGCTTTAAACTTTCATTAATGGAGAAAAAGAAATTCGGTTACAAGATTAACTAATTCTGTTACAAAAGCTTAACAAGAAAAGATGAGAGAAAATTTAACTATCTAACTAATTATCCTAACTACTATGTGTTTCTACTCCTAAGCTAACCATCTTCAAATGAGGAGCTTCATTGGTATTTATAGACGTCAAAGAGGAGGAGTATGATGTGTTGCTTCCAATCCCTAAGTGCCACGTGTTTAATACGAGGATTAGGGTTCTTCATCATCTCTTCATCCAATTTGGGCGTTTCTTCGTTCTTCCATCTTGATCAAATTAACTATTATCTTCTTGTAGAGGAGAAAAAGAGAAGCGTTTTTGCTGTTTAGATCTTCGGTTGAATCATCATGTATCATCCTTGAATTGCATTTGCAGGTTTGTGGTGGGGAAGATATGAAGTCGCCTGTTGAAACTCGTTCCTTTCTCTCTCTTAGTTGATAAGGAAGAGACGTGTAATGTTTGGTGTTTATCTGACTTTTCAGTCTTGGTCAATTTACCAAGTATATAAAAGTTGACTAAACTTTTATATTTCCTTTCTTTTTGTTTGGTCCTTTACTTTTCTTATTCAATGACAAGTGTATAAAAAACTTTTAAACAAATCTCCATTTCATCCTTTGCTTTGTTGAACTTTACACTTTAAGTCCTCGATCTTTGAAATGATGACAAGTAAGGTCCTTGAAAGCTCTGTCGTCATTTTCTTCGTATTTTATCATAATAATCCATTGAAAATGCGTATTTATTCAAAATGTATCTGTTTTACCTGAAAATACACAAAACACAAATACACGCGTAATTCTGATATTTTTTAGTTAAATATTATGTATTTGACTGTGTTTTGAGTGGTATTTAGATCATTATTGATGAGTGTTTTCACACTTATCAAATCATAAAAAGGAATGGGTTTTGGGTTTGGTTTGTTTAGCCGACGCAAGAACCGAGAGCCATGGGCTCTCGGTGGTCTTTGTATCACCACCAGCCGAGACCTCAAGGTCTCGGTGTGGTCTTGGTGTCTCAGCAGCAAGAAACAAGGACCCCGACTCACGTCGGGGTGGCCTTGTGGTGTGTTGGGTCTCGGAGCAGCAGCAACAACACCACCGGCTTAAGCCGGTGGCTGTTTGGTTCGTACAGTGGGAACGCACAGCACGACAAGGGGAACCACCGGCCTACTGTCGGTGGGAACCTTGTTGTGTGCAGTGGCTAGCCGAGACAGCAGTGGAAACCACCAGCTGCAGCCGGTGGTGAATTAGTTCGAGCAGTGGCAACCGGCTAGGCCGGGTTGCCACTGCTAGGGTGTGTTTGGTTCGATCCGGTTCATGTTTTAGTCTAATTAAAACACGGGTACACTCACGGGATTAGTTTTGCAAGCTTTACATTTTTAAAAGTTACATTTTCTACAAGTTATATTATTTTTACAGGTATATTTTTACAAGGCAAATTAAATTAATTAACCACGCTACTATAATTAATTTAATTAATCACTGACTTAGGTTATATTAATTATTAGAAATAATACATGTTGTAACCTAAGTATTTTTATCATTTAAATTAGACTATAGTATTAATTAATTATATAAAACATGTAATATGATTAATTAATAAACATGACTTAGGTTATAATTAATAAATATTAATACATGTTTAACCTAAGTATTTTATATGCTTTAATTTAATTAAATCATGCTTATATTTAATTAAATCGTATAACCTATAGTTATTTAATTAACATGATATTATTAATAAACTATACAAATAATTATATGACTTATGATATTTAACAAGTAAACTTAAGCTTATATTATTAGCTTATTAATCCAGCTTATTTTTAAATATGGAAACTTTCTATTTCAGAAAACTTACTATTTCTGGAAACTTTCTATTTCTCGAAACTTTCTATTTTTAGAAACTGATCTATTTTTAGAAGCTAATCTAATTTTGGAAACTTTCTATTTTTTTTTGAAACTTTCTATTTTTAGAAACTTTCTATTTTTTGAAACTTTCTATTTTAGGAAACCTGCTATTTTTAGAAAGTTACTTATTATTACACAAGAAGTATAATAATACAAGAATACAAGTTAATACTTAACCAGAATACATAGAATACATGATAAACACCGCATAACATTAAAATCAGTAAAACAAGACAAGAACATATAAAACAAGCTAAGACATGATATAATCAGTTACGTACTCAATAAACAGAATACTTATACATGTCCCTATTTATGTAGCATCTGTGAGATCGGAATAGGCTTTCATCCTTTCGTCTTTCTTCGTTCACTGGACACAAGGTACAGATTTTCCGTCCTTCAGTATGGACATTCTTTCCTTATTAGGATTTCCGGTTTGCATCCAACTATTTTCCTAGTATTGTTATATATGTTTGATACTTATGTTAGAATAATTGCCTAAGCCATATACATGCATGACCAGTGTCACCTAGTTATGGAGGTACCATAACCATAACACTGGAGGCACCAGTGTTATAACTTCCCCACGGTAGAGTGATTGCTCGTGACGTCCCTTTCAGTTATTTGGCCATTGTTATTATATTATCACGTGGGGCGTATGGGTGCATCCTAGTTACATGTTTTATAGGATTTTCATGGTGAATGCGATGTGTGCCTTGCATCCTTCACAAGGAGTTGATCCCTCCTACCCAAACTATTTAATTAGAGGCAACTCCTCTAACTGTATGACGAGGTCTCCCCTCCAAGTATTCATGCACGGTGGAACCTCATGACATATATAGGCTATTGGCTAACTAATACAGATTTTCATATAAAAACATAAGTCTTTTCAAACTATAAAACCAGTTTTATGAACATGTTCTAGGTTTTCCAGGACTTATATATTTCCGCTGCTTTTCAGTCTTTACTTATATTTTAGCCATTCATACCATGTTATATATCTGTTCACCGTGCGTATTGTTCAGCCATTACTTTCCTTTCCATGTCCCAAAACGGCAGTGTTGGGAATCTAAGTTTAGTAGATTCCCTGTATCATAAATTTAAACACAAATCAAGCTGTTAGATATTAACTTGCTTGTGCCTAGGAGTCAGGCAAGTATCGCAAGACTCACAGAGATCTAAGTCTCTGTGAGCAACCTCAGAGGAGTCCATGTCAGAGACATTGTCAAGGAAGTCGAAGATTACTTGAAGACATACTCACTGGCTATGATGGATAACAGCCAAGATGTATCAGGGACTCTGAGGGGTTGAGGGTTAACAGGGGTGGCAATACCCTGTTAACACTCAACACACTTCGGACATACCTTAGTGTGTACGAGACTATGAAGAAAAAGGAAACTGCGCCAGCTCTGTTTCCCTAAAGCATTGTGGCAGACTACCAAGAATAGAAGAGCATCTTGTGACAGAGGTCTGACAAGTGTCTGTCTAGTGTAGTCACCATCAACCAGTACTTGGAGTCAACCTCGTACCACTATTAATAGGTTATGTAGCCTAGCGTTAATGTCCAACACTTTGATAGAATTCACACATTAACTCTTAGAACTTATAGAACCAAACAGCTGCGACCGTGTTCATAAGTTAGGTTTTAGTTTGTTCAAAGTGTGCACAACACATTGTCATCAAACGGTGTTATCCATAACACTTGTAATTCTTTATTATACAATAATAAGTATTACCTTTGAAAAGTAATTAGGTGTGTTGATTAGTTAAGTTTTTTGTTTCAAGCATATTTTAGGGACTTTCAATTGGTATCAGAGCGGTGTTTGATAGTAAAACCTTCATAAACATCGTTATAAGTTTTATAATCAAGATCTACCATGCCGGAAACAAGCAATGCACCACCGTCTTCTGGGAACAACAACAATCCACCACCAACTTCACCAAGACTCACTCCTGCACCTCCAAATGAAGATGTTTTACCTCAACTTCTTGACTCAAGAGGCGGATCTCATGTCACCAGTGTACCAGTCTTTGATGAAGAATATTTTGCAAGTTGGAAGAGTCAATTCCTTGTGTATTCTCGACGGACTTGAACCATTTCTTCTAGAAATTCTAGACAATGGACCTTATGTTCCCATAGCGCTCACCTCTACTGATGAGAATTCTCTTCCCAAACCTCTCAAGCAGTGGACTCCAGCTGATAGGAAATTCGCAAACCAAGACAAACGTCTCAAGAGCATCATTATAGCCTGTCTTCCCAAACACATCATGAAGTCTGTAATTCAGTGTCCTACAGCCAAACAAATGTGGACAGACCTTATCCTTGGTCATGAAGGACCCTCTGAAACCAGAGAAACCAAGATTCAGGCACTCAGACTTCAATTCAATGCTTTCAAGGCACTTGAAGGTGAAAAGGTTCAACAAACATAATGACCTTGCTATTGTAACACCCCACTTTGATAAGTGGACCGTTACGCGTAATTATGACGTGTCATCAAAGCATGCAAGGTAATATGTAATAAACATACATGACCATAGGGATAACCGGAATCAAACATCGGTTCCCAAACATAAGCCCAAAACATAATAAAGCAAATGAAATGAATGAAAGACTAAACAAACATAAGTATATGAAGGAAAAAGGAGAAGAAGTCTATGGCAGCTTCCATCCTATGCATGTCCTCCAAATGCTCGAGTCAGTCCTTGGGTACCTGCCGTCTTGGGACATGGAAAGGAAAGTAACGGCTGAGCATAACGCTCAGTGCACGGGTATACAAACATGGAATGAAAATATAAGCATGTAAAACATATAGCAGCGGAAATGTATATGTCCTGGAAACCCTGGTGTAACTTAGTAAAACTGGTTTTATAGTTTGAAAAGCCTTATGTTTATCTTGTGAAAACTGTTTAACATATTTTACCTTTATCTAATATAGGTCATTAAAATCAACGTGCATGAATACTTGGAGGGGTGACATCGTCATGCAAATTAGAGGGGCTGCCTCTAATTTAATATACTGGTTTTGGGTAGGAGGGATCAGCTCCTTGTGAACGATGCAAGGCACACACCAAATTCACACTGAGTAATCTGCTGAAAACATGTAACTAGGATGCACCCATACGCCCCACATGATAAATATAATAATATGGCCAAAAGCTGAAGGGACGCCACGAGCAATCACTCCGCCGTGGGGAAGTCATAACACCAGTGCCTCTAGTGTTATGGTTATGGTACCTCCATAACTAGGTGAAACTGGTCATGCATGTATATGGCTTTAGGTATTCTACATAAACATAAGCAATCAAACATATAAATTTATACTATGGGAAAACAGTTGGCTGCATACGGGGAATCCTAATAAGGAAGGAATGTCCATACTGAAAGGACGGAGAATCCGTACCTTATGTCCAGTGAACGAAGAAGACGAACGGAAGAGAGTCCTACTTCGGTATCACTAATGCTACATAAATACATACGTGTATAAGTATCTGATTACTGAATACGTAACTGGTTTTATATCATGTCTTAGCTTTTTTTATATGTTCATGTCATGTTTTACTGATTTAAGCTTTATACTGTGTTTATCTTATATTCTGTCTATTCCGATTAAGTATTACTTGTATTTCATGTATTATTATACTTGTGGTGTAATAATAAGTAACTTTCTAAAAATAGCAGGTTTCCTAAAATAGAAAGTTTTCAAAAACAGAAAGTTACCAAAAATAGAAAGTTTCCAAAAATAGAAAGTTTCCAAAAATAGAAAGTTTCTAAAAATAGAATTACTGCTTAAAATATATAAGTTTCTAAAAATAGAAAGTTTCCATAAATAGATTAGCTGCCTTAATTAAATAAGTTTCTAAAAATAGAAAGTTTCCATAAATAGATATAAGCTGGTTAATTAAGCTAATTATATAAGCTTAAGTGTTTTCTTATTATTATTCTATGTCATGTGCTTATATAGTATAGTTTATTAATTATTACATGTAAATTAGATAAACTATAGGTTAAAGTATTTAATTAAATATAACATGATTTTAATTAAATAAAGGTAAAATACTTAGGTTATAACATGTATTATTATCTATTATTAATATAACCTAAGTCATGTAAATTAATTAATTATAAGTCATGATTTTAATAATTAATTAATTATATAGTCTAAATTAAAGATAAATACTTAGGTTAAAATTCATGAATTAATAATTAAATTAATAACCTAAGTCATGTAAATTAAATTAATCATGTTCATGCTTTTAATTAATTTAATTTAATTCTAGAAAAAAATAACATAACTTGTAAAAATCATAAACCTTGTAAAAATAACCATGAATCGAACCGTGTTTTACATCTAAACATGTGTGAACCGGACCCGTGTTTAACCCGTGAACCGGACCCAAAATCATCACCATACCCCGACCTAGGTCGGGGTTCCCTTCCTTGCTACTGCCGTGACAACACCACCACCAAACCGAGACCTTAAGGTCTCGGTGGTGTGAGTTTAAGCCAAGCCGAGACCCCCTTGGGCTCGGTTTAGGCGGCGGCCAACAAACAAAACCCCTAAATCATCATATTAATTAAACCCCATGATCAAAACAACATGTTTATATCTTGTTTTTAATTTGTTAATCAAAACATTCATGATTTTATGTGATTAATAAATCAAAACATAAAAGAAGAGAGATTAAAGGTTATACCAATCACGTGAATCAAAGGAGATGAACACACTAACGATCCTTGCAATAAATCAAAGACCAAAATCAAACCGAATCACCCCTCCATGGTGATTATAAGTGGCGGCCAAAAGGAGAAGGAAGAAGGAGAATTAGGGTTTCGTAGTTTTTCTAATTTTTGTTATAATGAAACAAGTTTTTTCCCTTTTTCTTGTTTAGTAAAAACCAATGGGCTTGGCCCTTTTCCTTTGCTTCTAGCCGTGGGTAATGGGGCCCACATAGGGTAACCCGAATGTTTTCCGTGTCTAATTAATAAGTGTGTTCTCGTGTTCGTGTTTTACGTGATTTAATAGTTATCGTTCGTGTTTTATTATATTTATTCGTGATCGTAATAAATATACATACATACGTAATACTGAGCTCGTGATTAATTTACGTTCATGATTTCATGTTCGTATGTTCGTGATTATAATTATTATTGAAATAATTATCGTGTGTTAATACGTAATAAATACTTATCGTGTTATAACACGTACGTAATACTTGTAATTCTTGTTCGTGATACGTGTTCATGTTATATAAGGAAAGTTTTAATCATGTACGTACGATCATAAGTGTACTGTTCATGTTAAAAGCATGCGGGTTTTACAACTCTTCCCCCCTAAAAAGAATAATTCGTCCCCGAATTATAGATAAGTAACTAAAAGAGAAACATACCCAAATCAAACTGAGAGGGTATGTAAGATAAATGGACGTGCATGTGACGTGGTAGCAGGAACGTGGAACGTGACATGTCTTGAAAGGACATGGAACGTGATTTGACTGAAGGGACATATCCAACTGATAAGAGAAAAATGGATAAGAAGTCCGGATGAACTTGTCCGTTTCCACGTGGCTTCCCTCCTGGAACGGTTCCTTCACAAGATCTTGACACAATGATAATCTTGATCCTCCTGACCTTGACTTGAAAACACGCAAAGTTCATTGTCATCTACGTAAGATAAATCCCCTGAATTCGATCGAGGAAATAAGAGTTAACGTGCAACGGTAACTGAAACGTGACGATACAAAATAATCTAACCTAACTAATAACTAGCAACGATGCGCAATACATATAGAAACATAGTACGTGAAAAATTTTGAACGTGATACGTGAAAATTTTTGAACGTGATACATGGAAAATTTTGAACGTGATACGTGGAAAATTTTGAACGTGATACGTGGAAAATTTTGAACGTGATACGTGGAAAATTTTGAACGTGATATGGTAAGTGTAGTTTGAGCAAACATATCGTGATCCATGATACGTGTAACATATCGTGAACGTGATATGAGGAACGTGGAATGAACATGACATGTGAAACATATCGTGAACATGGAATATAATGGTGGTAACGTCAAACGCTACAAGGTGAGACGTGGAATATGACGTGAAACATCTATCTGAGTATAGAGAGTTATACTAAACTTGGTATGGTCTCTCAAGTTCTTGCAAAACTTCCCAGAACGAAAATGAACGTAAAATCGTAAGCCAAGATACCATCATGAACGTGAATGGTGTTATGAACGCGAGCATGACAGCAAGTCGTGAAATTAGAACAAGGATGAACGTAAATAAGGAGCACAAATGCGAACCTTTGTCTGACCCGATAGCTTATGGATTGCCAAGTGATCGGATGAGCCTTGGCTGGAATGTGTCCGATCAATCTGTTGGTTCTGAAATCCATACGGATGTAAGGGTTCTGCAGAATTGATCAAACTGTTGGCAATAATCCAGATAGCATCTTGCTTCTTCTGAGTTTGCGTTAATTTGGTGACCAAAATCCATGGAGATTTTGTCCCATTTCTATTCACAATTTCAGATGATGGAACATCCGAGTCTGTTAGTGTTCAATCTTAACCTGTTGGCATGCTAGGTACCTAGATATGAACGTAACTGTATCTTGCTTCGTAGAAACTTGATACATAGAAGTTTGCGAAACTCTAAGTCTCCGAAATTAGACTTCTCTTAGCGTAGGATTTTCGTGGAACACCCAACGCAATGTAGGGTTCTCGCCTTTATGCATAAGCTGAGTCATGGTAAGATTAACCGTGAGAATCCATGTGATTCAGCATGTCACTAAAATCAATTAGAGTTTATATTGGAAAATTTCAAGGTGAAATTTCTCCTGTCGTAGAATTTGAAACATAGTGCAAATATGGTCTTCATGCTCTTCTCTAGACCTAGAGAAAAAAAATTAGGTTGTCCTTGATGGAAAATATTGATGAATTTGTTTATGAGTTCATGGCAACTCAATTTATTAAGTCTATAATGATGTTGGATCACTCATGAGACTAGTATAAAATCATGAATCAAGCATGATCGAGTCGTGTACGAATAGCAGTCATGGAAATGTTCTGCTCTTTCTCTCGTCACTACTGGCAGCATGATCATGAGTCCGATCTTGGGAAGGTGATTAACACCCTAAATCAATTTGGACATGTTTTCAATACGTGGAGGAGAATAACGGTTATGGATGGTGATTTGTTTACATCGACGATGGTCAACACATAATCTCATGTTACCGTCCTCCTCCTCGAGGGTTCTGCTAAAATCTATGGGGAGATTTTGGTATGATCGGCTGATTATGTGTAAAGAAACTTCAGTGGTCGTGTCTTAACTAACAGCTAGAAAATTTTAGCAGTCATGGCTAACAAGGCACGTGCTTGAGAAGCATGGATAATTTGTACAGATTTTCCTGATGGAAAACCATGCTGAATGTATGCAGGAGCCTGCACATTACTGTACAAAATTATGAATCGTAGCAGGGTGTGTTGCTTGTAGTCCGTGATTAGGATTAATTTCAGCTCGTGCCTGACCGAGGTAATGCGTTAGCAGCTTGGATCTCAACATTAGGCTGAAGGAAAACCTTCGTATACATGGGGAATACGAATGGTGTCCTTTATGGTCATGAACATATGAATTATAGGTGCAAGAAAGGAAAGTATCATCGAACAATCGTGACAGATCTCACTGATATGTCGGTGCTGGTACTGAATTTCTTGTGGCCTGATTAATACATGGCACAACAAAGTGGATATACCCTTTGGAGGGTACCCTGAAATTCTTAGGGATGTTCCAGAATTGGACGTGAGTCATGTGTCCTGACTCGTGTCTTGGAAAATGTAAGCATGACATGTGTCTCGACTGGGGTCTTGACATGTGTCTTCAGAAAGTATACGTGAGACATGTGTCTTGACTGAGGTCTTGACATGTGTCTTCAAAAAGTATACGTGAGACATGTGTCTTGACAGAGGTCTTGACATGTGTCTCGAGATGTGAAACAAATAGAACTACAAATATTAGGTTATTATGCCAGAATTGGCGAATCGGTTGGACTACTGATCCTTTGTCTTTCTGATCACATCCGCGGCCGGAGTTTCGGTTGCGATTGTTAGAATAGTTGTTGTCATAGTAGTGGTTACTATCGTCTTGTCTGTTAGTTCCATGATGGTCATTCTCATGACTCTGATTCATGTAACAATTCAGCCGAGTGGCCGGCTAGTACCGGTCTTCACTCATATGATTGAAACGACAACTGAATGACGTGTGACATGTAACTAAGAATCTGGGACCATGATTGATGGAAATCATCTGATGGTAAAGCATCTTCTCGTCCAATTTCTTTGCTCCAACGCCTTTGTCTTCGTCTTGTAGGATCTTCAGGTTGTGGACAGCATCCGCATCTCGTAGCGTCTCCGAACGTCAGCAGCATCAACCTTTAGTAACATCTCCAAGTTATGAGCGGCATCAGCAATCTTGTAGAATATCAGCAATTGAAAATACGCCTGAGATGATTCAAAATTGACTAGCGAATACTCGTGAAGTATTGCAAATGAAATACACATGGATTAAGGTACGTGTAATACACATGAAATACGGTGCATGGAGCACACATGGAATGCACATGAAATGATTGGTATGGGGTCGATCATTTGTCATGATCTTAAAGGAACTATAATTGGTTAAACGGTTAGAAAAACCATCATGATAACCTGGCAATGTCAGTATATACTTCATTCTGGTTGCATAAAGAAATGCTAACGTGTGGTTAAACGAATTTCAACGATGATTTTCCTGAAAGCATGATTAATGAAAACCAACCATGATTATCATGAAAGCAGGATTTAAATGAATTCCAACAGTGTCTTGCATGAAAGCAAAACAACAAAAGAGACGTAAGACATAATCACGTGAAGACGAAGTCATCGTGAAGAAACATGGAACAACCCAACATGAAGGAGTGTATAATTTAATCAACATGAAACTGAAGTTAACCATGACAGTATGAAAACATACTTGACATAAAAACATAGTAAGTTATGAGGGGACATGAAAAATATTTTATGCCAATAAATCATGAGAAAAATTTTATGCATGAAAAACAGTGCATTAATACATGATGTAGTTTATAAAAACCTTTATTTGTGCGAGGGGACGCCTATGGGTCGGTCCCAAAACAAAAGACATGGCGAGGGGAGGCCTATGGGTCGGTCCCAAAGTTAAAAGTTTCGATAAAAGCACATGCGACTAAATAGGGCCAGTCCTGTACCAACCATTACTTAGTCATAATCCCTGCAACAATGATACATGAAACATACATAAATGAAACTCATCTGTCAAAACTTATTAGAAAAAATTTTATGTGACTAATTATGAACTACTGAGGTTCAGTCCACATAGTCACAGTTCACGAGGAACGTCATGCATGAAACCATGACACATAACTAAATATGAATGACGATTGTCCATCCATATTAGTAAAACAATATCGATGAAAAACATCAAGGTTAAAACCTCAAGATGCTAAAAACATCATGGTTAAAACAACAATGTGCTGAAAACATTAATTCGTGGAATAACAAGCGTTGTCTTAGGAAGCTCCTGGTGACTACCCACTAGTCACAGGTCGAGTTTTAGAGCCTAAAGGTCGAAGCCTTGGCTCTGATACCATAATTGTAACACCCCACTTTGATAAGTGGACCGTTACGCGTAATTATGACGTGTCATCAAAGCATGCAAGGTAATATGTAATAAACATACATGACCATAGGGATAACCGGAATCAAACATCGGTTCCCAAACATAAGCCCAAAACATAATAAAGCAAATGAAATGAATGAAAGACTAAACAAGCATAAGTATATGACGGAAAAAGGAGAAAAATTCTATGGCAGCTTCCATCCTATGCATGTCCTCCAAATGCTCGAGTCAGTCCTTGGGTACCTGCCGTTTTGGGACATGGAAAGGAAAGTAACGGCTGAGCATAACGCTCAGTGTACGGATATACAAAGATGGAATGAAATTATAAGCATGTAAAACATATAGCAGCGGAAATGTATATGTCCTGGAAAACCTGGTGTAACTTAGTAAAACTGGTTTTATAGTTTGAAAAGCCTTATGTTTATCTTGTGAAAACTGTTTAACATATTTTACCATTAGCCAATATAGGTTATGAAAATCAACGTGCATGAATACTTGGAGGGGTGACCTCGTCATGCAAATTAGAGGGACTGCCTCTAATTTAATATACTGGTTTTGGGTAGGAGGGATCAGCTCCTTGTGAAGGATGCAAGGCACACACCACATTCACACTAAGTAATCTGCTGAAAACATGTAACTAGGATGCACCCATACGCCCCACATGATAAATATAATAATATGGCCAAAAGCTGAAGAGACGCCACGAGCAATCACTCTGCCGTGGGGAAGTCATAACACTAGTGCCTCTAGTGTTATGGTTATGGTACCTCCATAACTAGGTGAAACTTAGTCATGCATGTATATGGCTTTAGGTATTCTAATTAAACATAAGCAATCAAACATATAAACTTATACTATGGGAAAACAGTTGGCTGCATACGGGGAATCCTAATAAGGAAGGAATGTCCATACTGAAAGGACGAAGAATCCGTACCTTATGTCCAGTGAACGAAGAAGACGAACGAAAGAGAGTCCTACTTCGGCATCACTAATGCTACATAAATACATACGTGTATAAGTATCTGATTACTGAATACGTAACTGGTTTTATATCACGTCTTAGCTTGTTTTATATGTTCATGTCATGTTTTACTGATTTAAGCTTTATACTGTGTTTATCTTATATTCTGTCTATTCCGATGAAGTATTACTTGTATTTCATGTATTATTATACTTCTGGTGTAATAATAAGTAACTTTCTAAAAATAGCAGGTTTCCTAAAATAGAAAGTTTCCAAAAATAGAAAGTTACCAAAAATAGAAAGTTTCCAAAAATAGAAAGTTTCTGAAAATAGAAAGTTTCCAAAAATAGAATTACTGCTTAAAATAGATAAGTATCTAAAAATAGAAAGTTTCCATAAATAGATTAGCTGCCTTAATTAAATAAGTTTCTAAAAATAGAAAGTTTCCATAAATAGATATAAGCTGGTTAATTAAGCTAATTATACAAGCTTAAGTGTTTTCTGATTATTATTCTAAGTCATGTGCTTATATAGTATAGTTTATTAATTATTACATGTAAATTAGATAAACTATTGGTTAAAGTATTTAATTAAATATAACATGATTTTAATTAAAATAAAGGTAAAATACTTAGGTTATAACATGTATTATTATCTTTTAATAATATAACCTAAGTCATGTAAATTAATTAATTATAAGTCATGATTTTAATAACTAATTAATTATATAGTCTAATTAAAGATAAATACTTAGGTTAAAATTCATGAATTAATAATTAAATTAATAACCTAAGTCATGTAAATTAAATTAATCATGTTCATGCTTTTAATTAATTTAATTTAATTCTTGAAAAAAAATAACATAACTTGTAAAAATCATAAACCTTGTAAAAATAACAATGAATCGAACCGTGTTTTACATCTAAACATGTATGAACCGGACCCGTGTTTAACCCGTGAACCGGACCCAAAAACATCACCATACCCCGACCTAGGTCGGGGTTCCCTTCCTTGCTGCTGCCGTGACAACACCACCACCAAACCGTGACCTTAAGGTCTCGGTGGTGTGAGTTTAAGCCAATCGAGACCCCCTTGGGCTCGGTTTAGGCGGCGGCCAACAAAAAACACCCCTAAATCATCATATTAATTAAACCCCATGATCAAAACAACATGTTTATATCTTGTTTTTAATTAGTTAATCAAAACATTCATGATTTTATGTGATTAATAAATCAAAACATAAAAGAAGAGAGATTAAAGGTTATACCAATCACGTGAATCAAAGGAGATGAACACACTAACGATCCTTGCAATAAATCAAAGACCAAAATCAAACCAAATCACCCCTCCATGGTGATTATAAGTGGTGGCCAAAAGGAGAAGGAAGAAGGAGAATTTGGGTTTCTTAGTTTTTCTAATTTTGTTATAATGAAACAAGTTTTTTCCCTTTTTCTTGTTTAGTAAAAACCAATGGGCTTGTCCCTTTTCCTTTGCTTCTAGCCGTGGGTAATGGGGCCCACATAGGGTATCCTGAATGTTTTCCGTGTCTAATTAATAAGTGTGTCCTCGTCTTCGTGTTTTACGTGATTTAATAGTTATCGTTCGTGTTTTATTATATTTATTCGTGATCGTAATAAATATACATACATACGTAATACTGAGCTCGTGATTAATTTACGTTCATGATTTCATGTTCGTATGTTCGTGATTATAATTATTATTGAAATAATTATCGTGTGTTAATACGTAATAAATACTTATCGTGTTATAACACGTACGTAATACTTGTAATTCTTGTTCGTGATACGTGTTCATGTTATATAAGGAAAGTTTTAATCATGTACGTACGATCATAAGTGTACTGTTCATGGTAAAAGCATGCGGGTTTTATAGCTATGAATGACGTCACCATTGGTCAAGCTGAAATTAATGCCACATTTGTCAACAGCCTTCCAAGAAAATGGCTGAGTATGAATTAGACTCAGAGAGCCAATAACTCAATCAAGAATGACACCTTAGCTCAGCTTTATGGAGAGTACAATTATAAAGAAGGGCTGATTGATACCATATACAAATCAGAGACCAATGGATTTGTAGTTCATGGAGCAACTTCCAAAGCTTTGATTTCTACCCCACACCCTCATGACAGCGACTCTGATGTTGAAGAAGACACACGCAACAGCTAAGAATTCTTGGCAGACCTTAATGCTGAATTTCATGAAAGAGCCTTGCTAGCTAATCAAAGGAGATTCTACAAAAGATCAGGGAGAGTAGGATCAGCTAGCAAACAAACCGACAAATCAAAAGAAACTTGCTTTGCCTGTGGAAAACTTGGACACTTCCAAAAAGACTGTCCTTCCACAAAGACATCCTCACCTTCTTATCCATCATCTTCCACCAAACGTTACAAGTTCAAATCACAACAAAACAACTCATCTCACCAATTCAACTCCTCAGACAATGAGAATAAGGATTACAAAAACAAGTATAAGGCACTTAAAGTTGAGTTAGAACAGATGAATTTGAAGCTTGAAGCTCTGTCCAAGAAGAAAGGGGGTGATAAAAAGACAAAGAAAGGGTTGGTAGCTGAAGCATATGATTGGAATGATGAGCCACTGACCTCAGATGATGAAGATACTACTAGAGTTAGGGCTTTCATGGCAATAGATGAGGATGAACCAGCTGTTGGGAAAGGAGATACAAGATCAGGACAATGGGTTGACATCACTATGAAAAAGGTACACAGGCTTCTATCTATGTTTGAAAATGATGAACGTAAATATGTCCTTGATTACACCATTGATGATTTACACTTTATTGAGGAACAAAGAAAGAACTTGCTAGATAAGTTTCACTCTGTTAAACATGAACTGTTAACTACTAAGGCTGAATGTGAAACTCTCAAACAGGTTAATTCTGAAAAGATATCTCTGCAAAACGAAGTTAATAGGTTAACCTTAAAGAATAATGCCTTAAATGAAAAAGTATCTGAATTAAATAAGGTTATAGAAAAATGGCTGTGTAGTAGGTTCACTATAGATGAATTGATTAATGATGAACTACCTGCTGATATTAAAAGGGATATCTCTGCCAAGAAAAATAAGTTGAAAATTCTCACTAAACCCAAAGAGATTGTTTTCAAATCTATAGAGCCAATTCATATGTTAGATCCCCTCTTGACTGATGTCCCTGTCTCTGAAGATGTGGTTGATTTACCACCCTTACCAAAACTCTTAGGAGTTGAACCTAACAGCTCTTCTAGAGGAGCTAAGGCTGAACCCAAAGCAGATGTTGAGAAACCACCAGCTAAGGTATTTGTTGTTCCTGCTAAACAATCAGTTAAGCAAGTTGCCTTTAAGCTTGTCTCAACTAAATCTGTTAACAAAGTTGATTCCTCAACTGAAGAACGCTTGTTGTCATTAATGAAAGAAGTAGAACTCTTGAAACAACATATTAAGCCTTCCGCTGAATGCTCTACTTCCCATGAACCTAAGTCTATTCTAGGAGAACCCAAAGGTGAAAGGATAGTCAAACCTTACTGTAATCTTTGTAAAAACTCTCATCACATGACCATAGATCATGATAGATAAATGGTTGTTAAGAGAGCTCAGACAACTTCTAGGGATAGACAACAGGCTTCTAGGAGACAAATAGGTAACTACAGACCTTATCCTCCCTGTAATTTTTATGGATTCACAGACCATCACTCAGATGAGTGTAGTGACTTTCCAGGATGTGATACCTGTGGAAGGTTCACCCATGAGACAGCTAACTGTCCTTCCCATCGTCGAAAGTTCTACAGGAACTCAAGAGTTGCTAATCAACAATTCAGGGAACCCACTGGAAAGTGGGTTCACCATAGGTACTAACTTGTTTCTATGTATCTGTGCAGAAACATCTTAAGGAATCGGTATGGTATCTAGACAGTGGCTGTTCTAGACACATGACAAGGATTCGACAATACCTGCACAGATACTCAAAGGAGTCAGGTCCTAAAGTAGTGTTTGGGGATAATTCTTTAGGCGACACAGAGGGATACGGCTTAGTGAACTGCAATGGGATAACTTTTACAAAGGTTGCATATGTGAATGGTCTTAAGCACAATCTTATTAGCATCAGCCAATTGTGTGATGCTGACTACAAGGTTTTGTTTACTAAGACTCAGGGAACCATATTCAACAAGAACAATGATGTGGTGCTTATTGCACCAAGAAGGAGAGATGTGTATGTCATCAACATGGCTACTTGCTTTGAAGACAACTCCAACCCTGTTTTCTAGCCAAAGCCTCTGAAAGTGTCAATTGGCTGTGGCACAAAAGACTGTCTCATCTCAACTTTAAGAACATCAACAAGATAGCCACACAAAACCTGGTCACTGGTCTACCTTCAGTAATGTTTTCTAAAGACAAGACTTGTTAAGCCTGTGTCAAGGGAAAGCATCACATGTCTTCTTTTAAGACCAGGCAATCATTCTCTATCGACAAGTGCTTACATCTCCTTCACATAGATTTGTTTGGACCTGTCAAACCTCAGACCATTAATCACAACAAATACACCTTAGTCATAGTTGATGAGTTTTCAAGGTATTCATGGGTTTTCTTCCTTAGAAGGAAAAGTGATGCTGCTGATACCATCATGTCCTTCATTAGACAAGTTGAAAATATGAATGATGTTAGAGTCAAAGCTCTAAGAAGTGATAATGGTACCGAATTCAAGAATCAACAACTTGAAGTCTTTTGTGATGAAAAGGGAATATCACAAAACTTCTCTTCAGCTGGCACCCCTGAACAAAATGGTGTGGCTAAAAGAAGAAACAGGACTCGGATTGAAGCAGCCAGAACTATGTTAAATGGTGCAGCTTTACTAAAGCAATTTTAGGGAGAAGCTGTTCACACTGCTTGCTACACCCAAAATAGGTCAATCATTGTCAAGAGACATGGTAAAACTTCCTATGAAGTTTTTAGAAATAGAGCTCCAGACGTCAACTATTTCCATGTTTTTGGATGCCTTGTGTTCATTTATAACTACAGGGATAAACTTGGAAAATTTGATGAAAAAGCTGATGATGTTTTCTTCTTAGGATACTCTCCCACTGCCAAAGCCTTCAGAGTATTCAATACTAGAAGACAAGAAGTAGAAGAAACCTTTCATGTCAGATTCAATGACGATGATGTCATATAGAGAACAGGAACAGAGGGTGATGAAATTGATTTTAATGAAAATGTGTCCTTCCCAAGTGATGAATTCTCAGAACCAAGACCTCCCTGTCATCACCATCATCACTCCAACACTCTCACTCCTTATGTTCCTGCTTTTGACCCTCTGTCAACACACAACATTGAAGTTCCTTATTCTCAGGAACTTAATGAAGAAGAACCACAACCTTCTTGTAGTCCTTCTTCCTCAACTGCTGAAGATGACTCACCAGTTCTTCAAATACCTGAAGACTCTCCTGCTGACAATGAATCTGTACCCCTTGATATAGCTGAAATTGACACAGATACTGAGGTCATCTTTGAAGAAAGTCCTCCTTTTCAACTGGATGAAACTCAAATAGTGCTAGCTACCCCCACAGACGTCTCTGTCTATGATTCCCTAGCTCCTCAAACTAAATGGTCAAGAGATCAACACATTATTCTTTTCAACATTATTGGGGAACCTAATGCAGGGGTTACTACTAGACAGTGAATTCATGACTCAGAGTCAGCCTCAGCCAACCAATGTCTCTTTGCTGAATTTCTCTCTCAAATTGAACCTAAGAGAGTAGTTGAGGCTCTGATAGAAGATGGGTGGGTAGCTGCTATGCAGAAAGAAATTAATTAGTTCAAAAGGAATAAGGTATGGACTCTAGTGCCAGCTCCACCTAGTAAGAACATCACAAGCACTAGATGGATTTATAGAAATAAGATGGATGAAACTGGAAACATCATCAGAAACAAGGCCAGGCTGGTGGCACATGGGTATACACAGGCTGAAGGGATTGATTATGATGAAACGTTTGCTCCTGTGGCAAGACTTGAAGCCATCAGAATCTTCCTTGCTTATGCTGCATATATGAACTTCACTGTGTATCAGATGGATGTTAAGAGTGCCTTCCTCAATGGAGATTTGGCTGAGGAAGTATATGTTGTACAGCCTGAAGGATTCGAGAACATCGAGTTTCCCAATCATGTGTATAGACTACACAAAGCCATGTATGGGATGAAACAAGCTCCAAGAGCATGGTATGAAACTCATTCTATTTTTTTAACTGAAAATAAGTTTGTCAGGGGTTCTATTGATAAAACACTCTTTACCTTCAAGGATAAGAGTGATTTCATCATTTTGCAGATTTATGTGGATGATATGATCTTTGGGCCAACTAATTTTAATCTTAGTAAACGTTTTGCTAAATTAATGACCAAGAAATATGAGATGAGTATGATGGGTGAATTAACTTACTTTTTGGGTTTTCAAATTAAACAATGTCCTAAGGGAATTTCAATTTGTCAAGAATAGTATGTTAAAGATTTACTTAAAAAATATGACTTAGCTGATTGTGCATCAGTGAAATACCCCATGCTTCCACCCAACAACTTGGGTCCTGATGAGTCAAGGGTCTCTGTTAATGAGACTTTATACAGAGGCATGATTGGGTCACTCATGTATTTAACAGCTAGTCATCCTGATATTCAATTCTCCACATGTCTCTATGCAAGGTACCCAACTAACCTAAAAGAATCCCATCTAGTGGCTGTTAAAAAATTTTCAGGTATCTCAAAGGAACAACCTTCCTAGGTCTATGGTATCCCAAGGAATCAGGCTTTGATCTCAAGGTATATTCAGATTCAGACTATGCTGGATGCCGTATTGACAGGAAAATCACCTCAGGTATCTGTCAAATCCTAGGAGGAAAATTGGTTGGATGGAGTGCTAAGAAGCAAAACTCTGTGGCCATGTCATCAGCTGAAGCAGAATATGTTGTTCTTGCCAGCTGTTGTGCTCAGGTGCTCTGGATGAAGAGTCAATTGGCTGACTATGAGATCCTATATGACAAAGTGCCAATCTTCTGTGACAACACCAGCGCTATTGCCATCTCCAACAACCCTGTTCTTCACTCTTGAACTAAACACATTGATATCAGGTATCATTTTATCAGGGATCACATAATGAAGGGAGATATTGAGCTGCATTTCGTTCCCACTGAGCTGCAACTAGCTGACATTTTCACAAAGCCTTTGGCTGAACCTTCGTTCAACAGGATAGTTGCTGAGCTTGGGATGCTTAATATCTCTAAGCCTGTGGCTTGATAATTAATGTGTTCATTAAATGTCTGATTAAATATTAAATGTTTTTCACATGAAACTAGGTAGTTACTTTCCAAGTAAATGCTAAAAAACATTCCCTATATTTAATTATTTCTTTTCCGAATAACGAGGAGACAAATGGTTTTGAAAGGTCAAGGGACCCACTTGTGCAGTCTTTTTCCTACTACGTATTAAATGCGTTTGAATAAATGTTTCAAAAATTTTGAATATAAATATTGTCTCACGTTTCTTCTCACCTACCACTATTCTCATTTCTCACAATCTCATCTCTCTCTAAGCTCTCTCTCTCTAAACCCTTCCACCATTTTCGTTTTTCTTCAACCTTGAATCAATGGAGTAGCCAGTTCCCAAGGCTTCAAACGTCACATTCGAACTCAATGAGAGCATCCTTGCTTCTAACAACTCGATTGGATGGCTCAAGGCTCCTAACAATTCATACACAGATCTGGTGAACTTTATGAAGAATTGTGATGTAAGTGAAGCACTCACAAAAACCCCAACCGTCTTCTACCAAGAATACCTTAGGGAATTCTGGTATTCTGCTGAAGTCATTGACGACACCATCACTTTTAGCCTCTCATGCAACAAACACCCTTTCGCCTTCTCTCTCAAAGACTTTGCAAATGTGGCTGGGCTAAGATATGAAGATGAATGCCTGAAGGTTGTAGACAAAAAGGCTGTAAAGGACGCCCTTGCCACACTTAAACCCATCCATGATGTAAACCCAGCCCTCACTCATGTTGAAGTTCTTTCCAAGTCTCCCCTGAAGATCAAATACTTTTCCCCTATGTGGTGTGTCCTCTTCACTCATATAGTCAAGTCCCTGGGTGGTATGCAGGGTTCTCAAGACCAAATGTCTTTTAATCACCAATCCATTGCTTTTGGACTGATCTGGGGCACAGACGTTGATGTTGGAAGCATACTCTTCTCAAACCTAGTGGAAAAGCTTAAGGGACCAAATCAGGCCAGGGAGAAAAATATCTGCTATGTTCGCTTCCTTTCTCTTCTCTTCGAAAGCCTGTTGGGTGACAGCTACCACAACTCTGCACTCACATCCCTGAAGCCTTATCGTATTACTAGAGTTATCTACAAGGAGATTGGATCTAAAGATGTGCCTGCTACTTCTCACATGCTGAACATTTCTAATAAACAACCTTCTGTTGTGAAGTCCTTGCTCCCTTCCTCTAAGAAGGTGAATACCTCAGATGTGTCTGGCAAGTCTGTATCTTTGACCTCTGGGCAGCACACCACGACGTCCAAGGCAACAACTAGCCAACAGCCAAAGAAGAAGAAAACCCATCTTCGTCCCATACCAAAACTGTTGCAAAGGCCAGGGTAAAGAAGAACGTGAACCTCACATCCTTCTCTGTTCTAGAGATTCCTGTGGATTCAGAGACTTCAGCTAACCAACAACAAGGGTCTAGTTTCTCGATGTCAGCCGAGACAACAGGGAACCCGCCAAATACTACTGATATCGCACAGGTAATCAGTCTTATCATTTTTAGAGGTCCATAAGCAGCCACTCTTAAATGTCTGTAGGTGAGAGTGGTGAAGTTAGGGTTATCCTCAACCCATAGGAGTCATTGTATGCACTTAGAAACCATTTAAGACTTTTGTACACCCTGTCTATGCACCAGGGAGTGATTCATTTGTGTTTATAAAGCACCCCGATGACCATGCACCCTCTAGATAGTATTCAGGGAAACAACAATCTGAATACATATATGTCTCGACCCAGAGTAGCTGTACCTCACACAGCCTCTTAGTTCCCTCAAAAAAAGAATCCCCAAAGTTTTACTTTTAGGGGAGCTAAATAATCATCCTCAGCTCTCCTAGGGACAGCGTTACAAGACGAACTTACCCTACATCTTTTTTCACACTTAAAAGAATCCCAAAGATTTATCTTTTCAGGGGGAGCTGAATCATCACCCTCAGCTTTCCTAGGGGCAGCGAACAACGATCTTTACCTACATATGTTTCACACTTAAAAGAGTCCCAAAGGGTTTTTAACCTTTTTTTTTGGGGGGGGGGGGGGGGGGCTGAATAATCACCCTCAGCCTTCCTAGGGGCAGCGAATGGTGATCCTTAACAACATATGTTTCACAATCAAAAGAGTCCCAAAGGTTTTAACCTTTTTTTGGGGGGGGGGGGCTGAATAATCACACTTAGCTTTCCTAGGGGCAGCGAATGGCGACCATTAACCTCATGCTTTTCACTCTTAAAAGAATCCCAAGGATTTATCCTTTGGAGTGGCTGAATAATCACCCTCAGCCTCTCTTGGACAGCAAACTGGCGACCATTCCCCTTATTTATTTCACTGTTACTAATTTAAAACAACTTGCAGGCTGATGTTGTACAACCAAACATTGAATCTATGGAGCAGCCAGAAAAAGAAGCTGATACAATGATTCAGGATCAACCAAACGAGGAAGAGCCCATGCCTGATGTTGAAGAGGATGTGCTCTCCTTAGTCGATGACTTCTTTGAACCTGAATCCATACCTGATGATGAGATTCTCCCTAAGGAGGTGATTGAGGAGGAGGAGGATGAAGAAGATGATGACCAACAATCTCTGTCTCCTCCAAAGGATATCGTTGTGACCACACCAGCTGTTGATACCACTCCTCCTCCCAAGGAAGCTGTAGTAACTCCCACCTCTGCTACCTCTGTCACTACAGTCTTCCAAAGGCCTGCATATGATCCGACAGCTGAATTTCTATTGTTTGATCATCCTACCAAACCAACTTTGATATATTGCCAAGGGAGGATGATTATGCACAACAAAGCCTGAACATCCATGATCTTAAACCTGAACATCATCAATCAGATATGGAACGCCTATCGAGAAAGCTGGACATCATAAAATCTGAAATGCACTCTTTCACTATCAACTTTCCAAGGATCATAACACAGGCGGTTAACGATATAGTCATTGAACCTATCAAGGATGGTACAAGAAAGGGAGTGTCCCAAGGACTTAGTCATTTGTCCAAACGTATCAAAGATGCCATCGTCACAGAGGTCCCTACACTTTTCAATACTCATGAGTTAACAATGCATAGAGAGTTTGAAGCTGTACGAAACAGGCAACTTCGTCACACCAACTTTATCATTGATCGTGTTCATCGCAACACAAATGGCAATTGCAACCACCTGCTGAAAATTGCCAGAGCTTCAAGAACCAGGCAACGAGAAATGGCTGCCTCTGTTGAGCATATTGCTAAGCACTTTCAGGCACATTCATCCAAGCGTTTGAAGAGATAGGCTGAACGTGAGGAGGAGAATGAAAAGGTACTTAACCTTGAATCTGCCAAACAAAGCTCAGACTCTGCTGACAACAATATCCCTTCACCTGTCCCTCTCCAAGTCATCACACCAGTGATTATACCTGATGATGAGGAAGAAATTAAGGGGGAGAAACAGACAAAGGATGGAGTTGATTCATCAAAATCCCTGACTCTGGTTAACATCAGTGAGGTTGTGGATGATTGATAGGTGTGAAAACACCCATCCTTTTACCACTTAATTATAATAATAACCAATCCAAAACGTGTATTTTATATCATAAATGTCGGAATTATCCGTGGTTTGTGTTTTTGTTGTAATTTAGGACCAAAATGTGAAAAGGGAAGAAAACACGGGCTTTCACGGGCTTTTATCGAAGAAAAATACAAAAGACGAAGTCAAAAGATCAAGAGTTCAAAAAGAACGGAAGTCCAAGGCCTATTCTGAAGATTTATCGAAGAAAAAGTCTAAAGACGGAAGTTTAATGAAGTCGAAGAACTCAAGTCTAATTAATGAAGAAATTATAAGACAAGTTCAATTTATCTATCGACAAATCCCGAGACAAAGTCGAAAAAGTCAAAGAATTTAGAAGACGAAAAGACGTGAAGAAGAAGAAAGGAACAACACATGCTAATCTCCCTATAAATAGAATCCTTAACCTCATTTGTGAGGTGTTAGCTAATTTGACAAATTAGTCTTTCCATTTTATTTACTTGCACTTTCATATTGTCATTTACTTAATTGTTCTTTAATTTCTTGCCTTTAATTACAAGTAAGTTTTAGTTTTGTGTTGTTGAATCTTTAATTTTAATCAAGTTTTTAATTAATCTCTCATTCTACCTTTCTTGTTTTGCTTAATCTTTATGCTTATTTGCTTATTGTCATGCTTATTTGATTGTTTGTTATGTTTTTATATGTTTGATTCTGTTGGATTATTGATTTTATAGCTTATTGTGTGCTTTTCTTAAATTTAATTAAGTGTTTTTAAAAGTATTTTTATAAAAAGTTGATTTTAGATATTTTTTATTAAGTGTTTTTAAAAGTTTTTAAATTTTGGCTTATTTGCTTTTTCTTAAAATTATTTTGGTCAAATTTTTAGATAAGTGCTTATTTAGTTTTAGCTTAATTTTCATTTTGCTTATATTTGTCATAGTTCGGAATATCTTAAAACCCTAGTTTCCCTAACTAGGTCCAGTATTCAGTTTTTCCCGAATTAGGTGCTAGTAGTTTATCCCGAATTAAGTTGAGCTTCATATCCCGAATTATATGTGTGATCGACTATTCCGAATTAGGTTTTGATGCTTTTCCCGAATTTAGTTGAGAACTCATTTCCCGAATTAGATTGAAACTCAGCATTCCGAACTAAGTGTTTAACCGTATCCCGAACTACATGAAAACCAGATTCCAAACTATATGCACAACATACTTTCCGAACTATATATATAAAGTGACCTACATGCTTGCCTGCTTACTATCCTTTTCCCGCCAAAACATATCTCAGATTCCGAACTACAATGCAAACATACATTCCGAACTATTTATGTGATTTGACCCACATGCCTGACAGCTTATATTATTTGGCGCCAAAATTTAGCTACTAGGTTGCCTGCTTGACGTGTGTGCTTGCCTGCTTGTTTATTAAGTAATATTTTTCCGTAATCTTTTAGTTTAATCCGAAAGTTGTTCCGATTTTTATTCTGAAAGTCACGTATTTTTAGTTGTATTTTTCGTCAATTTTTAGTATTAGTATTTTTTCGTAAAGTTTAAGTTTTATCTTTTATTCAGTGCCCGCTTTAGTTTTTACCTCGTTTAGTTTTAAAGTACCCTCATAGTTTTATTTTCTCCTTTTTCATTAAGTATATTTTATTTTCAAGTCGAAAGTTAATTTCCTCTTTTAGTTTTATTTTTATTAATTGTTTCGTTTTTAATTTTCGTTTCAATATTTGTTTCGTTTCTTTTTAAAATAGTTTTATAATCAAATTTATTTCATTTTTATTTAGTGAGTTTTATTTTTTAAATCGAAAGTTTATTTTTATTTTCAGTTTTATTTTTATTGATTGTTTCGTTTTCATATTTGTTTTTAATATCGTTTCTTTATTATTTGTTAATCGTTTTAAATTTTTAGTTCATTTCTTTTATATTTTGTCATTTCCTTTTAAAGCTTTATTTTTATCTTTAATTAGTTTTAGACAACGACACCTTTTTTTTTATCCACCAAAGATGACTGAGTCACACATTTAATCGGAGATCAATTCGAAAAGACTGGTTCAACGAATTTTATTTTCATACTAGATGAAAACCTTGTATTAAATGGCGCCGCTGCCGGCTCTTTTCATGAAAATTAACGGTTTTTGTGAGAGACGCGTTGGATTTTGGGATCCGTTCACTCGTGAACGTTATTTTTCTTGCATTTTTAAAAAATTTCTCAAAAATCCATAAATATAAAAAATTTCAAAAATACAAAAACATTTAAAAAGTCATAAAAGCATTTCTTTTTCCAAGTTTTGCACCAAAAATATTCCTCTTAACCCTCTATTGTGTTTAATTCTTTTTCTCAACCACTCTTATTTTAAATTCTTCATGGATTCGTATTGCGTAAGGTGTATGAGACGATTATATGGTTTCGAATCATTTGAATGGTGTTATTGCAAGCAATGCGAAAAAGATCTTCCAACCGTTTCCGATTCACAATTTTCACATTTTGGATTTTGTCCATCGTGCAATTAGACTAATTCATCCTTTCTTCTAATGCACCTACTCCCCCCTCTTACATATATTGTGGAAGCGATTCTCATTGGCATACTTTGTGTCCTATTCGATACCCGTCTCTTGACGAGGAAGAACCGGGGTACAATTATGACAATGGTCATAGCTATCTGCCAAATGCACCGGGTTTCTCTCAATACCCGTGTTACAACAATTGTGGGGGCCCTCACGATAACTTTTCTTGTCAGCCGATGAATTATTATGAACCAAATCCGTGTTCTAATTCTTTTCATCGGATGATTTATTATGGGTCACATCCGTGCTATTATTCCGGTTTTCATAATTTTGAGCCCCCACAATACACCCTCGATCATCAAGCTTCTTTGAATCCGAATGACGAAACACGAGCCCTTCTTTTGAAACTTGAAGAAGCCGTAGTTCAACTAAGAGAAGCATGGGAGGAGGAAAAGCGACAGCAACAAGATCAAGTATCTAATCTTAGTGATTATACTCCTCCTCTTGTACGTCCATACTACTATTAAGATGATGACGAGGATGATATCTATGATCTCAACCCATCTTCTGAGATTACTACTCCTACTCTTGATATCCCTAATGCGTCTAAGGATAGTGATACATCGAGTGAGATTAGTGATTTTGGTCTTGATAAATTCTTTGATGAGGTGTGTGATGCACCGAATTTTGTGGAGCCTACGGACGAGGTCGCTCTTAATGATGATTATTCTCCATGCTATGAGAATTTCACTTCTGAAATTTCTCAATCCCCTCCGGGAAATGAGGGCGATGTTGATTTATTCTCTCCGACTTACGAGAAGTACACCACTGAACTTGGTCTTGTAGATGAGGTGGAAGACGTTATTCTCCGCGACAAATTACTGAAAGTTCATCTTCTTATTGTTAAAATAGAAGCGTTGAATTCTGCTCCTATTTCCGAGTCTTTAACTCCGTCTATTACTCCCGTTGAGAATAATGACACATTTATGGAAGAAATCAACATTCTCTCAATTCCTCCGGGTATTGATGATGATGACACGGAGGGGGATATTATTTTTGATAATTTTGTTGCATGAAGATATTGTCCCAAGTCTCCCTCCCGAGCACCTTTTATCCCAACCTTTAGAAACCATTACCGAGGATGAGTGCTTTGACCCGGGAGGTGACATTGACCATTCCATGATTGACACCTTTACGGATTTGGCGCTCAGTGATAATCATATGTCTTTTGGGGCTGACATTTTGATTCCTTTACCCACCCCACCTCCCGTGGATCATGATCTCACATACTTTTCGTATGTTGAGAGGACTTTTCTACCTTTTAAGACTTACCCTCCCGCCTCTCCTTCATTGATGTCATCCGGGAACGAGGACAAGGTATTTGATCCCGGTATTACATTCGAGACTTCGCCATGGACCATTTAATTCGGGGACGAGTCAGGCTCGTGACTCGGTTAACAAAAACAAGCGCTTTTTGGGAGGCAACCCGATTATCTATCTATCTTTATCTGTTTTTTTATAATAAGTGTAGGGGGGAGACCCTCGTATGTGTTTGTTGTTTTCTTTCTTATCATGTGCATGGATTCGAACTTTCAAAGATACATTCTTGATGACTTTTGATGACCCGTGATTCCGTGTACCCGTCTTCCCGGTTCTATCCTAAACTCTTTTGATTCATTATTTTATCATTTATGTTGAAATAGGAATCACTTTAGTTGTCTCTTCCTTAGCAAGATTTAAACAAAGTGCACAATGTCCTAAGTGTAGGGGAGTTTACTCCCACATGCTTAAACATTGAGGACAATGTTTATAAGTGTAGGGGGACTTCTATCGAAGTTAAGTGGGCTTTTCCTTGTATTTGTCCTCATTTTAACCGGAAAATTGATTTTCGACATTTTTCAAAATTTTTGATCTATTTTGGCCTAGTAGTATAGTCATATTTTCCTTTGTTATAGTTATTTTCTTTCTTTGCTAGAATAAATTTTAATAAAGTGGTTTTAATTTTTAAATGTTGTGAATCTTTTGACTCAACCCGAGTTTACTTATCCAAGTTTACTCTAGCTAGTATCCTTAACATGTTTAAGTCAAGTTTTGCTAGGCTATTATATAGGGAACTTTAAAACGCGAAAGTCTTAACTCTTACGGGTTAAGAACAAGAACTTTTCGCAAGTTCCTATAATTGACCCTAGAGAGTCGTTTATCAAGGGAACTTTAAAATGCAAATTCTATACTTGAAAAAGTCTAAGAAGATGCAAGATCCTATAGACGACTTGAAAACCCAAAACTTTGATTTAATAGGCTAAGCTTCACGAGTCTCATTCCTTGAGATTTTAAACTGTGGAGAACGAGAGATGATAGAGTCAATTATAAGTTTGGTATTCTTTCATGAGTTTATGTGAGTTAATTATGAGCTTTTTCTCCCATCGCTTGCTAATAAATTTAATTGCAATAAGTAAGGTTGTACGATGTGAAAAGTTACTTAGCTTCTAGCCCAAGATCGTTTAAAAGTTGCTCGGTATTAATTAGAGTTCATAGCCAAGGCATAACTTATTGAAGCGGGATGCGAAGATTGGCGAGTCCGAAAAGGTCCTAACAAGATATGAGGGCTACATTTTGTTGCTAAAGATCCAAAAGTGATGTCAAGAATCATTTATCAAAAATCAATATGAAGGATTGAGACACACAACGAAAAGTAAATACTCTCATAAAGATCATGGAGAAATCTATCTGAAAATACCCTAGCAAGGTATAAGGATAAATAGATCCAAGTCCTAAAAGGAGGCGGATCGTTGTATATCAAAATCCCAAATAAAGATTGGAGAAAAATGAAGAAGTCGTGGTCCAAATATGAAGAATCTCTCAAAAAGTTCAAGTGAAGAAATTCCTATTATGAAGAGAAGACCAATATTTCATGAACGTCTGTCAAGATTTGAAGTATGAAGTCAATGCCAAATATCGATCCGAGAAAGGTCTCAAATCGTGAAGCGAGTTATGCCAAGATATGAACTTTATGAGGTCCCGAGAAGCAGTTTTAAAAGATTTTGTCCTTTAGCTAACTATTGATTAAATCGTCCTACTTTATTTTCAGCCTAAATAACTATCGAAATAAGTCAACAATGCATCCTCGTGATCATTCAAGAAAACAATAAAATATAAGAGATACACCTAGGAATAAGGGAGTCTAAGTGAATAATTGGGCCACATGAGTTTGTGTTAGTTTGCTAACTTATAATAACAATGATCTCGTTTTTAAGCTTGGTATGGGGAACGTGAAACTTGAGGGTGATGAACATTCATGAAATCCAAAACTCTAATGTAAGTCTTTTCTCTCTTTACTTGTTTTCTTCCTTTGAATATTTTATAATATTCTATCTCTTTAATGTCTTGTGATAAATAAAGGCCAAGGTGGATTGATTATGATGGAAAATGAAAAACTTGCTTTGTAATTAATGCATTGCATGAGGGCATTGCAATGGTCAAGTGTAGGGGATTTAATAGGTGTGAAAACACCCATCCTTTGACCACTTAATTATAATAATAACCAAGCCAAAACGTGTATTTATGTCATAAATGTCGGAGTTATGCGTGGTTTGTGTTTTTGTTGTAATTTAGGACCAAAATGTGAAAAGGGAAGAAAACACGGGCTTTTATCGAAGAAAAAGACAAAAGACGAAGTCAAAAGATCAAGAGTGCAAAAAGAACGGAAGTCCAAGGCCTATTCTGAAGATTTATCGAAGAAAAAGTCTAAAGACGGAAGTTTAATGAAGTCGAAGAACTCGAGTCTAATTAATGATGAAATTATAAGACAAGTTCAATTTATGCATCGACAAATACCGAGACAAAGTCGAAAAAGTCAAAGAATTTAGAAGACGAAAAGACGTGAAGAAGAAGAAAGGAACAACACATGCTAATCTCCCTATAAATAGAATCCTTAACCTTATTTGTGAGGTTTAGCTAATTTGACAAATTAGTCTTTCCATTTTATTTACTTGCACTTTCATATTGTCATTTACTTAATTGTTCTTTAATTTCTTGCCTTTAATTACAAGTAAGTTTTAATTTTGTGTTGTTGAATCTTTAATTTTAATCAAGTTTTTAATTAATCTCTTATTTTACCTTTCTTGTTTTGCTTAATATTTATGCTTATTTGATTGTTTGTTATGTTTTTATATGTTTGATTGTGTTCGATTATTGATTTTATAGCTTATTGTGTGCTTTTCTTAAATTTAATTAAGTGTTTTTAAAAGTATTTTTATAAAAAGTTGATTTTAGATATTTTTTATTAAGTGTTTTTAAAATTTTTAAAATTTTGGCTTATTTGCTTTTTCTTAAAATTATTTTGATCAAATTTTTAGATAAGTGCTTATTTAGTTTTAACTTAATTTTCATTTTGCTTATTTTTGTTATAGTTCGGAATATCCTAAAACCCTAGTTTCCCTAACTAGGTCCAGTATTCAGTTTTTCCCGAATTAGGTGCTAGTAGTTTATCCCGAATTAAGTTGAGCTTCATATCCCAAATTATATGTGTGATCGACTATTCCGAATTAGGTTGTGACGCTTTTCCCGAATTGATTGAGAACTTATTCCCCGAATTAGATTGAAACTCAGCATTCTGAACTAAGTGTTTAACCGTATCCCGAACTACATTAAAACCAGATTCCGAACTATATGCACAACATAGATTCTGAACTATATATATAAAGTGACCTACATGCTTGCCTGCTTACTATCCTTTTCTTGCCAAAACATATCTCAGATTCCGAACTGCAATGCAAACATACATTCCGAACAATTTATGTGATTTGACCTACATGCCTGCCAGCTTATATTATTTGGCGCCAAAATTTAGCTACTAGGTTGCCTGCTTGAGGTGTGTGCTTGCCTGCTTGTTTATTAAGTAATATTGTTCTGTAATCGTTTAGTTTAATCTGTAAGTTGTTCCGATTTTTATTCTGAAAGTCACGTATTTTTAGTTGTATTTTTCGTCAATTTTTAGTATTAGTATTTTTTCGTAAAGTTTAAGTTTTATCTTTTATTTAGTGCCCGCTTTAGTTTTTACCTCGTTTAGTTTTAAAGTACACTCATAGTTTTATTTTCTCCTTTTTCATTAAGTAAATTTTATTTTCAAGTCGAAAGTTAATTTCCCCTTTTAGTTTTATTTGTATTAGTTGTTTCGTTTTTAATTTTCGTTTCAATATTTGATTCGTTTCTTTTTAAAATAGTTTTATAATCCAATTTATTTCATGTTTATTTAGTGAGTTTTATTTTTTAAATCGAAAGTTTATTTGTATTTTCAGTTTTATTTTTATTAATTGTTTCGTTTTCATATTTGTTTTTAATATCGTTTCTTTATTATTTGTTAATGGTTTTAAATTTTTAGTTCATTTCTTTTATATTTTGTCATTTCCTTTTAAAGCTTTATTTTTAACTTTAATTAGTTTTAGACAATGACACCTTTTCTTTTATCCACCAAAGACGACTGAGTCACACATTTAACCGGAGATCAATTCGAAAAGACTGGTTCAACGAACTTTATTTTCATACTAGGTGAAAACTTTGTATTAATGATGGTGAACCGGCTTCCAAGGAACTCAAGTTTACTGTTAGCTCCCTACCCAAAGCTGTACAAACCCAAGCTCAGATGGCTTTTCTTAAACAAGCTGAAGAGCTGAAAAACATAAGCGTGGTATCATATGTCTCAAAGAAAGGAAAGGAAATAGTTATGGTAGACTCAGACGCCAAACTAAAGAAAATAGCTGCGATGCTAGAGACAGGAGGATCAACCACAGACCCATCCCAATTTACAACCTTCACAGCTTCAAATGATCATCCTCTAACACCTGAAGAAATTGAGAAACAGGCTATTGAATTCAAAAGGCTGAATGAAATCAAGAAAGCCATGGAGCTTAATGTTGGGAATTATTTGTTAAGTGTCAAGTACCGTTAGTGTATTCCAAGTACTGTTAGTGTTATGTAAGTACCGTTAGTATTAACGCGGTACATAGTAAGTACTGCTACTTATAAAGTAAGTACTGTTATGATGATTAGGACGAATATATCTTTGTATAAGATATGTCATAGTTATAGTTAGAGTATATCTTATGTGATATACCGAAATAGTTAGAATATTGATAATATATCGTATGTGATATAGTTATCTTTATCGAATATTCTAAGGTTTCTAGGGTTCCTTACTCTATAAAAGTAACATAGGTACAATGTCTTTCATGTACCTCATTCAAGTCGATTAATAAGAGAATCGAATAGTTAAAAGTAATTCTGTTCTTCTGTGCTTTATAAGTTAGATTCCGCATAACTTATTTAGTGTTAGTAAGAGTGCTCAAAGTGTTTTAGTTTGATTACAAACTACTATACTAATTCTTAACAGAATATAGATCCAACCAAAGGGATCAACAAGTGGTATCAGAGCTTGTTGAGAAACTCTGAAAAAGAAGAACACAACCCCAAACACTCCACACATACCAAATCTCAATGTCTCAGCCAGATGGTGATAATGCTCACTTGGATGATGTTTAGAACCCTGATCCTGTTCTGACATAGGGACAACCACAAGTTGTGCATCCTGCACCAGCACAAGGTGCTCAAGCCGTGAATGTTGTAGCTACCTCTACACCAACACCTTCTCATACTCTGTCTGCTGTTAAACTACCAGTTCTCAAAGGTGACAATTATGAGACATGGGCTATGCAGATGGAACATTACTTGGATCACACAGATCATACTGTGTGGCAAGTTATCAAAAATGGGAATACACCAAAGAAGCTACACTGGTTGCCAGACAATACATGTAATGTTCTACCTGCTGTGACTACTGAGGAGGTACAAGCAGAGATCAGAGAAAGAAAAGCCAGAACTGCTTTAGGCATGGCTCTTTTTGAAAACATTCTACCAATATTTCATCATTATAAGGATGCTAAAGCTATGTGGGATGCTATAAAACTTAGATTTGGGGGAAATGACAAATCTAAGAAGATTGTTCTTAAGCAAGAATTTGATAACTTCTCAATTACCAATATAGAGGGGATACATGGTGGATATGGAAGGTTCAGTAAGTTGCTTATTCAGTTAGCAGTTTATGGACATGTGATTCCTAATGAAGAAGCTAATCTAAAATTCTTAAGAAGTGTTCCACCAGAGTGGAAAGCAATGGCTATGCACTTCATCACAAGAGATGATTTGGAAACAATTCCTTTTGATCATCTCTAAAACAATCTTAGAGCATATGAGATGGATGTGAAAGGAACTGAAGTAAAGACAGCAACTACTTCAAAGCCTAACTTGGCTTTTGTGTCAGATGGGAACAGTGGTACTTACTTTCAAAATACCGCTAGTGGATCTAGCAGTGGTACATACTTCACAAATACCGCTGGAGGACTTACAAGCAGTACTTACCCACAAAGTATTGAAAGCAGTCCAATAGTCTCTCAAAATCCACATGGAAGGTCTTCACCATTGTTTAGTGACAATGATGCCTTCTCATTATTTGTTGGACAAGACAATAGGCCAAGATTAACACTCAATGACTTGTTCCAAATGGATGATGCTGATGTTGAAGAGATGGATCTTAAATGGCAAGCTGCTATGGTGTCAGTAAGATCTAATAGGTTTTTCAAGAAGACTGGAAGAAAAATGACGGTTGATCCTAATGAGCCATTAGGATATGACAAGTCCAAAGTTGAATGCTATAACTGTGGAAGGAATGGACATTTTGCAAGAGAATGCTCTAGAGATAAAGCTGAGACTAGCAATCAGAAGTCCAAGAACAGCTATAGAACCAGTCCAAGAATAACTGAAAGCTTTCCAAAAAGAAACAGCAGGAGTCCTAAAGGAACCAAAGCATTGGTTACTATAGATGGAGTGGTGAATTGGGCAGAAGAAGAAGAAGAGCTTGGTTTAATGGCTCTCTCACATGAAGATACTGAGGTACATCCTTGTTCTAAAGACTGTGTTCTTAAATTTAATAGCCTAAAAGTAGAACTAGAGGAACAATATCAAAAGGTTAACACATTCACTATAGAAGTAAAGGCTTTTAAACAGGGTGTTGTTAAATTAGAAGAAAATATAGTTTTGTACAAAAAGGCTCAACAAAACTATGAAGAGAAAATAAGGATTTTGACTCTTCAAATGAGGGAAAAAGATGTGGAAATAAAAGCTTTTGAAAGACAGCTGTTAAAAATATCAACAGAAAATGAAGCTTTAAAAACCAGTCTTTGTAATGAAAGGGAAGTGATTAGTCATTGGCAACAATCCTCTAACGGATTGGGAAAATTGGTTAATTCACAAATGGGGTATTATGATAAAACAGGCCTAGGATATATTGAGGACCAACCTGGGATAACCTTAACTAACAAGGACTTATCAAAAGGGATTTTTGATAGTTCTAGTAAGGTAGATGATACACCTGAAAATGATAGATATGCTGAAGGTATGAAGGCAGCTCCTCCACTACTATCAGGAATTTTCATGCCCCCTTGTAATGATACTAGTATAGAGTTAGAAGAACCTAAGATTAATAATGTCTTAAGCTCTAGTACTTTGTCCCAAGAAAAGACTGTTGTGACAAAGAATATTGTTTATCCACCTTTAATGAACAACTTTGTTTCTGAGAAATCTAAGACTAGTTCTGCTCCCAAGCAGGTAAAAACTCCTAGCAAGATATTGAAAAACAATATAAAACATAATAAAATCATAAGGGGTGGGCTAGGTTTTGAAAAAGTGAAGTCAAAACAACCTTTTGGGTCTTCTTTTAGAAGAAACGGATGTTATGTTTGTAGTAGTCTAAATCATTTTATCAAAGATTGTACATTACATGAAGATAAAATTGTGAAACAAAAGGCTACACAAAGGGTCATGAAAAACAGTAATAGGAAAAATGCACAGGTTTATAGGAATCAAAACTTAAAGATGACAAACCTAAGTTTGATCACACAAGGGTAGTTTAACAGGTTAAAAATAACCCTACCAAAAGTTTTGTTCCTAGGGCAGTACTTATGAAACAAGTTCTAGTACCTTTAAAGTCTGGTAAACCAAGTACCGGCATGTCTAGACCTGGAAGTACTGCTAGACCAAACTCAAGTACTATTGGTTTAAAGTCTGTAAAACCAATGTTCTCCAAGATTTATAAGAAAGTTTTTGAAAAAGTTAAAACACCTAGAAGTAAGGACAAGAACAAACCAGTGCAAATGTGGGTTCCTAAAAGAGATAAATCACGTGTTAAAGCAAGTACCGCTAAAGCAGTACTTAAGTCAAAGAAGCTAGAGCACATAGAGTCACCCTATGACTTTGACTACATAAATGAAACCATGAAGTATAAGAGTAAAAGTAGCATTACTGGGAATGCTTCAGTACAAACTCTTAAATGTGTAGGTCCCACAAGATTCGAGCCAAATGTGGCTTGGGTCCCTGTTAAAAACTAATGAGTTTTATTTGTGTGCAGGGGCATCTCATTGATGAACTAAAAGATAAAGGAATAGTAGATAGTGGATGCTCAAGACACATGAAAGGAAACAAAGATTTTCTTGCTGAACTTGAAGAATTAAGAGGAGGTCCAGTAGCCTTTGGGGGTAGCAAAGGTAGAATCACTGGCAAAGGGAAAATCAACACAGGAAAGTTGGAATTTGAAGATGTGTTCTATGTAAAAGAATTAAATAAGTTCAGTCTCTTTTCTGTATCACAAATGTGTGATAAGAAGAACAAGGTGCTATTCACAGACAAAGACTGCTTGGTGTTGTCTAAAGACTTTGATATGCCTAAGGAATCTCAAATACTGCTTAAAGTACCCAAGCAAGAAAATATGTACACCTTTAATCTTCATACTATTACTCCAACAGGTGGTATTACATGTTTGCTAGCTAAGGCTTCTTTAGATGAGTCAAATTTTTGGCATAGAAGGTTAGGTCATGTGAATTTCAAGAATCTTAATAGATTGGTGAAAAGGAATTTGGTTAGAGGTCTACCTAACAAATCTTTTCAAAATGATTTCACATGTGCTGCTTGTAAAAAAAGGTAAACAACATAGAGCCTCTTGTAAGACCAAGACTTTTAACACTGTTACAAAACCTTTGCAACTTTTGCATATGGATTTGTTTGGTCCAGTTTCTATCAGAAGCATTAGTCATAAGACCTTTTGTCTAGTCATAACTGATGATTATAGTAGATTCAGTTGGGTTTTCTTTTTAGCTCTTAAAAGTGAAACAAGTGAATTACTAAAGGATTTTATCATTTTAGTTGAAAAGCAGTTCACTAAATAGGTATTAATCATTAGGACTGATAATGGGACAAAATTTAAGAATGCTGAATTTGATGAATTCTGTAGGTCTAAAGGAATTAAGAGACAATTTAGTAATCCTAGAACTCCACAACAAAATGGAGTAGCTGAAAGGAAGAATAGGACATTGATTGAGGCTGCTAGAACTATGCTGGCTGATTCACTTTCGCCAAATACTTTTTGGGCAGAAGCAATCAATACTGCATGTTATGTGTTAAATAGAGTCCTAGTAACCAAGCCTCAAAACAAAACACCTTATGAACTCTTGACTGATGTAAAGCCTAACATAGGTCATTTAAGACCTTTTGGGTGTCATGTGTCTATACTAAATACTCTTGATTATTTGGGAAAGTTTGATGGAAAGTCTGATCCAGGATATCTTGTAGGATATTCATTACAAAGTAAAGCATATAGGGTTTACAATTTGGCAACTAAGAAAGTTGAAGAAAATGCTCATGTCAATTTCTTAGAAAATTAACCCAATGTTTCAGGAATAGGTTATGCTTGGATGTTTGATTTAGATTATCTAACTAACTCCATGGATTACTATTCTTTGCAAAAGGATTGTCAAACTAACAATGCAGGTAAGGAGTCAAGTGCAACTAATGTAGGTACTCAAGAAGATGTTTCTTCATCAGATGATGATATTCATGTCTATGTGCCCAACATGCCTACTGTTACTCCCATGTCTGCAACTCCCAAGAAGCAAACCGTGCCATCAAGTGATGATCAAGCCTCCAAGGAGCTTCAGAGGCTTCAAGATCAAGAAAAGAATGCTACATCTGCTAATAAGAATTCAGGAGAAGAGTCTTTTGAGTCACAACACTCAGCAGTACATACTACACCTAGCGGTACTTCATCTTCAAGTACTGCTAAGTCAAAATCTGCCAAATCTGTTGACTCACTAGAAGAGATTTTACAAGCCTTGGACGATGAAGACTTATATGCTAGTCCAGCTGAAGGAATCTTCTCCAAAGCTTCATATGATGAGCAGGGTGCAGTAACTGATTTCAAAAATTGGGAAACAGAAATTCCAGTCAATTCTATTCCAACTCATAAAGTCAACAACAACCATCCTACTACACAGATTATTGGTGATCCCAAATTTGCTGTATTTTTTATCGACGTCGAAGTGCCGGTCAAAAAATAACCTAATTACCTTATACTAGATAGGGTAAGCGGGTATCGATCCACGAGGACTATGTGGTTTTAGCTTAAGTTTTGGGGTGATCACTGATCAATAAAGGTTTTGGTTTTGAAATCTAACAACTAAAATACTTTTAATAATAAAAATGCGGATTAAAATTAAAATAATTATTAAACTAATAATAAAGTGAGAAAAATATAATAAAGATGTACACATTTAAAAGAAAAATGCAATCCCTCCCAGCTCCTAATATTTATGGTTGATCACACTTATGGGTTATCGAAACTTTTTAGAACCGATTACAAAGATTATTTTGACTTAATATGAATGAATTAATGTCGGCATTTATTATGTTTATCAATGACTCGCGATAATAAATCTTATATAATCCAACCAATAATTATATTTTAACAATTTATTTAGGTACAATTTATATCGATTATACGACCATCTTTTTCTTTAACTAGATAGAATAAGAATGAACCGTTAACTAATAATAAATTGTCTTGCACAAATAATTAAACATAATATTAAGTCAATAGAAATAATTTATAAATAAATCATAAATCAATGTAATAAAAATATGATAACCCAAAAGTAATGACCAAACCATAAATAAAGTTACCGAAATGAATTACAACAAAATTAGCCGGACATCGCGATGCACTCGAGCCACTTACTATTGACCAACAGCGTCATTTTTTTATGTAAAAAAAAACTTGCGGCTGATGTAACACTCCAAAACAACCAATTGTTTTTTTCTATCAATATACGGAAGTAATAGCAAAGATGAGACCAATTCCTCTTGTCGTCTTTTTCTCCTCCCAAAAGTCAATTGTTGATCCAATATATGTATTCTCCGGATTGTAGTATTCTATTTTTTTCTTCCAATGATGTGCGCCTCTTTTTTTAATTGCCAATGATGTGCGGTTAACTATTCTTTACCCCAAATCAACGAATTTCCCTTTTTTTATGCGGCTGAGGTATATGATATATATACCCGAATGTTTTTTCTAATGGGCCCAAAGTTTTTTTTTCTTTTATTCTTTTGAGATATAATAACTTTGGCCCAATAAAAAACAGCCGAACATCAAAAATTGCTCGAACGAAGCTCAGACAAATAAAAGATGACCGAAACTATTGCGACGCGCTCAAATCTTTTTCTTCAATATTTTTTCTTCATTTATCGGCGCTCTCAATATCTTTTCTCCAAAAAATTAATAAAGCGGCCATTTTATTCCATTTCGCTCGTAACCTACATAATTACAAAACACACTAAAAGTACATATATAATGACAAATAAATATACAATTATGCTAAATTAACATGCTATGAGGTGAATGCAAAATACACCGATTAACTCCTCTCAACTTAACTTTTACCGTCTCGAGTAAAAATAAAATAAAACTATTCAAGCATGTTAATTTCATAATTTTTAATCATACTATTGAGATTTCATCAAAAAGATTACATTCAACCTAATACACTAATAACCATCCTACATGACAAATAATCCAAAATGACCAATAATTTTGTCCTTCTTAAACACTTAGCATAACCATTCCTATCATTTACTTTATATTTCATATAATTAACCATGTGTCCAACTTACCTATTACACACCTATAATCAATATAAACATTAATCTAAAACAAGAGGTGAGAATATCGTACACCTTTTATAACATTGGAGTTTTTATAGCATAAGAGCACATCATAAGCCATCATACTTTAGCTTATATACTTCTACATCCTATCTTTTCTTTTCTTTTTTTTTCAATTTTTTTTTCATTTTTTTTTCTTTCTTTCATTTTTTTCACTTTTTTTTCACATACACATAAGCTCTTCTTTTTAGCCATTCGGGACCGTTTCTTATACAAGTCATCCTGAACGCTTTATACACTCCTTTCAAGGTTGATATAAAGACCAATTATTTAGAAAAATGAATATCTATCATATAGGTGCATACTAAGACACATCGGCACATGGGAACCGGTTAATTAAGTCTGTTTAATTAAATGGGAACAATTATACTTCGTGCCCACTGGTACATCACATGATGGAGTTATCAACGACATAGTATAATTATACAATGTACTAAATTAAACTAATCTTTCTAATTTTATTACAACAATACAAGGATTGGGTTATTTCACATAAAATTGTCTCAGCTAAGTGCAATGCTATCCATCATAAAAATTGGTGTCTGACCCATGCTAACAACTAAAGTATCACCTTGCGCGGGTGACGAATCAGATAGGCAAGCCCAGCATATGACTACCACCAATAATTATGACAGTTCTCCAACTCTTTTCTAAGGCCACCATGCGCGGGTGGCGAGCCGAATAAGATCAGTTCTATGTGTCCTAACCCAACTATTACATTACTATATTTCATATTATTTTTATTCAAACTTTCTACTCAATCTAAGCAAAGGTAAGTAGAGGGAATTCAACCGGCGTGGTTTGATCATCTAAATTACACATATGCCTAACTACATGCAAACAATCAAATCAATTTAATAACCAAATTATACAATGGAATCGGGTGCACCTGATAATTATGGCCAAATCCTCTAACTTGCTCCAATAAATCATCCACAAGCTAATATTCAGAATCTGCAAACACTCAACAAACATATATGTAGAAGAAACTTCCACATCTAATTAGCACAAGACTCTTATAATGTGATTTAAATTTTAAAAATTTCCAAATTTTCCCAAAAATCACATTTTAACCCATTTTTGACCAAAATTTCACACAAAAACATGTAACACATGTGCCACCCCCCTCAACTTAAAGCATTGCATTGCCCCTAATGCAAAAACTTTAAACTGAAATTTTGGTTAAAAATCAATTTGACAAACTCACACAAAAACAAAAACCTAACTCACTTACATAGGAATCACGGTTGCATTTAGCGTATGCAACAAGCCTTTAAACCACTCGGTAGCCCTACTGGACGAGTTTTGTCTCGTGAGGGTTTGTAGTGAACAGACCCACAAAGTTACACAAACCACGGGTTGCCTCCCGCGAAGCGTTAAGTTTACCGTCTTCAGCCAGACATAACTCAAATGAGCTATTAAGACGGTTGGAGTGGTTCCAAGTAAACCACATCCACCGTTTCCATCTGATCACTCTCCAACTCAACATACGGCTTTAAACGGTGTCCATTAACTTTAAAAGGCTCTCCACCCACCATATTTTTTATTTCAATGGCTCCGTATGGAGAGACTTGAGTTACAATATATGGACCCGTCCATTTACTTCTTAACTTTCCAGGAAAAAGCTTAAGTCTAGCATTGAATAACCAAACTTTTTGACCAACCAAGAAAGACTTCTTGGTGATGTGTCGATCATGAAAAGCTTTGGTTTTCTCCTTATAAATCCTAGAACTTTCATAAGCATCGCGTCTAATCTCATCTAGTTCAAATAATTGAAGTTTCATAGAACTACCCGCTTTCTCTAAATCCAGATTAACGGTCTTAATCGCCCATTCAGCCCTATGCTCTATCTCAACCGGTAAATGACACGCCTTGCCATATACCAACTTATACAGTGACATACCAATAGGAGTCTTAAAAGCCGTTCTATATGCCCACAAAGCATCATCTAACCTCAAGGACTAATCTTTCCTATCACTACGAACGGTCTTTTCTAAAATTCGCTTAATCTCCCTATTAGATACTTCAACTTGTCCACTAGTCTGTAGGTGATAAGGGGTAGCTATCCTATGATTAACTCCATAATGTTTCAATAATTTCCCAAATCGAAAGTTCTTAAAGTGGGAACCCCCATCACTAATTATAGCCTTAGGAATTCCATGTCTAGCAAAGATATTCTTCTTAACAAACTTAAGAACTACACTATGGTCATTGGTTCTAGTAGCCTCAGCCTCTACCCACTTAGACACATAATCAACTGCCACTAAAATGTAAACATTTCCATGTGAAGTGGGAAATGGTCCCATAAAGTCAATACCCCACACGTCAAAGATCTCAACAACAAGTATAGGATTCTTAGGCATTTGATCACGCCTTGAAATCCCACTAACTTGTTGGCAACGAATACATGCTTTCACAAAAGACTGGGCATCCTTGAAGATAGTCGGCCAAAAAAACCGCTTTGCAGGACTTTATGCCCAGTTTTCGTAGCACCAAAGTGTCCACCGCATGTATAAGAATGGCAATGAGCCAATATGTCCATATGCTCATGGTCAGGAACACATATCCTTACGACTTGGTCAGCACACACCTTATAGAGCTCCGGATCCTCCCGAAAATAATGCTTCAACTGGGAGAAGAAGTATTTTCTTTGTTGCTTGGACCAAAACTCCGGAAGCTTTTTAACAGCTAGGTAATTAACTATATTTGCGTACCAAGGAACCTTAGAAACCTCAAATAAGCTTTCATCGGGAAAGCTTTCCTTAATCACATCAGAAGGGTTGAACGACGGAGGGATAATTCTAGACAAATGGTCAGCAACTACATTTTCTGACCCCTTTTTATCTCGAATTTCTAGATTAAATTCTTGTAAAAGAAAAATCTACTTAAGCAACCTCGGTTTTGTATCTTTCTTAGTCAACAAATGTCTTAAGGCACTATGATCTGAAAATACTATCACCTTAGAATGCCCCCAAATATATGACCTAAACTTATCAAGAGCAAAAACCACAGCTAACAACTCTTTTTCAGTAGTGGTGTAATTCATTTGAGCTTCTGAAAAAGTCTTACTAGCATAAAAGATCACAACGGGTTTCTTATCGACCCGTTGTCCCAGAACCGCCCCAGCGGCATAATCACTCGCATCACATATGATCTCGAAAGGCTTCGACCAATCAGGTGATTGCAGAATAGGGGCTTCTACAAGCTTTTGCTTAAGCATATTGAATGCTTTAAGACATGATTCATTAAAGTCAAAGCGTGCATCTTTTAAGAGTAGATTACAAAGAGGCTTTGATATTGCACTAAAATCTTTAATAAATCGCCTATAGAACCCGGCATGACCAAGAAAAGAACGCACACCTTTGACGGTAGTGGGAGGAGGAAGGGTTGAAATTACTTGAAATTTGGCACGATCAACCTCAAATCCTTTTTCAGACACAACATGCCCTAATACAATTCCCTCTCGAACCATGAAATGGCTCTTCTCCCAACTAAGCACCAGATTAGTTTCGGTGCATCTTTTTAACACACTTTCAAGCTGATCAAGGCAGCTTTCAAAGGATTGACCAAAGATGTAGAAATCATCCATAAATATCTCTACAGATTCTCCAACCATATCGGAAAAGATACTCATCATACACCGCTGAAAGGTAGCGGGTGCATTACACAGGCCAAAAGGCATTCTTCGAAATGCAAATGTTCCATAAGGACATGTAAACGTAGTTTTGGCCTGATCATCAGGATGGATGGGTATTTGATTAGAACCGGAGTACCCATCCAAGAAGCAATAGAACTTCTTACCAGAAAGCTTCTCAACTATTTGATCAATGAAGGGTAGTGGGAAGTGATCTTTAGATGTAGCGTTATTAAGCTTACGGTAATCTATACAAACTCTCCACCCAGTGACTGGTCGGGTTGTGAGTTTTTCCCCATTCTCGGTTTCAACAACGGTGATTCCGGCCTTTTTAGGCATCGTTTGAGTAGGACTTACCCATTTATTATCCGAGATTGGATAGATGATACCAGCATCTAACCATTTAAGAACTTCCGTCTTCACCACCTCTTTCATATTAGGATTCAGACGCCTTTGCGCATCTCTTACTGGCTTAATATCTGGGTCCGTAACAATCCGATGCATACATAATGAAGGACTGATCCCTTTCAAATCTGCAATCGTCCATCCCACTGCTGCTTTGTACTTGGAAAGCACTTTTAAAAGTGCTTCCTCTTGTGATTCAGAAAGATCAGAAGCAACAATAACGGGTTAAGTATTGTTAGGACCTAGAAAAGCATATTTGAGATTGGATGGCAAAGGTTTTAGCTCAAGAGTTGGAGGCACCTCCAGGGACGGCTTTGTAGCCGTGTCAAAAGTAGAAGGCAAGGGCTCCAGTTTATAAGACCAATGTGGTTTTTGATGGTCCAAAGAACTGACCAAACACTCTTGAATCTCTTGAACTTCAGCAACATCAAGAATCTCCTCATTCCCACCAGTTAGATATAATTCCAAAGGATCATCCTTAAGCATACGGGATGCATGCTTTTGAACTTCCTCATCAATCACATCTACTTGGTAACATTCATTCATCGTAGGAGAATTCATAGAATTAAACACATTCAATCTTATCTTCTTATTACCGAAGGCAATATCCATGGCGCCAGTTCGACAATTAATCCTAGCATCTATCGTGGCTAAGAATGGGTGCCCAAGGATAATAGTTGGTTGAACATCTTTGTATTGCGACTCGGTGTCCATAACAAAGAAGTCAACTGGGTAATAGAAATCATCAACTTTCATAATAACATCCTCTAAGATACCTCTAGGAATTTTAGTAGATCGATCGGCTAAGGAAATAATGGTGTCTGTCTTACGAAGAGTTCCTAAGTCATACTTATCAACCAAACTAGCCGGAAGGATGTTGATACTAGCACCAAGATTAAGGAGCGCCTTCTTAATGACAATATTTCCGACCACAACTGAAATCAACGATGCTCCAGGATCTTTGAATTTAGGAGGAAGGGAGATAGATAAGACTGCACTAACATGCTCAGTTAGGTCAATCTTTTTAGGCAAAGACGCCTTCAGCTTCCTCTTCTGGGTACACAAGTCCTTTAAAAACTTGGCATATGCAGGAATTTGCTTGATAGCATCAATAAGGGGGAGATTGATCTTAACTTGCTTGAAAGTCTCCCACATATCCTCAGCATGAGGACCCTTTTTAGCTAACTTTGCAGATGTCGACTTCTCCAAAGCTGTAGGGTAAGGTGTGCTGGACACACCACCCTCCCCAACTTCGGGAGATTCAGTAGCTTTAGGATTCGGTGTTGTTGGTTTAGGAAAATCATTTAACAAATCATTTACCAACTCAGAACCAGACTTAACATTATCAGAATTTTTACCTTCAACAATAATTTCGTCATCGAAATCCTCGAGATCAGGAAAATTTGGAATTCCCTTGTCATTGTTGTAGATTTTACCGTTTCGAAGAGATGTCACCATATTCACGTGCTCATTTCCATTTTTCTTGTGTGCGGGATTCATGGTGGGGTAGCTCGGTAGCCTTCCCTCATCTCTTTTACTTAATTGATCCGCCAATTGACCAACTTGTCTCTCAAGAGCTGCAATAGATTTAGTAGTGGTCTCGTGTCTTTGATTAGTGACCTCAAATTTTCTATTGATCTCTTGATTGTTGGTAGATAATGAATCCATAAGCCTATCAAACTTTCGGTCAAGGTTCAAGAGACGGTTGTCATCTTGGCCTTGGCCCTGATTTGGATATTGTTGTTGTGGCCTATGATTGTAAGAATTTGTTGGAAATTAGATGAACCGCCACCCTAATACCTTGGTTTGTAACCATAGTGTTGTTGTTGGGCATTATTAGGGCGATTGTCTTCATCTTTCCAATGGAAATTGGGGTGATTGCGCCATCCAGGATTGTAACTTTTGGAGAATGGGTCATTTCGTGGGTGACCACCATAGACTCCATTTACCTCCTCATTTGGTGGCGCCCCCCCAACTTTGACAATTATCGACAGAGTGACTTGGATCACCACACATTAAACACCCACTATGTGACACATTAGACACATTTGGCACACCTTTTCCTATATTTTTCAACAAAATATCAACTTTCTTACTTAACTCGCTAATTTCAGAATTTGTGCCACGTTGGTTAGACACATAATTGGAGGAAGATGGGTGGTTGTTTCGATCCGCTGAAGCTTGGGTCTTAGAACCTTTGCTTAGTTTTTCAAAAAACTCCCATTCTTCCTCCATAGGTCGCGAGAAAAACATACCCCCACTAGTGGACATCACAAATTGCTGGTTGTTATAATCCAACCCATCATAGAAGACTTTGACAAGCTCCCATTTTGGAACATCATGATGAGGGCATGTTCTTAATAACTCCTTAAGTCTACTAAATGCTTCATGAAACTGCTCGCCTGGGATTTGACGAAAGGATTTAATCTTATTCCTAATGACAGCAGTTTTACTTATAGAATAAAATTCCTCAAGAAAAGCAGAGTGCATTTCAGACCATGAGTTAATACTACCTGGCTCAAGAGATGAGAACCAGTCCTTAGCTTGATCTTTAAGTGAGAAAGGAAAAAGGCGAAGTCTTAACTCGTCCTTGGTAATGTTATTAACCTGATGTGTGTCAGCAATTGAGAAGAATTCTCGCAGATGTGCGTATGGCTCCTCACGACCTCTAAACACTGGCAAGATTGCTATGAGGTTCGGCTGGATCTTGAAGTTACTTGTAACCCCTTTAACCGGATCCGGATAAACGATAGGCGAGGGATCCTCGAAGATCCCCGACCTGTAATAAGAATCAACACCCCGTGGTGGAGATTCTTCTCCGCTACTACTTCTGCTAGCATCTCCGCCAATATCTTCGTCACCTGGCATTTCAACGAAAAGCTCTGCTAAACCTGAAAAATCAAGATTAGTAGAAAACTGTCGAAACGTTTTTCTCCTCAACCGTGCACTTTTCTCAACCTCAGGATCGTAAGCTAACGGTGATGTTCGTCCCGATCTACGTGTGCGCATACACTAACCTGCACACTCACAAGAAACAAAACAAACAAACAAAACAAAACAAAACAATACAAGAAAAATAAAATCTTTTTGTATTTTTGTATTTTATTAAAGAAAAAACTTAAACGAAAAGCTCACTGAGTCCCCGGCAGCGGCGCCAAATTTTTGATCGACGTCGAAGTGCCGGTCAAAAAATAACCTAATTACCTTATACTAGATAGGGTAAGCGGGTATCGATCCACGAGGAATATGTGGTTTTAGTTTAAGTTTTGGGGTGATCACTGATCAATAAAGGTTTTGGTTTTGAAATCTAACAACTAAAATACTTTTAATAATAAAAATGCGGATTAAAATTAAAATAATTATTAAACTAATAATAAAGTGAGAAAAATATAATAAAGATGTAAACAATTAAAAGAAAAATGCAATCCCTCCCAGCTCCTAATATTTATGGTGATCACACTTATGGGTTATCGAAACTTTTAGAACCGATTACAAAGATTATTTTGACTTAATATGAATGAATTAATGTCGGCATTTATTATGTTTATCAATGACTCGTGATAATAAATCTTATATTAATCCAACCAATAATTATGTTTTAACAATTTATTTAGGTACAATTTATATCGATTATACGACCATCTTTTTCTTTAACTAGATAGAATAAGAATGAACCGTTAACTAATAATAAATTGTCTTGCACAAATAAATAAACATAATATTAAGTCAATAGAAATAATTTATAAATAAATCATAAATCAATGTAATAAAAATATGATAACCCAAAAGTAATGACCAAACCATAAATAAAGTTACCGGAAGGAATTACAACAAAATTAGCCAGACATCGCGATGCACTCGAGCCACTTACTATTGACCAACATCGTCATTTTTTTATGTAAAAAAAAACTTGCGGCTGATGTAACACTCCAAAACAACCAATTGTTTTTTTCTATCAATATACGGAAGTAATAGCAAAGATGAGACCAATTCCTCTTGTCGTTTTTTTCTCCTCCCAAAAGTCAATTGTTGATCCAATATATGTATTCTCCCGATTGTAGTATTCTTTTTTTTCTTCCAATGATGTGCGCCTCTTTTTTTAATTGCCAATGATGTGCGGTTAACTATTCTTTATCCCAAATCAACGAATTTCCCTTTTTTTTTATGCGGCTGAGGTATATGATATATATACCCGAATGTTTTTTCTAATGGGCCCAAAGTTTTTTTTTCTTTTATTATTTTGAGATATAATAACTTTGGCCCAATAAAAAACAGCCGAACATCAAAAATTGCTCGAACGAAGCTCAGACAAATAAAAGATGACCGAAAATATTGCGACGCGCTCAAATCTTTTTCTTCAATATTTTTTCTTCATTTATCGGCGCTCTCAATATCTTTTCTCCAAAAATTAATAAAGCGGCCATTTTATTCCATTTCGCTCGTAACTTACATAATCACAAAACACACTAAAAATACATATATAATGACAAATAAATATACGATTATGCTAAATTAACATGCTATGAGGTGAATGCAAAATACACCGATTATACTGCTAAGTCAAAATCTGCCAAATCTGTTGACTCACTAGAAGAGATTTACAAGCCTTGGACGATGAAGACTTATATGCTAGTCTAGCTGAAGGAATCTTCTCCAAAGCTTCCTATGATGAGCAGGGTGCAGTAACTGATTTCAACAATTGGGAAACAGAAATTCCAGTAAGTTCTATTCTAACTCATAAAGTCAACAACAACCATCCTACTAAACAGATTATTGGTGATCCCAAATCTGTTGTACAAACCAGAAGACAACTGCAAACAAATATTGAAACTCATGCACTAGTGAGTTATGTCAAACAACAGCAGAGAACAAATCATAAAGATACTCAGCATTGTTTGTTTGCCTATTTCTTATCTCAAGTAGAGCCTAAAAACATCTCTCAGGCTCTTGATAAAGAAAGTTGGGTAGATGCCATGCAAGAAGAATTAACACAATTTGAGCTACAAAAGGTTTGGATTCTTGTGGATCTTCCCTCAGGTAAAAGAGTAATTGGTACTAGATGGGTCTTTAGGAACAAGAAGGATGAAAGAAGGGTTGTTGTGAGGAACAAGGCAAGACTTGTTGCTCAAGGCTATAGACAGGAAGAAGGGATAGACTATGATGAGGTTTTTGCAACAGTGGCAAGGATAGAAGCCATTAGGTTATTTTTGGCCTTTGCATCATATATGGGAGAACTAACTTTCTTTTTGGGATTGCAAGTCAAACAAAGGAAAGATAGAATATTTATCAGCCAAGATAAATATGTTGCTGAAATCTTGAAGAAATTTTCATGTATGGATACAAGGAGTACAAGCACACCTTTGAAGCCAAGAAATCTTTATCAAAAGATGAACATGGAGAAGATGTTGACATTCATCTATACAAGTCAATGATTGGTTCATTGATGTATTTTACTGCTTCAAGACCAGATATAATGTTTGTTGTGTGTGCCTGTTCAAGGTTCCAAGTTCATCCAAAGGTGTCACATCTACATGTTGTGAAGAAGATTTTTAAAAATCTTAAAAGTCAACCCAATTTAGGATTATGGCATCCTAGAGATTCCACCTTTAAATTGGAAGCTTACTCAGATAGTGATTATGCTGGAGCAAATCATGATAGGAAATCCACAACAGGAGGTTGTCAATTCCTAGGCAGAAGACTCATATCATGGCAGTGTAAGAAGCAAACCATTGTTGCTACTTCTACAACTGAAGCTGAATATGTAGCTGATGCTCATTGCTGTGGACACGTACTTTGGATTCAAAATCAATTGTTGGACTATGGGTTTAATTTCATGAACACCAAGATTTACATTGATAATGAAAGTACTATATGCATTGTCAAGAATCCAGTATTTCACTCGAAGACCAAGCATATTGAAATAAGACATCACTTTATAAGAGATGCTTATGACAAAAATCTTATTCAAGTCTTGAAGATTCATACAGACAACAATGTAGTTGATTTGTTGACCAAGACATTTGATGCAAAGAGATTCGAATTCTTGGTGACACACATTGGTATGCTCAACCAATAACATGCTGCATATGTTGAGGGGAGGTAATAGCTGTACAAATTTTTATAATTTTTATTGTATAGTCTATGTTTTGTGCTTTTGATATTATTGTAGGTTCATAGAAAAAGATAAAAGAGGATACATTGTTAGTGGAAAGCATGAACTGGTCAATATTGTGAGGTACCGTTGTCACTCTAAGTACCGCTAGCACAAATCCAAGTACCGCTTATGTTCCATGTACCGCTACATGTCCGTTGTACCGTTAAGGGTCTCTTTTGTAAATTTGGCGGTTTCTTCGCGCTTGGGTTGTTATTTACTTAAATACATATTCCAATTACACAATTGATTCACCTAATCTTTTATTTTATCTCTTGATTCTATAACCTTCTCTCTAATCTTTCGATCATCAAAAATACTAATGGTTGCTTTACAAGTAATCTCTAAGCATAATTTGGTTGCGAATCTTGCTACGAATGATGACTCTCTTGGTTTCCATGAGATGCTTGGTTTCCTATCTCGAAGTCATGTTTGCTTTGCACTTACTGTAAGTCCAGTTGTCTCTATACCCATTGTTGAACAATTTTGGGATACTGCTGTACTAGGTACTCGGTTTGGTCAACCTTGCATTAAGGCTAGGGTGAATCATAGAAATATATATGTAACTGAGGTACTGCTACGAGCAAGTTAGAGATTAAATGATGAAAAGGACTTAGTATGCTTAACAAAATAGAGATTCATGATGGCCTTGCAGCCATGGGCTATGGAGGTGGTAGGGAAAGTCTTACTTTCTTTAAAGCTTTATTTTCACCTCAATGGAAATTGCTTTTTCATGCTATTATTCACTGTTTAAGTTCTAAAAGTACATCTTTTGATCAAATATATGCTGCATTGGCATCAGCTGGTGTTTGTCTAGCAAATAACAGGGTTTTTAATTTTTCAAAATTCATTTTTGAAGGCATGACTAGGAATTTGGAAGGGACTAAGAAGTTTTTAATGTATCATAGATTCATTCAGACTTTAGTTAGTGATCAAATACCTAACCTACCAGAGTTAACTGATACATGGGATGTTCCTTCATTCACGAAGAGAACTTTCTCTTTCTTGACCAAACAAGGCAATGCCTTTACAGGAACAGTAACACCATTGTTTGCTCATATGTTAGCCCAACCTGCCAATCAAGAAGGTGAGGAACCTAGCAATGCTAGTGCTTCTCAGCAAACTCCTTCTCACCAGAGCTCCCATTCCCTAGAAGATTCACAATCTTCTTCTCACAATGTTGGTGTTCTACCAAACACTGATGAGATGATCCACACACCTGTTGCTTCTATTGCTGCTAGTGGTTCACCACAAGCACAAGCACAAGAGGTGGTGGATGTTGCAAATTTAACTGCTTTGTGTACAAGTTTGTCCCAACAGGTACAGGTATTGTAGGAAGAAAAGCTTGTTCAAGACAAGAGAATTGCTGAATTGGAAGCTAGCCTACTCAAGTTAAGGAACAAAGTGTCACCTTGGATGAGGCAATATAGATCTATTCAGAAGTCTGCAATCAAGAAGCAAAGATTCAGGAACCACAAGTAAAGGCAACTGAATGCAACCAAACAGGGGAGTAATTATGAAGGACAACCACCTTCTTCTGATAATCAGACAAGGATCTCTAGAAATGACATCAATTTTGAATTGGATGAAGATGTAATGGGGACTTATGAAGATGGAACTGTTTTAGAGACTGGTGTGGATGGACCTTAAAACATGGAGATTCAGCATGAAGAACCACAGCCTACTCATGAGGAGCCACAAGTTGAAGAAATTTTGGTAACTCAGCCAACACCACCACCTCAATCACCACTTCAAACAAATTGAAGTGCTTTCTATGAGAAGTTGGAAGAAATTACTATTCAGTTTCCTGTATATTCAACTCCATCACCACAAAGATAAGTATGGTTTCAAAGGAAACAGATTTTGCAAGTACTGTCTAGATCAAGAATGAGCAATGAATCAGACAAGACTAAAGAGGTGAAAGTTGATACGATGGCTTCTATGGAAGAAAGAGTATCTGGGGATACACAAGTGATTGAAGAAACAAGTGTGTCTAATACTGGTGAAATCAACCTTGTTGAAGATGTACTGCTAAGCCAACTAAGCCGACTGCAAGTACTGCTAACATTGTTGAAGACCCAAGTACTGATAAGCCAACTAAGCCGATTGCAAGTACCGCTGGTGATCATCCTTCACTAGAAAGTCAAACTCCTTTTGGAGAAGATGAGACTTTAGCCCAATTGCTGCTTGACTTAAGAAAGAAGAATTTAGTTGAGAAGACTAAACAAGCAGGGGTAGAGAAAAAGACACAACAAGAAGTTCTTGCCAAATAGAATCAAATTCAATGTAAGAAAGTTCAAGCTTCACACCCTACTAAAGGTATAGTTATTCAACAGCAAGCTAATGAAGAAAGAGCTACCAAGCTGAAGAAGAAGCTACCTAAGATTGATCCAAAGGATAAGGGGAAGAAGCAATTACTATCAGAATCTGAAGATGAAAGTGATTCAGATGATGATATAAACAAAGTCATGTACATATTTAATCAAATAAACCATGATTAGGAATTTTCTTATAGAATGCAAGAACAAATTCGTGAAAATGAATTGCAGGAAGAACTTGTAGCAAAGCAGGATTTGCTAGAAGCTAAAAGAATACAGCAAGAATGGAACATACAAGAGTATGACAGGATTCAAGCTGAAATACATGCAAGTGAGATTCTTGCAGACTCATTGATAGTTGAAGAGAGAGATGCATATGATGGAGAAGAGAAATCAAAATTGATTGATGATCTGGTAAGGGAGCAACAAAGATTCTTTGCTGAAAAGAGAAGGAAAGAAAAGATTAAGCCTCCAACTACTATGCAGATTAGAAATCAGATGATGAACTTTCTTAAGAAAGTTAAGGGATTAACTCATATTCAGCTGGTCAAGAAGAATTTTGAAGAAATCAAGACTTTGTATGAGCAAAATAAGAGGACTGGATTTAATTTTGTTGAGATTGGATCTTAAGCAGATAGAAAAGCTGTTGAAGAGTTTAAGAGACATCTACAACAACAAAGGCAATTTGGTAGTACTCCTAGAATTGAGCCAAGTACTGCTGAACCTACAAACACATCTCCACCTATCAAGACCACTTATGTGAGGAAGAATAGAAAGGGGAAGGTAAGTTCAAGGGAGGAAGAGACTGCTCAAAGAATGAATACAGGAGTTGAAACACAAGATATTGCTCAGACTGAAAATGTACAAACAGTACATACACAGTCAATAGTACATACAATAGTACATAATGAGGAGACGGTACATACAAACTTGGAAGAGGGTTCAATAGAACTTGAGGGAATTTGCAAGGGTGTTAAAAGGAAAAGGTCAACAAAGACAAAGAAGAAAGCTAAGAGAGCTAAATCAACAGCAGAGGATAGTGATGATGATGAGAGCTTAAAGAAGTACTTCAAGATTGTGAAATTTGAAGATCAATGTATTGATATATAGATTTTTGGAAAGAGAGCATCCATTGCTAAATGGATTTACTCTACAGATCAAGGACTTGAAGCTCATGGAATTCAGAGAACTGATGGCACAACAAGAGTATTCAGACTTTTGGAGGATATTCTTCATATTCTTGATAGAAAAGATATTCAAGATCTTTCAAGGTTAGTTCAAGAAGGTAGTGCAGGTAAAACTAAAGTATCATTATTATACTGGGAATTTCTCTTTATGTATGAGCCACACAATTATGATCAAGAAATGTTGAAGGAATTAGAGAATCAGGTTCCTGGTTACTGGAGATATTACAGGTCATGTGGATTGCATATTTTGGATGTAGATGATGTTACATACTATATGCTGCAAGAGAAAACTTACCCTTTCAAAAGAAAATTGTTGGAAAGGATGTTAGAACAACAATTAGAAGTTACAGAAGAATCTGTTGATGCTTTGGAGTTGATCAGAATGGTTAAACAACAAATCAAGGATTTGAAAGATGAGGAAGAAGCTGAGAAAGAGACTTAAGTGTTTGACTTTCAGTCACACTTCACAAATGGTTCTCAGTTCACCATGTCTAACACACATAAGAACTGGCTAGTCCATAAGCAAACGGTTTGTGGTAAAGACTTATCAAATCCGTTGAAAGCTGATAGTTTGCTAAAAACTATATGGTCGAGACAAAGATTTGGCTAGTCATAGACAAACGGTACTAGGTAAAGACTTCATCAAATCCGTTGATGGTTGACAATTTACCAAATATTGTAAGGTTTTCATTACACCTTATTCTTTGTGAATAAAGTATTGGCTATTCCAGAGTGTACGACTAACTGGTAAAGAATTTATCAAATCCGTTGATAGCTGGTGATTTGCTAAAAATCATGAAGCCAATACAGATTGGTGTTTGTTGTTAACTGTTTTATTTCAGGTATGAAGATTGCAGGTAAAGAAGTATTTAAAGAAAAATACTTAGAAGGTTTTGTTATCATCAAATCAAGACAAAGGTTTGTGATTAAGAGTTCAAAGACTAAACTCAAGAAGACAATAACTGATGCTGCAAAGATAAGTGAATGCTTAGAAGACACAAGAAGATCATAGTTTAAAGACAAAGATGATACTCATGATGTTTGAAGATTATCTTATCAGAAGAAGATCCACATTTGAAGTGTTTGGCTACATTCAGTTGGATACAAATAAAAATTACCAAGTTCAATCCAATGATGAAGGAAAGACTGAAGACATGTATTTTTAATACATCCAGCATAAGAGAAACAAGAAGACAACAAGTTATCATTTCTTGTTTAGGGGAGGATTGTTGGGAATTATTTGTTAAGTGTCAAGTACCGTTAGTGTATTCCAAGTACTGTTAGTGTTTTGTAAGTACCGTTAGTATTAACACGGTACATAGTAAGTACTGCTACTTATAAAGTAAGTACTGCTATGATGATTAGGACGAATATATCTTGGTATAAGATATGTCATAGTTATAGTTAGAGTATATCTTATGTGATATACCTAAATAGTTAGAATATTGATAATATATCGTTTGTGATATAGTTATCTTTATAGAATATTCTAAGGTTTCTAGGGTTCCTTACTCTATAAAAGGAACATAGGTACAATGTCTTTCATGTACCTCATTCAAGTTGATTAATAAGAGAATCAAATAGTTAAAAGTAATTCTGTTCTTCTATGCTTTATAAGTTAGATTCCGCATAACTTATTTAGTGTTAGTAAGAGTGCTCAAAGTGTTTTAGTTTGATTACAAACTACTATACTAATTCTTAACAGAAAAATGACTCCAACCAAAGGGATATATTATAGATCCAACCAAAGGGATCCAACCAAAGGGATCAACACTTAATGAGGAAACTCTGAGAAAAATGACTCCACTTCAAAGGGAGAAACAAAGACAAAGGTTGAAAGAGATGGAAGTCAAACGCACAGAGGCACTGAATTAGGTAAAAGCTGATTATGATGCCTGCGTCAACAACAGGTTCGCACCTAGAAAATCACCAAGTTTAAGTATACCATTCACAAGTCTACTAACACACCACAAATGATTTTGTGGAGAGATAACCAATAGGCAAATATGAATATCTTTGAAGACTTTAGGTTAAAGCAACTTGGCTTGACTGAATGGTTTGAACTTGAGGCTTTTGGCTGCAAAAAGAACTGGACATGAAAATTTTACTCTTCTTAAGACCCTCAAAGCTAAGTTTAATTGGGTTAAAGAAACTACAGCCAAGCTCAAGATAGATCCCCCACCACAGCTGTTTGAACAAGAACCTCCAAAGTCTGGAAAGAAAAGAAGAAGGATGACTCAATTTGTTAAGGAAACCTTCGTTACTAATGATGTTCAAGTGAATGGAATGCACAGGGATTTGGTATTACCAAATGGAATCATTGGTCCTATTGATGGTCAGACTTACACTGAGCCTGAAAGAGGTATGGCCTTCATGAACAGGGCTTGTCAATATGCATTCCAAAGGGAAGATGAGCTAGGATTAGCATCAACCATTTAGCTGATTTGTCTTAAAAAGGCACTTAAAATCAACATAGAGTATTCCAAGGTATTTGCACAAGCTTTGCAGGCCGAATTGGATACTAGGACAGACTTAGCTGAAGCTAAAGAAAGAATCAAGAATGATGACTATTGAAGGATTTTACAGGTAAATTTTACCTTCATGTTTTATTTCACTTTTGTTTTGTACTTGTAATTTCCTTTAAGTATTAATAAAATCATGAGATATGTTTGTTTAGATCTATTATGAGTAAGAAGAAGCTGTCATCTCACTTACCTTAACTTAAATAGATCTAGCTGTATTTATGTTTAAATAAGGGGAGATTGTTGGGAATCTAAGTTTAGTAGATTCCCTGTATCATAGATTTAAACACAAATCAAGCTGTTAGATATTAACTTGCTTGTGCCTAGGAGGCAGGCAAGTATCGCAAGACTCACAGAGATCTAAGTCTCTGTGAGCAACCTCAGAGGAGTCCATGTCAGAGACATTGTCAAGGAAGTCGAAGATTACTTGAAGACATACTCATTGGCTTTGATGGATAACAACCAAGATGTATCAGGGACTCTAAGGGGTTGAGGGTTAACAGGGGTGGCAATACCCTGTTAACACTCAGCACACTTTGGACATACCTTAGTGTGTACGAGACTATGAAGAAAAGGGAAACTGTGTCAGCTCTTTTTCCCTAAAGCATTATGGCAGACTACCAAGAATAGAAGAGCATATTGTGACAGAGGTCTGACAAGTGTCTGTCCAGTGTAGTCACCATCAACCAGTACTTGGAGTCAACCTCGTACCACTATAAATAGGTTATGTAGCCTAGCGTTAATGTCCAACACTTTGATAGAATTCACACATTAACTCTTAGAACTTATAGAACCAAACAGCTGCGACTGTGTTCATAAGTTAGGTTTTAATTTGTTCAAAGTGTGCACAACATATTGTCATCAAACGGTGTTATCCATAACACTTGTAATTCTTTTTTATACAATAATAAGTATTACGTTTGAAAAGTAATTAAGTGTGTTGATTAGTTAAGTTTATTGTTTCAAGCATATTTTAGGGACTTTCAGGCAGGTACCATGGACAGACTCGAGCATTTGGAGGACGTGCATAGGATGGAAGCTGCCCTAGTGTTCTTCTCCTTTTGGCTTCTTATACTTATGCTTATTTGGACACTTGTTTAGTCCTTCTCATTTCTTATGTTTTATTTATGTTTAGGGCTTATGTTTGGGAACCGATGTTTGATTTTGGTTTTCCCTATGGTCATGTATGTTTTAGTACATATTATCTTGCATGCTTTGATGACATGCCATAATTACGCGTAACAGTCCACTTATCAAAGTGGGGTGTTACAATTATGGTATCAGAGCCAAGGCTTCGACTTGTAGGCTCTAAAACTCGACCTGTGACTAGTGGGTAGTCACCAGAAACTTCCTAAGTCAACGCTTGTTATTCCACATATTGATGTTTTCAGCACCTTGTTGTTTTAACCATGATGTTTTCATCGATATTGTTTTACTAATATGGATGAACAACCATCATCCATACTTAGTTACGTGTCTGTGTTTCATGCATGATGTTCCTTGTGAACTGTGGCTAATGTGGACTGAACCCCAATAGTTCATAATTGGTCACATAAATTTTTTTTTCTGTTAAGCTTTGACAGTTGATTTTCACTCATTTATTTCATGTATTATTGTTGCATGTATTTTAACTAAGTAATGGTTGGTACAGGACTGGCCATATTTAGTCGCATGTGCTTTTAATCGAATCATTTTGTTTTGATGAACCGACCCATAGGCGTTCATCCTCGCCATGAAATTTTGTTTAGGTGAATCGACCCATAGGCGTTCACCCAAACCCATGACATTTCATTATCATGCACCCATACACTGTTTTCATGCATAAATTCTTCATGTTTACATGCATAATTTTTTTTCATGATTATGTATTATGTCCTAATCAAATAAATCATGTCAAATTTTATTTTTGAACCGACTCATGGTCGTCCACACCAGCGATCTTCAGATTCATTTCATTACAGTCAAAAATATTTTTTCATGTCCCCTCATTAGTTACTATGTCTCTATATGTCAAGTATGTTCTCATACTTTCATGGTTAACTTCGTTTTCATGCTGATTATGTCTTATGTTTCTTATGTGGATTATGCTTTCATCATGTTGATTATGCTTTCATGCAAGACATTGATAGATTTCATGTAATCCTACTTTCATGATAGTCATGGTTGGTTTTCATTAATCATGCTGTCATGCAGACCATCGTTGAATTTCGTTTAACCACACTTTTAGCGTTTCTCTATGCAACTAGAATGATGTCTAGGCTGGCATTGCTAGGTTATCATGATGGTTTTCTAACCGTTTAACCAATTATTTTTCCTTTAAAATCATGTCAGATGATCGACCCCATACCGACCATTTCATGTGCATTCTATGCGTACTCCATGTGCATTCTATGCATTCTATGCGTACTCCATGTACCGTACCCAATGTGTATTACCACGTACCTTAAGTCGTGTATATTTTCACTTGCAATACTCCACGAGTATTCTCTAGTCGATTTTATATCATCTCAGGCGTATTTAGAGGTGGCAATTATTGACCCATGGTTAATTTTTGGGTCAACTTGGTTAAATTAGAAAAAGAAAGGGGTCTAGTTGGGTTTCCCTTAAAATCTTAGATGGGTCTAGATGGGTCAAACAAGCTCCTTCTTAAAATTATAAATGGGTCTACTTGGGTCTCTTCATTTGTCACATGGGTCTAGATGGGTCTCCCTTTATATTACTAACGGGTCAAGATGGGTCACCCAATAGGTTTAGTAATATCAAAAGTGTTTTTTTTTTCCATTTTTTTACAAGCTTGTCAAAATTTCACACACTTGTTATTTTTTTACGTCTTCACCATATTTTTACGTTTTCATCATAAATTTACGTTTTGGTCAAAAAATTTACGTTTTCGTCAGAAATTTACGTTTTCATAAAAATATTCTCGTTTTCGTCAGGAATTTTACGTTTTCATCAGAAATTTTACGTTTTCGTCAGTAAATTTACGTTTTTGTCAGAAATTTTACATTTTCATTAGAAATTTTACGTTTTTGTCAGAAATTTTACGTTCTCTTCAGAAATTTTACGTTTTCGTCGGTAAATTTAAGTTTTCGTCAGAAATTTTACGTTTTCGTCAGAAATTTTACGTTTTCTTCAGAAGTTTTACGTTCTCATCAGTAAATTTACGTTTTCGTCAGTAACTTTAGGTTTTCGTAATAAATTTTACGTTTTCGTCAGAAATTTTACGTTTTCGTTAGTAAATTTACGTTTTTGTCAGAAATTTTTACATTTTCATCAGAAATTTTACGATTTCGTAAGAATTTTACGTTTTCGTCAGAAATTCTACGATTTTGTCAGTAAATTTTACGTTTTCGTCAGTAAATTTAAGTTTTCGTCAGTAAATTTACGTTTTCGTCAGAAATTTTACGTTTTCTTCAAAAAAATTACGTTTTCTTCAGTAAATTTTACGTTTTCGTCAGAAATTTTACGTTTTCGTCAGTAATTTACATTTTCGTCAGTAAATTTTACGTTTTTGTCAGTAAATTTACGTTTTCGTCAGTAAATTTACGTTTTCGTCAGAAATTTTACGTTTTCGTCAGTAAATTTACTTTTTTGTCAGAAATTTTACATTTTCATCAGAAATTTTACGATTTCGTCAGAATTTTACGTTTTCGTCAGAAATTCTACGATTTCGTCAGTAAATTTACGTTTTCGTCAGTAAATTTTATGTTTTCCTCAGAAAGTCTACGTTTTCGTCAGTAAATATTACGTTTTCATCAGTAAATATTACGTTTTCGTCAGAAATTTTACGTTTTCGTCAGAAATTTTACGTTAGTAAATTTACGTTTTCGTCCGAAATTTTACGTTTTCATCAAAAAAATTACGTTTTCAGAAATTTTACGTTTTCGTCATAAGTTCTGATTACGTAAAAATACGGATGAAAACGTAAAATTTATGACGAAAACTTAAATTTTTTGACGAAAACGTAAATTTATAGACTAAAACGTAAAATTTCAGACGAAAACGTAAATTTACTGACGAAAACGTAAAATTTCTGATGAAAACGTAAAACTTCTGAAGAAAACGTAAAACATCTGACAAATAGTAAATTTTTTTACGAGAACGTAAAATTTCTGACGAAAACGTAAAATTCCTTACGAAATCGTAAAATTTCTGACGAAAAGTTAAAATTTCGGATGAAAACGTAAAATTGCTGACAAAAACGTAAAATTTCTGATGAAAACGTAAAATTTATGACGAAAACGTAAAATTTATGACGAAAACGTAAAGTTTCTGACGAAATCGTAAAATTTCTGACGAAAATGTAAAATTCCTGATGAAAACGTAAAACTTCTGACGAACACGTAATTTTTTTGATGAAAACGTAAAATTTCTGACGAAAACGTAAAAATACGGATGAACTTAAATTTTTTGACGAAAACGTAAATTTATAGACTAAAACGTAAAATTTCAGACGAAAACGTAAATTTACTGACGAAAACGTAAAATTTCTGATGAAAACGTAAAATTTCTTACGAAAACGTGAAATTTCTGATGAAAACGTAAAACTTCTGACGAAAACGTGTTTTTTTTTTTATGAAAACGTAAAATTTCAGACGAAAACGTAAAATTCCTGATGAAAACGTAAAATTCCTGACGAAAACGTAAAATTTCTGACGAAATCGTAAAATTTCTGATGAAAACGTAAAAATACGGAAGAAAAAGTAAAATTTCTGACAAAAACGTAAAATTCCTGACGAAAACGTAAAATTTCTGACGAAAACGTAAAGTTTCTGACTAAATCGTAAAATTTCTGACGAAAATGTAAAATTCCTGATGAAAACGTAAAACTTCTGATGAACACGTAAATTTTTTTGATGAAAACGTAAAATTTCTGACGAAAACGTAAAAATACGGATGAAAACTTAAATTTTTTGATGAAGACGTAAGTTTACTGACGAAAACATGAAATTTCTGACGAAAACGTAAATTTACTGATGAAAACGTAAAGTTATTAACAAAACATCAAAAAGTAAAAGGCTAACCTCCTAAAAACCCATTTAAAACCAAAAAAACCCAAAAACCCATTTAAAACCAAAAAACCTAAAAAAAATACAAACTTTTCCTAAAGACCCATTTACACCCAAACCCATCTAAACTCAAACCCATCTAGACCCAACCCATCTAAATCCAACCTCTTAAAAGACCCATATAAACCCATACCCATCTAAACCCAAACCCATCTAAGACCCATGACCCAACCCAACCCAACCCAACCATTTTGCCACCTCTAGGCGTATTCCACTTGTTGATATGCCACAAGATGCTGATGCCGCTCATAACCGGGAGATGCTACTAAATGTTGATTCTGCTGACTATTTGGAGACGCTACAAGATGCTGATGCTGTTCACAACCGGGAAATCCTACAGCACGAAGACAAAGGCGTTGGATCAAAGCGATCGGACGAGAAGATACTTCACCACCAGACGATTTCATCACAACCCATGTCTCTTATTCTTAGTTACATGTCACACGTCATTCAGTTGTCTTTTTAGTCATATGAGTGAGAACCGGTACCAGCCGGCCACCAAGCTGAATGGTTACATGAAACACGGTCATGAGAATGACCGTCATGGAACTGACAGAAAAGACGATAGTAACCACTACTGTGACAGCAACTATCCTAGCAATCGCAGCAGAAGCTCCGACCACGGACGTGATCAGAAATACAATGGTTAGCAGTCCAACCGATCTGCCAATTCTGGCATGATAACCTAAGATTTACAGCTTTATTTGTTTCACATCTCGAAACACATGTCAAGACATCAGTCAAGACACATGTCTCACGTATATTTTCTGAAGACACATGTCAAGACACCAGTCATACGTATATTTCCCAAGACACGAGTCAGGACATATGACTCACGTCTATTTTTTGAAACAACCCTAAGAATTTTAGGGTACCCTCCAAGGGGTACATCCATGTTGTTGTGCCATGTATTAATCAGGCCACAAGAATCTCAGTACCATCACCGGCGTATTATTCACGTTTGGACACGCAAGATTCGTTCTAAGTGACACACGCAAAACATATCTAGTGAGATCTGTCACGTTTGCTTCATGACACTTTCAATTATTGATTTCATATTTCATATACCCATGACCATAAAGCAAGCCATTCGTATCACCTATGTATACGGAGGCTTTTCCTTTAGTCTAATGAGAAGATCCAATCTGCTAACACACTTACCTCAGACTGATGCGAGTTAAATATGATTTTGATTATAGACTAAGAACAACAGCCCATGCTACGGTTAGTCACCATTCATACCAGAGTATGTACAGCGATGTTCAGGCTACTGAATACATTAAGCATGATTTTCCATCAGAAAAATCTGTACAAATAATTATGCTTTACAAGCACGTATTTGTTGTTCCATGGCTGCGAAGAATCCAGTTATTATTGATGAAACGACTTCTGAAGCCCCTTACTCATAACCAGCCGATTATTCCAGAATCTTACCACATGTATTCCATAGTAACCTTCTAGGAGAGGGACGGTGACATGAGATTATGTGTCGACTACCGTCGATTTAAACAAATCACCCTTCATAACAGTTATCCTCCTCCACGTATTGAAATATATCTGTGAGCGACTATAGAGTGCTAAACCCTTTTCAAAGATCGACTCATGATCATGCTGCCAGCCTTGGCGAGTGAAAGAGCATGACATTTCCATGACTGCTATTCGTACACGACTTGGTCATGCTAAATTCATGATTTTGTAGTAGTCTCATAAATGCTCTAACAACATTATGGACTCAATAAATTGAGTTTCCATGAACGCATAAACAAATTCATCAGTGTTTTTATCAAGGACAACCTGATTTTCTCTAAGTCTAGAGAAGAGCAGGAAGACCACATTTTCACTATGTTGCAAATTCTACGACAGGAGAAATTTCACCCTGAAATTTTATAATATAATTCTGGTTAATTACAGTGACACGCTGAATCATATGGATTCTCACGGTTAATTTTACCATGACTCAACTTATGCGTGAAGGTGAGAACCCTACACTACATTAGGTGTTCCAGAAAATCCTACGCTAAGAGAAGTCTAACTTCAGAGACTCATAGTTTCGCAAACTCCTATGTATCAAGTTTCTATGAAGCAAGATACAGTTACGTTCATATCTAAGTACCTGTCATACCAACAGGCTAAGATAGAACACCAACAGACGGAGATGTTTATCCACCATCAGAAATTATGATCAGAAATGGGACAAGATCTCCATGGATTTTGGTTACCAGATTACCGCAAACTTAGAAGAAGCATGAAGCTATCTGGGTTATTGTCAACAGTTTGACCAAGTCTACAGAATCCTTACATCCGCAAGGATTCCAGAGTCAGCAGATTTTCAGACATTTTCCGGCCAAGGATCATCCGATCACTTGGTACTCCCTCAGCTATCGGACCAGACAAAGATTCACATTGTGTTCCAAAATTACGTTCATGTCCTTTGTCCAAATTTTACGACTTGCTTTCACACCCCCGTTCATTACACTATTCACGTTCATGATCGTATCCTGGCTTACGATTTTACGTTCATTTTCGTTCTGGGAAGTTTTGAAAAAGCTTGAGAGACCAGAATCAAGTTTAGTATAACTCTCTATCCTCAGACAGACGTTTCACGTCACGTTCCACGTCTCACCTTATAGCGTTTGACGTTACCGCCGCCGTTATTCCATGTTCACGATATGTTTCACATGTCATGTTCATTCCACGTTTCTCATATCACGTTCACGATATGTTACACGTATCATTGATCACCATATGTTTTATCATATTACACTCACTATATCTCCACGTATCACGTTCACAATTGTTCACGTATCACATTCACAATTGTTCACGTACTACGTTTCAGTATGTCTCACGCATCATTGTTAGGACGTTACTAATGTCAGTTGGTCTAGGTTATTTTGCATCGTAATGTTTCATTTACCCTTGCATGTTAATTCTTATCCACTCGTTCGAATTCAGGAGGATCGGTCTTACGTTGATAACCAAGAACTTTTACGTATTTTCAAGTCAAGATCAGGAGGACCAAGATTTATCATTTGTGTAAAGATCTTGTGGAGGAACCGTTCCGAGAGGGAAGCCACTTGGAAACGGACGAGTCCATCCGGATTTTATCCTCTCATCATTCCATAATTCGGTTATGTTCTTTTTAGGCACGTCACGTTCCATGTCCTTGTCAGTCATGTCGCGTTCATGTTCTTTTCAGATTATCTTATCTTTAATTCGGGGACAAATTATTCTTTTAATGGGGGAAAAGTTGTAAAACCCGCATACTTTTACCATGAACAGTACACTTAGTAAACATACGAACCAATTAAAACATTCCTTTTTTATCACGAACACGTGTCACAAATAGTATATTAAGAAACTACTTACGTGCTATTACACGATAATTAATTAAGTACGTATTAATACACAATAATTGTTAACCATAATAATTATAATTACGAACATGAAATCATGAACATTTAATCACGAACATGTATCTACGTATATATTTATTTTTATACGATAAATATCGTTTACGTACAAGTATTATTATAACACGAATAATTAATTACGAGCTAACACGAAATACTAACGATGAACACGTAATTTGTTTTGACATGAAAATTGAACGGGTTTCCCTTGTGGGCCCTTAGAGCCGCGGACAAGAAAGGGAAAAGGGCCCAAACCAGTTTGATTTAACTAAAGGAAAAAGATAAAAACATAGACTTTTTCATTCACTTTTATTGTTACAAAAATAAAACCCTAGCCCCTCCTTCCTCATCCTTTGCCGTCAGCTACCAAGAAAACCACCAAGGGTGTTGGGTGATTTTGATTATTGATATTTGGGTATTCGTGTTCGTGTTATTAATCTCAATTGATTCACGTATTCGGTAACCTCATAAACTTTTTCTTTTTAATTCTATTATTGAATCATGAACACATGTTTATGGAACATTAAAAACAAGTGACGAACATGTTAGATAATCATGGAATCATAAAAAGGAATGGGGTTTGGGTTTGGTTTGTTTGGCCGATGCAAGAATCGAGAGCCATGGGCTCTCAGTGGTCTTTGTATCACCACCAACCGAGACCTCAAGGTCTCGGTGTGGTCTTGTTGTCTCGGCAGCAAGAAACAAGGACCCCGACTCACGTCGGGGTGGCCTTATGGTTTGTTGGGTCTCAGCGCAGCAGCAACAACACCACCGGCTTAAGCCGGTGGCTGTATGGTTCGTACAGGGGAACACACAGCACTACAGGGGGAACCACCGGCCTACTGCCGGTGGGAACCTTGTTGTGTGTAGTGGCTAGCCGAGACAGCAGGGGAAACCACCGCCTGCAGCCGGTGGTGAATTAGTTCGAGCAGTGGCAACCGGCTAGGCCGGGTAGCCACTGCTAGGGTGTGTTTAGTTCGATCCGGTTCACGTTTTAGTCTAATTAAAACACGGGTACACTCACGGGATTAGTTTTGCAAGCTTTACATTTTTACAAGTTACATTTTCTACAAGTTATATTATTTTTACAAGTATATTTTTACAAGGCAAATTAAATTAATTAACCATGATATTATAATTAATTTAATTAATCACGGACTTAGGTTATATTAATTATTAGAAATAATATATGTTGTAACCTAAGTATTTTTACCATTTAAATTAGACTATAGTATTAATTAACTATTTAAAACATGGAATATAATTAATTAATAAACATGACTTATGCTATAACTAATAAATATTAATACATGTTTAACCTAAGTAGTTTATATGCTTTAATTTAATTAAATCATGCTTATATTTAATTAAATCGTATAACTTATAGTTTATTTAACTAACATGATATTATTAATAAACTATACAAATAATTATATGACTTATGATATTTAACCAGTAAACTTAAGCTTATATTATTAGCTTATTAATCCAGCTTATTTCTAAATATGGAAACTTTTTATTTCAGGAAACTTACTATTTTTGGAAACTTTCTATTTTTAGAAACTGATCTATTTTTAGAATCTAATCTATTTTTGGAAACTTTTTTTAAACTTTCTATTTTTGGAAACTTTCTATTTTAGGAAACCTGCTATTTTTAGAAAGTTACTTATTTTTACACAACATGTATAATAATACAAGAATACAAGTTAATACTTAACCAGAATACATAGAATACATGATAAACACAGCATAGCATTAAAATCAGTAAAACAAGACAAGAACATATAAAACAAGCTAAGACATGATATAATCAGTTAAGTACTCAGTAAACAGAATACTTATACCTGTCCCCTATTTATGTAGCATCAGTGAGATCGGAGTAGGCTTTCATCCTTTCGTCTTTCTTCATTCACTGGACAGAAGGTACGGATTTTCCGTCCTTCAGTATGGACATTCTTTCCTTATTAGGATTCCCCGTTTGTAGCCAACTATTTTCCTAGTATTGTTTTATATGTTTGATACTTACGTTAGAATAATTGCCTAAGCCATATACATGCATGACCAGTGTCACCTAGTTATGGAGGTACCATAACCATAACACTGGAGGCACCAGTGTTATGACTTCCCCACGGCGGAGTGATTGCTCGTGGCGTCCCTTTTAGTTATTTGGCCATTGTTATTATATTATCATGCAGGGCGTATGGGTGCATCCTAGTTACATGTTTTACAGGATTTTCATGGTGAATGCGATGTGTGCCTTACATCCTTCACAAGGAGTTGATCCTTCCTACCCAGACTATTTAACTAGAGGCAACCCCTCTAATTGCATGACGAGGTCTCCCCTCCAAGTATTCATGCACGATGGAACCTCATGACCTACATAGGCTATTGGCTAATTAATACATATTTTTATATAAAAACATAAGTCTTTTCAAACTATAAAACCAGTTTTATGAACATGTTCCAGGTTTTCCAGGACTTATACATTTCCGCTACTTTTCAGTCTTTACTTATATTTTAGCTATTCATACCATGTTATATATCCGTTCACTGAGCGTATTTCTCAGTCGTTACTTTCCTTTCCATGTCCCAAAACGGCAGGTACCATAGACAGACTCGAGCATTTGGAGGACGTGCATAGGATGGAAGCTGCCTTAGTCTTCTTCTCCTTTTTCCTTCTTATAGTTATGCTTATTTGGACACTTGTTTAGTCCTTCTCATTTCTTATGCTTTATTTATGTTTTGGGATTATATTTGGGAACCGATGTTTCATTTCAGTTTTCCCTATGGTCATGTATGTTTTAGTATATATTATCTTGCATGCTTTGATGACACGCCATAATTACGTGTAACGATCCACTTATCAAAGAGGGGTGTTACAAGGATAACCTTTAAGCTTGTAACACTCATCACCATTGTGTCCTTATTTCCCATAATTAGAACAATAAAATCCAACCTTAAAAGTACTTCCCCTTAAAAGTACTTCTTCTTCCACTTTTGGTTACGTTCCTGTTTGGATATTGTGAACTAGTATTCTTGTTGGATTTCTAAATCTATTTTATTGATGATTATAAGATTATGAAGATAAATCAATTGATCAAACTAGTTCAGAAATAGTTCCTTCTCTCTACTTCTCTTCGTGTATAATCATATTGTATGCTTTAGAAACTGTGGGAAGTGGTTGAAGCAAAAAAATTTCACCTTTGAAATTAAGCATCATTCATCTAACCCTATAAGAAACTGAATGAGCATCTTCCTTTTCTCTTTGTCCCCATTGTTTCTAGCATTTTCACAAGCATAGGTACAACTACACACATATAGTGCTTCTAAAGGATCATGTTCATCCCAAAGTCCCTTCAATGTATGATAGTACATCTGAACACTACAGTTCAATTCTTTCGGCTCTACAATTTCATTCACAAGTTGGTAAAACCCGTGACCATCAAGTTGTGCATAGTGCACATATAACTCAACCCATAATTCACATGCAGAATTAACAAAACTTAGTTTACTTCTAATATGATCAGATATATTATTGAGAATCCACGGTATGATCATATCATCGGTTCTTTTCCACAAAGCCCTTTCTTTTGAATCAATATTTGGTACAACTAATTCACTAGTAACAATCTTGAGTTTATTTTTGGCATTCAAAGCAATCATCATACTCCTTTTTCAAATACTATAATTTTCTAAGCCAACTAATTTCTTTGAGATGAGAATCGACCAGAATGATCATTGGGATGAAGGTATAGTAAATTATTTGGTGAATTGACATCACTGTTAGGGTTTGAGGTGTAATTAGTGGTGGTAGATTATTGTTATGGGTCTGAGAGTTTTGGTTATGATTTTGGGTATTAGTAGATGGTGTCATTGTTAAAATTGATGAATTGATGATGAATATGAAGGTTCATGAATGAAGACTGAGTAACAACCATTGTTTGGTTTTTTGGTTATGTTTTATATTTCTTGATAGGTTTTGATAGAATTGACGATGTTATTGCGGAATTTGGTAGTGATAACGATTGGTTATGTTATAGTAATGATAAGAATGATGTGAATGTCCGGAAATAGATGTTGATTAATCGCGGATTTGAGTTGAAAAATTTGGCAAGAAAATTTGTTGTGGTGGTTAAGGATGATAAAAAAAATAGTTATTTGGTCGGAAAACTTTGTTATTGTTACCACTTACCACGGTTTTGGTGGTGGTGGAACCATACCATGATAAAGGTACAAATGAGAGAGAACTATAAGATTTGTTTTATTGATAACGAAATTGTTAGTTACAATTTAAGAGGGAAATTACTATTTATACAAAGTCAAAATTAAATCAAGTACAATTCATTAAGATAGTAGTACAAGTAAACTACAAAATATTGCACCCTTTTATAATCATATGGCTATGTTTGGCAAGAGCTTTTTTAAAGCTTTTTTAAAGCTGTTAGCTTTTTTGTTAAAAAAATAATCTAATAGCTTTGCTTGTTACAACAAATTTTAAGAGCTGTTAGCTTTTTATTTTCACCAAGTAGCTCTTAAATAAAAAGCTGCCTGATACAACTTTTTAAATTGTCAAGAGCTGTTAAAGCTGTAGATTACTGATATACCCTCCAACCATATTATAATTTATTTAAATATATCCTTTTAAGTCATTTTACATTTTAATTTTTATAGTTAACAGCTAATATACCAAACACTTCTATTAAAAATATAGCTTTTTAGTAAACAGCTTACAGCTAACAGCTTACAGTTAACAGCTTACAGTTATCTACATTTTTGTTGTTTGTTTACAGCTTGAGCAGTATTACCACTTGTAACATTATTGACACTTAAAGTAGTATTAACCCTTATAGCAGTTTTAACTCTCTTGAAGCAGTGTATGATCCATTATATTCATATGATGACCTACAGCTTGCATAGTTTCATATGGTTGACCGTAGAAGGTATGGAGTATGGACCACTCAAAGAGTGGCCGGAACATCCTGAGGACCTTACACTCTTTCGCTAATCATTGTGGAAATTATTATAAACGATACTAACATCAAATTAATAAGTTATAGTGTTATACAGAGTATTTGGTAATAAAATTTATGAAAGTGCATGGCGAAAACATGTTGCTGTTAGTTCATGCTCGTTGGATGAGCCAAATGTGGCTAGAGGTGTGTGAGCCTATTGGGGGCACACACGTTAAACACTTAGAGTGCGTTTTCACTTCACGTTTAAAGAAAACCTTTGAATGATAAACCACAAGTAGTGAACGACTAAGACAACCTTCTTAGGCTGTCCTAATTCGTTTTGGCAGGCCTTGGAAGGATCTAGGAAGGTTCTAAAGTGTCTAGGTTCATTGAGATGATAAGAATGAAGTATTAGAGTTGTGATAAGAGTTGGAATAGTCTTGATAAGGCTTAAGTTGAGCATTATCAAGAGTAGGGTTTGAAGGCTATATAAACCATCAACCCTAACTCATTATGAACGTCCAACATAACACAAAACACAGCAATTAATCTCTGATCTCTTCCATTCTTATAATCAAATTGCTATAAACCTAATATTAGGGTTTATATCACTTGATCTCATCTCACCATCATATTCACTTGTTCTATTTGTTCTAAGGGGTTTAGTAACTTAGATTCAATCCTAAGTTAGCTAAAACAAAGCTTAGAACGAAGGTTTATAAAGGTGTTAAGGTACAATAGCTTGTAGAAGGTTTTTCTGGTTTCCTGAGCGTTATCGGACAGAAAGCTTCTGTGCAGATCGGACAGTGTTGTCCGATATCTTACAGCAAAGGGAAAAGTTCTCGGGTAAAGCTATATCTCGGACAACAAAGCAGTTTTAGGCTGTTTTGTTTTTTTGGTTCGGATCGGGTTTTTCGACACTTGGTGTTTGGGTATACGTGGAGTTCGGCTAGCAATCCGGACGTGTTCATTTGACGTGTTTGAGTGAGCAACCATAGAGGTGGTATATTTTATCACTCGTTTTAGTTTCATTGCTTTTGGACGAAGGTTAGTTTTCGCGTTTACTTTATTGTTTATTATTAATTACGTGTTAATCATAATTGCTCAAACTAGATCCATTCCGCTGCGCACTCGTAGTTACATGGTTAACTAGGTATTAAATCCCAACAGTGGCATCACGAGTCATGCTCGTTTGGTGGTTATGGGTTACACGTTTTAAATAAACACGCGAAACCGCATGCATGAAACCTAATTTAGTTATTTGTTTTATTTTTATTTGACAATTAAATTGTGTACTTGTCATTAATTATAAAAAATAACAAGATGGTAATTATTAAAATTAATTGTTAATTAGAAACATATAATTAAAATTAAATGGTTAATTAGAATACATAAAATAATTAAAAAAAATTAATAGTTAATTGTTTTGCCATGATTATTTTATGTGTTATCCGGCTATAAGACTCACTACAATCACGTAATGTGATGCATGGGGCGATTTAGGCACTTGATGAAAACCTAATGAGAGTCTTATGGTTCTTCGTTTGGGGAAGACTCTTCGGGGTCTCGGATTTATGTGTTTACTTAATGTCTTATGTTTGTTGTATTTGTTTTCCTAGTTGCATTATTGTTACATGTTTTTCAAAACACCTAAATTACATGCAATATGGATAAATACTTATAGAGAAACATGATATTGAAATTGGTCAATATTTTACACGCCTAAATACATGTTCATTGTGACCGGTTATGTGTTACGTGGAAAAGTGTTTTATAAAATAAAAGGACCTAAACACTATTGAAACACGCTTTCATGAAAATAAAAACTGGACGCTATGGACTCATGGGATGTACGGCTCACCCACTAGAACAAACTATAAAGCGGGTATAAGCCGGTGCGCACAGTCACACCTAAAGGATATCCGACTATAGCCTTGCGCTGGTCTGGTCCTGCGCTTGCTTGCGAGTTCGATTGGAGCTACCGTGAACCATCGTAGATCACTACAGTGTCATTACTAAAAGTTTTTAAAAATCGTGCTACAAAGTTGTTTACATGCTTCTTTGTACACATGTTTTACCACATTTATGTGTTATACCCTATGTGAAATTTAAGTGTATGCCAGCCAACTAAGAACACGTGCATTTGATTTGGCTTCTCTGGACAGTCCTAAGGGCCTTGTCAAACCCATGGCAAACCCTGTGTGATATTTGCATGTTCTTGCTTGGTTAACTTAACTCGAGTATGCACGGTCAGACCCTGGACCCGAGGCATAAGATGAGACTAAACATGCTCATGACACTACTACCGTTTTACTAGTGTCTTGAACGGTCTCATAAAGTCTAAGAGTTGCATGTTATGCAATTAACGCTCGTCGCTTACCTCTTGCCCCACTTGTTTACATATTGGACAGTCCTTTTGTAAGAGTGGGAGTACAAGATGGATCTTAGTCTTAATTAGTAATTAATTGGGTAGTTAATTCTATTAATAATGTAGTTATCGAAAATACTAATTGTTTGAACTTTTTAATTGTAGATGACTACCAATGTCGGAAACAATTCGGTACTCAGGAGTTTCTTCGAGAAACACAAACTCACTGGGCCTAACTTCATTGATTGGTACCGCCAGTTGCGCATTATCCTATCAGCTGAAGACAAGGAACAATACTTGGAACATCCAATTCCTGCTGCACCTGTTGCAACTCCTGGTCACCAAGTCCCTCCCGATGCTCTTGCAGCTCATGCTGCTTGGGTCAAAGGGTCAAAGGACATTGCTGCCCTTATGCTCATGACTATGGACTTAGAGATCCAACGAAATCTAACCCATCTCGGAGCATATGACATGTTGCAGGAGCTGAAAACCATGTTTTCTCAGCAAGCAGAACAGGAACTTCTTCAAACTGCGCGTGAATTTCACGCGTGCAAGCTTGAGGATGGTCAAAATGTAGGCTCATATGTTCTTAAGATGAAGGGCTACATTGAGAACTTGGAGCGTCTTGGTCACCCCGTGACTGTCAGCTATGGAATAAGCCTGATCTTGATAGGCCTTTCCAAGGAGTATGACAGTTTTGTTCAAAACTTCCACATGCATGGCATGGGGAAGACTGTGAATTCGGTGAATGAACTGCATGCCATGCTTAAACAACATGAGCAAACACTTCCCAAGAAGGTTGTTTCACCTGCACTTCATAATGTGCGTGCAGGCAAGGTCCAGAAAAACCAAGGTAGAAAACCGCCTAAGGCTGCGAAGGGGAATTATGGTAATGGAAAGAATAAGCTAGCTTATGCTCCCGAGCACAAACCATCTTATGCTCCCAAGAACAGAAATCCTCCACCACCCAAAAAGGATAATACTGCTAAGGACGACCCCTGTCACAAATGTGGTCAGATAGGTCATTGGAAACGGAACTGTCCCGAGCACTTAGCCGAGTTGCAGAAAAAGAAGAGGTTGTCTCAAGAAGCCAACACTTCAGGTATTTTCACTATAGAACTATATTCCCTTCCGAGTAATTCGTGGGTATATGACACTGGTTGTGGTACTCACATTTGTAATAATACTCAGGGTCTAAGGGGAAGTAAGAAGCTGAATCCAGGAGCTTTGAATCTGTACATGGGCAATGGTCAACGTGCAGGAGTCGAAGCTATTGGAAATTATCATTTATGTCTCCCTAGTGGATTAGTTATTGTTTTGAACAATTGTCACTATGCTCCCTCTATCACTAGAGGGATTATTTCAGTTTCTGGTTTGTTTAAAGATGGTTTTGTAAACTGTTTTGATTCGAATAATGCAATTTCAGTTTCTAGGAATAACGTTGTTTATTTTACTGCTACTCCCCGAGGGGATGGCATTTATGAAATTGATATGTCTTGTTCTAAAACAAATGATAGTTCTATGTTTGCTGTTAGCAATAAAAGAGCCAAATTAACTTTGGACTCTACTCTCTTGTGGCATTGTCGTCTTGGACACATAAGCAAGAAACGCATGGAGAAGTTGCAACATGATGGACTTCTCACCTCAACTGACATTAAGTCATTTGAAAAGTGTGTCTCTTGTATGTCTGGGAAGATGGTAAGAAAACCCTATTCACATCAAGTGGAAAGGGCTAAAGATCTACTTGGACTAATACATACTGATGTTTGTGGCCCATTTAGAATCATGTCAAGGCAAGGAGCTAACTACTTTGTCACTTTTACTGACGACTTTAGTCGGTATGGTTATGTTTACCTGTTAAAGCATAAACATGAAGTGTTTGAGACATTTAAAGTGTTTCAAAAGGAAGTAGAAAATCAACTCGGTAAGACCATAAAATCACTACGATCTGATCGTGGAGGTGAATATATGAGTCAAGAGTTTTTGGATCATCTTAAGGAGCATGGGATTATTGCCCATCGAACTCCTCCCTACACACCTCAACATAATGGGGTGTCTGAGAGGAGGAATCGAACACTGCTAGACATGGTTCGATCCATGATGAGTCAAACTACTCTTCCAAAGTCCTTTTGGGATTATGCCCTTGAGTCTGCTGCACGCATACTCAACATGGTTCCAACTAAGAAGGTTGAAAAGACACCATACGAAGTATGGCATGGGCAAGCCCCTAAGTTGTCTTACTTAAGAGTCTGGGGTTGTGAAGCTTTGGTTAAACGTGATACGATGACCAAACCTGACAAACTGGAACCCAGATCTATTAAGTGTATCTTTGTAGGATACCCAAAGGAAACGATGGGATATTCCTTCTACTACCCACCTGAGAACAAAGTTATTGTTGCTCGGAATGCTGAGTTCTTTGAGAGTAATCTCTTAGATCAAGAAGCAAGTGGGAGTATAGAAGATCTTGAAATTATTCAAGATGAAGATACAAATCCTTCTGATGACACTGGCTTAGATCATGATGAGGATGATCAAGAAATTGAAGAACCTCAAAGTGATATCAATCCCATTCGTAAGTCCTCTAGGATACGCCGTGCACCAGATCGAATGTGTTTATACGTCGATGCTGAGGAGCATGAGTTAGGGGATCTTGGAGAACCCGCTAACTATAAAGCTGCATTATTGGATCCTGAATTCGAAAAATGGCTTAATGCGATGAATGTGGAGATGCAGTCCATGAAAGATAATGATGTCTGGGTATTAGTTGATCTTCCTCCTAACGGTAGAACCGTTGGTAGCAAGTGGCTATTCAAGAAAAAGACTGACATGGATGGCAAAGTACACACCTTTAAAGCTCGTCTTGTAGCAAAGGGCTTCACTCAAACCTACGGGGTTGATTATGAAGAGACCTTTTCTCCTGTAGCAGACATTAGAGCTATAAGGATTCTTATAGCCATAGCCGCGTTCTATGACTATGAGATTTGGCAAATGGATGTCAAAACCGCTTTCCTCAATGGACATCTTTCCGAAGAAGTCTATATGGTGCAACCTGAGGGTTTTGTCGATCCTAAATATCCTAACCGAGTATGCAAGCTCAAGCGTTCCATTTATGGACTTAAGCAAGCATCTAGGCAATGGAATAAGCGTTTTGATGATGAGATTAAGAAATTCGGTTTCACTCAGAATCAAGATGAGCCATGTGTATATCACAAAGCCAGTGGGAGTAATGTTACTTTCCTAATTCTATATGTTGATGACATATTGCTCATGGGGAACAATATTCCAATGTTGAAAGGGGTAAAATCCTACCTTGGAAAATGTTTTGCTATGAAAGAGTTAGGAGAAGCTGCATATATTCTTGGAATCAAGATCTACCGAGATAGATCTAGACGGTTAATTGGTTTATGTCAAAGTGCTTACATTGAGAAAATCTTGAAAAGATTTCATATGGAGAATTCCAAGCGTGGAACTATCCCAATGCATGAAAGCCCTAAATTGAGTAAGTCATAATGTGCTGTTTCACCAGCTGAAAAGCAACGCATGCAAAATGTTCCTTATGCCTCAGCTGTAGGATCAATTATGTATGCTGTGAGATGTACTCGTCCTGATGTTGCGTTCTCTCAGAACATAACAAGCCGATTTCAACAGAGTACTGGTGAACTTCACTGGACTGCTGTTAAAAATATCCTTAAGTATTTACGGAATACTAAGGATATGTTTCTGGTTTATGGTGGTGACGAAAAACGAGAGCTCAGGGTTTCTTGCTACACTGATGCTGGATATCTGACAGATGCTGATGACCTAAAATCTCAGACTGGATATGTTTTCGTTCTAAATGGAGGTGATGTTGACTGGAAGAGCACAAAGCAAAGTATTTTTGCAACTTCATCTACAGAAGCTGAGTATATAGCTGCTTTTGATGCAGCTAAAGAGGCTGTTTGGATTCGTAAGTTCATTTCTGGGCTTGGTATTATGCCCACAATTGAAGATCCCATTGATATGTATTGTGACAATACTGGAGCCATTACTATAGCTAATGAAAGCGGAGTCACCAAGGGTGCTAGACATTTCCGCGCAAAAGTTCACTATCTTCGAGAAACCATTGAGATGGGTGATGTTAAGATAGCAAAAGTTCATACAGATGACAATCTAGCTGATCCATTTACGAAGGCATTAGCATTCCCTAAGCATTCTAAATTGACTCGGGGTATTGGTTTGATACCAGCTAGTAGTCTCATGTAAATCTGTATGTTAATTAGTATTTGGATAATTTGGAATTGTAAGACAGTTTTATTTTCTGATAAATAAAGATACGAGGTATTTGTTATTTCATTCATATAAAATTTGTTATTCTATATTTGCATGTTTAATCCATGAATGATTTAATCATTCTAAATATCCATTGTCGGTTAGCAATATGGGAATATTGTTTACATAAGGCAAATGTGAGTGTTGGATATATTATGTGAGAATGAGAATTGTTCTAAGCCAAACTCATATGTATTCATAAGGGATGCATACTGGATTCTCCAACTTCAAACATTTACTTTTGGATCCATGTCATGAGTAAGATGTTGAAAATGGTCTGTTAAGTCATCCTTAGACTTGAGATGCAAACAAGTTCTGCATGTGTGGATATCACTTTCGTAATTATATGCAAAACGCTGTCCTGAATAAGGTAGTTATAAAAGCTATTTTTCAGAGTGATGTGAAGCAGCATCCACAACACTTGTAGTCAATAAAGGATTTGTTACTCCACTTAGTATGTGCAGAATGATACCATGGCGCCTCTCTAGAATTAATCAGATAATTGTTTGGCCGAACCCAAATGGTAATGCAAGATGAATCTTGGTTACATTTGGTATATCTGAATTGAATTCAATAACGAGAATCTAAATGGTTAAACTATATGGAATGAGTTAGGATCCATATCCATGGTTTAACGGTATCTATAACAAAGGATGATGAAAAGCAAGACATAAATGACCATGCTACTGAGAATGTTCTATGAAACTATATCTCAGACACCTCTAGTTAAATAACGAGTGTGAGCGTTGCTAGATGTTTCCGTCGTTGACATTTGTGCAATCAACTCCAACGACCAAGTGGGAGCTGTTAGTTCATGCTCGTTGGATGAGCCAAATGTGGCTAGAGGTGTGTGAGCCTATTGGGGGCACACACGTTAAACACTTAGAGTGCGTTTTCACTTCACGTTTAAAGAAAACCTTTGAATGATAAACCACAAGTAGTGAACGACTAAGACAACCTTCTTAGGCTGTCCTAATTCGTTTTGGCAGGCCTTGGAAGGATCTAGGAAGGTTCTAAAGTGTCTAGGTTCATTGAGATGATAAGAATGAAGTATTAGAGTTGTGATAAGAGTTGGAATAGTCTTGATAAGGCTTAAGTTGAGCATTATCAAGAGTAGGGTTTGAAGGCTATATAAACCATCAACCCTAACTCATTATGAACGTCCAACATAACACAAAACACAGCAATTAATCTCTGATCTCTTCCATTCTTATAATCAAATTGCTATAAACCTAATATTAGGGTTTATATCACTTGATCTCATCTCACCATCATATTCACTTGTTCTATTTGTTCTAAGGGGTTTAGTAACTTAGATTCAATCCTAAGTTAGCTAAAACAAAGCTTAGAACGAAGGTTTATAAAGGTGTTAAGGTACAACAGCTTGTAGAAGGTTTTTCTGGTTTCCTGAGCGTTATCGGACAGAAAGCTTCTGTGCAGATCGGACAGTGTTGTCCGATATCTTACAACAAAGGGAAAAGTTCTCGGGTAAAGCTATATCTCGGACAACAAAGCAGTTTTAGGCTGTTTTGTTTTTTTGGTTCGGATCGGGTTTTTCGACACTTGGTGTTTGGGTATACGTGGAGTTCGGCTAGCAATCCGGACGTGTTCATTTGACGTGTTTGAGTGAGCAACCATAGAGGTGGTATATTTTATCACTCGTTTTAGTTTCATTGCTTTTGGACGAAGGTTAGTTTTCGCGTTTACTTTATTGTTTATTATTAATTACGTGTTAATCATAATTGCTCAAACTAGATCCATTCCGCTGCGCACTCGTAGTTACATGGTTAACTAGGTATTAAATCCCAACAGTTGCGCCTGTTGAAAAGAGTTAACAATCAAATAATCTCCCACAAATTGGTGATACTATCTTGACGCTTATAATTGCGAAAATTCGATAAAAAGTTTTTATGTATAGACGTATAAATTTCATACTTTTTTTCGAAATTTTGATGTTAATACTAGGAAAAAAACTGTACACTAACTACTATACACTATTTTTGTGTGTGTGGATAAAATGGTGTTTCGACTCGATAACGCAAACCGACTAATTCCAAATGACTTTTTTTAAGTAATTTGGAGTCGGCGTATGTTACCTTTGGGTAACCTGGCTACTTATTGTGTTTGATAAGTGTTTTTTTGTTGTGCTTCAGCATGACGTATAAGTCCTTATTAAACTTTTCCATAGATAGTTTAAACTTCACACAACACTTTTGTTTTTTTTAAGGTCGTCAAAACCCCTTGTACTTAAATTTAGAGGAAATTTCTTAAATAGCCTCTTTTGAGGCTTTAATACCAAATTAGTCGGCGTATTGAAATTTTATCAAATTGAACTTTTTGATTATAACCTTTGGATGTTAGAATCTAATGGCTTTAAATTAAGGTGCACCAAAAAAGGTTGCGCGCCAAAGTTTGTACGCCTAATACATTGTGGAAGTAGTTTTTGTGCACCTAGTGCACTACTTGTGTGCCGTGATGCATGAACTTTTGATAGCAAACTATCATATGCGCCGTGATGCACTATATGCGCTTCCTTTTGTGCACCGTGATGCATACTTATTGTGCACCTTGATGCACTATGTACGCCTCCTTTTGTGCACCGTAATGCATATCGATTGTGCACCTTGATGCACTATGTGCACCTCCTTTTGTGCACCGTCATGATACCTATTGTGCACCTTGATGCACTATGTGCGCCTCCTTTTATGCACCGTGATGCACTATATGCGCCATGATGCATTTCTTTTTGTGCGCGAAGTGAAGCTTGATGTACCACCTATCGTGCACCTTATAGCAAAGTGAAGCTTGAAGCTTGTCTTGGATCAGTTGGTGTGTCTTAGTGAGAGAGAGAGGATAGTGGGCTTTGTTTTTTTTCTTCTTATACTTGTATTTTTTTTCTTGTTTCATTTTTAGCGTCTCGCCTCTCGTAATCATCTTGTTTAGAGAGTCGGGGTTTTTTTTCTTGTTTCATTTTTAGGGTCTCGCCTCTCGTAATCATCTTGTTTAGAGAGTCGGGGCGCCTTTTGGTTGTATGGTTTTGTTTTTTAATATATGCTTGTCTTTCAAAAAAAATATTTGTGCGCCATCTTACTATCACTTGAATACACTTTTTTGTATCACTACAGGCCAACTTTTCTCAGTGACAACATGCATATAAACATGCTTGTTCACTTAAAATCACTTAATGAAATACTATCACTTATTAGCTCAAGTAACTAAATAAAAGGAATTAAAAAAAAAAAGAGTAGATGCACCATCTTGTGCGCCTAGGTGCACATCAAAATGCACCGTGATGCATGAACTTTGTGCGCATGTGTGCATAAGATTATGCACTTTAGTTCATTTTCGTAAGATAGTGAAAATTGATCCTGTTTCGTAAAAGGGTTTTCTATATAGTCTAGTTTGGTAATTCCTTTATGATTATATCTCTGTTTCTTCTAGTACTTTTATATCGCGTGTTTATGATATAATGGTTAAAAATGAATAACAGATAATTATTTTGTGTTAGAAAATTTTAAACCTAATGCATTACACATTAGACGTAGTAAACTGTAGCCAATTATTTGTGAGAAGTTACAAGTATAAAAAGTGAGTGAAAGCACTTTATCCCGTCGAAAGAGTCACCATCTAAAATTTTTTCATTTCTATTTTGTCAAAATAGGATGTTTGGATAAGTCTTTTAAATGTTAATGCTATAGCAGTTAACAGGTTTGTAACCATTTTTTGAATCTTCAGCATAAGAATGATATGTATGGACGTATGATCATGTTTTTAATTTTAGGACATCTTATGCCCAATATATCGAATAGACCTGACACAAACTGCCCAGAACCCGTCTAAAAAATTTTAATGTAACGCGTGCTTAACTTTTGAGTTGACACTAGAAACCTTGATTTACATCGTCCCTATTGGTTGTAGACCTACAATATTCATTTCCACAACTCTAATCTTTGATGGTTCCTGGTTACAGGCTACATGTACGTTAGAGGTAATGCTAACCCGCTTACTTATGTATTTAAAATAAATACAACCTTCAAATTTTCTTTATGTAAATAGCAAACCTATTATTGTAAAAATCGTTTGGTTGTACGATGCCGACAACAAACCCGAAGTTTCATAACGCGGAACCGTTAGATCGCCAGTTGTATCGAACACAAGTAGCGAACACGAGAGACTACAAAAAACCGACAAATATATGCACACGGTATACCCTCAACTACCTCTTTACTCATAACCCTAATAAATAATACATTGAGTAAGAAGAATTCAATGAACTAGGAGGTTAACCTAAATACTTCCTAATACAAGTCTATTCCTAATCTATATTACAAAGTACACTTAAGTCCCTAACCTATGTTTAATATTACTCCGAATATTCTAACAATTTCCACCTTAGGAGTAACACTTAAACATAACCGATACTCAACACCTTTTACTGGTGTTGGAACCTCGAACCCGGGACCACCTTGTTAACCAGGCATTGTACTTCTATAATTTCCCAAGATTAGCTTCCGTAGACTCCTTCACGTTCTTCTTCTCAGCAACACCCTTCGCACCCTCTTGACCAGGTACTCCGGTTACCGTAATGTTTGCCCCCACCTTTATATCAAGGTGTATCTTCCTGCTCATTTACCAAGCAGCCCGTGTTTGTCTTTTCTTTAGGTTGTTTGTCCTTCAACCGTCTTTGAGCCACTGCAGCATGATCGTTACTAACCTGAAAAACCTCAGCTTCACGATCCCCTTGAGCTCCCTACAGCTCCACCTCAAACCGTTTTTGAGCCACTGCAGCATGATCGTTACTTACCTGAAAAACCTCAGCTTCACGATCCCCTTGAGCTCCCTGTAGTTCCACCTCAAACCAAACACGTTTATTAACCTGTACTCCATGGACTCCTCTTTTAACAATAGGACTAAGTTGTTTGAACCCAACTTTTTTTGAACCTCCATGCTTATGTACATTAAACCCATCGAAATTTTTGATGTCAAACCTAGTTATAGAACTAGCCATTTTTCTTTGTCCCTTTGTTGTTTGCTAAACCTTATGAAAAACCTCAAGTCACAAACCGACAAAGTACCTTCGATAATTCGCTAAACCTTGTGATATATTAAACCTCATAATCACGAATTACGAAGTCCCATTGTGTAAAGAAAAACCCTTGCTCTATCGATATAACCCTAAGAAAAACTTCTTAGAAATCGATCAAACCAAGTAACCCTTCAAAAGAACACCATTTCTTACTCAAATATCGATTGAGCCTTGGAAATTAACCTATCCAACAAATCGACAACCCTTGAATCAAGAAAGTACCCGAATCCTTTTGAAGTAACACTTGTCGTACTTTTAATTTTGCAAAACCGATTTCTAATAACATAAGAAATCTTGCAACCTCGACAAGTCTTGAATCTTCTTTAACCTTGTTACAAACCTTGTCAAGTTGTTTCTTAACCAACTTTAGCGACAAGCCTCACAAGCCGTGTGTAATATACCCGTTGTTACTAAAACCTTTTCTTGCAAATCGAATTTATTAGAAAACCTCTAAACCCTCGATCATGAACAAGCAACCCGATCGTAAACTTGAATACCCAAGCGAACCACGATCAAACTTGAACCACAAGAAAACCACTTCTTGTAAATCGAATTTATTAGAGAACCCTAAACCCTCGATTCCGAACAAACAAACCCGACCGCTAACTTGAAAACCCCAAGCAAGCCACGATCAAAATGAACCACAAGAAACCGCAACAACGTATGACCTTCAAATTTAATCGATATAGGAAATAACTAAATCTAACCCTTGAAGTCGATCTTTTATTTGTATTTGATAAAAAATAACAAGACCTTTTGTAGTCACCCTCCACGTGCCATATATATGAGAAATATAGAAGCTAGTTAACTTTTTCTATACCACCCCACGTGAGCTTTTGATTTCAATTCAAGGCTTAGAAACCTTTTTCTTAAATACGATCCTTGCTACTGCGACAAACAATCGACAAAACCAAAAAGCCTTTTTTTAAGTTAACAATCGCTACTCCCACGATTCTCAAAACCCGAGACCGAAACCTCGATACTCGCCGAACTCGTCACCTCGACCTAGCACTCAATCTTCGGAGAGCACAATTAACCGTAGCTCTGATACTACTTGTTTTACGATACCGACAACAAACTCGAAGTTCAATAACGCGGAACCGCTAGACCGCGAGTTGTATCGAGCACAAGTAGCAAACACGAGAGACTACAAAAAACCAACAAATATATGCACACGGTATACACTCAACTACCTCTTTATTAATAACCCTAATAAAGAATACATTGAGGAAAAAGAATTCAATGAACTAGGAGGTTAACCTAAATACTTCCTAATACAAGTCTATTCCTAATCTATATTACAAAGTACACTTAAGTCTCTAACCTAATTTTAATATTACTCCTAATATTCGAACACGTTTAACATGAACTATTGATTTAGGACACGTATTACCCTGAGTTTAATATTTTCTATTAAGAAATTACAAGCACTGATCCATAAGAATGCCTATATAATGATTTTGAGCTGATTTATGTCACTACTACAAAAAAGCTAATAGAGCCCTGTTCAAAATGGTCTTAAAACCCGTTTTTCCATGAGGGCTCAAAAGGGGAGGGACTCTATGATAAACACAAATAAAGCCCTGTTCTAAAAAAGGGCTCTATTAGTCGATATAGAGCCCTGTTTTCTATTAACAAACATGGCTCTATTACAAAAAAAAAACAAAAAAAAATCTTCTAATGCTCTATTAAGCTTATATTTACAACTTTAAAGTGAAAAGAAACTAAAATCAACAACTTCTTCACTTTTAGGCTTCAAACAATTCCAAGTGAAACTGCAATGAATCAAATACAAAAAATCAATACTCTTACAATTGTTAGCAGATTTAAAGTAACGACTAGCGCTTTGAAATACCTTTAGAGCCAAAGTTTTTAGCTATCTGATTCTTGAGCTTTTGTTCATGCCGACGCATCAAATATCGAGAAAAACAAGTTTAATTTTAGATCTGCATATATTAGGACTAATTAGTAGAATACAATAATTACCTTTACAAAAGATCCAACCAAAACATAAAACTAGTAACCTGCAAACAAGATATGTTGCAGAAAGTGTGGCCGTCTGCAGCTGGGGTATAAGAAGCCAATCATGGACACTTTGAAGATAAGTCAACCAACAGTTATCATGATAAAAGGTTCACTTCACCAGCAATGCATAATATCACCAGCTAATCTGATATATATTGAAGAAAGTCCATGTTATGGGAATTTGGGACACTTCAAAGTTCAAACCCTGAGTGCAAACAAAGACAAAGACAAACACACACTTTAATGAGCACATTTAACTTGATTTGAGATGTTTTACCTTGGATTCATCAAACTTGTACCATGTATCAGGTGTAGATCGTACGTAACTATAATAACGACCACAATTGCATAAAACTAATATAAACTTGAACGAGGGGCTCTTAGTTGAATCTCACAAAATATCTCTACTTATTTTTCCCAGAAGTATTTTTTTAATAATTTCTTAAATAATTCCGTCTACGTTTACCAAACATCAAACGTCTAATTATCTTTAACCTTTAGGCGCTACCACACACTAGTTTCCATCGCCCGTATTATGACAGTGGATAATCTGATCCTAATTTTCATCATCACGATAGCTTATAAAACGTAAACTAAACACTCCTTTCTAGTGTTCTGAAAGGGCCATTGGAGCAAAAAGTAGTGTAAGACAGACTAACACGGTGAAATAGAAGTGTGTGAAGAATGATGACATCATTGTTGAGGATAACAATCACTCACCACTCATCAGTGATTGTTACGAACCAATGCACATGTTGTAACAAACATAAAAAAGTCAAGATATGGACACCAAAAAATACCTGAAACATGGGATTTTTTGTCGTCTATCAGGCAAACAGAACTCAATCTTCCGGTCAAGACCACTTGGACGAAGAAGTGCAGGGTCCAAAGTATCAGCAAGCATGGTTGCCATGATAACCTTAATATTCACTGTCTGGTCAAACCCATCCATCTACAAACAAACAGAGTTCATGATTTTGTAAGTCCCAGTTAAAGAAAACAGATGAAATCGTTGACCCTTTAATGAGCTATTCCAGTTAACCTGATTTAGAAGTTCCATGAGAATACGCTGCACTTCTCTATCAGCTCCGGTCTGAGCATTGGACCTGGCAGTAGCAATTGCATCGACTTCAGCGTTTTCTTTGGCAAGACGGAAGACTGAAGACATCACTAACCATTATGGGGCTCTGCATAAAGCATAAGTGGAATCAAATGCTGAATCCCAACGATTTCTCGTTTATACATGTCTTAAAACATGACACATTATAACAAACTAGTTCACACAAATATAATGTGGGCATATATACATTTCCATTTTTTAACACCCACTATGACTAAAGTATAACAAACTAGTACACACAAATATAAAAGGCGCTTTAGCAAAGAGCAAGCGCAAGGGTCCAGCAAAGAGACATTTTTCCGCGTTTATAACCATTTCTGTTATATGGTAAAAGAAACTTAGTTTCGTGCTGCGGAATAACTTGCTTCTAAAGAGGGAGTCAACATATTAATGAAAGAGGTATCATTTTAGGCTTTGAACAATATGACTACCGAAACTTTTGGACAAGCCAATAAGTTGATAATAATTACCTCAAGTTTTACAAACTTTCTTATATCAATCATCACATCTGTAAGCTAATTATTCATAAAGTTTGCTTGAAACATATTTATCATACAAACTTGAATCTAATAAACAAAATATTAACATAATACACAACATTTGAGCCACAACTTTCTTAAACAAAGGTTATCAATTCACAATTTCTCCGCACCGTTATTTAATCTTGTAGAGACATGAAAATTAATCTTTCAAAATCTAATACAAACAAAATATTAACTCTTCTAAGTAGATATGCATTCAAGTTTAGTATCCCTTTATCGAAACCGGTTCAAATCTTACACTAATTCCTTACCCATATATATGATTAGAATACTACTATCAAATAACCCATCCATTGTGAAAGTGTTATTACTTGAATAAAGTACAGTTCAAAATTAAATAAAACATGAATCTGAATAGATCGAATATATACCTCTTCACATACGCAACCCATCCGACTTCTTACTGATGTGCAACTTATAAACCGCCATCACTAGGACGCACAACCTACTTGCCCCTTCCCAAAAAGCCTTTCAAACACAACTAAAAAACCCCAATAAGAACGCACAAAAAAGTATGACAATTTTAGATTTAACAATTTTTATTAATAGAGAGTACCAAAATACATATGAAAACATTAGATCTACCTATCTCTTATGCAAGAATGGGAGAGAACAAATCACAGGGTAATTAACAACAAAAACAAGAAAATAAATTAGACAAAAACCATAAAATAACAATAATATGTTTATAAATACACACAACATTAAATAACTTTGTTTAATTAGGTCTAAAATTAACCCTAAGTTTCAATATAAAATATAAAGCAACAACTTGGATGGGATATAACTCACCTAAAAGAGTGGCAGTGAGGGAACAACGACGAATAGATAAGATTGAAGTAGAGAAAGAACAAATAGATAAGATTGAGGGAATAAATTGAAAGAAAGTTGTTTAATATATATGATTGAGGGAACAACAAGTGGCATAGTGAAGGGAGGGAGGGAGTGGAGAAAGAACAAATAGATAAGATTGAAGTAGAAACGCCCAATATTTTTTGTGAAATGAAAAATTGAATTAGACCCGCCCAATAATTTTGTGAAATGAAAAGTTGAATTAAAACCCGCCCAATCATTTTGTTAAATGAAAAGTTGAATTAAAACCCGCCCAAATACATAGATCCCGGTTGTTCATTATGGAACAGGGCTTTATTTGACACAAGCTAATAGTGCTCGGTTATTTAAGTAGAAACATGGCATTATTAGTCCAAAAAAATCTAGAATGTGACAAAGAGCCCTGTTTTTTTAACAAACATGGCTTTATTTAGGGGGCTTTATTTCACTTTTTGTAGTAGTGTGTGTTAGATACTATCAACTTTGAGTTTCAATAAATACCTCATTGTTTAGAAGTAGAAAAACGTAATCACCTCCATAGTTTTTTGTATAGTTGTGTTTTCTTTTGGTTCTTATCTTCGTTCTTTGTGAGAAGACGTTGTATGAAGGTTTGTAAGGTACTGTTACGATTTTGGAGGTTTTTCGAAAGACATATAAAGGTTTGTAAGGTACTGTTACGATTTTTTTGTAAAAGTGGAACAAACAAAACAATATTGAATAACTATAAAATGTAAATGATATAATTAGGATACATTTGTTTGTGTCTATTATATATAGATAACACTAAAGACAAGGTTGATGAAGTTGAAATATTATACGCTTGGGCGCTTGATGAGTGGTACTACTATGAAAGAGAAGTGGAGGATTATCAACTGTTGGAAAGTTGAGAGGGCAAATATATCACAAGAAACAACTTGCTTCATGTCACGCATATATATATTTGAAAATCAATCATATCATGATTAGTTTTCATGATTAGGAGAATATTGAGGCTCTACATTACGAAGATACACATTCATGAATGTCTTTCCAGAAATCTCCAAAATGACAAACATAGATTTATAAGTAGTACTTTCAGAGTTCTTGCAATGATATTTTCACCATTACTTATTTTTTTATTATTCATTCATTTAAAGTTATCTATTTATTTCATTCTATTATTAAATTTTATATGTTTAGAAATAATCTTAAAGCTAGCCGCCCATCGGACGAGTTTTAAAGCTAGTTTTGGTTTTTTCTTATGTAAATTAACATTCATGTTCAAATTTTTCGGTTTGATTTGGTTAAATTTTGTGAAACCATGAGCTAAACCAAACATTCATTAAAAACTTTGGTTTAGTTTCAATCCAAATCATACGCCAATAAGAGATTTCAGTTTTGGTTTTATTTGGTTGCTGTTTGATTTAGGGTTAAGTTCATATATTAGCAATGTACTTTTACATTTTTACACATCTAGGTAAGGAATGTCAAATATTACCAATATAGTATATAAACTTTCAAAATTTTCATATTATCAGCAATATGGTAACCTGCTACCGGTCCAGCAAGTAAAAATGGCTTATTTGGCACATTTATTATTTGTTATGCTTACGTGGCATATCTTAGTGTCAATATTCGTCATCACTACATCATATTCTTCAACATCTGGTCACTATCATCTTTTTCAGATTTATTTTATATCTTTTTTATCCGACGAGCTCGATTTCTAACCTTTCGTTTTCAAGTGGCACCTCCAACACCAACATCTTTTTGTTGCTGGTCTTCTTTCTTTTCACATACTCACTCTCGTCATCTCATACAAATAGACATCTTCGTTGGGATCTCGCCACCAACAAGAAACCGCCATATTCGCCTAAACCCCGCCACTGCCCTTAGCTCCACCACTAATCATGGATCCTTTTTAAACATAGATCTAAGCTGATAATAATAAAAAAGGTAAACACAGCGGTAGCCACCACCTCCATATTCGTCCATCTCTACAGCTACCCTCACCAAGCCAATTATCTCTGGTAGCACCTTTATTCATTTGATTAAAAACTCAGATCTGAGTTTAGAAAATGAACATATCGAATTTGATTTAAAAGCTACATCATTCTTTTATTTAGTGTATGCTTCTTTATTTTCTTTTAACATATTGTAAATTTGATTCGATTGTTTTTTTAGAGTTATGATTGATTAAAAGAATTAGGCCATGTGATAGAAAAAAATAAGTTTTAGAAAATATTTATGTTGAGAGATGATAAAGATGATCATGTTTGATATTTATGTATGTGTTTTATTTTCAATTAATGGGTTATAGATTACTGGATTTACTTTCAAAGAAAATATAAGTTTATACGAAATATTAAACCTTTGTGTCTACGTGAAAATTATAAAAGAAAATAAAAGTTTATATGAAATATTATAAATAAATATTTATTTAGTTGGCGACTCAATAGGTCATATTACCTATATCGTTAAACTTTAGCCGGTTTTCATGACTATATTGGTAATATGTGACGGTAGTTACCTAGATGTATAAAAATTTGAAAGTAGATTACTAATATATGGACTTAACCCTTTGATTTATATTTTGGTTTATTCGATTTCAAATCAAACAGGCAAATACCAAGCAGCCCTATCTATAAAATCCAATACTCCACTATATATACGTCTCATGTCTCACTACTAATCTCAACAAAAAAATGGCAACGAAGGTTGTTATTACTATTATTCTCCATCTTTACTTAATTCCTTTCTTGTTTTTCATCTCCCCAACATTAGCAATATACTGGGATCCACCTTCATACTATAGAGGTGTACAAGGGAATTCATCTCCTCGTTCGTCGAAGAACATGGGCGCACCTTCGCTCCCGTCTGGACCGAACATGGGTGACCCTTCCCTCCCATCTGGAGCACCTTACACTTATACCAACTCACCACCTAGCAACAATGTGGGAAATAGATGCACTGTAATAATAAATGGCAATTGTGTTGATGAATCCAGCAACACCCCGCCAAGTTCATGCAATGCCAAGATAAATGGCTATTGTAATCAACGCAACACGAGAACATGCACAAAAGAGGTTCATTGTATTGACAACGATTGCACTGTTCGAAATACCTGTACTTAGATTCCTTTCACGTTTTATATAAAGACTTACATATATGTAAGCTATGTAATTCATCAATTATGTCTGTTGTTTATGTTTATTACCAAGTCAGTTATATCTATTAAGCTGTACTTCGATTGGGTAGATATATCTTTCTCTCCCTATTGAAAAGAATACGTGTTAATCTAACTTATAAGTTATATCCACTATTAGGCCACGAAGTACTGCAGAACTAATTTCTTACAAATGCTAAGTGTTACAGTGTTCAAATGAAAATTTCAAACAATGAAGAAACAAGTTAAAAAATCTGAAGCAATGCTTTAGACCACCCTAGGCCTAGTGTACAAATTACCAAATGGCTTATAGCCTAGTGGTACTTATCATGTTGCCCATGGGCGTGAGATTTGCCTGATCAATCAAGTCGTTGTGCAGATGTGGGTTTAATGTTCTTGTATGAACATTTGCGGTATAATATGGCGTGTGATCGTAAAAAGTGTCACCAAAAGTTTAAAGAAATATCATCGAAAATAAGAAAGTGTTCACAAAAATATACAATAAGTGTCACTAAGACATTTATATGTATCTCCTATTCTAAATAAAGTGTATTAAAAAGTGTGAGCTAAAATCTTACAGGCATATTTATGATGATATGAAAAACGTACGAGGATACCTTTCTTTCTGTTTTAAGGCACATTTTATTCATAAAGAATGTCATCAAATCTCAAAATCTAAAGCTTACTCATACTTTAAAGAGAATGTTACTAAGAGGTTCAATTAGTGACACTTTTTTGTGTCACAATATCTGTCACCACAGATCTATTATTGTAGTGTTTGTTTTTCTAAAAATTAAAAAAACAGATGGTTTATAAACTCGCGTAGTAAGCTAACCCTGTATGTGCTTTCGAGAGGAAATAAGGAATAGAACCTAAGTTCTGAAACAATTTTTCGACTTTTTCAGACTTGGAAATTAACAATTCTTAATCATGTATTCTTCAAAACGTGTTTCCGATTAAGAGTTGGAAACAAATTCTGACAAATACAACCTTGACTTCATGATTTCTATCTACAAATGTAGGAAAGTACTGTCCACAAAAGTAGTACAATTTTCATATTTTCGGTGAGAAGAGTATAATTAGATGCCCATCATGTTGTTTTGCAAAGGACTCTAGTTAGAGTGTATACTGGTAAATATATTACTTCAAATGTCTGTCTTTTTTCAAACGACTCTAGTTAGAGTGTATACCGGAGTATATATTACTTCAGATATCCATGTAATTTTGCAAACGACTCTAGTTAAAGTGTATACCGGAGTACATATTACTTCAGATTTTCATGTCCTTTTGCAAACGACTCTAACTAGAGTGTATACTGGAGTATATATTACTTTAGATATTCATGTCCTTTTCCAAACTACTCGTGTTAAAGTGTATACTTACTACTTCAGATATCCATGTCCTTTTGCAAACGACTCTTATTAGAGTGTATATTGGAGCATATATTACTTCACATAATGTCCTTTTACAATAGACTCTTATTAGAGTGTATATTGGAGGATATACTACTTCACATATCCATGTCCTTTTGCAAACGACTCTATCTAGAATGTATATTGGAGTATATATATCTTCATATTTCCATGTCCTTTTGCAAACGACTCTAGTTAGAGTCTATACTACCGTATATATTACTTCAGATATCCATGACCTTTTTCAAACGACTCTAGTTAGAGTGTATACTCGAGTATATATTATTTCAAATATCGATGTCCTTTTGCAAACGACTCTGGTTAGAGTGTATACTCGAGTATATATTACTTCGGATATCTATGTCTTTTTGCAAATGACTCTAGTTAGAGTGTATACCGGAGTATATATTACTTTAGATATTCTTGTCCTTTTGCAAACAACTCTAGTTAGATATCCATGTCCTTTTGCAAACGATTCTAGTTAGAGTGTATACTACAGTATATATTACTTTAGATATCTACGTCTTTTGCAAACGACTCTAATTAGAGTGTCAGATATCCATTTCCTTTTGCAAAGGACTCTTGTTAAAGTTTATTACAGAGTATACATTACTTCAGATATTGGTGTCCTTTGCAAAAGACTCTTATTAGAGTGTATATTGGAGCATATATTACTTCACATATTCATGTCCTTTTACAATAGACTCTTATTAGAGTGTATTGGAGCATATATTACTTCACATATTCATGTCCTTTTACAATAGACTCTTATTAGAGTGTATGTTGGAGCATATATTACTTCACATATTCATGTCCTTTTACAATAGACTCTTATTAGAGTGTATATTGGAGCATATATTACTTCACATATTCATGTCCTTTTGCAAACGACTCTAGTTAGAGTGTATACCGGAGTATATATTACTTCAAATATCATGTCCTTTTGCAAACGACTTTTGTTAGAGTGTATGTTGGAGCATATATTACTTCACATATACATGTCCTTTTGCAAACGACTCTATTTAGAGTGTATACTGGAGTATTTATTACTTCAGATATTCATGTCCTTTTGCAAACGACTCTTGTTAGAGTGTATACCGGAGTATATATTACTTCATATATCCATGTCTTTTAGCAAACGACTTTTGTTAGAGTGTATATTGGCTCCACAATGCACCTATCATTATTCCAATCAATCGGTCTCCTAAAGAATATGTCCAAAATTACATTTTTGTAGTAATAAAAAAAATTATGAATTGTATGGACCTGATATAATGTTTGAACGTGTGATTGAGGGCAAAGAAATATGCCAAAAATGATTTTTCTTATCAATTGAAGAGGATATATATCAAAGCAGCTAATAAAGTGTACTGTCCTTAAGAAATAGTATTTTTAGTGATATCATGCTTTTCTTTCTTCAGTTAGCCCTGGTGTAGCTTTAACAAAGCTTATTTTTAAACTAGATAGATTGGTTTATTGACTTAGGGTATATTTGGTAGACAAAATTGTTGAGGGATAAGCATTATTTAAGAAAAAAATAAGCTGCTTATGGGTCGAATATTCCTACCAAGGCGTCTCTTTTTGAGGATATTGTATCCCGTTCTTTTTTAGTGTAAATTTAGGAGTAATGCTTCTTTTAGTCGGATAAATTGTAACAGAAACCCTTGCGCAACTTTGTATTTGGTCAAGAACTTCCTTTCTTTATCCAACTTGATGCAGTATAACTAAATTTCGCAATGACATGTTTTACCCTTATATGGAATATGTACGCATTTTGGTTAATATCCTGGCAATTAACCACCATATATGGAACATGAGGAGAAACAGGTCCCTTGCTTTATGGTTAATTATTCATGCAACTTCCAATCTCTTTCCATATATGGAAAGGATACGCTTTGTTGTTACACTATATCAACAATTTAGCAATTACCTGTTTTACACTATATCAACAGACGGACTTTCTTTGAGTCAGTTTCAAATAATCATACTGCATTAGTCTAGAATCAGGGTGAAAATGTTTATTGATGTATTAATATATCAAGTGAATAATGACATACTCCTATAGAAACATATAACAGTTTCTTAACCGGTGGTATTCAGGAAAAAAGTAAATAACATAAAAATTTAAGCACACATTATATAACAACTTATATCAAGCAGCCAAATCTCCAGAAACGTCAACCCAAAGTCGATCCTCCATTGATAATGTGTTTGAAACTTGACGCATCGTTGGCCTTGCTTGCGGGCTGGAGTTCAGACATGCCCTTGAAAGTACCAAAACCGACTTAACTAGTTTCTCAAGTTGGCCTGATGGTGGCTGTATCCGACTATCTCCTACATTGGCTGGCAATAGATAATCATCAGACAATGTTGGTAGAGATGTTATGAGTTCTCCTGGATACTTTCCGATAATCACTTCTAGTGCAACAACTCCAAAGCTATACACATCACATTTCTCAGTTGCCACCATTGTGTAAGCAAGCTCTATATCGAAATAAACATGAGATAGAAAACATAGAATGTGTTATAAATTTTTATAAAAATGCATAAGATAAACTGATGATATGTAGAATAAACATCGTACATATTCACATATATTAAATAAATTATACCTGGAGCGATATAACCATATGTGCCTGCAATCGCGGTCCAATTGGATGAGTCGAGCTTTAAAAGCTTTGCTGTGCCAAAATCAGAGATATGTGCCTCATAATCAGCATCAAGGAGAACGTTAGCTCCTGAAATATCTCTATGAATTATAGGTGGTGAGCAATCGTGGTGCATATAAGCCAACCCGTTCGCTATCGCCCTTACAATGTTAACCCTTTTCAACCAATCTAATTCCTTTGCAATGATGTCGGCACTTAACATTGATTTGAGACTTCCCTTTTCAAGGTATTCGTAGATCAAAAACGAGTGGCGAGCATGGAAGCAATATCCATATAGTTTCACAATGTTTCGATGCCTTATGTTGGTTAATGCTCTAACTTCATTAAGGAATCCTGCATGATCAACTTTCTCGGACCCCGAATGAAGCTTCTTGACCGCTACAATATTGTTGGGTTGTAGCTTAGCTTTATACACAACACCGTACCCTCCGGTACCAATACAATATGCATAATGAAAATCATTGGTCGCCTTCACAATTTCATCATGCACTGCGCGTCCATCAAAACTGGATATTGAGAAAAAATCATCACCTGCTTCGACCGATGGTTCCTCTGGAGAAGTTTTCTCTGGTCTTCGATAAGCCATGAAGCAGCACAAAAATAAACCAAGTAAAAGTGTGATGAAAAGTGGAAGAATAATTACAAGGATAACCCGGTGATGACTGGGATTATTCTTTTTCATCAAACTTTGACTTTCACAGAGTTTCAATCCTGTAAAATTTCCACACAAACCTGGATTGCTTTGAAACACTTCTATGGACGCATTCGAAAAGATAGGATAAGGAGGAACGGGACCTACAAGCTCATTGTAGGATAGGTTGATATCGATCCCGCTAGGCAGATCTTTAAAATCTCTAGGAATAGAACCTGATAGTCGATTATGAGAAAGATTCATAATTGCCAAACTTACTAAACTTTGAAAGGCAGATGGTATTTCACTTGTGAGTAAATTCCAAGATAAATCAAGTTTGGTAAGATGACTTAGTTTACCAATCTCCAATGGGATTTTTTCAGTGAGTTGGTTATGACTAAGATTCAGGTAAATGATTTGTGCCCAATCACTGATGTATCTAGGTATTGGCCCAGTAAGTGCATTCTTGGATAGATCGAGTGCAGTTAGGCTGTGCAATGATCTAAGCTCTTGAGGTATAACACCTGAAAGTTTGTTATCACTCAAGGACAAATACAACATACCTTTCATCTTCCCAAACTCCTTTGGAATCTCACCAACCAAGTGATTTGAAGTAAGATCAAGCCTCTCTAGTTGACTGCTCCCGAACTCTGGCGGTATGCTACCACTGATGTTGTTATATCCCATCCCTAAAGCTGTCAAGTTCTTGCATTTACTCCAGTTTAGAGACAGCTGCCCATGAAACTTGTTATGACTGACATCAAGGTAAACCAAGCTTGGATAAACCCCAAAGCTATTTGATATATCTCCATTGAATAGATTCCCATCAAACATAGCTCTACTCAAGCTTTGACAGTTCTTCAAGCCTATCGGAATAGAGCCAGTGAGTTGATTAAGGCTTAGAGATAAATTTTGAAGCTTTCCACCCTGGCACAAATCTTCTGGCAATTGGCCAGAAAATTCATTGGTGTCCATTTCTAGTTCTAACAAGTCTGGACTCCCTAATCCTTCTGGTATAGGACCTGATAACTTGTTCGCGCGGAGATACAGATACTGAAGATGTCGAAGGTTTTTTAACGATGAAGGAATAGAACCATTGAGCTTATTTTCACTCAAAGCCAAATCGGTGAGAGACTGTAAATTCCCTAACTCAACAGGAATGGGTCCGGAGAGTTGATTTTTGTACAAATGAAGGAGACTTAAAGACGTTAATTTACCCAACGATGAAGGAATTAAGCCAGAAAGATTGTTTGAAAAGAGGCTTAAGCTCTCAAGCGAGACCATGTTTCCCACTTCATGCGGGATTGAACCAGTTAATGTGTTATTGAAAAGATACAAGACCGTTAACTTGTTCAGTTTACCAATGGTAGTAGGAATTGGACCTTCAAGAATATTATTTGTAATATACACTTCCAAAAGATTGACTAGTTGTCCAAACTCAGGTGGAATTTGACCAGAGAGCTTATTATCATCAAGATAAAGATAAGCCAACTTTCTCAAGTTGCCTAATGTGGTAGGCAATTCTCCTTGAAGAGAATTGTGGTACAAGGCAAGCTCGTAGAGAGAGGTTAGTTGACCAATCTCTCGTGGTATAGAACCATTAAAATTATTTTCATTCAAGTGGAGGGTCTCAAGGTTAGCTAGCATTCCTATTTCTGGCGGGATTGGTCCAGAAAACTGATTCGCTGAAAAATCGAGATAGACAAGTTTGGACAATTGTCCAATTTCTGGTGGGATGGGACCAAAGAAGTTGTTTACACTAAGCTCAAAATGGGTAAGATCACGTAGAATAGAAAATGGAAACTCATGAAGTGTACCGTTTAACTCAGACGTCGTGAGGTTCAACCTGTAAATGCTCCCATCGGCGTTGCAAGAAATTCCAAACCATGAACATGAAACCGGTGCACTAGAAATCGTGGGAAGGGGTTTCCAGGAAGACAAAATCTGGGAGTTGTTTGGGATTTGAAGGCTTGCTTTCCATTTTAGAAGAGCAGTTTGTTCCTTCAAAGAAGCAGAAGCAAAGTGTGGTATGATAGAAAGTGCAATGAATAGTAGAGATAGAAATAATAGTGAAAAGTTTGAAGAAGACATTATTTGCTTTTGCATGTTTTTGTGAATGATTAAGATATGGTATATGTCCTCTTTTATACTTGAGTCTTGAAGGATATTCTGGGCAGTGTCATAATTTTCCACAAACAGTGTGTTTTACACTTTTACTTCAGAAATTAACGTCCTTTAGGGGAACAATTTAACATTAAGATCGACGTAGTAACTTGTACTGGTAATCGAACTAGTTTAGTTATTACGTAGTATTATTTAAGTATTAAACCATATATCGTCAAACATTGTGACGAAGAGTGTATTTTACTTTAGAAATCAATGTCTGTTACTAAAGGAGTATAATTGGGGTCTTGACTTTAGAATAAATTAAACCGTCAATGCAGTACTTTTCCAAGTTGAAGTGAAGGTCTTGCATAAGAATTCAAAGACTAAAGAAAGATGATGGTGCATCCCTTGAACGTGAACGATGGTTTAGAAAAAGGCAAAACAAATATTAAAACAATAAAAACAGAAGGGCGTTGATGGAAATATTCTCTACAGATCTCAAACATGGAACAAGGACATGAGGAGGCTTGCAATCAACACCGAGAGGATGAGCATGGATACAGTCGACGAGGCAATCATCGAGGATGCCAAAAAAGAAAACCGCGTCGAATATTTTTCTCAAAAGTGGTTTAATTCATGTACTTTGATTTTCATGTTTTGTTTTTATTTTTATATTTTATATTTTTATTTTATGTACTTTTTATATCTTTTATTTTATTAATAAAAATTTAATTTATATTTTATTTGTATAAATGAAAAAAATAATAATTATAAATTATGGAATTTAAGGGTTAATAGTTGTTCATATGGAAAAAAACATTAGGGTAATATACTAGTAATATACTCTTCATCGTTTATAAATATTGATAATATACTAATTTTATTACTAATATAATTATTCAAATCAGCTAATCTTTTCCAATATAGGTAACTAGCTTCAAGGCCCGCCCGATGGGCGGCTAACTTCAAGAATTATTCCCTTAGCACAATAAGGGGAATGTGAAAATACCCCATTAAAAAATATATAAATTTTGTGAGAGGAGATACTTTTGACATCATATCTGCCGTTAGATATTCTATAACCTTGTTCACCGGTATGGCTTGCTCAACCAAATCCAGATCTCAACCGTGTGTTGGTTTAAAAACATGTTCACCAGTATGGGTTATTTTCCAAAACCCCTTTTGTAGCCATTGATTCTCATCTTATCTCAAACTCACTGGTATGGTAATTTTGATGTATCTTGACCCTAGATCTATTTTTCCATCCACACACAACCATCTTCATCTCTCTCTCAAAACACATTTCTCTCTCTAAAAATAGATCTCGCCACCTCTCTATCAGGGTTTGTTCGATGGTTTTGGTGTTTGCTGACAACTTTTTTTTTTAGTTTTGCTTTTTAGGATTTTATATGAAGCTGGGAATCAAAAACTTCAAAAAGATAAAAGGTATGTGCATAGTCTTCAATCTGTTTTTTGATATTTGATTTTAGGATTGTCGTAATTTTATTTGGATTTGGGTGTTTTTTTGTTGATTATTTTTTTTCCTTCCACGATCTATAATAAAGGTATGTTTGGGTCTTGATTAACTGTTTGTTTCATTGGTTTTTTGCTTCTTTTGCACACCATACGTGTGTAATTTGAAGAATTTGCACTTTATGGTACTAATGTTACTGCTTACAGGTACTTGATGTTAGGGATGCATAAGGTACAAGATGCTATCATCTCGAGAAGAATTTGAAGGAGCATTGTAAACACAAGCATATGATTTTGTTGTTAAACAAGGTAATCATGATCTATTTTAGTAAATTTGAGGTCTCTTTGTGTTCCTTGCCCCCATTTCATCTACTTTTGTGATAACTTACTTGCCCGCATTTGTGCAGTGTGATTTGACTCCTTCATGGGTCACAAAAGGATGGCTTAGGGTACTATCTAAGGAATATCCTACCCTGGCATTTCATGCAAGCATCAATAAGTCTAACAGAAAGGTATGTTTATTTTACGTACAGTTCATTGTGGAATACCTGGAAGCAATTAATCTGACTATCAATCCATGAAAATTTATTGGTTGTTTCATTTGGCTATTGTGTTTCTATATGCGAGTTACATTGAAATTGTTAGTTCTAGAAATGGTCACTTAATCTCAAAATTTGCTCTGTTAATCTTAGATATTGAATCATCCAAGGTCTGATTTCGTCCTTCTAAATGGTCAACGGTCAGCTATTGTTCAGTTTTAGTTATCAATAAACTCTTAGCTACTTGAAATGGGCATGCATGTCAAAAACAGGGGAGATCAATGGCTCTGAAAATGTGCAGCTTTTCATTAATGTGCCCTTAACATTAATATTATAGCATCATAGTACGGGTATTGTTTGATTTTAGATCTGGTTTTTGTTAAAAGCTTGAACTGTTTGGTTCTGGTTTTTTAGTGATATCTGATACAAGTTCTTATTCACGTTCCTATCTCTGAAGGCCATTATATATTTTATGTTTTAAACGAATATTTCATGTCTTTTATATGTATAGTTTGGTTGGTTCAAGAGATTTCAGATTGTAGTTCTTCGTCTATCATGTGTTATATCACTTGATATCTTTCATTTGTTTTTGGATTATTGTCATGCGGCAATAGTGTTATGTCACAGCTGGTTTTATATTATTATGAATCTATGTGCAAGCTTAGTCTCTGCATGATGATAATTTGTACTCTTCTGTTGCTTATAGAATTCTCTCCTGTCGGTGTTGAGACAATTTTCAAGACTAAAAAGTGACAAGCAAGCTATATCGGTTGGATTTGTCGGGTATCCCAATGTTGGGAAGTCATCAGTAATCAACACACTGCGTACGAAAAATGTAAATTTTTTTAGTATTAGATGCTTTGTTGTTATAGTTCTAATAAAAATGAAGATATCAACCTCTACCCAGTTCTGATTGTATACTCTTTGTTTTCGTTTGTGAAGGTTTGCAAGGTTGCTCTAATTCCTGGAGAGACTAAAGTTTGGCAATACATAACACTTACGAATAAGATATTCTTGATTGATTGTTCTGGTGTTGTTTACGAAAGCAGTGATACAGAAACTGATATTGTCTTGAAGGGCGTGGTATGTAAAACTTATCTTAGTTCTTTTTTCATATTCTTGATAAAGTTTGGGTTTTTTAGATCATTATTTTTTTGAAAGACCCTTTTTTTTAAATTACGATTGCATATCATTAGTATAGCTGATTAGCTTACTTAGAAGTGATAATTGTGTTAGGAAATCACGTTGTGTTTTCATAAACGTAATCCCAAACACCCTCTAAATTGTATAATAAATCCCATTGTAGATGAAAAGAATAAGGATGTGATACCTTCCAAAGTTTTTGTGGTTTTTTTATTTACAAAGTTTGTATTTTTGTGTATAAAGATGTAGAGAAAAGCAAAGAAAGGAGGCATCAAGGCTGCAAGTTGTGAACAAGAAGTTATCTGCTATGAGTAAGTTGTTAATGGAGGAGAATGATCGCTTGTAGAAGCAAGTTTCTAACTTGGTGTATGAAAACGGCTATTTCCGCCAGCAGACTCAAAACGTAATAACATTTGGTTTATTTTGATCTTGAGCTTTCCCTTTTCCCCAAATTTATGTCTCTTTATTTGTCAAAATGGTATCTTTGTTAACATATTTAATCTTTTTATGCATACGACACTCGTCACGACAGACACGAGTTGTGAATCAGTGGTGACGAGCGGTCAACACCATTTGAGCCCTCAACATCCACCAAGGATGCTAATTAAAACCCGAAACTTAAACAAATGTACTAATTTCAAGTCTAGCAATTACTAAGACTTATACATATGAAAAAATAGAATTTCGAATTAGGATATTTCAATCAATTTTTTACAGGCTTTGAGTGGTCATCGGGCAATGATGTAAGACCACATAGAATAGAACGATCAGAGAGAACGTGACCATGATAAGGTATTTTCTTGTTGCATATTCTCTTCCTTCTATAAATCTTAATTGAATAGCTCTTTATTTCCCCACCTTCTGTTCTGAATTCCAGGTAGCGAAGCTTTAGCTTCACTACATATTAGCCCTGGTCAATGTGTAGGTAGAAAAGATGGGACATATGAACTATTTATATATTTTAAATAATACAATACGCCAGAAAAATAAGCTAATCCGAACGCTCCATAAGAGTGACTTATAATGTGTGGTTTCAAGTGGTTTCGAACTAACGATAATAAAATGTTTTTAGTAGTAGTATAATCTGAAGTTATATAGTCCTATTAAGTTGACTTTAAAGAAGCGTTCACGTGGTGAATTGAGCGGGTTGTGCCCTTTTTATCCAAAACGCGTTGGGTGAAAACGAGTCATTTGGAGTTTTTCTTTTTTTTAACACATGGAAATTGCAAACAAGGTGTTGCCTTTTTGTGGTGACTATCTGGTAGAGTCAGTTTGCTAAAAAAAATAAAAAAATCTGGTAGAGATTAGGATCAAGATAAATAGTCAAGATCCAATTGTCCATATACATAAGGATTTTGCTAATATGTTGAAGGCACCATGCTGGAACATGTGAAGTACTCACTTCACTGTTATGAGCATCTTTGATAAAGTTCTATAAGGTAGACTGTCACGGTTACTACTTTAGACTAAAAGCATGTAAACCTGGCCCTGGAGATATGGTATACGACAAATTGTTGTCCGTATTTTTATGATGATTCTACACGAATAAAGAAGAAAGAAAGGTAGATAAAAGATGGAAGGTTTCTAGAGAGAGAAATTAGTGAGAGAAAGTAGAGAGATGTGTGTGAAACTATGGGAAGATTAGATTAAGAGAAAATGAAACAACCAACACCCTTCCTAACATGCTAGGAAGGGTATTTATAGCCTAGCCTACATGTGGCATAATGGGCTATATGTTTGATTGGGCCGGGCTTGATTAAAATACTTAGTACCTTTAAAGAGGCCTTTTAAGCTAGCCATCAAGCTCGTAATGTCACGACTATTTTAACTAACTATTACAACGTTCTAATAAATGTTACAATATAAACCTATGACCGAACATTCTTGTTTGACTCAATGTTTTGAGGCTAACAATCTCCCCTAATGTGAGGTCATTCCTCTTCGATATTTGGAGTTCAATGGAGATTAAGAATTTCGTCATAACTGAATCTTGAACGTGTAATAGTCGTCTTGTTCCTTCATGCTGTGATCTTTGAGCCTTTGTCATTGTCTTTCGACTTTGTCTTTTATCTTGAGATCTTCAAATCATTCTTGACTTGTCTTTGCCATCTTGTGATCTTATGTCTTCATCCACATGCTCATACTTTGCACTATCTTGAAAGCTTTCTAACAATCTCCTTTGAATAGAGGTCATTCCTCTACATTAATTGTTAAGGAAGATTTTGATCATCAGAGTTGTGGAAGTCTTTAGCTTTCTTGATTGTTGGATGTCTTTGGGCATGAGTATGTGGTTTTGAATCTTTGACTTTGCTGAGTACACCGTAACGCCACCTTCTTGAGACAAAACATAGACACAGACTGAATGGCTTTGACATTCGTCCTAAATCGGTAGCGTTTTACCTCCGGTCGGTGAAGACCGTTACACGATATTAAATATCGTACCTGTGATTAGGTAGATTCAATTAAGAATATCCTTGACAGGGTTTCGCGGCTGTACTAGCCGTTCTCTTTACTCGACCGTCTCAAAGCAGGACTGCGAACATAAAGAGTGAATCAATTGGATAAATATCCTCTTGATTAAAGTCGTCAATTCAAATTCCTAGAACAAGTTTGATTCATTAAGAATCTTACCATTGTTGCTTTCCAGTTGACACAAGCTTAATTTATAAGAATCTCACAAGTCACCTACCGTAGCGCTGTTTGAGGTTGACGCTAGAAGGATTTCCATTCGTCACTGTGAATATTAATGAATATCACTCTGAATGTTCTGGCAAGACCATAAAGATATTGCGTAGAGACCTGAAACGAGTTTGAATCAATTCAGAATCAAACCACTGTTGCTTTTCAGTTTTACACATGTTCAGTTCATAACGAATCTTACATATGACCTACCGCAGTGCTTTTTGATGTTAAAACTGGAAGGATTTCCACTCATCATTGTGAATACTAAGTAGTATCACTCTGAGTGTTCTAGCAATATCACAAGGATATAGCGTAGGACTCTCTTGTTCGTCATCCGTGTGTCCTAACGAGATTTGATTGATCTCTAGGCTCTAGACTCGATTTGCGCACTTTTAGTGGTAGGAGGCTGGAGTAGGTGCCACCTATTCAATATCAACTATCTCGGAGTGAGAAAGTCAATAGAAGTCATATTTTTCTCCGTGACAATAAAAAAAACTTCTTTTGAGAGAAGCCTGAGTAGCTAGGGAGGGGTTGTGCATTACATCACTGGGTCCATGATGCGTTGTCTTCATGATGTGTTGACCCGATGTCTGCCTAAGTTGTATGGAGGGCTTCTTTGTTTACACCCTTTATCCTTACATTTCTTTCTCATTCTTCAACCCCTTCAATGCTTACCAAGACATCATTACTAACACCTTGTTGTGATTGTTCTAGTGCTAGCTTTAGTACTTAGTCAGCATTCAGCTACATTCACATTCTACTCCATCTTTCCTAAGGACTTCTAATAATCTATTGGATTGTCCCTGGGAAGATCCCTCCGATTTTGGTTGGATCATAGGACTTAAACCTAACCACCCGTTTGACACCAATAACGTCGTGAATTAAAGATGTTGTGGGTATTTGATCGTAACCATAAGTGCTTGAGTCTTTAGATCATATTTTAATCACATTTTCTCCCCCTATCTCTAATATATAAAATTGTTTGATATTAGAGATACCAAATTTGATTAAAATATATAAAAAATAGTCTTGAAAAACTTTTCGGGAGAAAATTGTGTCGAACTTGCATGAAATTGTTTGGGACGCTCCCCCTCAAAAATTAATCCAATTGAATTGTCATTGTGAGGATGTGATCCACATTTCGCTTTTTGAGGATGGGAGTTGTTGAACACACAATTTTTGAAAGATTTTGAATATCATTGAAAAATTCTTGAAAAAATTGTGTTCAGCGCTTTTTGAAAAACTCTTTTTCTTTTTGGCGAAAAAGTTTTTCTAAAGTATAAACTTAGGTTCATAAACTTTGAATGTCTTGATGAATCCACTCAAGTGTAAGAAGATTTAACTTTTTTTGCTGAGGGTAAGGGCACTAAATCGTACACTCCCCCGTGAATATAAATCCGGGTTGCAATCTAAAAGTGATTACAAGCCATTGTGTTGATCTCAAAACGTTGAATGTTTTGTGACAAGCTCAACCCAAGATAGATTGCTCTACCCGTTGTTGGAAAATTTGTCCAAAATACACATTTTCCTTTATTGAAAGTAAAAATGACATGTTCTGGAAAATAACAACTTTCATTCGAGCTTTATGTACACACCCGTGTCGTTATTGAGCGACATTTCTAGGTACGTCCATATTATCGATACTAAAAGACATGTCGAGAAGAATATTTTTGGATTTTCAAAGATTTTTAACTTTGCTTTTATATGTTTTATATTTTTGTATTTTTCTTTTTCAAAGATAATTACAGGTAGATGTTTGATAGATGAATCAAGCAGGCTTCTTTGCCAGAACCTCCAGTTCTGCTGGAGTCAAACATCTCATACCAATTTGCCTAACTAGATACGCAAACCTCTCTTTCGAAAGAGCTTTTGTAAACAAGTCAGCTAATTGATAATCAGTTCCAACAAAGTATAGTTCAACAATACCCCTTTAAACTTGTTCCTTAATGAAGTGATATATGACATCAATGTGCTTCGTGCGGGAATGCTGTACCGAATTGCAGGAGATGGATATGGCGGACTTTGAGTCACAGTACATAGGTACTTTATCAAAATGGAAGCCATAATCCGTGAGTTGTGTTCTCATCCAAAGAACTTGAGCACAACACGCAGATAGAAACACATACTCCGCTTCGGCTGATGATAGTGACGTGCAATCCTGCTTCTTGGAAGACCATCCCACAAGCTTATCTTGACCTAGAAATTGTGCACCACTAGAAGTACATTTTCGTGTATCAAGACACCCTACATGATCAGAATCTGAATAGGCCGTTAGAAAGAAACCGGTTTCCCTCGGATACCAGAGTCCCATGTGCATGGTATTCTTAAGGTACCGAAAGATCCGTTTAACCTCCTTGAGGTGCTTTTCAGTGGGTCGTGCTTGATATCATGCACAATAACACGTAGCATGTGATATATCTGGTCGGCTTGCTGTTAAGTACATGAGGGAGCCGATCATGGAACGATATTTCGTTTGATCTATGGCATCTCCCTCCAAATCAGCATCTAGGGATGTGGTTGTTAATGGTGTCCCAACGGGGTCACATGAGGCCATACCATGCTTTTTGATTATCTCTTGACAATACTTAGCTTGGTTGATAAAGATACCACTTGGGGATTGGTGAACTTGAATTCCTAGAAAGAATTTTAGTTCGCCCATCATTGACATTTCAAATTTGTTGTGCATTATTTTCTAAAACCATTTTGAAAGTTTTGGGTTTATAGACCCGAAAATAATGTCATCAACATAAATTTGCACGAGCAAAATGTCATCCCATATTTATAAGTGAACAAAGTTAGATCAGTGGAACCTTTTGAGAAACCTTTGGATACCAGAAATTTCGAGAGCTCATCGTACCATGCCCTTGGCGCTTGCTTGAGTCCATAAAGTGCTTTGTGGAGACGATACACCTTGTCAGGATAATGAGGATTGACGAATCCTTCTGGCTGTGTCACATGTACTTCTTCCTTCAATGGACCGTTAAGAAACGTCGTCTTTACGTCCATTTGATAGACAATGAATCCCTTATGTGCAACATAAGCAAGGAAAATCCTGACCGCTTCCAAACTAGCTACTGGTGCAAATGATTCTTCAAAATCAATACCCTCTTTCTGACCATACCCTTTAGCCACTAGCCTAGCTTTGTTCTTGATGATTGTGTTTTCTTCATCCATCTTGTTTTTCCAGACCCATCAAAGATTTAATGGAATTACATCGTATGGTCTATCAACAAGTTCCCAGACTTTAAGTCTTTCAAATTGGAGAAGTTCATCTTGCATCGATTCAATCCACGCATGATCAGCCAAGGCTTCTTTGATATTAGTTGGTTCAGTTGTACTCACGGCGAGTGTGAACATACAAACATCACCATCGGTTTCAAGTTGTCATCTTGTGTGAAGGGGCTATGAAGGGATTCCAATTACTTGAACCAAAGGATGATATCGGGTCCAATGATGTGTTGAAGGATGTCGTTAGTAGAATGTATGCATATTTGACGGATCAACATGGCGAGTAGAAGACTCTCTAGTTTCGTGTACCGGTGTACTGAATGGGTTGATAAATTCGTCTTCGTCAGATAATGCATTGTCTGTTTGATTTGTATTCTCTGGAGCAATGAAAGTAGTTGTGGATGTTGTAGAAGTGGATGTGGATGTGATATTCTGAGGAGGTAAACCTGCAGCAACCCGTGTTGAAGTAGATGAAGTTGTATCCTTTTGTTGACGATGATCGGTATCATCATTCTTATCATGAGTGACAGCGGCAGACTTTGATACAACTTGTTTCTCCCCCGTGAAATATTCATCATACATTGGTCCATATAACATTTCCAACTCTTCAATTGTCGTGTTTACTGTCATATCTGCTCTTGGAACATTTCCTTGAACCAACTTTGAACTTGACGGTTCATTGTTGTGGTCTCGAGTTCCGAGTTTCGTACGGTTGTGAACGGAAGTCGTTTGTCGTTGTGGATCGGGACTTAAACTGTTTTGTTCATGTGCCATCTCTTGTAATTCATCAAATCTGACATGAATAGTCTCGATTATCAATTTTGTTCTCTTGTTGTAAACTCTATATCCCTTTGACTGAGTTGCATATCCCACAAGAATGCATGCAACACCTTTCTCTTTCATCGTGTCCATATTTTTACCATCGCGAATAATGTAACACGTACATCAAAAAACATGAAGGTGTTTGAGTGAAGGTTTTCAACCATGAATTATGTGATATGGTGTCTTTTCTTGTCTTGGGATAATTAAGGATCGGTTTTGTGTGTAGCATGCGGTTGACACAGCTTCGGCCCAATGGAATAGTGGTAATTTTGAAGCGGATAATAATGTTCGAGTAGCCTCAACTAACGTACAGTTTCGTCTTTCAACAACGCCGTTTTGTTCGGGTGTTCGAGCAATGGATGTTTCATGTTCAATTCCTTCGGCTTTAAAATAGTTCCTCAGAGTTGAATTCAAAAATTATGTGCCTCTGTCAGTACGAACCACTTTTACTTGAGCTTGAAGACCACGTTGTATCAGTTTAAGGAAGGTGATGAGAACTTCAGGTGTTTCATCCTTGGACCTCAAGAAGTGAGTCCATGTGTACCTTGAGTAATCATCGACAATTACCATAACATATTTCTTCCCATTGATACTTTGAACACGCATGGGACCACACAAATCTATATGAAGAAGATCTAACCGTCCTTTAGAGCTTGGTGTATTCTTTGTCTTAAAGCTATTTCGTTTAGCTTTACAAAGATCACAAGAAGAACATAGATGATCTTTGACGAATTTCAAGCTTGGGAGACCTCTCACAATATCTTTCTTGGAAAGCAAGTTGATGGTATCAAAGTTGAGATGAGAAAGACATTGATGCCATAACCATGCCTGAGTCGTTGAAGCTTTAGCCATGAAGCAAATTGGAGTTGTAGAAGTTGTGTCTTGTAGTGAAATTGTGTAGAGATCAGTACTCCGTGAACCGGTGAGTAAATCATTCCCATCATAATCACGAACAAAACATGTCTTCTTTCTGAAAGCAACTTCCAAATCTGCATAACAAAATTGACCAACCGAGAAAAGATTGTGATTGAGCCCTTCGACGTAGTATACCCTTTTTATCGTGATATTCCCCTAAACAAATCTCCATATCCTAGGATCGGTGCAAATTGATCATTTCCAAATCGAACCGTACCCAGGAACTTCTCCACGAAGTTAATTAGAAGCTTGAGATTCCCCGTCATGTGCTTCGTGCATCCGGAGTCCAGTATGAAGAGAATTATTTGTATCACCTTATCGATTGGCTCAGTATCAAAGATAGGACCATTCTCATCTTTAGTGACATTGAGAACTTCTTCAACCATTGCCATGTACGAGTAATGTTTTTCAAGTTCTTGATCGGAAGCTTCATCATCAGTGTCATCAAGCATGGCTCCTTCCTCAGCCGACAATTTAACCCCAACTTCCATCTTCTTGCAATGTAGCATCTTTTCCTTATGATAACCATAGTCCCTAACTCGTTTCGGCTTTCTGCATTCCTTTCCATATGCCCATAACCTTGACAATTAAAGCATTGAATCCCACTTTGCTGAACCACTTGAGTATCAACAGTGTCCCTATTCCCAGCAGTAGTAGCAATCCTCTGAGCATCATACTTAGCAGTTTGTCGATCATACCGTGTAGAACCCTCAACATGGGTTGGATTACGTTGATCATACCTTGGAGGACTTTCATCACGTTGACGTGTTTCATACCTTTGAGGAGTCTCAACATATTGATTCCTTGTATTTGATGATGTTCGAAGATTGTTGTTGGTGGGTTTGAAGATTTTCTTGTAGGTCTTTATAATGAAAACAATTTGTTGATTCATCTCCCTATCCTTCTGAGCTAGTTCTTCATCACTGTCCTCTTCAGATGATGGCTCAGGTGATGGTGATGGTGCTCTTGGTTCTTTGTATCGTAATCTTATAGGAGTTGAATACTTAGATAAAGTGGAGTATCTTGGTGAAGAGGATGTGGTGGAGTATGATTTTGGAGCACGAGAGCGATGATATTGGACATGGTGAGTGGTAGACACCAAAGCAAGTGGATTAGTAGTCTTTGCTACCCGTTCAGCTCGAAGTTCATTTGCCTCATTCTGAAATTGTTTCAAAATGTCAAAGAGTGTATGATAGTTGACCTCGTCCAACTTATTTTGTTGTTTCACCAATGTTACAAATCGTGTCCACTCGGGTTGAAGTTGTTGTAGAAACTGCACATTGACTTGCATGGTGGAGACTAGCAGATTGTTTCTTGTCATGTCATTCATCATCTTGTAGAACCTTGAGTAATATGAATCAATTTTTCCCCATCCAATGAAGTAAACTTACCAAAGTTCCAGAACAAGTTAGTTTTGACATCTTGTTTGTTTAGTGATTCTCCTTGTTGCAAGCGTTCAATGGCAAACCACATTTCTTTTGCAGTAGAGCATGCATCAACCGTTGAGTAATATCATCTCCAATCCCCCTTAGAATCAAATAGATTGCTTCTTTCTCTGCATCAATCCAAGCACGGTTCTCTTTCGAAGTGTTCTCATATGTTTCCGTAATTGTTTGCTCATCGGAACCGGACGTCGAGTCGGTTGCTGGAACTGCAGGAATGGTTATTGTAGTGAGGTTATAGGGTCCTTCTTTGATGCAACGTCGAAGAACATCACCATTAGGTTTAGTGTCAAGATATCGAAGGAATCGTGATTGCCATTGTGCATATCTACCAGTCACAAGAATTGGTAGTCTCTCTTTATTACCCGCCACCATGATGTTGTTGTTTGTTACACGATACTCTGTAGTAGAATCCATCTTGATAAGATTTGAATTTAGAAATGAATATGGATCTTAAGTAGTTGTGATATTATTTAATGTTGTTTAATCAAAGATGTTATTATCTTTTGGTTGTGTGTTTTTGTTAATGTCTCCAAAGAAATGCAAAGTTTGAAAAAAAATCCTCTAAGTCTTGCAAATTTGTTCTAATCGTAACGTGCTATCTCAACCCTAATCACAACTCTCGATCGCAACACCTGATCGCAACCCTGATCGCAACTCGCGATCAAAACACGTGATCGCAAGTCGTGATCATAACACCGATCACAACACCTGATCGCAATGAGTGATCGTAACCCTGACCGCAATGAGTGATCGTAACTCTGATCGCAATGCTAGATCGGAAGTTTGATCGTAGTGCTAGATCGCAAGTTGGATCGCAGTGCTAGATCGCAAGATGGTGATCCTAATCCACGATCTCAAGTAGAAACCCCGAGAGCTTTTGCGATCGGAATAGACGATCGTAATGAGTAAACCCTTTTGTTACGATGAGTAAGCAAGTACGAAACTTTAGGGAAACAAGTGAAGATTTTCACAAGGATTCCGTGTTTGAATCCAAACCAACGTAGACAAAAACTTACCACAAGTATGATGATGATCTATAGAACAAATTAGACCACGAAGAACACAAGAAACAATTGAATTCGAGATGATTTTAGGTGAAAATCACACTAACCAAATATATTATCAATAACGAATCATAAAACTACCCGATGGAGATTTATACCAATTGTTGTCCCTATTTTTATGATGATTCTACACGAATCAAGAAGAAAGAAAGGTAGATAAAAGATAGAAGGTTTCTAGAGAGAGAAAGTAGTGAGAGAAAGTAGAGAGATGTGTGTGAAACTATAGGAAGATTAGATTAAGAGAAAATGAATCAACCAACACCCTTCCTAACATGCTAGGAAGGGTATTTATAGCGGCATAATGGGCTATATGTTTGATTGGGTCGGGCTTGAATAAAATGCTTAGTACCTTGAAAGAGGCTTTTTAAGCTAGCCATCAAGCCCGTAATGCCACGACTATTTTAACTAACTATTACAACGTTCTAATGAATGTTACGATATAAACCTATGACCGAACATTCTTGTTTGACTCAATGTTTTGAGGCTAACACATATACAAGTAAAAGTTTTGCCATGCTTAGTATAACGGCTTTTATGTATTATACCATCAAGTGTCGATTACTAAGAGATCTTGATAATAGTTTGTAACAGAATGTGATGCGCCATATAATATGCAGGTGTAATACATATACGGAAGTAGTGGTTATGCATGTAGGCGATGCATAGTCAAATACCCAGGCTCGGGTCTGATAAGCAATCCTTTTGCTGCAAACTGCAATAGAGTTGGGCATTAGGCAACCAATATGCGCAGATTCTGAAGAACTAATGACTCTGATATTTTCCAATATCCATGTAGGTGCTGTATAGTCAAATGTGCACGCTCGGGGTCTGATAAGCAATCCCTTTGCTACAAGCTGTAATAGAACTATGCAGCCAATATTTGCAGATTCTAAAAAACTAATGGCGGCTTACATTCTATAGAAAGATTTAGACGTGGAATTGAACCGTTAACTGCTTTTGTATGTACTAATGCCGATAGCCAACACCTTTTGAAACAATTTGTTAAATTTAATCTTTTGTAAACTAATGGCATGTAACGCCTTCACTAACTGTGCTACAAGAACAGGTCCAAACTAGACTATAATACCTGTTCTATATGCACAGTGGGCATCCGGTTTGTAAAACTTATGTCACTTTCTGCGCTCTTAACGCGTTTTTAGTATATATCGCTTATTAGCTTCTACAAGTTCTTTTTATGTAAACACATTCTGTATCTACCCCGCGGCGGAGCACGGGCATTAATCCTAGTTTACTTGATATAGTAGATGATGGAAAATTAAGACATATGATATATACGATTGTAACATTTCTGTTGTTATAACACTAATATAAATAATAACAAAACATAAATTATTTAAATTACATAAATTGTAACAACAAAATAAAAGTTAAGCTGTCAATATGTCATAAATCTAAAATTCATGTTTTCAAAAACCTTAAGAAAACTTCACATACTTGATATACATATTCATGTTTGTGGAAAGAAATAATTGATATACACGGCTACTTTAAAATAGATACGATATTAGACAGAAAGTTTATTGATGATAAAAGGAGGGTGCACAATCTGAAAGTTGATTTACAACTTATGGATCTTGCAAAACACTTAAACTCCAATATTACATGAAACAAATATATAGTGGATAGTTATTACTCATTTGTATTCATTCATACTAAATCAAACCTATGCAACATATTTTTTTGTAATCTGGCATTAGTGATAGAGTCTGTAGAAACTAGAAGGGGGGGGGGGTTGAATAGTTTCTTTTCGATTGGTGACCAAATTAAAATTACCTTCAATTTGGTTTGTATCAAAACTATCTTTTACTTGAGGCTAAGTTGCATAATGATTAGGTTCAATTGAAATGCACTAGCAAGGATAATAAGCAAGTATAATGATAATGAAATAAATAAAGAGTAAGGAAGGAGACAACCTAGTGGGAAGACACAAAGATTTATAGTGGTTCGACAACGAGGCTCTATCCTCGTTTCTACTCCACTCCTCGAGTACACCTACTCGAGATTTCCACTATATCCACAAGCTCCCTTCTCGGCGGAGAAAACCTTACATCGTTGCTTACATTATTTTCCGACACTAAGCTAAATGTCGAGACCTAATCTTTAGCTAGGACCAATCTACACGACGTTGCCTACTTCACAATTTAACGACACAAGGCTAGATGTCGAGTTCTAATCGAAAGCTAGAACCAATCTTCACGACTCTTCACTTTGAAGCTAAGTGAGAACTTCACACAACACAACTACTAATCACTTTAAAGTTTAGTGAGAACTCACAAGACACAACCACATCACTTTATAGTTTAGTGAGAACTCCTAATCAAATCTATTACAACTCAACTAGACTTATCTAAGTACACACATGTAGCTTGGATTTACACAACACAAATCCAAGCAAACACATATGCAATGGATGTACACAACAAATCCAAGTATCCGCAAATAACTTGGATGAACACAACTAGTCCAAGTATTCATAGATACATTGGATTGACCTAAAACAAAAAGGGTATCATGATGAATATGACTAGCTCATAGATTCATCTTTATCACTACACTAGTGAGTGAGTGATCTTCTCATTGGACATGGTAAAGGAGGGGATCAAGAGGATAATCATATGTAAACATCCTTAACAATTTATGTGATCATTTACTAATGATTATGCTATAGAAAATAGAAAGAGGGCTGAGAAAAACGTCCAAGAGGCTTGCTGGAAAATGAGATTTGACCCACTATTTAAAGGAGACAAAGTTACAACGGATCTATAACGGCTACTGTGCGTGGTACCTTATCTTACCTCGCGGTACCATATCGCTAAGGTACCGCGTAGGTACTTAAGGTACCGCCACTAGACTCCGCTCCGTTTTTTGTCTTTTAGTGGGGTGGGAGTATCTGAGGTATTTGAACCCTTCAAAGGATATTCTAACAGCATTTGGAATATGCCATTTTCAAATTTTCATTTTCCATTTTAATAAAACATTTTCTAAAAAAGAAAGTTTATTAAAAAGTCTTTTGTCTTATTAACAAAAGTGAGTTTTAAGGATAATCATTTTGATGATCACTAAGTATGATTAAGAAAGATTAGTGATATGATTATTACCTTGATGATAGTGTTAGTTAAATAATTCATTTTGTGTTTTACACTAAATGTGTTGTATGGTTTGTTGTGATCAAAACTAAGAAAGATTAGTTAACACTAATAATGTTTTTAGGCATCACTTGCATTAACAATCTCCCCTTTTTTGATTACGACAAACGATAAACTCATTTACGTAGAAACACAAACTATGGAATTATTAACTAGTTTATCACTATCATTTCTCCCCCTTTGTCGTAGCAAAAAGGTTAGCATAAGTCTTTGAAGAACATCGAACTTTGCTAGTAGCTCCCCCTTAGTGGTTGCTCCCCCTTGTTTGGGGCACCAAGTTTGTGAGCTAAGGTGACATGCTACACAAAGTTTAGTAGAAGGGAAAGAAACACCAATGTATATATGATCACTACCTACTAAGTAACTTGAGAGGGAGAAAGAGAAGAAATCTCAAATTAGAAGCAAGTATTTTGCTAAGTATGTCCAAAGAGGTAATTGACAAAATCAAACTTCAATCCAATGAAGATGATAAGCTTGTCAATGGGTTAAAGCTTTAGAATTGATGGAATCACCCATAAGCAATTGTAAAATATTAACCAAGATCAACTCAAAGTAGAACTAATTAAATAGCACACAAATAACACAAAGGTTACAAAAAATACAACAAAGAAGATAGTCATACACATAGTATGAGTATCTAAAAGCAATAAATATGGAAAATAAACCACTAAGCATAAGCTAGTCTAATAGTGATATTTTCCAAGATTGCTAAAAATAAAACTAAAAAGACGACGATGCATCATTCGAAGTTTTATCCACCGGAACGAAAACTTGAATAGGAGGTCGAGTGAGGAGGAATTCAAGAAAATTTAACTTCTCATACACATGAGCAAGTTCAATTTGTTGAAATCGGCAACAATCACACGAGGATCCATGATGCAACACAAAATCGTTTGATGGGGGTATGGCATCAAACTTAGGGTTTGGTGGTGGTGGGGTAAAGGGTTTGGGAGTGTTTTCACAATGCCTTGTGAGGTTTGGGAAGGTTGAAAGGTCATTGAGTTGGGGGGTATTGAAGGATTGTGGTGGTGGTGGAACATGTTCTTTTGCTCCGGTGATGGGGTTTATGGTGTAAGTCTCATTCCAATACTTGATTGGAGAGAAGGTAGGGTTTTTGGGTGGTTTGGACGAAGATGGTTCATTCTTCTTAACCCAAACGGGTCGAACCGATATTTTCGGTTTCTTTGAAAGCTTGGATGAGGAAGATTTGGGTGAGAGGGGTTGTGACAAAGAAATGTCAAGGTTAGGAATGTAGGAGATAGGCATTGTGAGAGTGTGAGAATAATATCTCAAGGTTATGTGAGAATGAATTCTCAAGGTTGGGAAGGTGTGAGAATGAAATCTCAAGGTTGGGGTATAAGTAAAATGTAATCAAGGTAAGAATTTGAATACAAAATGTGTAGTGTCAAGGAATGTTTAGTCAATTTGAGTAAACAAGGAATCTTGACTGGGAATAGGGTTTTACAAGTTTTGACCAAAAAATCGTCAAAAGCCACTTTCTGGCCGCGGTACCTTATAGAGGCCGGCGGTTCCATATCACTAAGGAACCGCGGGTCTTTAAGGAACCGCGTCCAGTGGACTTTAAACCATGTTTTTCCTGGGTTTTGGGAAAAACTAAGACTTTTTCAAAAAGTTGCAAATCTTGGAATTTTACCTTTATTAGAACCAAAATATGCTAGGGTTGCATAAAGCAACACATTCACAAAGAATGTCTTGACAAAGGATGACAAAATAATTTAGATATCATTTTGAACCAATTTTAGTCAAGTTTAGGGGTTGTGATAGATTTAGGTTCAATTTTAATTTCAAATTAAAGTTGATTAGTGTGCACAAAAGGATAGAATCACACAAAGCTAAATCCATAAGTCAACAACATGAAACATTCATTAATGAGGAAAGTACAAAGATAAATAAAAACTAACTAATACATAGCTAGCTTAATATTAAATCTAGATAAGTAGTTTTCTTTGGCTTGTTGTTGAAAACTCTTATTATGAAAACTCCATCATTCATCTCCTAGGAGGAGGCATGGAGAACAAGGCAAGCAAGAAGTCTTGCAAACCCCTATGTAGTCCATACATATCCATCATTAGGTTATGGATGAGGAAGTGGTTGTAGAGACAACATGGACATCTAGGACCATGAGTTTGTTGAAACCCAAAGTAAGGATCACCTAAGAGGAGGGAAAGTGGAACACCCAAAATTGGGATGTTTGAGTTGGGTGGACGTGGAGGAGGCAAGTTCTCCAAGGGTGATGTGGGTGAAAGTGGAGGCATGTTCCCCAAAGGGGAAATGGGTGAGTGTGGAGGTAAATCCTCCAAGGTTGGTGAAATGGGTGAGTTGTGAGGGGTCATTGGTGAAGTCCCCAAAGTGTCATCAAAGTCATTCCCAAAAGGAATGCTTTGGATTGGTTGAGGTTGTGTGGTCACTTCCAAGGGTGCACTTGGAGTGAATGGTGAAGAAAGCTCATTCATTCTAGAGTTGAATGAAGAGGAGGTAGAACCAATAGAGTGGTTAGTACCATGGGTGGATGAAGTCTTGCATGGTGCAAGAGGTGGGGAAGGTGATGAAGAAATGAGGATAGGAGCATTCTCATTCTTAGGTGTGTGGAAAGGTGAGGAGTTAGGCTTAGCTACCTTAACCCTTATTTTGAGTGTTTTCCTTGGGGTGGAGTCTTGGAAGTGTTTGAGGTTTTGGTACACACCATGGTTGATTAGGGTGGTTTAAGGTTTAGGGAAGTATGTTTGATGTGTGAAGAACATGGCAAACAAGGTGGGTTTAAATGGGTGAGGGGATGATCCAAACTAGTAATGGGTTAAAATCATTTTAGGTGAATAATGAATTTAGGTAACCTAGTTTAGGAAATGTGTAGTTTATTACTGAAAATCATGCAAGGTTTACACAAAATTAAGAAAACAGTGTAAAGCAAAGATGATGTCGTGCACAGTGACCGGCGGTTCCTTATCTAGGACCGGCGGTACCTTATTGATAAGGAACCGCGGGTCGATATGGAACCGCGACCAGAAGGTTTTCAAATATTTCCCATCCCAGTTTTTGATAAACCCAGATTTTTCCCAAAAGTTTCACAAGCCAAATTTAACTACAGATCATAATCTAATAAGCTAACTATCATATGGCATGCACAAAGCTATGTAACATACAAACATGATGGCATAATTAACATTAAGGATCAAGATAAATGATAATTCAAACATGCAATCATAAGTTAATATACAATCAAGATAAAATAAAATGTTCAACAATACATGTTTACCAACATGTATTCTTTGAAAAACTTCAAAGCTTTCACATTCTCTTCTTCCCCAATCCCTTGATCATATTCCCCAAGAACTTGAAACCTTTTCTTGATTCAACCCGGTGTTCGTGCAATTCCCCTCGAGTTCTAAGGTTTTCATGGTAAAGATGCTCCATATTGAGATCTTCCGGTACTTCACTAGAATGATGAGGAGGAGGAGCTAAGTCTTCAAATTCATCCTCGAATGGGTTTGAGGATGGATGGGAATTACTCGAAGAGTGGAAATGAGAACTAGTACCTATGCCATCACCATCACTTGTTGGCATGTCCATGTCCTCATCATCCATCTCTTGATGACAGATTTTCTCGATCCTCGATCACTTCTTGTCTTTCTTGCATATGCCTCTTGAATAGGCAACATAATCCGATGAACCGGGTAGAAGGTAGAAAGATCAAGGTGGGGAAAATCATGAGCAACCCTTTTGAAAAGGCGAGTTAGAAGCATAGCATAGGGAAGGTTTGTCTTGGGCTTCGAAAGGGCATAATTGATTCGTCGAGCGATATAGAATGCCAAGTTGTACTTGGTGGATGTAAAGATGCAACTCAACATATGCACCATACACGCCGGGATATGATCTCGGTTTCCACCAAGACAAAAGACATTCTCCCTAAGGATATTGGCCCATTGAACCATGAAATCCTTAAGGTCGCTAGAGAGCACTTCATATCGATTCACATTTCGTACATTTGAATGAAGGCTTCTCACAACGTTACCATCACGCTCTTTCGAGATGATTTCAAGAATGAACTCTAGATCAATTTTGGTGTGTCATTTGGAGGTTTATCGAAGGATTCCGAGAGAGCATCAAGTCTCCATTTATCCGTAAAACGACAAGTGCCTTCATATGGCACACCGAGAATTTGACCAAAGTATTCAAGAGAGTATTGAATTAATTGATCATTCAATACGAAACGAATGAAGATTTCTCCATTGTATTCAATCATGGAGTAGGTGCTAAAGAATTCAAGAAGGAATAAGGGGTAAATATCTTCTTCTATGTTGAGCAAGCAATCAAACCCCGAAAGCTCAAACATAGATAGGATATAGACATAACCCGTTATTTCCTTGTCAACGACTCTACCCTCATGGAAACAACGAGTGGAAAGGGATGGAAACGCGTTTTGAAGTTGGGGGGATGCATAGGTTTGGGAGATGCCGGGCATATAATCTTTAGTGAATTGATGATCTTTTTGATATTGAGAAGGCATGATTAATTACCTAAATACAAACACAAGACAATATTTCTCCAATCACTCATATGAAAAATAAAAAGGAAAACGAAAAATGAAAATGTGTTATATCAATTTCTTGACAAACATAGGATTGAATCCATATCATTTTCATGTTCACAATGTGTCTATTTCATCATTAACCAAGAACACATGATCTATGTTAGATCAACAATGGATTAGAACATTGGTTTTTCAAAACAAGGTTTTTAGGTAAGCATTAACAATGTCATTACCTACTTGTTCATGGGTTCATCTCAAATCCATCATTCAACCAAAATCATTTAGCCTAAATTCGGATTTGTTCTACAAGTAGGTTTTAGTGAAATCTTGATGAATATCAACCTAAGGAATTATAGTAAGATTACCATGTCAACCCACATTCCTATTAAGGTTTTAATTCAATTTCAATTTTAAAAATCCCCAATTATGAAAGGATGAACCCTAGAACAAAATAGATGAAATTGAAAGAAAATACTTACAATTAATTGATGTTAGATGAAGGATGAGTGAAACCCACAACTTGGAATCAAGTAATTTGAGTGATTGAAGGTTTTGGAAGCTTCAACAATGGTGGAAAAGGTAAAACCCGTCGGCTGTGTGTTTTGGGATAGAGAGAGTTTGGTTTGAAAAAGAATAAAAAACTCAAACTGGCGCTCTGACAAAAGTTACTGCCCGCGGTACCTTATCGATAAGGAACCGCGGGTTTGAGCCGCGGAGATAAGGAACCGCCTACAGAGGCAGGTTTTTATCTCTAAAAAACGCCAAATTTTGAAAATCCAGTTTTTCTAAAATACTTAAAATTAAATCATGAGCCTTTTATAATATCATTGGATCATCATAACACTAAGCAATATGCCTTAATGAAGGATTACGAGTTAAATCAAGATCGAAAAGAACCAAAACGGACAAACGACTACTCGTAGCAAAACGACTAAGTGGAGAGAAGTCAAGAGAAGTAAATCAAGACTAGGATCAATGCTCAAGGGATTAATGACAATCTTCAAGTAGTTGTAACGAAGAGCTTGTGTCATATATAGTGGTTTAAGACGTGCCTTTCCGGCGAAACGATAAACGGCTTTGGTAATGAATAAGCACAAAGCAATTATTCAAGTATAGACTAGGATCACTTTCAATAATAGTCTTAGTCTAAACTAAAATATGAGCAAGGTATTAATTCACTTTCTCTCCCACAAAGGGCCTACTAACCGTATGGGTGCAAACCATGGAAATCATGCTTGATACTTTAAGCTTCTACAAACTCACTCTACATCACCATAGTGAGTCAAGTATCCAAGCAATGAAGGTTTGAGAGGATAAAAGAAAAGAAACACAAACCACAAATAAATGTCAAGGCAAGGATGCCGAGAACAAGCACATAGTCAAGTAATGATCAAACGAATGATCAAAGGGCGTGTGGAAGAACGAAAGCGTACCTTGGCCACAAAGAGCAATCCATGAAGGAATAAGTGCTATGCCCAATCAATGACTATGATGAGTACTAAGTCTTCAAGGACTAGTATCATTCCCAATCATCTTGGTATCATCCTTCAAAGATGTTAAAGATCAATGAAGATGATTCTTCTAAAAGTGCAAGTAACTCAATCCATAACCAATTAATTGATTGATCTTCATAAGTACCTACACAAAGCAAGATGCAAACTAGTAGATACATTTCAAGAGTATATCTAAAATGCATAAAGGCTACTAACCTTAAGTGGGATGCAATATTATCAATTAAAAGACCTATTTTCAGAGAAAACATAGTTTTGACCAAAGAGAAACTTTAGTACAACTAGACCTTCTAATTTGAGGAGACAATGGATCGATCCAAGTTTCAAAGTACAATATACTTCAAAGATCTTGAGTGACCATCGCTCTGATACCAATTGTAGAAACTAGAAGGGGGGGGGGGGGGGGGTTGAATAGTTTCTCTTCGATTGGTGACCAAATTAAAATTACCTTCAATTTGGTTTGTATCAAAACTATCTTTTACTTGAGGCTAAATTGCATAATGATTAGGTTCAATTGAAATGCACTAGCAAGGATAATAAGCAAGTATAATGATAATGAAATAAATAAAGAGTAAGTAAGGAGACAACCTAGTGGGAAGACACCAAGATTTATAGTGGTTCGACAACGAGGCTCTATCCTCGTTTCTACTCCACTCCTCGAGTACACCTACTTGAGATTTCCACTATATCCACAAGCTCCCTTCTCGGTGGAGAAAACCTTACATCGTTGCTTACATTATTTTCCGACACTAAGCTAAATGTCGAGACCTAATCTTTAGCTAGGACCAATCTACACGACGTTGCCTACTTCACAATTTAACGACACAAGGCTAGATGTCGAGTTCTAATCGAAAGCTAGAACCAATCTTCACGACTCTTCACTTTGAAGCTAAGTGAGAACTTCACACAACACAAATACTAATCACTTTAAATTTTAGTGAGAACTCACAAGACACAACCACATCACTTTATAGTTTAGTGAGAACTCCTAATCAAATCTATTACAACTCAACTAGACCTATCCAAGTACACACATGTAGCTTGGATTTACATAACACAAATCCAAGCAAACACATATGCAATGGATGTACACAACAAATCCAAGTATCCACAAATAACTTGGATGAACACAACTAGTCCAAGTATTCATAAATACATTGGATTGACCAAAAACAAAAAGGGTATCATGATGAATATGACTAGCTCATAGATTCATCTTTATCACTACACTAGCGAGTGAGTGATCTTCTCATTGGACATGGTAAAGGAGGGAATCAAGAGGATAATCATATGTAAACATCCTTAACAATTTAAGTGATCATTTACTAATGATTATGCTATAGAAAATAGAAAGAGGGCTGAGAAAAACGTCCAAGAGGCTTGCTGGAAAACGAGATTTGACCCACTATTTAAAGGAGACAAAGTTACAACGGATCTATAACGGCTACTGTGCGCGGTACCTTATCTCACCCCGCGGTACCATATCGCTAAGGTACCGCGTAGGTACTTAAGGTACCACCACTAGACTCCGCTCCGTTTTTTTTGTCTTTTAGTGGGGTGGGAATATCTGAGGTATTTGAACCCTTCAAAGGATATTCTAACAGCATTTGGAATATGCCATTTTCAAATTTTCATTTTCCATTTTAATAAAACATTTTCTAAAAAAAAAAGTTTATTAAAAAGTCTTTTGTCTTATTAACAAAAGTGAGTTTTAAGGATAATAATTTTGATGATCACTAAGTATGATTAAGAAAAGTTAGTGATATGATTATTACCTTGATGATAGTGTTAGTTAAATAATTCATTTTGTGTTTTACACTAAATGTGTTGTATGGTTTGTTGTGATCAAAACTAAGAAAGATTAGTTAACACTAATAATGTTTTTAGACATCACTTGCATTAACAGAGTCTATAATGAGGAAACATAATATTATTAATGTAAGAGGTCAACAAGAAACTTACGATTCGAATTTTATAAAGACAATGTCATAAAGACAAAATTTTAAGTAAGTCCATCAAACTTGAGAGCATGTGTATAACTTTTCAATGTCATCGCAATACTTGCTTCTCATTTCCACAAATGCAAACTTTCTCATGATTAATATACACATTGACCACCGCATCACCTGGTGATAAAATAAAGTTTCACAGTTTTCATTAGTCATGTAAAATGGAAGGGTTGAGTTACACATTATAAAAGAAAATATATTGGTAAATCAAGATGGTTTGTCAACAACGGTTAAGCTTTCAAACTTCTGAAGTTCTGTTTGATAATTACATGTATGCGTTGTTCCAGAATTTAAGATTACAAATTTTATAAGGATATTTTATGTATTAAGAATACAAAATGGGAAACTTAAACTACATAAACATTCTCCCCATTGGGCCCTTTTCTTCTTAACCATATTTTTTTCCTAATTTTTTCTGTTTGACCTGTTAAAATTATACATAAGCCTACTCGACCCACTCAAGTTCATATTATTATTATCTCATTTAACTTTTTGTTTTATTAACCCCTGAAAGCGAAAACAATTGCACTCAAAAATTTTATTACAATTCATAAGTTACAACTCAATCGCCATTTATTTTTCATAATTGCACATATAAACATTTGCTAAAATAGTTTGTTTAATACTTTTTCACACTGTCTTATGTTACCCAAGTCTATCTTTTCAACCCGTAAAAAAATTAGCCCCGATAGGCACATATACCAATAAATGGGTTGACATCAAAGGCTAAGAGCACGAACCTTCAATGCGAATTTTTAGTAGTAAAATTACCATATGACTCACTTTTCAAAGAGGATAATTAAGAGGATACATATAGGTAGAAAGTTAATCTGGGTTAATCTTATTAGTCACATTTTAATATAACAAAATAACAGGTGTTATTAGTTAGATCTTAATGTGTGCTACTTTCTCTTTCAAATAGGTCGAGCCTTAGACATTCTATTTTCTTTTCTTCCATTTTGCTTTGTACTTCTTCATGCCTATCAAGCAGAATCACGATTCAGATCATATTCATATTCATGTTAAGTAGATCCTATTTCTTGGTTTATCATATCGATCTTTCGAGAATAAAAATTTATAACTAATGAATTAACCAAAACGAATAATGAGATTCTATATAAAATTACCTCATCCTGAATTGAGCATATGCAGGTAGTCATATTCACACTCCCATTGCTCACCAAATTATTTTTGTTGTTTTTTGTAAGATTCTATATAATATTATAGATTCGACAACCATTCCGGATGCTTTATCAATTTCGTTTTTGAGATAACTTTCAGCAAAACAAATCAAAAGGTGAAAGCAAATATAAATAAATATTAATTATAACTGTGTTGTGGTTTACAACATTATCCAATACAATTTGTTTTTACATATTTACCTCAACTGGATCAATAAGTCCCTTTGCGGACATCCAATGCATCCTAAATTAGTGTTGCAGGATCAATAGAAAGTTGTTAATGAACAATTTTCCGAACACAAGTAGCATCAAGACCCATAGCGGCTTCATCTGTAGAAAGAAGTACATCGTGCTCATTAGCTCGAACGTGTATTTCCATTATCACCAAGAATACTATCAACCGAAATATTACAGCAGCATATGAATGTTGCTGACATAAGGCTTACAAATACATTATTTTCTCTCGAGTTTACCTTATTAATTAGCTACGAAGTACTACCATGTATGCATAAGTAATAATCTCAGTTTATCAAGGTAGAAATAAATATGTAACTAATGTATACTATTTACTAATTATTAGTCTACTTCACTGAAAAAATTCACATCATCTTTCAGTAAACAGCTAATACTATCTTATTACCATACCTATTAACGTCCGATTATACGCTTCTTCCTCCCTCGCCTATCAAAGAAGTATAAATCGCCAAAGGCATATGTAAGTTATAAATGTGATAATAATTAGATACAACTGGATTCATAGATGTGTACTAACTGAGAATTGTGTACCTAAACTCTCATAGTTCGCTGCAAAATTGGTAAACCCAAGATTTAAACTTCCCAATGCACAATTTGTGCTTCCATCATATTTGAGAGTTTTTGCCGGAAGGACCGATATGAGCATAATCTATAACGACCAAAGAAACATTAGAGTTAACTCATGCAAATTATCATGATTAAGGATACTAAGCATAATACAACACTAAAGCTCAATTTCATATATCAAAATGATAGCTAAATTGATATGCAGTCTTATTGGCATGACATACTTTCAGTTTGGTATCCATGTGGGAGATCAAAATTATTGATACATGGCACATAAAAAGTTTATGTACCTCAAACGTCTATGGAAGGTTTAAAGGGATGGACACAACACACATATCCTAAATCCTGAAAAATCATTGAAGCAAATGAGAACGAAATTGAAGCCATCAAGTCGCAAGTAATGTACTCATTAGTATCAGAATGAAAAGTTACACAAAACATAACAGTCGGGGAAAAGAATACGGAGGTTGAGTATGTATATCTAATGCTATAAGCAATAATCGCCTGAAATTTTAGAAATTTCCAATTCAAAGTATTCTTATATAAGAATAGTATGCCATCAGTTTCTCAAACATATGCCATCAAATAAGCATTGATATTTGATGTTCTTTGTGCTTTAGCTATTTCATTAAATAATTGTATACATTGAGTACTTTGTGCTAAAATCAAACAAAGTTTTCCTTGAACCTTCGCATTGATTGATGTAGTCACTAACTATATTGCACATTTTAGACATGGCAATACATTCTTTTACAAATCCATACAATTACACAAGGATCTTGATAATTCATTTTTACTTGTTTAACCTATAATCAAAATCGAAAATTTCACAAAAAAATAAAGAAAAAAAATGAACTTACATACACTAACCTTTAAAACATTGATTTGTATACGAAATACCTCCTCTAAAACAAATCATCATGATTAATCATGGAACAGATGATTATTTAAAAATATATCATCACAAAAAAAAAAATTAAACCACAGATCTAGGATTATAATTTTTGGGTGGTTATTGCTTCACCGATCTAGAAAACCGTTATCTTGAAAACCGAATCTATATTATCATAAGTTATTTGTTCTTGATCAAAGGCCAAATCTTGAAACTTTCAAATCTTATCTTGAAAACCGTTAATGGAATGGTTTACTTGTTATTTTTGGTTTTGATTTGGTTCGATGAAAGAAAAAAGAAAAAAATGACCATCAATAATTGTTTTTATCCAATCATTTATTGTTCTTAATCACAACTTACAATTAATTAAATAAAAAGAGATCTTGAAAAAACGATCCTAGTAAAAACTGTATATCATAATTGATTTATTAATCTCGGATAAAAAGTGAGAAAAATAGCAATCCTATTGAATTGAATCTTAACATAATTGATTTATTAGATAAAAAATAAGAAAAAATAAGAAAAAATAGAAATAAAATGAAAAGAAGGTTTGATCTTCTTTTTTATAAAGTGCATGTCATGAGCCAAGAAAGGTTAACAGGTCATGTGGTATATCCAACTAGGATAAGAAAAATAAAAAATGATGTGTCAGTCATTTTTAAGTTATAACCGACATCTAACCAATCATATTACCTATATTGCAAAAGATTAGTCGGGTTGAATAACTATATTAGTAATAAAAGTAGTACATTACCTAGATGTGTAAATGATAGAGAGTACATTGTAAACATATAGATTTAACCTAAAAACAGTATGGAGGGTTATGGGTTAGTAGCTTATTTCCTTAATCATGTATTGTTGTTCAAATGGGTTTGGCGGTTCTTAACAAATGGGTTTTAAAAATCTATTATTAGAGCTATTTATGTTCCTAATGGTTCTCTCGATGAGGCTATTCCTAGATATTCAAGTGGTTCGGTGTGGATGATGATTCGTAAATCTATTGATTCTCTTAAGTTTAAAGAGGTTCATCTCATGCAATTTTGCAACAAAGTCAAGCAACTAGCATACGAGATGGAAAGGGGATGCTTGTTTTTAAAGTTTAATTTCATAAATTGATTATGACTTTCAAAAGGATAATTTTGTTGCTCAGAAACTTCAAATCACAAAAAAAAAGTTTACTCCCTTAGAAGAAGTTCGAGATACGGTTTGGAACAGAGTCAGTGGAACGAGATGGTTCAGGTGTTAGATACCATCATTTTATCTTCTAATAACGGTCGATGAAGGGGACCTTGAATGTCAATGGGTGCGTTAGCAAGGAAAGAAATAGACAAGTATTTGCTTGTTATATCTTCTTCTCATACTCGATGGTTTAAGATTATGCCTATTAAGGTAAACGATTGTATATAACGTATGTTTTTAGATACACTTCCTACTTAGCTTGTAGTAACCGGTAACCTTTCTAGGAAAGGGATGAGTGTTCTTGGTGTGTTGTGCCTAGTTTGTGATTTAGATGTTGAAACTGGTAACCATCATTTTTTAGGTGTTCTTTGGTATCCAAGTTATATAATCTTATTGGTCGATGATGGCGTAATCATCTTCGTGAATTTAGTGATCTTCTCTATTGGCAGTCTTGGTTCAAGGGCTTGTGTCTTACTTCCTTGCATAAGTTGGCGTTGGAAGACACGTTTCTCTTGGTATGGTCGCACGTTTGGAATTTTAAGAATGCGTGTTTGTAGTGGTGCAATCTAATAAATGTGAGCGTTTTGACAACATTGTTGCTTAAACATTGCTTGGATGAATCAACATAGTTGATAGTAGGAATGTTATAGTTAAGAGGGTGGTGTGGTTCAAAGCCTTCTTAGCCGCTATTTCTATTATGTAACCTTTTGTGTCTTTTATTTTTTCTAACTTATTCCTAGCTTTTAATAAAATTTCGTCGTTTTACAAAAACGGTGAAATTTAGAGGTGTTCTGTGCTGATGTAGGAATTGTGCTTTTGTGGTGAATTATAAGTTTCTAGTTATACAAAAAATTTGTGGAGTTTACATCACTTTTTGCTATAGCCAGGGTGGACCAAAACATTAAATTATTAGATGCACATAATAATTTTTACAAGTATAAAAGTTTTTTGTTAATGGTGAGCATGAGGGGGTCTCAGACGGTTTTTGGCTAAAACCAAACTCTAGATCAAAAATTTGGCTCTAGGTTTTTTTTAGAATCAAACCCAAGTTCATAGGTTTAGTTTGATTTTGTAAGTTTCTGGTTTTTTGTTGTTTTGTTTTTTATTGGAAGGCCATATTTGCTGTCATGTTAGTTTTGAGTTTTATTTTTAATTTATAAAATGAGTATTTGATAACGGAATTTAGAGTTAATTTATTAAGAAAATTTAAAATTATTTTACTTACAATTTATTTGAATATATAAAATTTAGTTGTCTAAAATATAAAATAAAACAATGTGTAAGTTAGACATAAGTTAGCCAAAGGCATTTTAAGGGGTTTAAAGTATAAAATAGCTACGTACTTTTTTAAATGTATAGATGTGATATGTGTACTATTTTTATTATCTATATGGTACGTGTACTTTATCAAATATATCGATATTACCACTTTTTAACCTGCAACCGGTAAAATCGGTTACCAATTCACCATTAGACTATATAGGTCAATAGCGACAGTTTTTTCCGTTAGGATTTCATCAGTATTCAATAGCGACAGTTTTTACCGTTAAAAATCATAATTTCATAAAAAAAATGAGTAGTTTTAAAAATCATAATCATGAAATTATAAATTTTTTTTTTCGAATCTTCATAATTTTTTTCGAATTTTTTTCCATATTTTTCCATCAAAATATTTTTTACGAGTTAAAATAGTAGTTGAAAAAATTTATGAATTTTTTTTTTCATAATTTTTTTTTAATTAATACTTTTTCTGGACAAAAACTTAAAAAAAAATCATAATTTTTATTTGAATTTTTTTCCGATATTTTCTGAATTTTTTTTTCAGATTTTTTCAATAAAAATCCTATTTTTTCCAACATAAGATTTTTTTCGAATATAATGATGGTTAAAAATATTATGAAAAAAAAGTTATTTTGCTAGAAAAAATTGAATTTTTGTTTTGAAAAAAACTTTTCAAAAACAATACCTAAAAAAGAACAATTTAAAAAGTTAAAAAAAAAAAAAACAAACAACCGTTAGTATAAAGGACTAACAGTGCAAATATTTGATGCAAACGCTCGTTAATCATTTGTCACGTAAGCAAAGTTGCAGGTTAAATAGGTAGGAAAATAGGTACATGTACCATATTAGTCGGTTTGATAAAGTACACGTACCATATAAATAACTAGTGTAATACCCGTGCGTTGCACGGGTTCCACGTAAAAATCCAATTATTTTTTTCTATAACAATCTTATATTAAACAACATATTATTTATTTACTTAAAATTCATTTAAATTTAACATACGTAAACTAATCATTTTTATTAGTCTTTTAAAAAAAATAAGAAAAACTAATATTCCAAAATTAAATATATATAAACTAATTACAAATAAATTTAATATGTAAAAATTATATTATTACTTCGCAAATTCGTAAAATTTGCATGTTTAAAGAAACATGAAAAATCGAAACCATGTCGGGTCTCGATAACCGGATCGAACGGGATGACCTCAAAACCGTTCAGTCTAGCCGGGTTTTAAAAATATGAAACCCGGTGTAATATGACCCGTTTTATCAAACGAATCCGTGTAACCGGTTTACCCGATCGAGCCGAACCGATTTAAAAACATTTCTTTAATATAAAAATGTATCACAACAATTAAGTGGTTTTGGTGTCACACTTAATAGAACATGAAAAAAATCTATCTACCAAGTGGCATATCACTATGTCCAATATTAACCACTTGAGTTTTTATCAAATAAAAGGAATAAAAAACAAAAACACATCAAGAAGTATCAACATCAATATCATCGAAAAATAAGGGTCTAGATATTTCTTCTATCTTTGTGTCTCTCTCACATCATATTCTTTATCTTTGTGTCTCTCTCAAATAATATGCAGCAAACTATAGGTGCACCGAATCATCAAAATATATTAAATGAATGTTACTATATAGAAATAAGAGTAGATGCTACATCCTTGTTTCAGGTAATAAATCCCCATTTGTTAAGCTTTTACATGTTAGTATGTTAATGTTTGTTCATCTCGTTTATTTTACATCTGATTCCTATGTTCTTGTTAATTTTTTATGGTGCTTCAGGTGTGAGCAAGGCTACATGAATGCAAGAGTGAGCAAGACTAAAAAAGTGCATAAAGTTACTGCATTTGTAGACATCTTCTACTAACACATGACAGTAATAGATATCTGTCACAATGAAACTCTCAAAGTTTAGATCGTAAGTCATTTTTATTTCATCTATTTTTTAATTGTTTTTAATTGTATTGCTGTTCTGCTGCTAGTTTTTAAGATTAATATCACTCTCTTGAATCTTTTTATATTGTTTATTGTAGGTGTAGTTGATTCAATTTTATGAATAGGTTAGGGAAATTCGGTTTATTAATTTAATCGTGACTTAATTGACAATGTTTTTATATAATTTTTTGCAAGACGAAATGATGCAATCTTTTTATAAATTACTGTTATTATATCTTTTGCTAAAAAATAATGATCTTTTAAGAAAATGAACCTTCGAATACATACTGATCATTTAAAAAACATTAAAAAATAATGATCCTTTGAGAAAATAATTATCAATAGAAATATAAAAAAAAATGATCCCATAAGAAAATAAACATATAACACGAACTTCAAAGTAAAAAGTTCATAATTGAAGTCCAAAGTAAGCTTATAAGTTGATCAAACTAAACACGATGAAGTTGAATAAGAAAAAAAATGTTTAATGATGCCATATAAAAAACTAAAAGCGATAAAATCAAGCATCATCAACATCAATATTAACCTCAACAACTTGAGGCTGACTAACCACATCCTCGTCAACCTCAACAACACCAGACTCAGTAACCACATCCTCGTCAACCTCAACAACTTCAGGCTCACTAACCACACCATCAACATTAGTTTCCTCATCCTTAGCATCATCAACCTTAGTATTCTCGACGTTAGCATAAGAAGCATTATTTTTCATTTCTACATCATCTGTTGCAATAATAGAAAAACTTACGATTGTGTTGACACCAACAACACGTGCATGAACATCTTCAACTTCTTTAGTTTCACAATCCTGGCCCCACATAATTTCATCCATCATCTTTTCTTCATCCTCGGTTATAGTTGATCCGATGTTGTCATCCTCAATAACATAATCAACCATGTCAGAATCAGTTACCGACGATGGTATATTTATGTCTGAGTAAACCGTAGGTTTTGTTGAACTCGAGGAACTACCAGAATGTTTATTCAAGGCACTAATATCATCACCGTAATACTTGGTAACTGTATATCTACGTACATATGTAGGTGCTAGATTATATGTATCAATCTTGATTTTGAGAACAACCCACTTAGCAATAAGGCTGTTAATAAAATAATCCACTATCCAGTCGGGGTTCCCGGCACCCTAAATAAACAACGACATTTATTAACTTTCAATTTGATTAGGACGTTTAAGTTGAATGTGTAAAATGATAAAGTACTCACCTCCGTCATACTTTTGGTAATCAACTCGTTGGTTGTATAGCCTAGAAGCATGGTGGCATCTGAGTTAAAAAGTACGCAGCTCATTTCCTCATTGTTGTCTAGTATTGTTATGACTAACTTGTACCTGTAAATATAAAATGTTAGTAAAAATAATGGTGGCTTTATTGGGAAATGTATAACTTACGTTTGACGTGGGTTCGCGACATTTTGTTTGCATATATCACAATAATACTGATTGTCTTTCAACTTCGCTTTCTTAAAGCACCTTGTACATTGTATGTATTTCCAGTCATTATTCAAGTCAATACCCGTCACCATCCCATATACAATGAACCTTGTTCCCTAATAACAACAAACAAAATAATTTAATATGATACACCATTAGTTTGACGTGACGTGGAAGTATAGACCTAATATATATGAATACAATTAAGTAAATTACCACATCAACGCCATTAGTTAGGCGATTATAAATGTCTGAAATAGGTGTTACTTTCAATTCCTCGGACTGAAGATACGGAGATGTAAATATGACTGGATGAATAGGCCTATAAACCGAAAACTTAAAGATGATAAGTAGTATGAAAAAATATTAAAAATATGGTTCAATGTAACCATTAAACTCGCGGTAAATATTACTTGGTGGTGTATGCTACTGCCTCAACAATGGTAAACATGGGAAAATACTACTAAAGCAGTATGTGAACATAATTTAAATAAAGAAAAAAGACTACTAAGATAGTAGCCTTACAACCCCTATGATGTTATGTAAAACTAAAGGCAATCACCATCAGACTCATGGTCAATTGCTATCTCCTCCATTGTCAATTGCATCTCCTCCATGGTCACTTGCATCTCCTTCATCTTTAAAACAAACACGACGTAACCTGTTTCTTCCTGTTATTGTGACTTGCGTCTTCTTGTTTCTTTTAAAAGGCGCGAGTGGGATATCATCATCATTAATTCCCTTCATGAGAAATAAGTATGAGTTAATGTACAATGTGAGACTTTGGTTATAGGAAAATTAAAATAGTATGAGAAATAAGTTATTTTTATATGTACTTACAAGTTCTGGAAATGTGGGTGTGACATTGTTGACATTGGATGCAACAACACCCTGATCATGTGTTGTTTCATCATTTTTAGGCAGAATGGGTTCAAGGGTATCCGGAATAGCATCAACATCAATGACATCGGCCCAAATCCTGTTTCTTAGGTTATATTCGCGCTTACGTTTTTTTTTGGCTTCATTTTTGTTCGCAACAGCACGTAGAATCTCAGCAACACCCTAATTCACAATAAAGTCAATCACGATGAGATAAAGAAAACATCAAATACTGTATATCATGCATGATGTTAAACTTTTAACCTCATTTTGGTTGTATGCCACCAAAGCTTTCAACATTTCAGCAAGTTCCTAATTAAAACCATAAGATTAGAAAGATTGAATATCAAATCATAACTCTACATGTAAACACGTGAAGATTGTAAACCTGAATGTTTGCAATGACATCGTAAACCTGAATTGTAAACATGAATGTTTCATCAGTTTTAGGCACAATGGGTTCAAGGGTATCCGGAATAGCATCAACATCAATGACATCAGCCCAGTTCCAGTTTCTTAGGTTCTGTTCGCGCTTATGTTTTTTTTTTGCTTCATTGTTGTTCGCAACGGCACGTAGAATCTCAGCAACACCCTAATTCACAATAAAGTCAATCACGATGAGATAAAGAAAACATCAAATATTGTATATCATGCATGATGTTTAAACTTTTAACCTCATTCTGGTTGTTTGCCACCAAAGCTTGAATCATTTCAGCAAGTTCCTAATTAAAACCATAAGATTAGAAAGATTGATATCAAATTATAACTCTACATGCAAACACGTGAAGATTGTAAACCTGAATGTTTGCCATTGATAATTGTGAGTAATAAAGTATTTGATTTTGTGGTTTTGTAGGTTGATTTCGAAAGAGACTGATCATATATATATAGTAATTGTTTAACCTAGTTAGTTTCCAAAAATTTTGGATGACAGAACTTATCTTTTAGGGCCTAGTAGTTAGTCTCAGTTAATGTGAAGAGAAAAGTGTAGCATATTACATTCCTTAAATATAGCAAACTTAGTTTTTACCTTATCTTTTAATATTTCCTTTCTTTTTGGTTTTTGAAATGGCGCCAAAGTGTATAAATGAAAAGTTTACCAAAAAAATATAACAGTTTGTTATGTCATCTTATCACTGGAAGTTAGGGGTGGAAGTTTTTTATACATAGAAAGTAAAATGAGTTGAATAATCATGTATACTATTAGTGTATGTATTAAAAAATGCATAGCTTCAAACAGTTTATATAATGATAATGCACGAACACTGATTTTGACTGGTTTTATGTTATGTACAGTTAATTTGGTGGTAAACAGTAGAACATTAACCATTATAGCTTTAACATAATATTGTAGTGTTTGCAGTAAATAGGTTTCGAGTGACTAATATGTGACAAAATGTGACTGATTCGGACTGGTTTTATGTTGTGGACAGATCCAGTTGTATCATCGAACCATTCTAACCTGCTTCAAATTAGGTGGCGAAACAGCGAAGCAGGAAAATGAATCTAAGCAAGATAATGGAAGCTTAGATGTTGTAGCGTGGGTGCCAAAGAGTGCACATGGCACATCACCAAGCAATGCCAGAAGTGAAGGTGCATCATACATAAGGTCTGAACCAGAGGCAACAACGTTGCATGATTCCACAGACTCCAAAAAATATGTCGACTCCAATTGAATGGTCAGGTGCGTTTTTTTCATGGAGAGCTCTTAGTTTGTTTAGATAACTGACGGAAGTTTATGGTGACCACTTCAAAGCCATTAAAAATACAAGTGTGACTAATGTTTTGGATAGTACTTCTTTGACATCAAGGTTACACTTAACTATCCAATAAGTGGCAAATAAAAAAAACTGGTGTTGCACAAGAACCTTTTCATTGCATAACCAAGCAAGAAACATTTTTAGAACATCCACTACTAAAAAACCCACTAAAACAGTATGTGAACAACTCCATGTGGTTTGAGTGCATAACCAGGCAAATTATATTTTGATATTAAGTATATAAATACACCTCGTTTGACCCTTGGTGACTGATTTGCCAGTTTAAACACAGAAAACCTAAGCTATGAGATAACATGAGCACATTTTACATAAGCAACAAAAAATAAAATCATAACAATTTTGAATAAATTTAGTAATAATCTACCAATAAGAAATTGGAAGTACATTATTTGAAAAAACACGGAACATGAATGTTATTGGTTAGATCCCAATAAGAAGTTAACAATTGAAAAAAAACTAAAGGAAACGAAATAAAGAACATAATAATGAGAGATGACACGTCGGTCTCTCACTTCAATTCCTATTCGTTGTGAATGACAGGTTGATTTGCAAAAGTGCTCGGTAAAATGACACGGCGGTCTCTCACTTCAACATTATTCTCTTCTGTTTTTGGAACATCTGCTTGTGTCAAATCGTCATCATGAATGACAATAACATCTTCCCATTTCCAGTTCTTAAGGTTTTCTTGACGTTTGATTTTTTTGAGTGTAATTGTTGCTTCATTGTTTGCCATGATATATTAGTATATACCAGCTTCAAAATTGTTAAGAATGATATTTTTGAGAATGATAGTGATTGAGAGTGACAATACACAATGTACTTGTTTGATGCTTTATATAGATGCAGAAGTATGAAAAAGCGCCAGTTTAAAGCCTATAATAGGTGAGGAAAAAAAGGGGAGTTTGTTGAAGTTCGGATATGATATGCTTCAATGTTTATCCCATGTGTACCATATGGATAAGAATAAAAAGAATTTATACGATTGAGATTAAAAGAGTATCTCATCCAATGGTCCTGAGACAATGACAGGTATGCTTTTTTTCTCTCTGTTGCGTCAGCAATAAGAAGGGAAATAAAAATAGTACACGTATCATATCAATATATTTAAAAAATGTATGTGACTATTTTATGCCTTAAACCTTTTTTTAAGTGTGTTAGTTAGATGTAATTTTATATGACAAAAGAAATTGATGTGGCGCAGAGGAAGCCGTCGCACTTTGAGCTCTTAGTGACGCATTTAACTTTTTCTTTTAGGGCATTTCAAACCGTATTTACAAGGAACAAATAAGAATGCTGTAAAATGTTCTCCCATGACAGATTTAGCTGCATGTATTGATATTCTTTGTTAGATTCTTTCAGTATCTTCTTCCGCTGTGTCTTCGTTGCCGTTAGCTTTGCCTTCATTGTATTAATCTTCTTGTGTTACAAACTTACTACTGAAGGTGAAAGTAATGAAAAGCTTGCGCCCGTTGGCAAATTTCGAAGTGTAAAACCGGAATAATATAAAGTATTTAACATAAAGATCCATATATGTAACATTTGTTCATAGAAATCTTCAGTATATTGATATCCCATATTTATATCGTTTGTATATACATCACAAGAAAAAAAACACATGAAGTTTCTTAAACATTATGAGTACGTACGCATGCAACTTACAAAAGTAGACAGGCTAATTATCATGAAGTACATACGCTATATCAAGCATTCAATTACCCTCTGAGGCTTTGATCCTAATCCATAGTCGATCATTCAGTGAGTCCGAGACTTGGCGCATTGTTGGCCTTTCCAATGGGTTGTAGTTCAAACACGCTTGTAAGACATTCAAAATAGAATGAAGTAGTTCCTCAGTTGGGGATGATGGTGGCGGTATCCGACTATCTCTGACATTAGCTAATAATAGATTATCAATAGACAATGTTGGCAGAGATGTAATAAATTCTCCAGGATGCTTTCCCATGATCACTTCTAGTGCAACTACTCCAAAACTATACACATCGCATTTCTCTGTTGCCACCATCGTATAAGCAAGCTCTGCATTAGAAAAAACAAGAGAATACAAAAGCAAGAATAGTTATATCATCAGTTCATGATAGAATCTAACATAGATAAATCGGAAATTTGTGAAGAAGTATAGCTAAATTTTAAATATATTGTTACCTGGTGCAATATAGCCATAGGTGCCAACAATCGCAGTCCAATTGGATGAATCCAACTTTAGAAGCTTGGCTGTTCCAAAATCAGATATATGTGCCTCATAATCAGAATCGAGAAGGATGTTAGCTCCAGAAATGTCTCTATGAATTATTGGCGGTGAGCAATCGTGGTGCATATAAGCCAAACCATTCGCTACCGCCCTTACAATGTTTACCCTTTTCGGCCAATCTAATTCCTTTGCTGTGATATCGCTGCTTAAGAGCGCTTTTAGACTTCCCTTCTCAAGATATTCATAGATCAAAAATGAGTGACGAGCATGAACGCAATATCCATAGAGTTTTACTATATTTCTGTGCCTTATGTTTGTCAATGCTCGTACTTCATTAAGGAAGCCTATATGATCGTCAGTATCAGACGATGAATGAAGTTTCTTGACAGCTACAGACATGTTATGTTGTAGCTCAGCTTTATACACAGTACCGTGTCCTCCTGTCCCAATACAATATGAATCATCAAAATTGTTTGTTACCTTGATGATTTCATCATACATCGCATGTCCATCAAAAATTGTTGAGAAACAATACCCACTTTCTTCCCCTGATGGTTCCGGTGGAGAACTTTTACGTCGATAAGCAAAGAGGCCACACATGAATAAACAACATAAAAGTGCCACAAAGATTATGATCATAGTTACAAGGATGAGCTTATGATGAAAAGAATGATTAGGTTTCATTGTTAGGCTTTCACAAACTTTCAAACCTGTAACATTTCCACACAGGCCACGATTTCCTTGTAATGCTTCTCCAGACACATTCACAAAGACAGCATAAGGGGGAACCGGACCTGTGAGATCATTGTAAGACAGGTTGATATCGATGCTTTTTGGTAAGTTACTGAATGCATTAGGAATAGAACCAGACAGCTTATTGTGAGAAAGATTCATCGTCACCAGACTTTCTAAACTTCCAATTTCAGATGGTATCTCTTTTGTGAGTGAATTCCAAGATAAATCAAGAAGGTCGAGCTGACGTAGTTTACCAATCTCCGATGGGATCTTTCCGCTGAGCTTGTTATTGCTAATATTTATGTAAGTAATTTGTACCCAATCACCAATATATCCTTGTAATGACCCGTTCAACCTATTATTGGAGAGTTCAAGAGTTAGGAGACGATGCATTGATCCTAACTCTTGAGGTATGACACCTGAAAGATTGTTATCGTTCAAGGACAAACGTAACATACTTTTCAACTTCCCAAACTCCTTTGGAATTTGACCGAACAAATGATTAAAAGAAAGATCAAGCTCTTGAATTGAATTTCCAAACTCTACTGGTATTCTACTGCTGATGTTGTTATATCTCATGTTTAAGGTGGTCAACTTTTTGCATTTACCCCAGTTCTGAGATAGTTTCCCATAAAATTTGTTATGACTGACATCAAAGAAATTTAGACTCCGATAGACCCCAAAGCTATTCGATATATCCCCACTAAATTGATTATTCTGAAACCTTGCTCTGACTAAGTTAGGGCAATTCCTAAAGCCTTCTGGAATAGGACCTGTGAGTCGATTTTGACCTACGGAAAAGCGTTGCAGCTTCCCCCCTTGACACAAATCATCAGGCAATTGGCCGGACAATTGATTTGTGTCCATTCTAAACGCAGTCAAATTTAAACTTCCGATTCCATATGGTATAGGACCAGATAACTTGTTCACACGGAGAGCCAGAATCTGAAGTTTTTTAAGGTTTCTTAACGATGAAGGAATAGAACCATTGAGTTGATTTTGGCCCAAACTTAATCTAATGAGAGGTTTTATATTACCTAATTCGGTAGGAATGGGTCCAGAGAGTTGATTTTTGTACAAATAAAGGAGATTCAAAGACGTCAAATTACCCAACGATGAAGGAATTGAGCCAGAAAGATTGTTGGAATAGAGGCTTAGCCTCTCAAGAGAGACAATGCTCCCAATTTCTTGTGGGATTGAACCACTTAAACGGTTTCTAGAACTATGCAAGACGGTTAACTTGCTCAATTTACTAATGGCAGGTGGAATGGAACCTTGAAGAAAATTTGTTGACAGAGACACTTCTACTAGATTGACCAGTTGGCTAATCTCAGGAGGGATTACACCATAAAACTGGTTCTCTGAAAGATCTAGATAGACAAGTTTGGACAAGAGTCCAATTTCTGGTGGGATGCGACCAGAGAAATTGTTTACACTAAGGTTGAAATGGGTAAGATTTTGTAGAGTATAGAACGGGAACTCGTTAAGTGTACCTTTTAACACAGACCTCGTGAGATTCAAGCTGTAAATGTTCCCATCAGCGTTGCAAGAAACTCCAAACCAAGAACATGAGACCGGTGCACTAGAATTCGTCGGAAGGGTTGTCCAAGAAGATACGATTTGGGAGGTGTTTGGGATTTGAAGGTTTACTTTCCACTTTAGAAGAGCAGTTTCTTCTTCCTTCAAAGAAGCAGAAGCAAAGTTCGGTATGAATGAAAGTAGTGCAACAATTAGTAGAGGTACACATAAAAGTAACAAGTTTGAAGAAGACATTATTTGCTTTTGCATGTTTGTTTTTTTCATAAATGGAAAGGTTCGTATGTCCTTATTTATACTTGTGCTACCCTTTTTCTCTTGAAGTATTGTTAGTAATATTAGTAAACCTTGAAGGGTTTTATTGTAACTTAGGAATTACATGGAAACAATGAAGCAATTTGCATGGCGTACAATCATGCTAAGATCAAGTATGGTCTTAGGACGGTTTGGCGATGTTTTAGTCGACATTCTAACTCTATGTTGGTAAGTTTTTAAATAAACACTACAACAAATTTAGTTTTTATTCACATTTTTTTCTTCACACTTTAAAAAGTGTAAACTTTATTTATAAAATATTCATACTTATAAGTGTAAAGTATTAAAAAGTGTGAATAACAATTCACTTATAAAAATATGATGTTTTAAAAAATTCACTCATAAAAGTGTAAAGTATTAAAAATCTTCACAATTAAAAGTATAAAATTATTATTAGACGCCTATATTAGGGCCCAACCCGATTCAATCAATTAAATATATCCAGGGTTAGATCCACCAAATATATTCAGGGTTTTACATGGTATCAAGAGCAGGTTAGATACACCAACAAAATTTGTTATCCTCTGGTCATCGGTTTACATACCGATGATCCGGAGGGATCTTCGTTATTTCTTGCTTTATTGTGTTTTTGAATTTATTTTTCTTGCTTTCAATTCGTAACCCTAAACCCTAGCCGTCAAAAAAAAATTATGTTAGTCATTTTTTTTCTTCATCATCTATTGTGTTCATTGTCGAAGATCATTGTCGTTGACAACAAAAAGTTGATAATCAAATTGCCGCTCCCTTCTAAAAGGAAAAGCAAGCCACGCAAAAGGAGGATGCCGCAAACAATAAGCAACTATGCCCCCAAAATAATTATACTTCAGCTAAAACAAACAAAAAAGAAGTTGCTTTCAATTTTCATTCCAGTTTGTCCGTTCGTAAGGCTGCCGTTCAAACTGCGGGGGAGTATTAGACGCCTAGATTAGGGCTCAACCCGATTATGGGCATGGGTTCATTAGGGTTAGAGTTGCTTAGTGTTAAAGCTATGTATTTAGTATAAAGACATATGTTATCTTATGTAATTGTCATTCTATCAATAAAACTTATTCAGTATTTTACAATTATTTGTTACATCCAATTTGTTCACACTAATAAGAAATTATACTTTTCAAATTCACGCATTGTAACGTATGAACAAGTGGCATAATAAATGTGAAAAATTAACCAATTTGTTGTAGTGAAAAGACACGGAGTAAATGTATGATTTAAGTTCTTTTGGATACCAAAGTTTTCTAAGATATAAGGGGACTCATCCCCACCATCCATCTCCATCTCATCCAAAGGCTGAGATTAGATCTACAATTTACACTGAAGGGGTATTTTCGTCATTTCACCCGCTCACTATATAAGCATTTTTCTCTATTTTTCCTCATAAACACAGACACGTCGTCTTTTTGTTTCTCTCTCTTCTCTCGATAATAGATAGATCGAAGCATATAATCATAAATCCCGCACGAACATCATCATGAATCAATCATGAATCGGTTAATTCGATCAATTAATCAACACAAATTCATGACCACATACTAATTCATCATCAGGTTTATATAAAATCTCTTCTTATTTTTAAGTTATTTGATTTTGAATAAGCTTATTAGTTCTTTATCATTTTAGTTATAAGATTTTAATTAGCTTATTTTGAACGAATTATTAAGATTGATTGTTCTTACTTATAAGTTAATTTCTTAGGTGATTTATGTAGATAAGCTTATTTGTTATAAATGAGATTTTTAATTAGATGAGAGTTACAAATAAACTTGTAAATTAGATGATTTAGATTTATTGTGTTGAGTTATAAGCTAGCTTATTAGCTTTTTTTTAAAGACTTATCGGATTATTTGAATAAGAGAGTTGTGAATAAGCTTATGTTTTTGTGAATAAGCTGTATTAGTAGGAGTTTTATTTTGCTAATGTTGGCTAGATTAAGGTTGGTGTATCATATATGTTACCTCATATTATCATATATGATAAATATATGATATATGATGTATGATCGGTATATCATATATGATACATGAGGTATCATATATGATGTATCTAACAAACCAAAAGAAAAAACTAGATTTTTTGACTAATTTACATTGAATATCATTAAGCTCTTCAAACGTGTCTTCCATGATATTGTACATGACTTTTATTCTTTATTGTATTGTATATAGCTTGACCCCAAAACTCTTTTTCTGTTTTATACAAATGCAGATCTTGCGAACAAAACAACGAGAAGAGAGAGATGTTGCAATGGTTAGAGCAAAGTTGATAGGGTACTTATCATAACCATCGGACGTGCACGAGTATGAAGAAGAATTGCTTGAAGAAGAAGAAGAGTAGTTTCAATAATAAGAATATTTTTGGTGTTAATCATGAATTTAATAGGCAAATACATTTTGTATTAATGGTTATCATATATGATATCAGAGGTATATCATATATGAATTTACATTAGGTTACGTTCTGTTTGAATTATCAAATATGATTCTGTTTAAAAGTACATTTATTAATGTCATGAACAAGTGTTTAATTATTAATTGTGCATACTCTTTGTTGTAATCATGAATTCATCAAATTCTTTGTTTTTAATATATCCAAATTTTTCTTGAGTATCATATATGATAGTGAATTATCATATACTCCGTATGACTTAATTTATAAAAATCATCATGACATAATACCAAGAAAGTTAAATCATATTAACAAGATGTTGTACGAGATACCAATTGATTACAAAATCGTTCATATACTTCAAAACTCCATTAGGAGATTACAAGGAAAAAACAAACAATAAACGTAAAAGAAAAATTCATGAGCTTCTTCATTAAGCTTCTTGGCCTTTTGGATACTTGTAAGTTCAACACGCCTTGTAAACAGCCTTCTCTACACAAAAAAGAAGGTTTAATTCAATTTTCAAGCACATAATGATATATGATATATTTGATCATATATGATATTTAGCTTATATCATATATGATATAACAATTCATATATGATACTTCGTTAGCAAGTCATACTAAATATGTTGAGCCAGATTAATCCATAAAAAAGAGTTAATTTAATTTCAACCACATAATCATATATGATATATTTTATCATATATGATATTTTAGCTTATATCATATATGATATAGTATATCATATATGATACTTCACAAACAGGTTACACTAAATATGTTCAACGAGATTAAGCCATAAAACCTTATAATTCATGAAAATAAGCTAATAAGTTAGCTTATAATTCATCATAATAAAGCTGATGATAATCTATAAGCTTATTCACATTAATCATCAAGTTACCTTATCATTCGACATGTCAAATTCACGTAACTTATCAAATAAGCTATAACAATAAGATGAATTATAAGCTTATTCACATCGAATAAGCTGAAAAAAGATGAATCAAAACATATCAAATGAACTTTACCTTATTTATGAACGGAATGATTGATTTACGATGGTGATAATCGATGAATTTGATGTTTGTGATGATAGATTAAGACCTGAATATGTGTACATGTATGTGTTTTTGTGTGGGTTTTAGAGAGAAGAAGAAAAAAGAAAACATCGATCCAGATCTGGGATGTGGTGTGGAAGTGGGAGGGGTGTTAGGTGGGAGGGGTAAAATGACGAAACTACCCCTCCGCTTTTTTTTTAATCTGGGTTGTTGGATGAGATGAGATGGACGGCTTAGATCAGTCCCCTTGTATTCAAAGGATACAAGGTATGCAAAATAACCGGACTCAATGTTTATATGGTATATGTTCCGTGTGTTATATATACGAGGATTTATGCCCGCGCTTCGCCGCGGTGGGTTCTAAATTTTGTGACTGTTTTTTGTATCAAAAAGAAATGAACAAACAAAGTTCTGTTTATACTCGGTAGAAATTCTATAGAAGTTTTAATAGACGTGGGCAGGGTGCCCGCGTTTCGCCGCGGATGTTTTGATGCCGCTATTTGCTGTGTATGGACGGTAAACATAAAGTAATACTGTCTAATAGAGGAATTTATTTGAGTTAAACGTATCACGATGTACAGTTGAGCAAAACTGATGCATATAATATACAAAGTCGATAAATGCAACAGATGCCATTTGAGTTAACGAAAGTGTGTGCTTCCTAATTCTTCTGCAGCCTCTTTAATCTCTTTTATTTCTTCTTTGCTCCTGTTTCAAGCTGTGATAGAAGAGTCCTTTTGGTTGGTGTTGTGCCTTTTGTTGCTAACGTTCCTGTTTTTGCAGGCGCTAAAGATATAGCTAAGTGGAAAAGCGGCCTTCTTTGAATTGTAAATGCGATGAATGGTTGTTATCGGAGGTTGCGCTTTCAGGCTTGGGAGCAGTGGAGCACCTACGGTTGTGACATCTTGTTTGTCTAGCTCTTCTATCACTTCAGGTGGTGGGTTCCAGCCAACATTAAAAAAGAGTGTCACGCTGCAGTGTTTTTGCTGTGTATATAGGTAATCTTCTAAGTCTGAAAAAGTTTCAAAGAAACACAAAAAGTTCAGCTATGTTTTCTAAAATAAAGCAGAGTTATTAAAGGCCATCCCCTACCTTGAGTAAGTTACAACATGTGATGCTTTAATGGCTTCATATCAACATAAGATATATTACTTCAGTGTTATTTCGTCCTAGTTCAAAAGACTATCACATAAATCTCACTTGCAGCTGCGTCTCAATAAGACACATCAATTTTTCCATAATACCCGATGTCTTTTGATCGTTTCTATCACTTCTTATAAGTTCAAATCTATTCGAACAACATGAACCTACTACTCCTAAGCATCACATATAGTAACTTGACATCTAGTGAAGCATTTGTGAGAATACTTATCATTAAGAAGTACAATTATTAGCGTGACCCAAATCAAACAACAATCTATATGTAATTTAGTATATTTTTATTTGTCACTGACATTTTAATTCCAAGAAACCAATCTTATGTCAAAAGCTAATAAGCAACTCTTCTTATCAATGTTAGCTTTGGTTTTACTTTGATTCTGCTTGGTACAAAAACACAGAAATGGTATTTTGGCATTAGCTAAGCTTTAAGATTTGTTTTCCAAAAACACAGAAATGGTATTTTGGCTTTTATGTGGCTTTTTCTGGTGGAATCTAGGTTGTTGGGTCAGTTTTTTAAAGGGTTGTATGGTACAAAACTTTATATGCAGAAAATTAGTGTTTCTGTTGCTCGTTTGTGTGAATACAATTTGCTTATAAAGGCATGTTTGGTACTAAACCTCATATGAAGAAAATGAGGAAGAGAAATGCTAGGTAAAAAGGGTGAATCATTTGTTTGACACCAGTGGTGAAAGCAAGAAGTGTGGCAGCATACGGCGTGTGTCGTCTGCGTTTGAATGTGAAAGCATTATAAACATCAGATAAAGAAAACGCACCAGATAGTTTGTCTAACATAAGTAAAGGATCAACAACTTCAATTCCAGCCTACAAAACAAAAAGCAAAGATCTGAATTCAGAAAACAAAAATGATACAAAAATTACTAAAGTTATTTAGTCTTGAATAAGCAAGAAGATGAATTAAATGATTAACTTCTAGCCATAGAAAAGCATAGAAGATGAAAATTACAGCAGGCATGTAAATTCAACTAAAGTTATTTAGTCTAAATTTTTTTATCTTGATCATCAACTAAAGAATACTTTTGTTGTAGCCGGCATGTAAATTCACCAGGCAAAAAACTTTCAAAATTATTCACAATTATCCATTTTTACCAGCTTACTTTACTAAATAATTAGATATCCTAAACAACAACAAAAAATAAACACAAATCAGGAAAACAGATACCTAGAGGAGTGCTTAAGAGAGGGTAGTGTTATAAACAGTGACACTGCTACCAAATAAGCGAGTATAACCGGACAGAGCGATGTCGCCTACAAAAAGTCATTGTAAACTTACAAAGACACCAATAGGGGAAAAGAAAGTGAGTCTATATTTTGAGGCTCAGATAAGCTATTGTGAGAACCACGCGGGAGACTCGCCATCGCTGCAACCACAATCGAAGTGCGGCTGCCCAACCAAGACGCGAGTGCGCGTAAACTGTGGCTCACGAAACAGAGTTGCATGAGCTTTTTATCATCGCCTTTTTAATAACTTGTTGGCTCAGAAAAATATCATCATAGCCAGTTACTCATGTCATGGTTATGACTCGAGAAAAGCAAACACATTTTATCTCCCATAAGAACACTTTCTGAAGACAGATTAGTAGTCAAGCGCATGTTAGTAGGAGCTATGATATAATTCATCGCATCCAAATCACTTTCTGAAGATGCTGGCTCAGATTTGTGAGTGCGGATCTGGACAAAAGAGGATCCGATCCGCCATGGCTGCTGTCACACCCTCAATTTGGCCCACGTGTACAATTACACGAGGATGTGACTATCATGACAACCAAGAGACATAGATACAAGAATAACTAAGAAAAGTCATTTTTCATTCATAAGACATAAAAATAGAATTGGTCCCAAGGAAAATTGTTTTACAACTCATGATAACATAATATGAGTTTCCAAATATCATACATCCAAAGCAAGTCTCAAAGTTAAATCATGATAATTTTTATTAATTTCCATAGCACAACCACGTCACTCCTCCACCTTGACACCTGAGAAAAACATTGCTAAAACATCAACACAAAGGTCGGTGAGTTTATAGGTTTAAGTTTAAGTAGTATGATGAACCATAAGATTTTAGTTAGGCAAACGCCCAATAATCTTATAACAAATACAAGATTATTATCAAATAGCATACGTTCATGATATCCTACGTCTAAGCTCATGACACCGAAGCGTTAACCGTACAAACCAGTTTATATAAGAGTGTGCCCAAGCAAATACTACCCCAAAGTATTCGTAACAACCTCAAATGTATTTGTATCTAATTTGGTCACACAACCAACAATAGATAGGGAGGCCAATCCCAATAGATCTATCCATAACATTCGCGCTTACACAAAGTAATTAACGGTTCATGATAGTGGGCTAAAGCATCTAGGGGTATCGCTACTTAGACATCATGTAGGAACGTATGAGTTTTAGGCACTTATGTTCATCCGTTTAAAACAAGCAATGTTCTCACCCTAAAGTGATAAAACAAGTAAAAGTGGGGCTATAAACTCACCTTGATAGTTAAGCAAATGGATGAAAATGCAAGAGAGCTTCGAGAATACGACCACGTTAACCACGACCTAGTTAAGTATACATATCGCGTTACGAGGACTACAGGTTTGTAAATATGAATGCATGACATCCTAAGTGTGCTTGACGACACATTTTATTTATGGAAAACACGACTTTTGAATACGGTTAATAAAAGACGGGTTTTCATACTTAGTAATACAAAATTTATAACCCAAAGTTGTGTTTTGGGCTTACATAGCCCGGCTGGCCATACGACCCAAAATAACATGTCCAGACCCAAACTCAACCCAAATAAAAGTATACACGGGCTAAGCCCATGTCCATTTTGTGTTAACCCGGCCCATTGGGTGTTATAAACAAGGAAAGTGGGGGTGGGAAGATATTTACTTTCTTTGTCTCTTTGACCCCTCATAACTCACGCCTCAAAACACACAGTCAATCTATCTGTCTCTCTCTCCAACCGACTCTTCATCTCTCTCACTTTTCTGGGCTTGGTTTGATCAAGTTCATCTATCTCCTATCTATAATTTATCAATCTAAACTCGTTTAATAATAAATCCGATCTATATTCATCATGTGGAAGTGTTCTTGAGTCGATTTGAGGGTTCGAACGTTCTGGGTTTCAACTCTTTATATGTTTAATCCGATTATTGATGAGGGTTTCATGCTTTCCATGGATCATTCTTCAAGAAAGATAAGTTTTGATCTTGTTTGACTTCCTCAAACGTTTTCATGTATTTACTTAATAAATCTTTCGAAAGTAATGGTTTTCTTGGCTTAATAACACTCTATTAAATCTTAATTAGATGTTTCAGGTTCGGATTTGATTAATTCGAAATTAGGGTTTCAAATAAATTGGGGCTTTTAATAAATCTAGTGTTTAATTACAATTAATTAATGTTTCTACACATAAAAACATGTTAATTTCATTATAAGGTCCGATTATAAAAATTAGGGTTTCGGCTATATTTGGGGATTCGTTCATTCTTTGGTTTTAATCTAATTAACTTGTTTTCCTATGCGTGGATTAAGTTTAATTAACGATTAGAACAAGTTTCTAAAAATTAGGGTTTTGGACAAATTGGGGGTTTGTATACACGCGGCTTATATAGTGTTTAATTGGTGTTTCTAAAAAAGGAATTGTATTAATTTCATGTTTTGATTGGTGATTATAGATCTAGGGTTTTGGCCGATTGGTAATATATATAACCGAATGGGTTTTTGGTTTTTCTTAGTATTAATTGGTCGAAATTGATTAGTTTCTCATTCTAAATCATGGTGATTATATGTAAAGAATGATTCGGATATCTCTTATACATTTTTGAATGGTATATGAGTTTTCTAACATGTTTGTTTTCGTTTTGCCTAGGTCTCGGTCAAGCACACTATGACATAAACATGGATGCAAAGAAAAAGTAAGGAGGACTCACAATGGAAAGACTTGGGATTTTGGTGTTTCGGCTGTGGTGGATTTCGGACAAGATGGGGCTCGGCTGGAAACTCAGTGGATTGCTCAACTCAAATCTATTTGTGTTGTAATATTATTCTGTGTTTAAGGATTGTGTTATGGACAGTATATTTAACTTGGTACATATGGCATAGGGTAAAACCTAATCTGGAATTGACATGCTTGTGATATACACATTTTGGGAAATTTTGGCATGTGTGTTGGACACTTGTGGTTAGTGGGTTATTAAACTATGATTTCCAGGTTGTGTGTTGACTTGGTTTGACTGAGTGGTAATCACAGTTTATAAAAATGGAAGTTTCAAAATATTTGATTTCAAATTCAGAGTTGGTGTATTTCTTAGTTGTATTTGGACCAGCAAAGGTTTTTGTGGCCTATCCGGCCCATCAGGCTGGTAATACTCGGTCCATTCAGTAAGTAGTATTCGGCCCATTAGAGGTTTATCAAAATGACATGAGTTTTTAGACATGTATAATCTTAACAACATGAATCATAACACGCAAAACTTAATCTCGTGGCATAAACAAAGTAGATACGTGTATTCTCGACAATTTGATAAGTATTAATAACCGGCACAAACCGTTAATAAGCAAAACGTTTAATAACGAGCACGTCTCTATTATAAAAATAAGACGCGAAAATTCAAGTTGTTACATTCGCTCTCCCTAAAGAGGGCTTTGTCCGCAAAGCAAAACAAACAATACAATTTAAGTCGACACTACATTAGTAAACAAATGAGGATACTTCGCTTTAAATTGATCCTCGCGTTCCCAAGTAAATTCGGTTCCTCGGCGTGCATTCCAACGTACCTTAACAATAGGTATACGACTTTGTTTAAGACGTTTGACTTCTCGTTCCATAATTTCGACGGGTTCTTCAACGAACAAGAGTTTGTCGTTGAGTTGGATTTCGTCCATAGGTATAACGAGCGTTTCGTCGGATAAGCATTTCTTCAAGTTGCAAATGTGGAACACATTATGCACGCGATTTAGTTCTTGCGGTAAATCTAAACGATAGGCAACGTCACCTATACCTTGGATGATCTCGAACGGACCTATATAACGTGGGTTTAGTTTTCCTCATTTGCCAAAACGAATTACACCTTTCCATGGTGCAACTTTCAACATTACGCGATCTCCGACTTTAAATTCCAACGGTTTCCGTCTCTTGTCGGCGTAACACTTTCTTCGATCACGAGCCGCTTGCATACGACTCTTGATTTGTACGATTTTCTCCGTTGTTTCGTGAATAATTTCCGGACCGGTAAGTTGTGCATCACCAACTTCCGCCCAACAAACGGGTGAACGACACTTTCGACCGTAAAGTGCTTCAAACGGTGCCGCTTTAATGCTAGTGTGGTAGCTATTGTTGTACGAAAATTCTACTAATGGTAAGTGTCGATCCCATCCGTTTCCAAAGTCGATTACGCATGCGCGAAGCATATCTTCCAATGTTTGGATGGTTCTTTCACTTTGACCATCCGTTTGAGGATGATAAGCCATACTCATGTCCAATTGCGTTCCTAACGCTTCTTGGAGAGATTGCCAAAATCTTGAGCAATATCGACCGTCTCGGTCCGATATGATAGAAATTGGCACTCCGTGCTTAGTAACGATCTCCTTTAAGTACGTTCGTGCTAATTTATCCATTTTATCGTTTTCTTTTATGGGAAGAAAATGCGCGGATTTCGTCGAACGATCGACAATGACCCAAATCGTGTCATAACCCGCGGATGTTCTTGGGGGTTTGGTAATGAAGTCCATAGTAATTCGTTCCCATTTCCATTCCGGGTTCCTATGTTGGACTAGTAATCCGGAAGGCTTTTGGTGTTCAACCTTAACTTTGGCGCAAGTTAGGCATTTACCAACATGAGTCGCGATGTCGGCTTTCATGTTTGGCCACCCATAGAACATTTTCATGTCATGGTACATTTTGTCCGATCCGGGATGGATCGAGTACTTAGACTTGTGCGATTCATGCATGATTAGTTCTCGGACATTACCGTAACGAGGTAACCAACTTCTATTGTCAAGACACAATGTTCCATCGGTACGTGCAACGAGATTTTTGGTGATCATTCCACCGGCTTCTTCTTTATCGATGTTTTCTATCTTAATAGCTTCTCGTTAGGCTTCTAAGATTTTTGCGGGTATGTTTAAGCCAATAGTCATCACTAAGGCTCGAACCCTTAGAGGTCGCTCACGGGGTTTTCTACTCAAAGCATCGGCTACAACGTTAGCTTTTCCCGGGGTATAACGAATGTCACAATCGTAGTCTCCAAGTAGTTCCAACCAACGTCGTTGTCTCATGTTGAGTTCTTTTTGGTCTAAGATATGTTGAAGACTTTTGTGATCGGTGTAAACTACACACTTAGTTCCGTAGAGGTAGTGTCTCCAAATTTTGAGAGCAAAGACAACCGCGCCTAGCTCCAAATCGTGAGTAGTGTAGTTTTCTTCGTTCGGCTTGAGTTGTCGAGAGGCATAAGCTATGACCTTTTTCCGTTGCATGAGAACCGCGCCTAGACCTTTAATTGAAGCATCACAATATACTTCAAAGTCTTCACTACCCTCGGGTAATGCGAGAATGGGCGCGTCGCAAAGTTTTTGTTTTAAAGTTTGGAAAGAAGTTTCTTGGTCGTCTCCCCAAATAAACTTCTTGTTATTTTGAGTCAATTCCGTCATAGACTTAGCGATCTTCGAGAATCCTTCGATAAATCGTCTATAATAGCCGGCAAGTCCAAGGAATTGGCGAATCTCCGTAGGTGTGGTAGGAGTCGCCCAATCCTTTACCGCTTCGATTTTAGCGGGATCCACATGAATACCACTACTATCGATTACGTGACCAAGGAATTGTACCGTATGAATCCAAAATTCACACTTTGAAAATTTGGCGTATAATTGTTCTTGTTTCAACAATTCCAAAACTTTCTTTAGGTGTTCCTCGTGTTCTTCCTTACTACGAGAGTAGATAAGGATGTCGTCAATAATCACGATCACGAACTTGTCCAAATAAGGTTTACACATACGGTTCATAAGGTCCATGAATACCGCGGGTGCATTGGTTAACCCAAATGGCATGACTTGGAATTCAAAGTGACTGTATCGGGTTCGAAATGCCGTCTTGGAAATGTCTTCCTCTCGAACTCTAAGTTGGTGGTAACCCGACCTAAGGTCAATCTTTGAATAAATGCTCGAACCTTGAAGTTGATCAAACAAATCATCGATCCTTGGTAAAGGGTAACGATTCTTTATAGTAAGTTTGTTCAATTCGCGATAATCGATTCACATACGGAATGATCCGTCTTTCTTTTTCACGAATAAAACCGGGGCTCCCCAAGGTGAGGAACTCGGTCTTATGAATCCTTTGTCGGTAAGCTCTTTTAGTTGGTCGGCTAATTCCTTCATTTCGGCGGGCGCTAGTCGATAACGTGCCCTCGCGACGGGTGCGGCTCCGGGAGTTAATTCGATGTGAAACTCCACTTGGCGAAGTGGAGGTAACCCGGGTAGGTCTTCGGGAAAAACTTCGGGAAAGTCGCAAACAATTGGTACGTCTCCAATTTTCTTCTCCTTTGGTTCGGGTTCGTTTTTGCTAGTGACTTGGATAAGAAAAATAGGACGACCTTCTTTGATGTATTTTTGGGTTTTAGTACATGATATGACATTTAAACTAGCCCGGCTTTTCACACCGTTCTTCTCACCGAGGATGGTTAGGGTTCGGATTCCGTAGGGAATACGGACTTGTTTCTCGTGGCAAATTATCTCCGCATGGAACTTGGATAGCCAATCCATACCAATGATAACATCAAAACTTCCAAGTTCGATAGGTAAAAGATCGATGTCGAAAGGAATATTTTGGAGGCTTAGGGTACAACCCTTAAGTACGGTGCTTGTAGTGATCGCTTTATCATCGGCTAGTTCCACATTATAGTCGACATCTAATGAAGTGGGGTTCACATTTAATAGTTCACTAAAGGCAATGGAGGCAAAACTTCTATCAGCACCGGAATCAAATAATACGGAAGCATAGATGTTATTGATGAGAAACGTACCGGTGACCACGTTGTTGTCTTGAATGGCCGCTTCGGCACATAGAGCGTGCACACGTCCCGGTGCTCCCGTTTGATTCCCATTGTTCCGCCCATTCGGATTACCATGGTTTTGATGAGGTTGTCGACGAGCTTGGTTGTTGTTGTTGCCTCGGATTTGGTTTCCTCGGCCTTGAGTGGTAGCTTTGGGACACCTATTCTTAAAGTGACCTTTTTCGCCACAACCATAGCAAGTGACATCCGCGTATTGAGCATTTGGAGTGATAGGAGTCCGTTGGTTCGTGGGCTTTGGTGCACTTCGACAGTCCTTGGCGAAATGACCGGTTTTCCCACAATTGTGACATGTGCCTCCACACACACCATTGTGGTGTTTACCACACTTACCACAAAACGGTAGTTTTCCTTGGTAACCGATCCACCGTTCACATTGAACACCTTTACCACATCTTGGCGTTTGTTAGGGTGGTCACCATGATTGGGGCCATGTTTTCCTTCCCATTTTCGTTTGTTATCACCACTTTCCAAGGTGACGGAGTCCATCAAACCGTCCCCCATTTCAATGGCTTCGTTCAAATCATTGGGTTTTGAAGAGATGATGTCTCCTCGGATTGAGGGCGGTAGTCCAATGATGTACCTTTCCACGGCTCGTGTCTCATTTGGTATCATTTCGGGACACATCAACCTCAACTCTTGGAAACGTTGAGTGTAAGCCATCAAGTTAACTCCATGTACACGGAGGTTCACAACTCGGCTTCCAACCTTTTCATCTCGTTCCTAGGGCAATACTTTTTTAGAAGCATTCCCTTGAAATGAGCCCAAGGAGTAGCATTGGCCGCATCCAAACTTACGGCCTTCACATGGATGTTCCACCAAGTTAGTGCACCATCAACCAAGGTGCTAGAGCTAAACTTCACCTTATCACCTTCGGCGACATTGCTTACGCTAAACTGAGACTCAAGTCTCTCAAGCCATCGTGCAAGTCCCACGGCACCTTCGGTGCCCTTAAAGGTACTTGTGAAGCATGAACGAAACTCCTTGTATGAGCATGCACGCGTAGGAGGTACCAGAATTGACACTCGATTAGTCTCCTCTTGCGTGATTGGATTTGTTTCGTTGGCGGCAAGAGCGGCGGCAACTCCATCGGCGATCATTTGACTCAACACCGATGGGTCGACGGTGATAGGTGCGGTCGGAGTTGGATCGACTCTATTCTTGCGGGTTTTTGGTGCCATGGTCCTAAATTCATAACAACGTTTATGGCAAGGTTAACATTACGAGTTCATGTCTAGAGAGTACAAGCATGTCACAAAACACGATATAGCATCCAATGAAGTAATAATCAACAAGTTATGTAGTGCACAAATAATTCATTCCATGATTCGAAAAAGAAATACAAAGAGTTAACACATTGTTTTAGAATTCTTAGGGATTACAACACAAGGTGGGAAAATTTGGAATGAAAGTGTACACAAATAAACTAAACATAAATCTAGTAGAAACGGTGCTCAAGGGCGGCAATCCTCTCGGATAAATCAATCAATGCCCTATGGAGAAGAGTGCGTAAAGCTCCTATCTCGTAATGTTGGTCCTCGACTCTCCTAGCTAATCCCGCGAAGTAGTCGGGTGGGGGTGGGGCATTCCTACTCAAACCCGCGATGACCGCCTCGTAACAAGTCTCGAGTCGAACCAATGACTCATGAGACAAACCACCTAAATTACGAAGCACGTGGGTCACCTTGCCTCGTAATGTAGCAAGCCTAGTAAAATGATGAGGGGGCATTCCACGTGCCTCGGCGGCCGCGGAGCATTCGGCTCCATTATAGCCGCAAGGTGGGGGTGGTATGGGCATAGTAGGTCGACGAGGGGCATCGTGCCTTGGGGGCACTCTCACGGACGGTGACTTCAAAGACTTACGGGCAGAGCTCACATGTCTAGAGGCCAACTTCTTCCCAATCATAGAAGCTCTCACGGATATCCTCGCGGTGCGGTTTTGGCGAGGGGCCTTAGGGGCATGAGATGAGGATGTGAAGGGAGGAACCATCGGTGCCTTGCCACGCCTTTGGTAGCAAATGAGTGGTGGTGGTGACACGCGAGTAGGTGCATGAGCACTTGGCTCTCCTCGAGTAGATGATAGTGGCGAAGCACCACTAGTAGTGGACTCGCGTCGTGCTCCATCCGTGGATGAGCTCAAGTAGTACAACGAATCTTCGGACGAGATAGACATGTCACTGCCAAATCAAGAAAGGCATGTGTAAGAATAATCAATTTTGCAATATGTTGAAGTTTTAGTTTGTCATGGCACACACCATTTAGCACAAAATTTTTAAAACACGTTGATACAGGATCAATATTGTATTCGCATAGCATGGCACAAACCATTTAACGTAGGGTTTTCAAGAAATGTAATCGCATCAATTTTGCATTCACGTAACATGGCACAAACCATTTAGCATAGAGTCTCACGTAGTGTCGAAATAAATATCGATTTTGTATTCATATAGCATGGCACAAACCATTTAGCATAGAGTTTCACGTAGTGTCGAAATAAATATCGATTTTGTATTCATATAGCATGGCACAAACCATTTAGCATAGAGTTTCACGTAGTGTCGAAATAAACATCGATTTTGTATTCTCGTAGCATGGCACAAACCATTTAGCATATAGTCATAAATTACGTTACTTGATACTTTTAGCATTTTACTTAGTAAAGTACTTAAGAGCAATTAAATGATACAACTTAAAGGTACAACTTAAATATACAACTTACTTGTCGAAGGCGCGAAGTGATGTGGTCTATGGAGATGGAGGTAGTTATAGTCTAGTATTACTCTTTTTCCAAAATTTCATTTTTGACCCAAAACCTTTGTAAAAATGATTTTATAAAAGTAACCTAGTTCTCTATAACCTGGTCTCTAATACCAATCTGTCACACCCTCAATTTGGCCCACGTGTACAATTACACGAGGATGTGACTATCATGAAAACCAAGAGACATAGATACAAGAATAACTAAGAAACGTCATTTTTCATTCATAAGACATAAAAGTAGAATTGGTCCCAAGGAAAATTGTTTTACAACTCATGATAACATAATATGAGTTTCCAAATATCATACATCCAAAGCAAGTCTCAAAGTTAAATCATGATAATTTTTATTAATCTCCATAGCACAACCACGTCACTCCTCCGCCTTGACACCTAAAAAAACATTGCTAAAACGTCAACACAAAGGTCGGTGAGTTTATAGGTTTAAGTTTAAGTAGTATGATGAATCATAAGATTTTAGTTAGGCAACCGTCCAATAATCTTATAACAAATACAAGATTATTATCAAATAGCATACGTTCATGATATCCTACGTCTAAGCTCATGACACCGAAGCGTTAACCGTACAAACCAGTTTATATAAGAGTGTGCCCAAGCAAATACTAACCCAAAGTATTCGTAACAACCTCAAATGTATTGGTATCTAATTTGGTCACACAACCAACAATAGATAGGGAGGCCAATCCCAATAGATCTATCCATAACATTCGCGCTTACACAAAGTAATTAACGGTTCATGATAGTGGGCTAAAGCATCTAGGGGTATCGCTACTTAGACATCATGTAGGCACGTATGAGTTTTAGGCACTTATGTTCATCCGTTTAAAACAAGCAATGTTCTCACCCCAAAGTGATAAAACAAGTAAAAGTGGGGCTATAAACTCAGCTTGATAGTTAAGCAAATGGATGAAAATGCAAGAGAGCTTCGAGAATACGACCACGTTAACCACGACCTAGTTAAGTATACATATCGCGTTACGAGGACTATAGGTTTGTAAATATGAATGCATGACATCCTAAGTGTGCTTGACGACACATTTTATTTATGGAAAACACGACTTTTGAATACGGTTAATAAAAGACGGGTTTTCATACTTAGTAATACAAAATTTATAACCCAAAGTTGTGTTTTGGGCTTACATAGCCCGGCTAGCCATACGACCCAAAATAACATATCCAGACCCAAACTCAGCCCAAATAAAAGTATACACGGGCTAAGCCCATGTCCATTTTGTGTTAACCCGGCCCATTGGGCGTTATAAACAAGGAAAGTGGGGGTGGGAAGATATTTACTTTCTCTGTCTCTTTGACCCCTCATAACTCACGCCTCAAAACACACAGTCAATCTATCTATCTCTCTCTCCAACCGACTCTTCATCTCTCTCACTTTTCTGGGTTTGGTTTGATCAAGTTCATCTATCTCCTATCTACAATTTATCAATCTAAACTCGTTTAATAATAAATCCGATCTATATTCATCATGTGGAAGTGTTCTTGAGTCGATTTGAGGGTTCGAAAGTTCTGGGTTTCACCTCTTTATATGTTTAATCCGATTATTGATGAGGGTTTCATGCTTTCCATGGATCATTCTTCAAGAAAGATAAGTTTTGATCTTGTTTGACTTCCTCAAACGTTTTCATGTATTTACTTAATAAATCTTTCGAAAGTAATGGTTTTCTTGGCTTAATAACACTCTATTAAATCTTAATTAGATGTTTCAGGTTCGGATTTGATTAATTCAAAATTATGGTTTCAAATAAATTGGGGCTTTTAATAAATCTAGTGTTTAATTACAATTAATTAATGTTTCTACACATAAAAACATGTTAATTTCACTATAAGGTCCGATTATAAAAATTAGGGTTTCGGCTATATTTGGGGATTCGTTCATTCTTTGGTTTTAATCTAATTAACTTGTTTTCCTATGCGTGGATTAAGTTTAATTAACGATTAGAACAAGTTTCTAAAAATTAGGGTTTTGGACAAATTGGGGGTTTGTATACACGCGGCTTATATAGTGTTTAATTGGTGTTTCTGAAAAAGGAATTGTATTAATTTCATGTTTTGATTGGTGATTATGGATCTAGGGTTTTGGCCGATTGGTAATATATATGACCGAATGGGTTTTTTGTTTTTCTTAGTATTAATTGGTCGAAAATGATTAGTTTCTCAGTTTAAATCATGGTGATTATATGTAAAGAATGATTCGGCTATCTCTTATACATTTTTGAATGGTATATGAGTTTTCTAACATGTTTGTTTTCGTTTTGCCTAGGTCTCGGTCAAGCACACTATGACATAAACATGGATGCAAAGAAAAAGTAAGGAGGACTCACAATGGAAAGACTTGGGATTTTGGTGTTTCGGCTGTGGTGGATTTCGGACAAGATGGGGCTCGGCTGGAAACTCAGTGGATTGCTCAACTCAAATCTATTTGTGTTGTAATATTATTTTGTGTTTAAGGATTGTGTTAAGGACAATATATTTAACTTGGTACATATGGCATAGGGTAAAACCTAATCTGGAATTGACATGCTTGTGATATACACATTTTGGGCAATTTTGGCATGTGTGTTGAACACTTGTGGTTAGTGGGTTATTAAACTATGATTTCCAGGTTGTGTGTTGACTTGGTTTGACTGAGTGGTAATCACAGTTTATAAAAATGGAAGTTTCAAAATATTTGATTTCAAATTCAGAGTTGGTGTATTTCTTAGTTGTATTTGGACCAGCAAAGGTTTTTGTGGCCTATCCGGCCCATCAGGCTGGTAATACTCGTTCCATTCAGTAAGTAGTATTCGGCCCATTAGAGGTTTATCAAAATGACATGAGTTTTTAGACATGTATAATCTTAACAACATGAATCATAACACGCAAAACTTAATCTCGTGGCATAAACAAAGTAGATACGTGTATTCTCGACAATTTGATAAGTATTAATAACTGGCACAAACCGTTAATAAGCAAAACGTTTAATAACGAGCACGTCTCTATTATAAAAATAAGACGCGAAAATTCAAGTTGTTACAGCTGCAAACACCATGCTACTGGTGCTGCCCTGCCAAGATACGGTGGATTTCACTCACCATGACCAAGGATAAACGCACATATGTAAAAGTATCATCATCGCCAACCATCACGATAACAATCAGTACCAAAGTGCACCAAAAGCATACACAGATTGCATTGTCATAACTTCTCGTGACTCCATATAAGCAGATGATATCAACTTTGATCAAATACAACAAAACACATCCAAGATCAATCATCACAACACCAACCACCTAACCTCAGTGACGCTGCCTACCGAGCATCAACGCGCACATCATGAACGATCGCAATAAAGAAGCCGGTGGCAACGAAGTAGTTCTTTGTTAAAGCTGACACGGTTCCTAAGGTCGGTAGTTCCAGAAACCCCGATGAGAAAACGTTTGAGCTTAATTCAAACTTTACCATCTTCATAAGGGACCAACACAACGAACCTAAGACTTTCATAAGGTAATTCGGTTTAGAGAAATTCTCCTAATGTTTGGATTAACTTAGGTAAAAAAGAGACAAACGTTTATAGAATTCTTTATTTTATGTTTCATTTCGGTTTTGTTTAAGTCATCATAAAGTTACTATGTGAAAGATTTAGGGCAATATTTTGTCTTACCTTAACAAAGATCACTACTTGAGGCTGGTTATTCATACATCCATTCAGGATCATCGTTGGCACCAAGGATCTGCAAAATAAATCAAGGATATCTCTTATACGTGTTTATCTAAGAGTTAAAAGAAATGTATGAGAAAATTTTACCTAGCTTGTAGATGCAATAGCCATATAATTTGTTAGACTAACAAAGCAGTGTACAAATAAAGAGCAACACAACGGGAAAAGAATTTATTTTGGCATTTTGAGGCTCAGATAAGTGAGCATTCGGATATAAGGATATGTATATGGCTGTAAACCTAGTAAGTTTGCCCCGCCAAGAGGCACATGATCCTAATTCTAACTGAATCCGCTTATAGAGGCTCTAATATTATCATCATCGCCTTTTATAATCTTGAAAACGATACATCACCACATACTGAGATTTTGTTACATCCATTCAGGATCATTGTTGGCACCAAGGATCTGCAAAATAAATCAAGGATATCTCTTATACGTGTTTATCTAAGCGTTAAAAGAAATGTATGAGAAAATTTTACCTAGCTTGTGGATGCAATTATATAATGTTAGTGAGAGACGCACTGTAGCCTTTCGTCTCCTCCACACATCTGTAAATGACGTCTTCTTTACAACCGTTCTTTCTCATGACTTTTTTGCAACTTTTTCCAACCGTTCATTTGTAAAATTGCTTCCTTCTTTACAACTATTGGTGCTTCTGACTTTTTTTCAAGCTTTTCTAGTAGCCATATAATTTGTTAGACTGACAAAGCAGTGTACAAATAAAGAGCAACACAACGGGAAAATAATTTATTTTGGCATTTTGAGGCTCAGATAAGTGAGCATTCGGATATAAGGATATGTATCTGGCTGCAAACCTAGCAAGCTTGCCCTGCCAAGAGGCACATGATCCTAATTCTAACTGAATCCACTTATAGCGGCTCTAATATTATCATCATCGCCTTTTATAATCTTCAGAATGATACATCACCACATACTGAGATTTTGTTACCAAAATCATACTTCGCCATTTTGTAAGTTGCCCTGTGGCTCAGATATATAAACAATCGAATAAAGAGGTTAATCCGCGCTGGTTGCAAACCGTAAGGTTGCCATGCCAAAACAGGGACAATTCCATCTTTACCGAACCCGTTTAGAATCATGACAGCCTTAGTAGATACGACCACAAACAGTTATGATAAAGGTAGAATTAGCAAATCATTCCATATGCATCAGAAACCTATAATGTCAAACCATGAGATTTAGCTTATGCAACAAAAGTCCTAGTTTAATCAAGCCATGAGCTGGCCACTCAAGCGCAAACAAACACCCCGTTACCTCACAATATGGTTATTTAACAGCGTATTCGACTCGGGCTATATATTGCAAGCCTATTTTGTAAGGCTACTTATCAGCCTATATAACTAAATGCCACTTTCAGTTTATAATAAGCTCGTAAGTCGAAACAGAACGCAGAAACAACAATCAACAAAAACCAAAAAACCAAACATTTGTAAAAGCTACCTTATCTAGTTGGAGCTTCATACGCCCAAGAATACATGCATTAAAAGTAAGCACAACCAAATACCCAACAACACCGACTATAATCACCATCAATGCATATAATATAATCTTAGACACATCACGATCCACCAACAGAACATAAATAACTCTTTAAACGCTGCATTAAACTAACATAGGCATACAATGAGATAAAATTATTTAAAGAGGTAGAGATGAGAGAGCAAACCCATTATAAGTCTGCTTTGGCTGCAAACAAACAAAGATTGCCCCGCCAAGAAGCACACGATCTGGTTACAGATGCTCGATTATAATCATCATTGCCTTTTAGAACTTTCCAAAAGATACACCACCGCTCTGTACCAACATTCTACAAAATGGATTAATACGTCATGGCTGCAAAGCTAATAGCTTGCCCCGCCAAGATGCGTATAGCCTCAAATGTGCAAAGTATAAACTAATCACGGGAATGACAATGTCACCACACCAACACGCCCCTCGATATCGTCGCCTGCCATGGATGGCGGCAACGAAAGGAAGGGTGCCGAATTACTATTCGTTACCACATAAGTTAGTGTACCAACAAATCTGAACGACTTTATCCACTCAATGTTAACCAAACATGGAGAACCTATCATTTATTCAACATTAAAAAGCCGAAAAACAATTACAGTTGTTAGAAAATAGCAACAACCATATACCCATTGACTTAAACCACAACTATACCATTTTTCCAAGCGTAAAAAGCAGAAAAACAATCAATTAAAGTAGTGCCAACTTCAATCAAAACTGAAAACTTACTAGCCCATGAGTATAGATCAAAGATCCATCAGTATAGATCAAAGATCCATCTGTATAGAAAAAAAAGATCCATTAGTATAGATCAAAGATCCATCAATATAGATAAAAAAAGATCCATGAATATAGATAAAAAACGATCCATCAATATAGATCAAAGATCCATCAGTATAGATCAAAGAAGATGATAGAGAGAGATACTGATTGATTGGGGTAAGAGAGAGAAATATATACCTGCTTTTTATCAGTCACACGTATTATACAAATCAACAGCGTTCCTTCATATGTATCAATGGCTAGAAAAGCTTGAAAAAGTCATAAGTACCAACGGTTGTAAAGAAGGAAGCAAATCAATGGCTATAAAAGCTTGAAGAAAAGTCAGAAGCACCAACGGTTGTAAAGAAGGAAGCAACTTTACAAATGAACGGTTGGAAAAAGTTGCAAAAAAGTCATGAGAAAGAACGGTTGTAAAGAAGACATCATTTACAGATGTGTGGAGGAGACGAAAGGCTACAGTGCGTCTCTCACAAACATTATATAATATATTATTCGGGATTTTTCATTCCCCTGAATGTATTAAAGGGGTAATGATTCTAGTCGATTTTTTCATATGTGTTTCTCGGATTCTCTTGTGCTTGATACAAATATGTGATCAGGCATTCAACTAATATATGAGTTGATTGGATTTTAAATGCATTTTTATTAGGTTAATTTTCATCAAATATTACATAATACAAACTAAAATACCTAAAATCAAAGTTAAAACATAAATATGTCAAGAAAAAAAAATAATAAAAAAGAATAAAATAAAATATGTCAAGAAGTTAAAGCATAACACTTATTATCGGACGGAGAGTGAAATTTTTTTTTTTATATTATTTTCAAATCAATTCTCGTAAAACCTATATCAAAATGATCCAATACGTGTAATCAACTCTGAGCCAACGTACTAGGGACTCCGGTGGGAGACTAGCCTAACACGACACGAGCTCTTCAATCTCGATATTAAATCTTATATATATAGAAGTATAAAAAATACTTAGTCCATCTATTTACTCTGTGTTATAATTTACCTTTTTTGTTCTGTTGAGTTTGATGCAAATAAATTTCATAATAAAGTACTTCAACGATTTGCATGATTATCAGTAGTTAATATATACAAGTCATGCAAATGATTTTGTCACAACATTAACCCTAAATAAAGTCGTATATCATGACACTTCTGCTATAGAACTACGTAGTACTAACTTTTAACGCGAATGTTGTTATTATAAGAATGATTAACACGTATAATGGACATGTTTAGTTTAGTGAGGTGATTTGCATACATTGAAACCTCAGATTTGCACACAGCAATATACAAAAAGAATAAGTGTTGAAACATAAAACGTCTGTGTAGCAAGAAAGGTACTATTTGACTTCCTAGAACAAAAGTTTGACATTAATATAAAATTATACATCAAATGACAGCCTATTATAAAAACTCAGCGTCAACGGTAGCTAGCATATATCGTCGTTATACAAAGACTTTGAAGGTTATCGACATATACATACTACTAATTACAATCCCCGTGATCAAACGTCTCTTAGTTTGCTTGTACATGGGTCAACTTGAATATGTAGGGTCCTATGTCCTAATAGCCACTAGAACGTGTGAATGTAGGAAAAGATTGTCAAATTCGTGAAGAAACAAATTCATGCTTAGTATATCTTGAAAAAGACTTGTCAGTTGTCACAATATTTGTTTTACCTCCTACGTTTATTTAGTTATATTTATCAAAAATTAGTATTCGATTTAACTAACATCAGATTATAAAAAATAAAACAGAAAGTGATCGATATCAAACGACTCAAAAATTAAAACTTTAATCTCTTTGTTTACACAAATTTACAACTTTGTCTTTTTCTTTCAAGTTTGTTCTTTTTTACGACGGATTTTATTTAAAATAGCAAAGAGCTAAGACAAAAAAGAATTACATAAAAGTTAACATCGGGCTTTAAGCCAACTAACCTAGCTAAATTTTCTCTTGGCTCTAACATTACACCAAGCAAAAGATTAACTAATTATGTTATCAAATAAAGCCACCTTTTTAGGAACAATAGACTAGAAGATCGGAATTACGGTATGTCCAAATGTGCCACTAAGAGACTAAAAAGGTGGCTTCCAAATACTCTTTCACTTCTTTTCTTAGCTTCAATGGATCCATCTAACCAATCCAATCTAAATACGATGCTAAATATACACCCCGGAAGACCCCAACATGATTAATATACTCGAGGATATATCCCTAGCAACACTACAAGGGAGAAACAAGTGATTCGTGGACTCAACATTAGAATTACATATCGGGCAATGAACGGAAGACAATTCCAAACCTTTGTGATACATATTGAGTCGACTTGGGAGTTTATCTAAAGCTAACCGCCAAGCCAATATGTTAACTTTGATAGGAAGTAACTTGATCCATCTCGTAGGAGACCTATTGCATATTCAAAGTTGCTCCTCTATAATTTTTCTGAGCAAAGCAACCGAAAAAGACCCGGTGAGTCTAGGGATCAAACTCTAACAATCTGGATCCTTTAATAACTCCACCAAGTGAGTAATTCGACGCATATCCTCCATTTCGCTACTCTCAACACCCCCGCCCCCTCGAATCCCTTTGAGACCCGCTAAAAATGCCATTAGCAAGTTTATGACCAACTGAGACCTCCTTGTTTGTTGTATCCATAATTATTCACTTCACCATGATTGATTATAATAAATAAAAAAGAAAGATAGAAGATTTCTAGAGAGAGAAAGTAGAGAAAGAAAGTAGAGAGAGATGTGATTAACTATGTGTAATTAGATTAGAGAAAATGAGAATTTGCCACCCTTCTAACATGCTAGGAGGGTGCTTATATAGTCCACCCACATGCGGGCTTTCTATTGGACTATATTGTTTTAGGCCGAGCTTGAATAAATGCTTAGTACCTTGAAATAGGCCTTTTAAGTTAGCCATCAAGCCCGTAGTGTCACAACTATTTTAACTAACTATTACAACGTTCTAATAAATATTATAATATAAACCTATGACCGAACATTCTTGTTTGACTCAATATTTTGAGGCTAACAGTCTCCCCCAATGTGAGGTCATCCCTCTTCGATATTTGGAGATCAATGGAGATTACAAATTTCGTTATAAATGAGTCTTGAACGTGTAATAGTAGTCTTGTTCCTTCATGCTGTGATCTTTGAGCCTTTGTCATTGACTTTCGACTTTGCCTTTAAACTTGAGATCTTCAAATCATTCTTGACTTGTCTTTGCCATCTTGCGATCTTGTGTCTTTATCCACATGCTCATACTATGCATCATCTTGAAAGCTTGCTAACAATCTCCTTTGAAGGAGAGGTCATTCCTCTCCATTAATTGATAAGGAAGATTTTGATCATCAGAGTTGCGGAAGTCTTTAGCTTTCTTGATTGTTGAATGTCTTTGGGCATGAGTATGTGGATTTGAATCTTTGACTTTGTTGAGTACACCGTAACGCCACCTTCTTGAGACAAAACATAAACACGGACTGAATGGCTTTGACATTCGTCCTTAATCGGTAGCGTTTTACCTCCGGTCAATGAAGACCGTTACACGATATTTAAATATCGTACCTGTGATTAGGTAGATTCAATTAAGAACCTCCTTGACAGGGTTTCGCAGCTGTACTAGCCGTTCTCTTTACTCGACCGTCTCAAAGCAAGACTGCGAACATAAAGAGTGAATCAATTGGATAAAAATCCGCTTGATTAAAGTCGTCAATTCAAATTCCTAGAACAAGTTTGATTCATTAAGAATCTTACCATTGTTGCTTTCCAGTTAACAGAAGCTTGATTCATAAGAATCTCGCAAATTACCTACCGTAGCGCTGTTTGATGTTGATGCTAGAAGGATTTCCATTCGTCACTGTGAATATTAATGAATATCACTCTAAATGTTCTGGCAAGACCATAAAGATACTGCGTAGAAACCTGAAACGAGTTTGAATCAATTCATAAGCAAACCATTGTTGCTTTTCAGTTTACACATGTTCCATTCTAAAAGAATCTTACACATGACCTACTGCAGTGCTGTTAGATGTTAACACTTGAAGGATTTCCCATCATTGTGAATACTAAGTAGTATCACTCTGAGTGTTCTAGCAATATCGCAAGGATATAGTGTAGGACTCTCTTGATCTTCATCTGTGTGTCCTAACAAGATTTGATTGATCTCTTGGCTCTAGACTTGATTTGTGCACTTTTAGTGGTCGGAGGCTGAAGCAGATGCCACCTATTCAATATCAACTATCTCGGAGTGAGAAAGTCAATAGAAGTCGTGTTGATCTCCGTGACAATAAAATAAACTTCTTTTGAGAGAAGCCTCAGTCAGCTGGGGAAAGGTTGTGTATTACATCACTGGGTCCATGATGCGTTGTCTTCATGACGTGTTGACCCGGTTTCTGCCTAAGTTGTATGTTCTTTCTTCACACCCTTTATCCTTACATTTCTTTTTCATTCTTCAACCTTTTCAATGCTTACCAAGACATCATTACTAGCACCTTGTTGTGATTGTTCCAGTGCTAGCATTAGTACTTAGTCGGCATTCAACTACGTTCACATTCTACTCCATCTTTCCTAAGGACTTCTAATAGTCTATTGGATTGTCCCTGGGAAGATCCCTCCGGTTCTGGTTGGATCATAGGACTTAAACATAACCACCCTTTTGACACCAATAACTTCGTGAATTAAAGATGTTGTGGGTATTTGATCGTAACCATGAGTACTTGAGTCTTTAGATCACATTTTAATCACATTTTCTCCCCTATCTCTAATATATAATATCGTTTGATATTAGAGATATCAAATTTGATTAAAATATATTTTGAAAAAATAGTCTTGAAAAACTTCGGGAGAAAAATGTGTCAAACTTGGCATGAATTTTGGAACGCTCCCCCTCAAAAATTGATCCAATTGAATTGTCATTGTGAGGATATGATCCACATTAAACTTTTGAGGATAGGAGTTGTTGAACACACAATTTTTGAAAGATTTTGAATAATCATTGAAAAATTCTTGAAAAAATTGTGTTCAACGCTTTTTGAAAAACTCTATTTCTTTTTGGCGAAAAAGTTTTTCTAAAGCATAAACTTGAGTTCATAGACTTTGAATGTCTTGACAAATCCACTCAAGTGTAAGAAGATTTCTCTTCTTTAGCTGAGGGTAAGGGCACTAAAATGTACACTCCCCCGTGAATATAGATCCGGGTTGCAATCTGAAAGTGATTACAAGCCATTGTGTTGAGCTCAAAACGTTGAATGTTTTGTGACAAGCTCAACCCAAGATAGATTGCTCTACCCGTTGTTGGAAAAATTGTCCAAAATAGACATTTTCCATTAAAAAATAGAAATGACATGTTTTGAAAAATATTTACAACTTTCATTCGAGCTTTATGTACACACCCGTGTCATTATTGAGCGACATTTCTAGGTACGTCCATATTATCGATACTGAAAGACATGTCCAGAAGAATATTTTTGGATTTTGAAAGAGTTTTAATTTTGCATTTTGCTTTTTTTTAATAATATATACATGTAGATGTTTGATAGATGAATCAAGCAGGCTTCTTTGCCAGAATCTCCAGTTCTGCTGGAGTCAAACATCTCATACCAATTTGCCTAACTAGATACGCAAACCTCTCTTTCGAAAGAGCTTTTGTAAACAAGTCAGCTAATTGGTAATCAGTTCCAACAAAGTATAGTTCAACGATACCCCTTTCAACTTGTTCCTTAATGAAGTGATATCTGACATCAATGTGCTTCGTGAGGGAATGCTGTACCGGATTGCAGGAGATGGCTATGGCGGACTTTGAGTCACAGTACATAGGTACTTTATCAAAGTGGAAGCTATAATCCGTGAGTTGTGTTCTCATCCAAAGAACTTGAGCACAACACACAAATAGAGACACATACTCCGCTTCTGTTGATGACAATGATGTGTGATAGGTGTGTAAACACCCATCCTTTTTACCACTTAACTACAATAATAACCGAGCCAAAACGTGTATTTTATGTCGTAAATGTCGGAATTATGCATGGTTTGTGTTTTTGTTGTGATTTAGGATGAAAATATGAAAAGGGGAGAAAACACGGGCATTCACGGGCTTTTATCGAAGAAAAAGACAAAAAGACGAAGTCAAGAAATCAAGAGTGCAAAAAGAACGGAAGTCCAAGACCAATTCTGAAGATTTATCAAAGAAAAAGTCAAAAGACGGAAGTTTACTAAAAGCCGAAGAACTCAAGTCTAACTTATTGAAGAATTACAAGACGATTTTAAAGAAATCCCGAGACAAAGTCATTAAAGTCAAAGAATTAAGAAGACAAGGACTTAATCATGCAATTAAAGAAAGAAGAAAGAGGGGAGGAAGCTTCCTAAGCACCTCCCTAATCCTCCTATAAATAGATCATTAGGATTTACATTTCATTTTATTGGCTAGAGTGACACTAGTTCTTCCACCATTTTAATTACCTTGCACTTTAATTACATGTCATTTAAATACATTGTCTTGCACCTTAAATTCAGTTAATTTCAAGTAAGTTTCCTTTTAATTATTGTCAATCTTTACTTTTATTGTCAATCTCTTATCTTCCTTTCTTGTTAATCTTTAATCTTTATGTTTTATTGTTTATGTTTATGTTTTTGATGTTTTATTGATTTGATTAAAGTGGGTTTTGATTATTTTGATTAGTATTGTTAGTTTGATTGTTTTGGATTGTTTGTTTATGATTAGTAGATGTTTATAGATTAGTTTGATTTAATCTTGTGGTTGATTTTGATTGATTTTGTTTAGATCCGTATTACTTTTTGTTCTCCTTGTTCTTCGCTGTTACTGTGTTTGCCCAGGTATTCCGAATCAAGGCTTGTGTTCCGAACGAAGATTGTTTGTTGAATATTCCGAATAAAGCGCTTTCATTCGGAATAAGTGACATATTCCGGATCAGTTTGATATTCCGGATCAGCAACATATTCCGAGTGAAGAAAGCATTCCGAACCAAATAATATTCCGGATCAAGGGATCATTCGGAACATTCCTAACGAAGGTGTTCATTCGGAACATTCCGAGTGAAGGGTTGTTCCAGTTATTCCGAATCAAAGGAGTTCATCCGGAACATTCCGAACCAAAGTTTGTTCATCCGGAACATTTATTATTCCGGATCAGTGGACTTCATTCGGAACATCTAATGTTCCGGATCAAGGCTTTTGATTAATTATTCCGAATCAAGGTTTTTGGTTAATATTCCGAGTAAAGAAGAACATTCCGAACGAAGGTGACATTCCGGATGAATGTTTATTCCGAATGAGATTATTCCGAATGAGCATTTTCAGTTTCTTTTAGGTTTCTGTTTTTAATTTTTAATTTTCAAGCTTTACTTTTCCCGCCTTTTTCCTTAGTCGCACTTTAAGATTACTTGCTTAGATTTATTTTAAGCCTTGCCTTAGTTTAAGTTTTAGTTGCGTTTTAAGTTTGCATTTAGGTTAGTTTTAAGTTTGCGTTATTTACTTTAATTGCTATTTACTTTTCGTCACGCTTTTAAATTCCCGTCATTTATTTTAAACTATATTTAGATTTAAATTAACGTCATTTTCATTTACGTCTTGCACATTTATTTTAACACAACCAAAAATATTCTTTTTCACCAAAAACAATTGAGTCGCATTCTGAACCGAAAATCAATTCGAGAAGATACCGAGAAACGAACTTTTTAACCTAGTAAAATCTTTACATTAAAATGTTCGTTCGGAACATTCCGAGTGAAGGGTTGTTCCAGTTATTCCGAATCAAAGGAGTTCATCCGGAACATTCCGAACCAAAGTTTGTTCATCCGGAACATTTATTATTCCGGATCAGTGGACTTCATTCGGAACATCTAATGTTCCGGATCAAGGCTTTTGATTAATTATTCCGAATCAAGGTTTTTGGTTAATATTCCGAGTAAAGAAGAACATTCCGAACGAAGGTGACATTCCGGATGAATGTTTATTCCGAATGAGATTATTCCGAATGAGCATTTTCAGTTTCTTTTAAGTTTCTGTTTTTAATTTTTAATTTTCAAGCTTTACTTTTCCCGCCTTTTTCCTTAGTCGCACTTTAAGATTACTTGCCTTAGATTTATTTTAAGCCTTGCCTTAGTTTAAGTTTTAGTTGCGTTTTAAGTTTGCCTTTAGGTTAGTTTTAAGTTTGCGTTATTTACTTTAATTGCTATTTACTTTAATTGCTATTTACTTTCCGTCACGCTTTTAAATTCCCGTCATTTATTTTAAATTAGATTTAGATTTAAATTAACGTCATTTTCATTTACGTCTTGCACATTTATTTTAAAACAACCAAAAATATTCTTTTTCACCAAAAACAATTGAGTCGCATTTTGAACCGGAATTCAATTCGAGAAGATACCGAGAAACGAACTTTTTAACCTAGTAAAATCTTTACATTAAAATGGCGCCGCTGCCAGCTCTTTTCGTGAAGATTAACGGTTTAAAGTGAGAACGCGTTGCTTTTTGGGATCCGTTCATTCGTGAGCGTTATTTTCTTGCTTAAAAATTTCAAAAAACCATAAAAATTAAAAATTGTTAAAAATCCATAAAAATTAAAAAAAATTCAAAAATGCAAAAAGATTTTATTTTTATTGTGTATATATATTTTCTTTGTGTTTGGTTTCTTTTTCTTTTGCTTTTGCAGGTGTATGCGTACTAGATCTTCTACTTATCAAGAGCCCGAGACTCGAGAAGATTTAGATATGGCAGGTGTGAACAACAACAATAATCCACCGCACCTCAATAATAACAACAACAATGTTCTTCCACAGCCCGATCTTCGGACAATGGAGGAGCTTTGTCACTTTGTCAACTCACCATGTTTGGACGAGGAGGACCGATTGCGCCGATGCAAATCACGGCTCCAGAGTTTTCGTTGAAGCATCACATGATCCAGCAAGTGCAAACTAATCCATTCGCCGGAATGCCTGATGATGACGCCAACAAACACCTCGACAAGTTCATTACTATCACCCAAAGCATGAAGTTGCCCGGTGCCACAATGGATGTTCTTCGCCTTCAGCTCTTCCCACATACTTTATCACACCACGCCGAGAAATGGTTTGATCGTCTCCCGAAGAATTCCATTCATACTTGGGATGACATGACTCAACGCTTTTTGTCGCGCTACTTTCCACCATCCATGGTCACGAGCCTTCGCAATAAAATCAGCGGTTTCATGCAAGATCCTGATGAATCTCTCTTTGATGCTTGGGAAAGATATAATGTTTTGATCGATCGTTGCCCAAACCACAACATGCTCCCTGTGACCTTAATTGATACTTTCTACAACGGTTTGACTTTTCGAGATCGTGATACGATTAATGCAGCCGCCGGTGGCACATTTATGAAAAGAAGACCCGAGGAGTGTAGAGAGCTTATTGAGAACATGACTACTCATCACAAAAACTTGGATTCCTTCGCTTCTTCAAGGAACAACCTGAGATTCAATGTTTCTTCTACTTCAGCAAGCCCCGACATGACCGAATTCACCCGCATGATGACCGAAATGAACAAAAATATCTTGCTTCTCGCTACAAACCAACAACAAGTTAAAGCGGTAGCCAATCCTTGTGAGACATGCGGCGGTCCTCACTCATACACTGATTGTCCTTCTACTCAAGGAAATCCGGAAAACATGTATGCGGTTTATGGTAATTATTCACCGGAAAATTACCAAGCCCGACCTCAAGGGGATCGAAATTTGCTGAGTTACCGGTCAAACAACTACCTTTCACCCGGTTTTTCTCCTCAAAACCAAAACCCCAACAACAATTACACTAGAAGCAACCAAATCCCACCTAGAGCTTCTAATCCTTATCACCTACCCGCTCAACAAGCCCCATCCATCAATCAAGATGTTGAAGCCTTAATGAGAACCCAAGGAGAGCAAATCAAGAATCTACAGAGCCAAATTATCAATTTGAAAGGGGATATCACCAAGCAAGGGAATGACATTAGATCCGAGCTTCGAGATAATATACATTCCTCCTTCAGCAATCAAACGAATGATTTGAAGAATATGCTGGCTAGTTTCTTGCCCACCACTCAACCCTATTCTTCGAGTTCTCTACCTTCCAACACCGTCACCAATCCGCGAGCGAATGTGAGTGCTATTACTACCCGTAGTGGAGTTACCATAGTAGGACCACCTATCACGCCCCCATCATCTACACCTCCACCACCATTTATCCCTACTCCTCCCACACCTAGTATTAGTACACCATTACCATCTCCGCCTCGTCATGACGATGTACCCAAGAAGCTCCCAAGAGCTTCAGAGGCTTCAAGATCAAGAAAAGAATGTTACATCTGCTAATGAGCATTCAAGAGAAGAATCTTTGAAATCACAACACTCAACAGTACATATTACACCTAGCGGTACCTCATCTACAAGTACTGCTAAGTCAAAATCTGCAAAGTCTGTTAGTTCATTAGAATATATTCTACAAGCTATGGACGATGAAGATGTTTATGCTAGTCCAAATGAAGGAATCTTCTCTAAAACTTCCTATGATGAGCAGGGTGTAGTAACTGATTTCAATAATTTGGAAACTAAAATTCCAGTCTGTTTTATTCCCACTCATAAAGTCAACAACAACCATCCTATTGCTCAAATTATTGAAAATCCTAAGTCTGATGTGCAAACCAGAAGACAACTTCAAGCCAATACTGAAACTCATGCACTTGTGAGTTATGTCAAACAACAGTAGAGAACAAATCATAAGGATACTCAACATTGTTTGTTTGCCTGTTTCTTATCACAAGTAGAGCCTAAGAACATTTCTCAAGCTCTTGATAAAGAAAGTTGGTTAGATGCCATGCAAGAAGAATTAACGTAATTTGAACTATAAAAGGTTTGGATTCTTGTGGATCTTCCCTCAGGTAAAAGGGTTATTGGTACTAGATGGGTTTTCAGAAATAAGAAGGATGAAAGAGGACTTGTTGTGAGGAACAAGGCAAGGCTTGTTGCTAAAGGCTATAGACAGGAAGAAGGGATAGACTATGATGAGGTTTTTGCACCGGTGGCAAGAATAGAAGCCATTAGGTTATTTTTTGCCTTTGCATCATATATGGGTTTTATAGTCTATCAGATGGATGTGAAATGTGCCTTTCTTTATGGTACTATTTCAGAGGAGGTATATGTTTCACAACCTCTAGGTTTTGTAGATCCTAAGTTCCCCAACAGAGTTTACAAAGTTATTAAAGCACTTTATGGTCTACATCAAGCTCCAAGGGCTTGGTATGCAACCTTATCCACTTTTCTATTAGATCATGGATATAGGAGAAGAACCATTGATAAAACTCTATTCATAAAAAAGAATGCTAAGGATATTATTCTAGTACAAGTCTATGTTGATGACATAATTTTTGGTTCAAACATGAAATCATGGTGTGAAGAGTTTGAAGCTTTGATGAAATGAAGATTTCAGATGAGTTCTATGGGAGAACTTATCTTCTTTTTGGGACTACAAGTCAAACAGAGGAAAGATGGAATATTTATCAGCCAAGATAAATATGTTGCTGAATTCTTGAAGAATTTTTCATGTATGGATACAAGGAGTACAAGCACACCTTTTGAAGCTAAGAAGTCTGTCAAAAAATGAACATGGAGAAAATGTTGATATTCATCTATATAGGTCAATGATTGGTTCATTGATGTATCTTACTACTTCAAGACAAGATATTATGTTTGATGTGTGTGCCTGTCAAGGTTCCAAGTCAATCCAAAAGTGTCATATCTACATGATGTGAAGAGGATTTTTAAGTATCTTAAAAGTCAGCCCAATTTATGATTATGGTATCCTAGATACTCAACTTTTGATTTGGAAGCTTACTCAGATAGTGACTATGTTGGAGCTAATCATGACAGGAAATCCACAACAGGAGGTTGTCAATTCCAAGGCAGAAGACTCATATCATGACAATGTAAAAAGCAAACCATTGTTGCTACTTCTACAACTGAAGCTGAATATGTAGCTGCTGCTCATTGCTGTGGACAAGTACTTTGGATTCAAAATCAGTTGTTAGACTATGGGTTCAACTTCATGAACACCAGGATCTACATTGATAATGAAAGTATTATATGCATTGTCAAGAATCCAGTCTTTCACTCCAAGACCAAGCATATTGAAATAAGACATCACTTCATAAGAGATGCCTATGACAAGAAGCTTATTCAAGTCTTGGAGATTCATACAGACAACAATGTAGCTGATTTGTTGACCAAGGCATTTGATGCCAAGAGATTTGAATTCTTGGTGACACATATTGCTATGCTCAACCAATAAACTACTGCATATGTTAAGGGGAGGTAATAGTTGTACAATTTTTATGATAGTTTTTATTGTATAGTGTTTGTTTTTTGTGTTTTTTATGTGAGTGCAGGTTGATATAAGATAAAAGAGGTTGTAAATGATAGTGGAATGCATGAACTAGTCAAATTTGTGAGGTACCGTTATGGATCCAAGTACCGCTAGCACAAATCCAAGTACCGAGTATGTTCCATGTACCGCTACATATCCGTTGTACCGTTAAGGGTCTGTTTTGTAAATTTGGCGGTTTCTTCGCGCTTGGGTTTGTTATTAACATAAATACTTACTCCAATTATACAACTGATTCACCTAATCTTTTATTCTTAACTTATAATTCTATAACCTTCTCTCTACTTTTTCGATCATCAAAAATACTAATGGATGCTTTACAAGTGATCTCTAAGCACAACTTGGTTGCGAACCTTGCTCAGAATGATGATTCTCTTGGTTTCCATGAGATACTTGGATTTTTATCTCGAAGTCATATTCGTTTTGTGCTTCCTGTAAGTCCCATTGTTTCTATTCTTATTGTTGAACAATTTTGAAATACTGTTGTTTTAGGTACTCGTTTTAATCAACCTTTTTTTTTGGTAATGGGTTTCCCCGGTAAATATATTATCCAAAAAAACACAATTAAGTAAAAATGGAATGTGGCTGAGATACCACATTATCCTCAAGCTCACGAGCTTGATAAAACACCTAATCTAGTGCTTATGACATGCCATAACCACTAACAATTCTAGAAACATAAAATGCACCTAAAAAAATACCATAATAAACCAATCTAGCAAGTAGCATAAGTGGAATAGGAGCTTCCACCTGTTTTGGAGTTTAGAAGATTAATAGATTCATCATAAACAAGAGCAACCTCTTCTCCATTTTTATCTAAAGAAGAGTACCAATTAGATGTGATCACATTACCAATAGTTGAAAAATGATCCACTTCCTTCCTCTTGGAAGGTGAAGCATTAACCACAATTGTACCACTTTTCTTGGGTGCACTAGAAGTTGCTTTGGGAACAAACTGAACATTTGGTTGAACCGACGGACCAGTAAACTTAGACTTGGACTTTCTATTTCTCTTTTTCTTCTTGCCCACTAATTGAAAGCCATCATTAGATGTCTCAACAGGCGCACTAGTATGAACCGTAGAAGCACTGGAAATAGGCACAACCTTCTTTGGGCACACATCAGTATCATGACCAAAAATCTTGCATGTATCACACCTTAGAGGCTTCCATTCGGGCTAGGGTGAATCATAGGAATATCTATGTAACTAAGGTAATGCTAAGGGCTAGTTTAAGACTAAATGATGAAACTGAACTAAGTATGTTAAATAATACAGAAATACATGATGGCCTTGTAGCCATGGGTTATTAAGGTGGTAGGGAAAGTCTTACTTTCTTTAAAGCTTTATTTTCACCACAATGGAAATTGCTTTTTCATGCCATTATTCACTGTTTAAGCTCCAAAAGTACTTATTTTGATCAAATCCATGCTGCTTTGGCATCAGCTGGTATTTGTTTAGCAAATGACAGAGTTTTTAATTTTTCAAAATTAATTTTTGAAGGCATGATTAGGAATTTGGAAGGAGTTAAAAAGTTTTTGATGTATCCTAGATTCATTCAGACTTTAGTTAATGACCAAATACCAAACCTACCAGAGTTGACAAATACATGGGATGTTCCTACATTTACAAAGAGAACTTTCTCTTTCTTTACCAAACAAGGCAATGCCTCTACAGGAACTGTCAAACCCTTATTTGCTAATATGTTAGCCCAACCTGCCAACCAAGAAGGTGAGAAACCTAGCACAGCTAGTGCTTCTCAGCAAACTCCTTCTCACCAGAGTCCCCATTCCTCAGAAGATACTCAATCTTCTTCTCACAATGTTGGTAATCAACCAAATTCAGATGAGATGATCCATACACCTGCTGCTTCCATTGCTGCTAGTGATTCACCACAAGCACAAGCAACAGAGGTGGTGGATGTTGCCAATTTAACTGCTTTGTGTACTAGCTTTTCCAAACAGGTACATGTATTGCAAAAGGAGAAGCTTGTTCAAGACAAGAAAATTGTTGAATTAGAGGTCGATTTAATCAGACTAAGGAATAAGGTATCTCCTTGGATGAGGCAGAACATATCAATTCAGAAAGATGCTCTTAAGAAGCAAAGATTCAGGAACCTCAAGAAAAGGCAACTGAATGCAACCAAACATGGGAGGAATTATGAAGAACCACTACCTTCTTCTGACATTCATACAAGGGTCTCTAGGAATGACATCAATTTTGAAGCTGATGATGTCATTAGAAATTTTGAAGATGGCAATGGCATAGAGCCTAGTGTGGAAAAAGATAGCTTGGAGCCTACAAACATGGAGCTTCAACAAGAAGAACCACAACCTACTCATGAGGAACCACAAACTGAAGAAATTTTGGTGACTCAGCCACAGCCACAACCTCAATCACCACAACTTCAAGTGAATTGGAGTAGTTTCTATGAGAAGCTGGAGGAAATCAATGTTCAATTTCATGTGTCTTCAACTCCACCTCAAAGGCAATTCTGGTTTCACAAGAAACAGTCTTTCCAAGTACTGTCAAGATCAAGAGTGAGTTATGGATCAGACAAGACTGAGGAGCTACAAATTGAGAAGACAGCTTCAAAAGAAGAAAAGGTATCTAGAGATAATTTTGTGATTGAAGAAACAACTGTGTCTTACACTGGTGAAGTAAACATTGTTGAAGAGCCAAGTACTGCTAGGCCAACTAAGCCAACTACAAGTACTGTTGACATTGTTGAAGAACCAAGTACTGCTAGGCCAACTAAGACAACTGCAAGTACTGCTGACATTGTTGAAGAACCAAGTACTGCTAGGCCAACTAAGCCAACTGCAAGTACTGTTGACATTGTTGAAGAACCAAATACTGCTAAGCCAACTAAGTCGACTACAAGTACCGTTGGTGACCAACCTTCACTACATTCTTCTGCGGAAAGTCAAACTCCTTTTGGAGAGGATGAGACTTTAGCCCAAGTACTGCTTGATCTCAGGGAGAAGAGCTCATCTGAAAAAGCAAGACAAGCAGAGATTGAGAAGAAGACACAACAAGAAGTTCTTGCCAAAAAGAATAAAACTAAAGGTAAGAAAGTTCAAGCTTCACAACCCACTAAAGGTATTGTTATTCAACAGCAAGCAAATGAAGATGAAGAAAGAAGATCTTCAAAGCTAAAGAAGAAGTTACCTAAGATAAATCCAAAGAATAAGGGCAAGAAGCAGTTACAATCAGAATCTGAAAATGAAAGTGATTCAGATGATGATATAAACAAAGTCATGCACATATTTCATCAATTAGACCATGATGAAGAATTTGCTTTCAGAATGCAAGCTCAAATTCATGAAGAAGAGTTACAAGAGGAACTTACAACAAAGCAACAATTGCTTGAAGCTAAGAGAGTGCAACAAGAATGGAATATACAAGATTATGATAGGATTCAAGCTGAACAACAAGCAAGTGAGCTTCCTGTAGACTCATTAATAGCTGAAGAAAGGGATGCTTATGATGAAGAGGAAAAAGCAAAGTTGATTGATGATTTGGTAAGGGAGCAACAAAGATTCTTTGCTGAGAAAAGAAGATGAGAAAGGATTAAGCCTCCAACTACCATGCAGATCAGGAATCAAATGATGGCTTTTCTAAAAAAGGTTAAGCATTTCACTCATGCTCAATTGGTCAGAAAGAATTTTGAAGAAATCAAGGCTTTGTATGAACAACACAAGAGAACTTAATTGCATTTTGTTGAGATTAGATCTGAAGCAGATAGGATAGCTATTGAAGAAGCCAAAAGACATCTGCAACAACAAAGACAATTTGGAAGTACTCCTAGATTTGAGTCAAGTACTGCTGAACATACAAGAACATATCCACCTATCAAGACTACATATGTTAGGAAAAGTAGAAAGGATAAGGTAAGTTCAAAAGAGACAGAGAGTGCTCAAAGAATGAATGAAGGAGATAAAGCTCAAAGTGTTGATAAGACTGAAAATGTATAGGCAGTACATACACAGTCAACAGTACATACACAGTCAACAGTACATACTGAAGAAACGATACATACAGATTTGGAGGAGGATTCAATAGAGTTTGAAGGAACCTCCAAGGGTATTAAAAGGAAAAGATCAGCAAAGAAGAAACTAGAAGCCAAGAAAAAGGCTAAATCAACAACAGAAGATAGTGATGATGATGAGAGCTTAAGAAAGTACTTGAAGATAGTAAATTTTGAAGATCAATGTATAGACACAAATATTTTTGGAAAGAAGTCATCCATTTCTAGATGGATATATACTTGGGACCAAGGACTAGAAGCTCATGGAATATTAAGAACAGATGGCACAACAAGAATGTTCAGGCTGTTAGAAGATATTCTTTTTATTCTTGACAGACAAGATATTCAAGATCTTTTCAGGTTAGTTCAAGAAGTCAGTGCAGGTAAAACTGAGGTATCACTATTATATAATGAATTACACTTCATGTATGAACCAGACAACTGTGATAAGAAAATGTTAAAGGAATTAGAGAGTCAGGTTCTTAGTTACTGGAGATATTATAGGTCATGTGGAATACATATTTTGGATATAGATGATCTTACTTACTATATGCTTCAAGAGAAGAGATATCCATTTGAGAGAAGATTGTTGGAAAGAATGTTGGAACAACAATTGGAGGTCTCAGAAGAATTTTTTGGTGCTTTGGAGTTGATCAGAATGGTTAAACAACAAATCAAGGATTTGGAGCAAGAGGAAGAAGCTGAATGAGCGTTACGTATTTAATTTACCATCACACTTCACAAATGGTTCTCAGTTCACCATGTCTAACACACATAAGAACTGGCTAGTCCATAAGCAAACAGTTTGTGGTAAAAACTTCTCAAATCCGTTGAAAGCTGGTAGTTTGCTAAAAACTATATGGTTCTAACTTACCATGTTTCGAGACAAAGAGTTGGCTAGTCCTAGACAAACGATACTAGGTAAAGACATTATCAAATCCGTTGATGGTTGACAGTTTACCAAAAACTGTAGGGTTATCAGTACACCTTATTCTTTATTAATAAAGTATTGGCTATTCCAAAGTGTACGTCTAACTGGTAAAGAGTAAGTCAAATCCGTTGATATCTAATGACTTGCTATAAATCATGAAGCCAATACATATTGGTTTTTGTTGTTAACTGTTTCATTTCAGGTATGAAGCTACAAGCAAAGGAGTATTAGTTTCAAGGAAAGAATACTTAGAAGGTTTTGTCTCATCAAATCAAGACAGAAGTTCATGATCAAGAGTTCACAGATTTAACTCAAGAAGACAATTACTGATGCTGCAGAACAAAATGAATGTTCACAAGACACAAGAAGATCATAGTTTGAAGACAAAGATGATGTTCATGAGACTTGAAGGTTATCTTATCAGAAGAAGATCTACATTAAAGTGTTTGACTACATTCAGTTGGATACAAGTACAATTTACCAAGCTCAATCCAAGTTTGAAGTGAAGACTAGAGGCATGTATTTTATATACATTCAGTACAAAGAGAAACAAGAAGAAAACAAGTTGTCATTCTTGTTTAGGGGAGGATTGTTGGGAATTATTGTTAAGTATCAAGTATCGTCAGTGTAAACTTAAGTACTGTTAGTATTATCAAGTACCGTTAGTGTTAACGCGGTACATAGTAAGTACTGCTACTTATAAAGTAAGTACTGCTATATTGATTAGGACGAATATATCTTTGTACAAGATATGTCATATTTATAGTTAGAGGATATCTTATGTGATATACTTAATAGTTAGAATATTGATAATATATCGTCTGTGATATACTTATCTTTATTGAATATTCTAAGGTTTCTAGGGTTCCTTACTTTATAAAAGGAACATATGTACGATGACATTCATGTACCTCATTCAAGTCGATTAATAAGAGAATCGAATAGTTAAAAGTAATTATGTTCTTCTGTGCTTTATAAGTTAGATTCCGCATAACTTATTTAGCTTGAGTAAGAGTTCTCAAAGTGTTTTATTTTGATTACAAACTACTATACTAGTTCTTAACAGAATATAGATCCAATCAAAGGGATCAACACACAACTAACACGTGTGACCACGTATAACTATATAAGATTTCATTGAAATGCTTATTAGGCTGGGGGGTGGTAACATAAAAACCCCCCGCCACCTCAGCGCCACGTCAGCTTTCTCTTTCCTCTCACTAACCCACTCAAAACTCACATTTCAGGGTTACTAAGGAAAAAAAAAACCACCACCATCCCACCTCCACCTTATCTTCCACTATCACTTTTTACTTTTTTTATTCATACATTTAATTAAAAACGATACACGCGGGTATATATAAACGATACACCAATTAATTAAAACAAAAACTTTTATTAAAAACATGTTAAAGCGATACATGTGTAAATAAAAACATTACAAGGATACTAAAAATAACATATAAATAAATAAAAATGATACATGGATAATTTAAGAAGAACGAAACCGCGGATAAGTTTTCAAAACCTCCCAGCAATGAAGATACTGAAACGGGCACCTATACTCAGCTTCATATGCACGAATGGCGTTATTCGTTACATCTTCGTCGGTAGATCCGATTACCCGTGCACGCGTTGCGTTGTTGTAACATCCAAGAAACCTACGCACGACACACATTAGGCCCTTCCATTTTCATATTAGCCTATCGTGTCTTCGTTTCCTTGGATCATCTAGATGACCCTCCATCATTTGAAAAACCATATCCCAAAAAGTACGAGAAGTTGGTAGGTTACCTGGCACACTGTTTTCAGCAACCGAACACCAAGCATGACACAAAGCTTTCTTCCGCGGGTGTCCATAGTACAGGCGCTATTTGATTTGAGAAGTGAATGAACATGTTGAATTATGTGTTTGAGAGGAAGAAGATGAATGAATATGAGTTGTGAAAAAAAAGTAAAAAGTGAGATTATATAGGAATAAATGAGGATTAAAATTAAATTTACGGGTATGTGTGAAAGGTGAGTAAGTCACCGTTAGTGGGCTTTTTGCTGCTTTGATAACGTAACTCACGCGTGGGTTTTAATGGTGAGTTTGTGAGGTTCTTGGTAATCCACGCGTTGGATTTTGACACCTCAGACCCACGGGTGGGATTTTCTCCCCACTCCTCCCGGCCTTAGAAAGAGATGTGATTTACACACTCCACAAATTGATTGACACACTATAAATTAGTGTGTCTTAACACATATACCCTTAGTTTACTTCTAATCATATTTACTTTTATAAAAGTATATTTGCCAAAACACACTAATTTTAAGTAATATGAAGAGTGTGTAATTTGCTCACTGGTTGTATAAGCCTCGTTTCAAGTATTTTGCACGTGTCACTTTCTCCTACATAAATAAAAGAACAAAGATTTAATAAAGCACAAGAAACTACGAACAATGTGTGCATTAATCCATAAACTGAAATTACCACAAAAACAGACCACAATAAGATAAAGAAATAAATTGTTACCTAAATGCTTACTCCTTCCGTCTTATATTGTTTTAATTTTAAAATTTGATCTTAAATATTTTTATTTGGGTTATGTGATAATTGATATAAAATATATAAATGAATTATTTTTTAAATATATTTTAATTGATATAATTTTCATCAAGTATAATAAAACACAAATAAATATATTTGAGATCAAAGTTATAAAATTAAGACTAAAAAATCAACAACACCGAGTATGTAAAGTTTTATCTCAATTATCCTCTTGCCATCAAATGCTCACTGAGTATGTAAATATCATCTCAAGTATCCTCTTGATTTCATTTTGTCCTACATATATCAAAGAACAAATATTTAATCACGAATATCTGCCAAGAAACAACACCACTTAACAAAATCACAACCAATTAACAAAAAAAAGAGGAATAACAAATAACCAACAGACATGGACAAGATGCAAATATGAACACATTACATGAAGTAAAAAATTCGATTTTGTTGATCAAACAACTATTTTGAACTTACATAATTTTTCGGATGATGATACCAAGCTTGATCCAACAATAAAATCTACAAACGTCATTTCATGAAAATTGCAAGTTAGAAAAAGTAGTGAAAACCACTTACTGAGATTTAAGAATTCAGAACCCACGAGATTAACTTATACACGTCATAGAAAATTAGAATGTAAACACGTATCGGATTTAAAAAACACCACCAAATGCTTACAAACACAAATTATCGAATATATGCAAAATCCTTTCGTCTTGCCACATTTTGTAGACTTAAAAATACTTGGCTTAAACTATTATATGTTTATATACGTATCACAATATGTTATAATTAAATACTCTATTTTATTACCCTCTATATTAAAGAGAGGAATCACGGTTTTATAGGAACAGTGATTCCCTCACACTCTCAATAAAATATGTTATTTTCTTTCCCTTATAAAGTGTGTCTTTCATCACAAAACTCACACACACAAAACACGCACCGTTAACGGAACGTTATATGACTTCGTTTTTTTTTAACTTTACTCCGTTCCATTGATGAGTTTTGGATCTTCCCCCCATTCATTAATTGGCGAGTGCGCTAATTAATTTAGTTTGCCCTTTCAAGTTAACCCTTTGCCCTTTCAGATTAAACTCTTTAATATAAAGGGTAATTGGTGTGGCTAATCCTTAATTGTGTTTGTTTGATTGTGTAGTGGCTATAGGAAATCCTTAATTGGTATTGTTTTATATATACACACACTCATTTTGTCGTGGGTTTGCATTATTTGTGGGTTAGCTCCCATCTTCTGATTTTCAGCCATGGCAACTTGAAATATGTGAAAAATATTAGGGGTTTTGCGGTTTTTATCTGATTCCAGTTGTTATGATATGTGATGGTAACCCTTTGTTGTCACCGATCGCTTCATTGCCGCCTTTAACGGCGTCCTGTGATGTGGGTCGGTGTGTGGCGAGGTTGGATGCCTTATGTGGGTATCTTTGTGGTGGCGATCTCTTCCTTAATGAGGTATTAAATTAGTTTTATTTCATTTTTTTGGGGATTCAATAAGTTCTCGAATGTGGTCAAATTAGTGGCCTTTTCTATATAAAATAACAAATTGGCTATTTTTTGGGGGGTTTTGATACCAGTATGTTGTTAACAGGTTAGGATTGTTTGTTGTGTGGGATTGATGATATGAGAAGGGTCACACATACATTGGGTTTGTGGGCTTAAACAGTTGGGTTTTGGCTGATTAAGAGGCAATGCCAAGAGGCCACCTGATATTTGCGTTGCCGTGTCGGCTGTGATGAATTTAAGTACGCGTAGGTAAAGAGAAGGTGGCTTGGATCTTGGCGGGGTGACCTTTGAAGGTTGCAGCCATGCCGGTTAACCGTTCTTTGTACCAAATTGCGCTTTATCTGAGCCAATGCTATAAAGCTAAAAAAAATGGTGGGTATCTGTGTGGTGGCGATCTCTTCCTTAATGAGGTATTAAATTAGTTTTATTTCATTTTTTTGGAGATTCAATAAGTTCTCGAATGTAGTCAAATTAGTAGCCTTTTTTTATATAAAATAACAAACTGGCCAATTTTTTGTGGGTTTTGATACTAGTATGTTGTTAGCAGGTTAGGATTGTTTGTTGTGTGGGATTGATGATATGAGAAGGGTCACACATACAGTGGGTGTGTGGGCTTAAACAGTTGGGGTTTTGGCGGATTAGGAGGCAATGCCAAGAGGCCACTTCATATTTGCGTTTCCGTGTCGGCTGTGATGAATTTAAGTACGCGTAGGTAAAGAGAAAGTGGCTTGGATCTTGGCGGGGTGACCTTTGAAGGTTACAGCCATGCCGGTTAACCGCTCTTTGTACCAAATTACGCTTTATCTGAGCCAGCGCTATAAAGCTAAAAATATGGTGCCCTGAATCGATATAAAAAGTTCCCTTGATTTATGAAAACATTCGTGTCTTGGCTGGCCAGACTTTTAAGTTTGCAGCCATGGCGAGTGTAGCCACTTTCTCTGCCTCACAGTCGCGACTTGGATCCATATTTGTTGTTTCATATGTTCCGTTGCGTGCCCGCGGGATTACAGGTTATTAAATTTGTTTTATTTCATTTTTTTGGGGATTCAATAGGTTTTCAAGTGTAGTCAAATTAGGAGTCATTTTAATATAAAACAACAAGTAGGGCTATTTTTTTGGGGTTTTCATACCAAGATGTTGTAAACAGGTTAAGATTGTTTGTTGTGTGGGATTGATGATATGAGAAGGCTCACACGGACATTGGGTTTGTGGGCTTAAACAGTTGGGGTTTTGGCTGATTCAGAGGCAATGCCAAGAGGCCACCTGATATTTGCGTAGCCGTGTCGGCTGTGATGAATTTAAGTACGCATAGGTAAAGATAAGGTGGCTTGGATCTTGGCGGGGTAACCTTTGAAGGTTGCAGCCCTGCCGGTTAACAACTCTTTGTACAAAAAAGGGTAATTGGTCGCTAATCCTTAATTGTGTTTGTTTGATTATGTGGTGGCTACAGGAAATCCTTGATTGGTATTGTTTGATTGTGTGGTGGCTACAGGAAATTGATCCTATGTGTTCGTTTCATAAAGAGATATACCCATGGTGACTGTAGATGCTTCTCCCATGCCACCCATATATATACCCACAATAACGACTGATTTGTTGTGGTTTTTTGGTACGAAGATGTTGTTAACAGGTTAGGATTGTTTGTTGTGTGGGATTGATGATATGAAAAGGGTCACACGGACATTGGGTTTGTGGGCTTAAACAATTGTTTTTTTTTGCTGATTAAGAGGCAATGCCAAGAGGCTAACTGATATTTGCGTTGCCGTGTCGGCTGTGATGAATATAAGTACGCGTAGGTAAAGAGAAGGTGGCTTGGATCTTGGCGGGGTGACCTTTCAAGGTTGTAGTCATGCCGGTTAACCACTCTTTGTACCAAATTGCGTCTTATCTGAGCCAACGCTATAAAGCTAAAAGTTGGTGGCCTGAATCGATATAAAAAGTTCCCTTGATTTATGAAAACATTCGTGTCTTGGCAGGGTAAACTTTTAATCTTGCAGCCATGGCGAGTGTAGCCACTTTCTCTGCCTCACAGTCGCGGCTTGGATCCATAAAGTGTGCCAAATAAGGTTACATGGATCTTGGCGGGGTGACCTTTGAAGGTTGCAGTCATCCCGGTTTACCAACGGTCCGTTAGAACCAACGATGCGTGTTTTGTGTCTATGATTTTTTTGAGGGAAGACATCGTTTGTCAAGGAAAGAAAATAATATAGTTTAATAAGGGTGTGAGGGGGATCACTTTTCTATGGAAACGTGCTTCCCCTGTATAATATAAAGGGTAATACACGTACGTAAAGAGAAGGTGAATTGGATCTTGGCGGGGTGACATATAAAGGGTAATCCCGTCGTTTGGTTGCTTTGATAAGCAGTGCCTGGTAAAGTTGTGTTTTTTTTGCGGGGCGGCCATGCACTCACAACCATCACTGGTTTTGCCTGAGGCTGTGTATCTTTTAGAACATTCAAAGAGGCAATGATGATTAGACTTGAGCGTTAAACCGGATTATGTACTTCTTGGCGGGGCAATGTTGTTGGGTTTGCAGCCAGAGTGCATGTCTCCTCATATCCGTTGCTTGCTTATCTGAGCCTCCAAATACCAAAAAAACAAAAAAACTCTCGCGTGTCACCGGGTTCTACCACAGGGCATATAAATTGTGCTTTTGTATCCCAAGCCAGTTGTCTGGTAAGTGTTACATTCTTTTCTCCTTTTGGTCAACTTTTGTCTTAACAACCTCAGATTTGTTTTCCTGTGTCTGGCATTTGCTTACCATAGGTCATCAACAACATTTTAAGCCATGCAGTTGCCATATTGCCTTGGTCGCGTATTCTACCGTTTAGGACCCGCCAACAAATTCATTTGATCACAGCCTAACTTAGGCTATGCTTGCAAGAAGGTATGTCAATGTCAGGTACAAATGGTCAGACAAAAACTTATGCCCGTCTCGCGTTCCCTAATATTTTGTTGTTTTTTGGCTCGGGAAAGGTAACCAACCTATCAAAACAGAATGCCAGCGTGTACTGTGCCTAATAGTTAATGCCTACCGGGTGCCAGCCATGGACTAGCGCCATCGTTAGGTCTTTTCTGTTTCCCTATAACTTATATGATGCTCTTATACGGCCTATGATAATTTTATACATAAACAGATTGATAAGCTGCCACCTCCACATGTTTACTAAAGCATGGCCGTTCCCTGACGGCCCAAAAAAAACAAGTCACTACGGAGGAACGTTCGTTTGTGGAGATGCCAGATAGCTGGAGGACGGCTGATTTAATGTGCACCCGCTCTGTCGTTGGAATACAGGGAAAAATGCACCCGGTAACACTCTATACTAATCTTTTGTTACTCAAAAGCCTTTGTTCTTTTTCGTCTTGGCTTCTTTAGAATTTGTAACCATAAAACCAAAATAGAAAAGTAAATAGCTTCACATACGCAAATACATTAAACTAAACACATAAAGACATCCTGTCAATGACCAAACGTCATTGGCAGTACTTAATCCCAATACATAAACACGCCCTGCCAATGACCCAACGTCATTGGTAGTACCAAAATAACAAACACCCAGGCACACACAACACAACGCGATTAACATAATATTCGAGGATGATTTATTCAACACACACAAGGCGAGCACCTTCAGGCACATTCAAATAATCGCTTCAACCGGAAACGTTCCCTCGCAGCCGTTCAATGAATCTTTCCATCCTAGCAATGCGGTTGCCTGTTGCTACTGCTTCGGCTCCGAGCTGTTTTCTAAAGGAACAGTCTTCACGTGTCAGGGTCCCTAAAAATGCCACCATCTGGTTAACTACCGGTTCCCCAACAACGGTCCTTAACTCATAAACAAGACGAGTCCTATCAATTACACCACTATTGACCTCCTGCCACATCTGCTCCATCCTAGCTTTCAAGGCTGTTTCGCCCAGAATCTCATCCTGTAGGCGACAGATAAACATGTCCGCCCAATCGTCCGTCCCTGCTTCCTTCTCCAATGCATCGCATTTTGTACGGTACTCCATTAGTTATTTGTTAATAAAACTTAGCTATAGTTGTATGTGAAGATGTGTCACATACAGCCTGCTAACACTCCTTTATATAGCAATACCTCCTGGCTTAAAACCTATAGTGTCCTGCACTAACACTCAACACTAGCACCAAAAATAGTAGTCGGCTCCCAAATTGCATGATTATCGACTTAGGTTCCCAAAAACCTATAGTAAAAAAACACTATCCCCATCCACACACTGTTGCATCATCTATTATTCTACTTTTCATGTTTACTTTTTTGCCATATTTAGACAATATAGGAAAAACCATTTATGGCCAAATACAAAAAAGTAGAAATAATGTTGTTATGGGGCAGTGCATATCTTTACCACAAGTGGTGAAAAAACAAATCACCAACAACAGTGCCATACTATTTTCTATAATGCAGACTTTTTCCTACTATTATACAACATGGTATAACACATAAGCACAACATTTTATACGGATCCATTAGAGCCTAATGAAAGAGCATTAGTACATAATGAAAAAACACATTTCACACATAAACGACATTCATTATATTACAAACAACGTACAACACAACTTCCATGAAAATAACATAACAGCCAGTTTGGCCGTATAAAAGACATATGACCAACATATACGGCCAGACTATAGACAATCGGAGCGCACACGCCGTTTATTCCAAACACACGATCAAACTTCTTGCTGTAAACATCCGTTGTATGATTAAATGGGTCATAAGGATCGGATAAAATTATCCAGATCTTGAACACGCCCATCAGAATCATCCGCCAATGCCTGTAGCTTCCACAACTCTGCGACATCACGCTCTTGCATGTCGCCTAGCAGCCAAAGCATTCGACTCACACGATGGTCCAGGCTAAGGCTAGACAGCTCACTTATAAACTGGGCCCTCTGATCAATATCATTTTTTTTCTTTCTCACATGCAAATCTTCAATTCTGGCCCTCCACTCCATCTCAGCTTCAATCTTCTTCCGCACATAGAAATAGGAAACGCTTCCAAAATCACTGGAAGAATAGATCAGTTGCAAAGCATCAAGCACTCCTCGCCGGGTCATTTTTTTGGATTGCATGTTTAACCCTGTTTATTTCCTACAATGTGCTATACCCAAATAGAATGACACACTTAAATAGACCATCTCTTACCCACTGTTGGCGTGTCACATTGGGTTTTTCCTTTTTTTTATTACTTGCTAGCCAACTAACCACTAAAGCTTGCAACAGTGAGATTCTCACTAGCACATTGCAGGCTAAATGAGTGATACAGGTTCCAGGCAAAATGCCAAGCACATGTTCATAAGAAAAGCGTCCTAATACAATAACCAAGAGGCACAAATGAATACATGGTATGATATGTTGGTTCCTGATGGGAAATAAAACACCAGCGAGATGCATTCATAGTAAGAGGTGCTCTGAATTTCAAGATGATCAACAACAACATAAACATATGGCACCATACACAAACGTGACGTTACAACTGCATACACCAGAACAAATACACATCAAGTTAAAACAACAAAGACCAAACATAATCTTCCGACACACGCCTAGGAACAACACTTTATTGAAAACATAGAAACACACAGACAATCACTAGGTGCGCCCTGCAAACACATTCGATGATCACATATTACAGATGAAAAACTCCATATCGGTCACACGATTGTCGGACGTACCCATCAATTCTTGCAGCTGGCGAAGCTCTGACTCAGGTCTGTCTTGCATGTCCAATAACAAAGAAACCATGCAGCTCAAAAGCGGTTCTGGGTTAATGCTAGACAACTCGCTTATCAAACCATCCCTATTAGCAATTGCAGCCCTTTTACAGGCATACATAGCTTCAAGTGTCCCCCTCCAATCCATCTCATCAGCCACCTGTTCAGGCAGGTAGAACCAAAAACAATTGCGGTGCTCCTCGGAACCGCAAGCCGTCTTCAAAGCACGCAACCTTCTCAACCAAGCCATTCTTTTTGTCACTGATTATCGGTTACTCTGTGCGCGGTGATTTATTGCAAATACATGCCATGACATCCTTATATACAACTACCACAACCCACTGTTGCAACATACCATTGGGAGATTATATTACTTTAATATATACACCCAACCAAAAACTGCAGCCCTTTCATGAACAGGTTGATCCTCATGATTCAGCATTGTGTCAAACCTGTAACACAGTCTCCAACACAATTCCATGTGCATGCGCAGTTACAAGAATACAAACTAATAGCCCTTTGACTAAATCCTAACCACAAATGAAGACTGCCACCAACATAGGTCTCAAAGTAACTATTACATACATGTCAATACACATATGCCTTTTGATTTCAATTAACTAGATACAAACAGTTAAATTGTTGTGAATATATGTGAATGACCTTGCTCGAACAATAAGGATTTTTACATTCGGTGATGGTAACAATGTATAACGATCACTAAGGTTTTTTTTTAATCCATGTGATGCAGGCGTCCGTTTTGCAAGTGGGAAGCATAGGATTCATCAGATTCATACAAGCAACTTCAGCTTTGGCTACATGTTTTTTGTAAACGATAACTTGAGAGGTATAGCAAACTAAATGACCCATGATATTAATATCAAACCTTCAACTGATGCTTGAACCTTATTCAATTAGGCTTTTATATAATACTGTGATTTGGTTAAAATATTTGAACAATGGTCCTTGACTGCAGGTTGAAGCGATGCCAGATCGGTTGTTCGATCAGATACGGTATCCGAAAGGTCATTCATATAGTCGGAGTGCTTCAATCGTGCCTGATGTGGAGTGGAATGTATATGTGATAATTAGATACGTTATAGGGTAAATTAGTATATTACCTTTAGGAAAAAGTAATAAACTAAAATTACCAAAGACGAATTCAATTAAACACGTGATGAACCAAGTTCGTTGTACACGAAGATCTTATGAATTTGAGACGTTTTTGTTTTGAATTGGACAATCGATTTGAATTGATTTTCGATTTTTAAACTAAAAATTAATTCTACCAATTTAAAACTTACTTTTATCCTAAAGTGCATGAATCGTAAACCCCCAAATTATTTAAATCTACAATCAATTATTAAAAAATAAAGACTATTAAAATTTAAACTATTTAAAAATTAATCTATTTAAAAATCTATAAAAATTAATCTATTTAATAAAAACAACTTTTAAACTATTTTTAGAAATCTTATTAAACTTTTTAAACTAATTAAATTTATTAAAATTTACTTAATCCAAATCTATTTAAAAACTATATTTATTTAAATTTTAAATAATAAAAATCTAATTATTTAAAAACTAACTAAACTTTTTAATAAAAACATTTTATCTTTATTTTATTTTTATATTATTTTAAAACTATTTAATATTTTTAGAATTCAAAATTACTTTAAGAAAAATGCTAATTTCAATTAATATAGACGGAAATTAATAAAAATACAACTAAGTTAAAATCTGCCAGAAACAATTATACTATATTAATAAAGTTACAGAAAGAAAACTCAAAAGAGCCAGTGAGCTCAGTGGTAAACATGTTGGTTGTGAACCGAGAGGTCCCAAGTTCGAATCCACAGGAGTGGATTTTTGGTGATATTTATTTTTGGATACGAAATTATAAAAGTTCACAGGAATGACTTAAGAATGGTTTGGAGAGCTGATAAGGATATCAGCAATAAACCTATCAGACCAATTTAGTCTGACAGGTATAAGCAGTAATAACACAAGATTAATTAAGCTCAATAAGCTACAAGAGAAAGCTTATTTCAAGTAGACAATCAAACAGCAGATCAGATTCATAACAGATTATTATACTAGTAAACTCAATAAAAACAAACACAGACTAAACTACTATCCAAATTCAAAATCAGCTAAAAAAACCAAACTAAGAAATAAACTCAGTAACAAAGATCTAATGCATAATATCAGCTTAAATAAAAACACAATTAGACAGTTATATTACAAGTACTCCCAGCAGACTAAACCAGTACCATCTCAGCAAAGAAATTATTCAGTGAATCTAACAATCAAACCCAATAAATCTTAAATATATAGCAACGAAATTAAAACAGAACACAATGCAAAGATCAGATATCAAATCTTCATAAGCTCTAACGAATAACAACAGTGAACAACTAAACCCATCCTAACAATGCTCATAACTCAATCAAATCTGATAAAAGATGAGTCAATCATTCAGATTCAATAAAGGGCTCAATACAGCAACATATAAAAGTAGACTAGCAACGAACATAATCCCAGTCCTAGCAACGAACTCAACAAGAGCAATCATATATCAACCAAGCAGCATTCATACTCTAAAAGCTAGCACAATAGCAATCAAACTTAACTAAATCATATAAATCTAAGCAGACTCATAAATATAAATATTAGCAAAGAAAAGAACGTAGAACCTTTTTGGAGATTCCTCTGAGACGAAGTGAGGCGCTGAGCCTACTTTAGACCTAAACGAACCACCATTCACCTTAACTCGAACCACCATCATCAATCTCCATTCGCCAATCTTCGAATCGGTTGAACAATTCGAACCCCTTTTTTTACAAATCAAACCAGTAGGGTTTGATTGCTAATCCAAATCTCACTTTTAACCTATTTGATTCAAGCTATTGTTTCAGCTTAATCAATTAAGTTTTATTATTATAATGACAAAAATAAACAGTAGACAATTTTATAAACTTAAACAGTTAAAAATTATTGAAATAACAAAGAGATACTCAAATTAACTTTTATTAATTCATCGAAAAGTTACAAAACTATCAAATAGAAATACAATATTTCCTACTTCTATTTAAGCATTGTAACATTAAAAGTAAAATTGGATGAAGATTACAGAATAAATGGGGGTTTATATAGCCAACCCCCTAGGCTGTTGAGGGGAGGTTGTTGAGGCAGAGAAATCATCTTGGCCCTTCAAAGGGTATCTTCGTTCTTCTCTCTCTTGTTTGTTTTCATCGTAGGGCTGATAATCACACACTAGCACACGGATTGCCAACGTGGCATCCGTTTGTGCTAGTTGTGTTAGTTTGATGCTGATTTGGCTTCTAATGATTGGCTGATTGAGAATAATGTGTTGTCTTGGCCAGTAATATGATGCCACGTAGCCTTGCCTCTCCACTCTTCTCTTCCAAAACTTTGGGGATTATTTACCCATATGTGTGAATCACTCGTGTGAGTGAAAAGCCCCAATTAATATGTATGATTTAATTATTAGGGTTTGGATAGGAATAGTGTTTGTTTGTAGGTTTTGTGGGTGAAAAAGTGAGAAGATGACGCATAGAAAATATCGACATGTATTTTTTATATTGTGTGAGTGAAAACGTGTAAAGTTGTGGGTGTGAAGTTTGACTGTTTGTGAGTTATAAACAACTCAACAATCGTTTATATCATGAAACAAAACCCTAAAACCAATTCCGTTTTATTAAGCAGCAAAAGTATGGGCTTGTGGCCCAAATTGCACACAATCCGTCCCCTTTATTTCCCTCTCTAGGCCATTGTTGGGCCTTTTGATAAATTATCCGTCACAAAGTATGTTAGCAAATTGGGCCTTGTATTGGGCTCTTTAACTTTAAGACTTCATTACTGGGCTTCTAGGCCCATTTAACAAATGTGGGACCCACTTGGCCCATTTATCTTCCATAATTATCAGATCCACTAAAACCGAGCTCATTTTTGGCTTCGTCGATCTTTTCCTCAAACTCGTGTCGGTTTCGCTGGTTTTCGCGAACTTGGTACCTACACACATTAAAACAAGAAACATACAAATACAAGGCAAAATTCATACATTTCATGCATTATTTCATTGTTTTTAGATAATATTGATATGAGTAAAATCACTCATATCAAACTCCCCCTTGCTAAGCAATTGTCGTGCCCTCACGCAATGATAAAATAAAACACTAACTACACTTTTATTCAACTTTTGAAGCTATATTTTGAAAAGACATAATGTATTGCTTTCATTATTTGAAAATTAACTTTTAGGATCATAAAACTCAAATAGATTCATCGTCCCCGACTTTTCACTTTTCCATGCCAAGTGCAAAAACAAGATCATTGTCAATCATAAGCCCCAAAATTAAACCAACTTATACAAGTAATTTGTGTTAAACTCAATCTCCTATTATTCCTAATGGTATCTCTAGATTTTATTTGTCATTCACCCAAAGGCTCATTTGACTTTATTTGATATTTATTAGTCCAAAAATGAAGGCAAGAACGGTGTAAACTCAACACTCAAAACCTAACCTCGACTTCAAAAACCGTTGTCACTAAAGAAAGCCCACATCAAGGATAACTTAACACGATTTGAGGGATAAATCCCCGGACCCGAAATTTGGCTAATATGGCTACTTGAAAGCAACAAATAAACCTCCAAAGTCAATTATGACCTTATTAATGGAGTTAGCAACAACTACATCATAACACCTTGTGGCTCTTTAAGATGCAATTGTGCTCCTTATTTAAAATCCACACCCGAAGGCTCCTTGGACAAAAATAAGGGAATTGACATCACCATCCCACCTTATGGCTCATGATGATGAAGCAATTTTTATTCAACACGTCCCCTTGCCATACACCCTAAGGCTCTAATGACAAGGTTAGTGCTACATGACTCCCACCCGAAGGCTCCTAGAGAACATGTTTTTATTTATTCTTCTTATTAATATGATATATATAGTAAGCCAAATTTCCGCAATCCCATGATCAAAAGTCCATGACGCTGACACCCTTAATGTGTTCTCACTTTAATTACAAGGGAAGAAAAAGAAGGAGTTACGAGTTAAGATATCAAGCCTAAACCGCTAAAAACTTTATTTATTAAGCAATTATTATTCAAGTGTGGAAAGTAAATACGAGGAGATTAAATCAAACACAAAAATACTTGCACAAAGAAGAGTTAACCTTGGAAACTTATGATTGAACTCTATCATCTCTTGTTCTCCATATTGTAAAATTTCAAAAATATGAAATCAATGGATACTTAGCCTATTAAATCAAAGTTTTGGGTTTTCAAGTCATCTATAGGATCTTGCATCTTCTTATACTTTTTCAAGTTTTAGAATTTGCGTTTTAAAGTTCCCTTAATAAACGACTTTCTAGGATCAATTATAGGAACTTGCGAAAAGTTCTTGTTCTTAACTCGTATGAATTAAGACTTTCGCATTTTAAAGCTCCCTATATAAAAGCCTAGCAAAACTTAATTCAAATACGTTAAGGAAAAGCTAAGGTTAAAAACCGAGTCGAGTCAAAAACTATTTTTATTTTCACCAACGGAAAGCCTACATTTGTGTCAAAAGCACTTATTTTATTTATTAAAACTTAAAAATAACACTAAAAATTTAAAAATTTATTGAAAAATGAGAAAAATAATTACGTAAGACACGACAAAAGCAATTGCAAGCGATTATATCGATTGACTCCCCCATGCTAAAACCAAACATTGTCCTCAATGTTTCTTAGCTCAAGAGTAACACCCCTTGCTAAAATACGAAGAGTCTAATGCAAAATCCTAACATGGAAAGAGCACGCAAATCTATAAGCCGTTTATAAATTATGCCTCAAGATAAAACGTTAGTCGATAAAAATCAAGGGGTAAAGAGTGCGCCCCTTTTTGGCATTCAAAGAATGGAAGATCAAGTGGACCGGCAAAAACCGAACATGAGAGTCTTCAAATATAAAGGTCATACCTAAGATTCACAACACAACAAAACACGAGCACGAGCTTGAAAGATCAAGCCTTATTAGTTGTTAGAAAATAGAAAGAAGATAGAATGTATGGGACTCCCCCACAAGGCACCTCGTTTTTGATAACCGAGTCATGAGCTCAACTCGATCCCCGCATTCATTGGTCCTTAGGGAAAGTTTGAAGATCCGGGAAAACCTCCGTAGGTATGTCCCCTCCAAAGTAATGTTTCACACGATGACCATTCACCTTAAAGTTAGGCCCGTCTTTTTAAGCTAGCTCAACGGTGCCATGAGGAAAAACTTGTGAAATGGTGAATGGTCCGGACCAACGGGATTTAAGCTTGCCCGAGAAAATCTTAAGTCTAGAGTTGAATAAGAGGACTTGATCACCAACATTGAAAATGTGGTTTTTGATCTTTGAGTCATGAATCCTCTTAGTCTTCTCTTTATAGATCAAAGAATTTTCATAAGCTTGATCCCTTAATTCACTTAGTTCATTCAATTGAACCTTGCGATGATCACCCGCGGTCCTCAAATCAAAGTTACAATGCTTAAGAGCCCAATACGCCTTATGTTCGAGTTCAATTGGCAAGTGGCATGCTTTTCCGTAGACCAACCTAAATGGTGTACAACCAATTGGTGTCTTGTAAGCCGTACGGAAAGCCCACAATGCATCGTCCAATTTATCCGACCATGAAGTGCGATTTTCTACAATAGAACGCTCCAAAATCCTTTTAAGAGCCCGGTTTGAAACCTCCACTTGACCACTCGTTTGAGGGTGATAAGCCGTAGAAATTCGATGAGTGACACCATATTTCTTTAGAAATTTTTCAAATTATTCATTACAAAAATGGGTCCCACGATCACTTATAGTAGCCCGCGGAGTTCCAAACCTAGCAAAGAGTTGTTTCAAAAAGTTCACCACAACTCGAGCATCATTCGTGGGCAAAGCCTTAGCTTCGACCCATTTAGATAAATAGTCCACGGCTACGAGAATGTATTTATTTCCTTTCGAAGATGGAAATGGCCCCATAAAATCGATCCCCCACATGTCAAAGATTTCACAAACTTGGATAATGTTTTGAGGCATTTCATCCCTTTGTGAGTTCTTTCCTTGACGTTGACAAGCATCACAAGTCTTGATCAAGTCTTGGGCATCACGATATATGGAAGGCCAAAAGAAGCCGGCATCAAAGACTTTCTTCGCGGTGGCGTTAGCACCATGATGTCCCCCGGTGGGTCCCTCATGACAAGATTTAAGAATATCTTGAGCTTCTTTGCCAAACACGCACCTACGAATCACTTGATCCGCGCACACACGAAACAAATAGGGGTCATCCCAAAAGTAATATGAGATATCCTTGAAAAACTTTTGTTTTTGTTGGGACGACATACCCTTGATCACAAACTTCCCCGCATGGTAATTTGCGATGTCCGCAAACCATGGGGTACTATCATCACCACGAAAAGTAATCATACCAAGCGTCTCGAGAGGAAATGTTTCATTGATTTCCTTGTTCTCTCGATCGCTTTGGTGAGGATTCTCAAGTCGAGATAAATGATCGGCCGCGAGATTCTCGGCTCCTTTTTTGTCTAGAATTTTGACATTAAATTATTGAAGGAGGAGAATCCACCGGAGCAACCTCGACTTAGCATCTTGTTTATTAAGAAGATATTTGATAGCCGAGTGGTCCGTATACAATATGGTTTGAGACAAGAAGAGATATGGTCTAAACTTTTCAAAAGCATACACAACGGCAAGAAACTCCTTTTCCGTTGTAGTGTACTTTGTTTGAGCATCCGTCATAGTCTTACTTGCATAGTGTATAGGCAAGAAATGTTTTGATTTACGTTGCCCCAAAATCGCACCTACCGCATAATCACTAGCATCACACATAATTTCAAAAGGTAGGTCCCAATCCGGGGCAACCAAGATTGGAGATTCGGTTAATTTCTTTTTAAGCATCTCAAAGGCTTGAATACACTCATCCGAAAAGATGAAAGGAGTCTCTTTTTCCAAAAGATGGGTCATAGGCCGAGCTATCCTAGAGAAGTCTTGTATAAAACGTCGATAGAAGCCAGCATGGCCGAGAAAACTCCTAACTCCCTTAACGGTGGTGGGTGGAGGTAATTTGGCAATCACGTCGATTTTAGCCCTATCAACCTCAATACCGGCCTTAGAGATCTTATGTCCTAACACAATTCCCTCTTTGCACATGAAGTGACATTTTTCATAATTAAGCACAAGATTTATTTCCTCACAACATTGCAACATTCTTTCAAGGTTAGAGAGACATGAAGTGAAAGATTCCCCAAAAACCGAAAAGTCATCCATGAAGACTTCCATGGTTTTCTCGATCATATCATGGAAAATGGCCATCATACACCTTTGGAACATCCCCGTAGCATTGCATAGTCCAAAAGGCATGCGACGATAAGCAAATGTTCCATAAGGACAAGTGAATGTGGTCTTTTCTTGATCACGAGGGTCAATGGGGATTTGGAAATAGCCGGAAAATCCATCCAAAAAACAATAGAATTCATTCCCCGCTAGTCTCTCTAACATTTGATCCATAAAAGGTAATGGAAAATGATCCTTCCTAGTGGCATCATTAAGCTTCCTATAGTCAATACAAACACGCCAACCGGTCACAAGTCTAGTAGGAATCAATTTATTATCCTCATTAGTAACAACCGTCATTCCTCCTTTCTTTGGAACACAATGCACGGGGCTAACCCATGGACTATCCGAGATAGGGTAGATCATTCCAGCGTCTAGAAGTTTAGTGACTTCCTTTTTTATCACCTCATGAATCTTTGGATTGACCCTTCTTTGATTTTGGATAGCGGGTTTATAATCATCCTCCATTAGAATTTTATGAGTACAAAATTTTGGATCTATACCCTTAATGTCGGAGATTTTCCATGCAATGGCCCGTTTATGTTTCTTAAGCACTTTGATAAGTTCATCCTTTTCATTTTCCTTTAATCCTTTAGCAATAATCACCGGTAACTTATCCGTTCCTTCAAGAAAAGCATACTCCAAATGAGTGGGTAGTTCCTTAAGTTCTAATTCGGGTGCTTCCTCAATAGATGTTTTCACTTTAATCTCATTTTCATTCACAACTTTTAAATCCATAGGTAGCGATTCATAAGGATCTTCATTCAAAAAGGCTTCAAGTAAATCGATATCTCCCTCCATATCATGATAATCCTCATCATATGTAGATAGCAAATCCGGTATGCTAAGAAAAGCATCCACCTCCTCCAAGATAAAATCACTAGCCCCAAACGGAGTAAGGGGTGGAGACGAAAGGGCAATAATCGGATCCGATAAAGAAGGATTGCCACTTTCGGAATTAGCCGAGAATCCAAGCACTTCTTGAGAATATTCTTCACAAGTAACATCAATCACATCAATTTGATTAATTGATTCCTCGTAATACTTGGAAAAATATTTAGTGTTATCACCAAAATCAAGTGTAACACTTTCATTATCAAAACGTAAAGTCAACTTCCCCGCTCTCATGTCAACTATAGAACTAGCCGTCATTAAAAACGGTCTTCCCAAAATAAGTGGTACACGAGAATCTTCAGGATAATCGCAAACTACAAAGTCCGTTGGAAAGACGAGTTTCCCTACTTTGACAAACACGTCCTCGGCTATACCTTTTGGAAAGGTGGTCGATCGATCCTCTAGCTCGAGAGTCATCTTAGTAGGTGTAAGCTCGGGAAATGATAACCTTTTCCACACGGAAAGAGGCATCAAATTAATGCTAGCGCCAAGATCGGCTAATGCTAAGCATTCTTCCATATTAGGGAACTCACATGGTATCAAAAACTTGCCCGGGTCTCCAAGATTTTTGGGAAGCTTTTGTGTAAGAACCACGGAACAATTAGCATCTAAAGATGTAGACATTTCAACAAATTTCCCTTTATCGTTCATCAATCTCTTAATAGTCGAAGCAAACTTAGGCATGTGAAGCAATGCATCCGCGAAACTAAGATTAATATGAAGATTCTTAAACATCTCTAAGAAAATAGCCATTTGAGCATTGGACTTTTCGCGGAGCTTCTCTTGGTTAAGTCTCGAAGGGTAGGGTAGTGTGGGTTTAGTCTTCGGAAGCTCGGGTTCCGGAATAGGCAATTGGTCTACCTTTGGTGGAATAGGAATTTCCTTTTCTTTAACCACCTCGGGTTCTTGCTCCACTTCCCTCACCGGAGAGGTACTCACATGTGGAAGCAAAGGTCCGTCTAAAGCTTTCCCACTACGTGTGGTTATAGCTTTCCTCTCACCCTTCGGGTTTGGAATGGTGTTGCTAGGCAAGCCACCCGAAGAAGAGGAAGGTTTGGTCATAAAAGATTCAAACATCGAAAGCAATTTATTTTGATCTTGTTCCATACTTTGTTGCAAACGATTTTGACTTTGCTCGAACATTTGCTCAAATCTTTGTTCAATTCTTTGTTGATTAAGCTCAATCTTATTGTTTTGCCCTTTAATCGTATTTTGAAACTCATTTTTCAAAGTTGCCATTTGTCCTTGAATGTTATTTTGAAAAGCCTTCAAATTTGCCTCATTTGACTTGATGTAGCTTGACAAATCATTTTGGTTATTGTGAAAACCTTGATTGTTTTGATTAGCATTAAACCCATTTCCTTGATAAAAATTCCCTGGTTACCACGGTTAAAATTATTCCCATTATTTCCATTGTTGTACCTATTTTGAACCGGTGGAAAACCCGGTGGAGCAACATGATTTTGACGAGGAACTTGACCGTTGGAGCCATAAGTTCCCGTCGCGGCAAAAGCACTAGCTTGATCAAACCCCGTGGTTGAACAAGCATAATTAGGATGTGCTCCACCACATGATACACAAACATTCTCAACCATATTAATCGATCCATGAGGATTCTTCCTAATCTCATTCAACAAAGTCGCAAATCCATTATCAATCTTAGAGTCCAATCTAGCAATCTCGATATTATATGAATTCACATTGGAAACACTCGGTGTGTTTCGTGAATATTGTGCTCTAGACTTATTCTCAATTATGCACCATGCGTCTCTCGAAGTTTTTATTAAATGATTACCACCCGCGGCGGCATTTAACGAATCTTGTTCAATCATATTAAGCCCATTATAAAAAGTATTTATTTGATGCAATTCCGAGAAACCGTGGTGTGGACATTGTCTCAACAAATCTTTTAATATTTCCCAAGCAACCCCAAACGATTCATGCACTTTTTGTTCAAATCTAGTGATCTCATTTTTAATGTGTGTTGTCTTAGATGGTGGAAAGAAATAATTCATGAACTTAGACACTAAATCATCCCATGTTAAGATCGAACCCGGTGGTTCTTTCTCATACCAAATCTTAGCATTACCCTCGAGCGAGTACGGAAAAAGCATGAGCTTAATCGCGTCATTCGGCACATCTCTAAACTTGAGAGTCGAGGTAATTCGAAGAAAATTCCGAATGTGAGAGTGCGGGTTATCGGTCTCATTGCCACGAAATTGGTCGGCACGAATGAGCGATAAAAGACCCGTCTTAATCTCATAATGATCCGCCAAAATAGCCGGCACAACGATTGCTTCCCCATACCCTTCAGTGGGTGCACGGAGCAATTCCTCCATTGTTCGGTTATCGGCCATCTCTGCAACAATAGGTGGAAGCTCGGGTTCCACTATTCGTTGTTGACGATTTCTACGAGGAATATTTTCAAGCCTATTAAAATCAATCACAAGACGAGAAGAACGTAATTGCATACACTACAAAGACGAGAATTTAGAGGATTGAAGAAAAGAAATTAGACAAGAAGAAGATTATTTTTGGTATTTTATTTGGTATTGCTCAATAAAAAATGATCGATAAAAAACAAGGAATAAGGATAACTACTATGGAAGTAAATTACCCTCGGTCGACTTTGAAACGAGAGGTGAAAACCTAAATGTCTCGAGGTTCAATAAGTAAACTACAAAAATAAGATTTATTACTACTTGAGTCGGCAAACCAATAATAGGTCGTCCCTCTCAATATACGCACAAGCAAGCGGGGAAACGAGGTGGCACAAAGCACTTAAAACCTTTTTCCTTAGACGGCCTTTTATAGCACGTCGCCTTATACCCACCTTATAGTTTGTATAAATCGAGTTCAAACTTCTTATTAGTATTTATCTATTTTGCCTTTTATTTTTGTTTTGGATTCGACTACAATAGCTAGGTGATGAAATCCCAACTAAGGCCTTATTTGAAAAGTATGTAAATTTATTGTTCTACGTAATATATTATATTAATCACAAAAAACGAGAAAAACGATACATACTATATAATAGAAAAATAACAAAACTTTCCGAGGACGGAAAGGGTCTTCAAATCAACGATCAACAAATCTCCACGAAACGAATCGTACACAAGATCCCCGGCAGCGGCGCCAAAATTTTGATGTGGAGTGGAATGTATATGTGATAATTAGATACGTTATAGGGTAAATTAGTAAATTACCTTTAGAAAAAGTAATAAACTAAAATTACCAAAGACGAATTCAATTAAACACGTGATGAACCAAGTTCGTTGTACACGAAGATCTTATGAATTTGAGACGTTTTTGTTTTGAATTGGACAATCGATTTGAATTGATTTTCAGTTTTTAAACTAAAAATTAATTCTACCAATTTAAAACTTACTTTTATCCTAAAGTGCATGAATCGTAAACCCCCAAATTATTTAATTCTACAACCAATTATTGAAAAATAAAGACTATTAAAATTTAAACTATTTAAAAATTAATCTATTTAAAAATCTATAAAAATTAATCTATTTAATAAAAACAACTTTTAAACTATTTTTAGAAATCTAATTAAACTTTTTAAACTAATGAAATTATTAAAATTTACTTAAACCAAATCTATTTAAAAACTATATTTATTTAAACTTTAAATAATAAAAATCTAATTATTTAAAAACTAACTAAACTTTTTAATAAAAACATTTTTATCTTTATTTTATTTTTATATTATTTTAAAACTATTTAATATTTTTTGAATTCAAAATTACTTTAAGAAAAATGCTAATTTCAATTAATATAGACGGAAATTAATAAAAATACAACTAAGTTAAAATCTGCCAGAAACAATTATACTATATTAATAAAGTTACATAAAGTAAACCCAAAAGAGCCAGTGAGCTCAGTGGTAAACATGTTGGTTGTGAACCGAGAGGTCCCAAGTTCGAATCCACAGGAGTGGATTTTTGGTGATATTTATTTTTGGAAACGAAATTATAAAAGTTCATAGGAATGACTTAAGAATGGTTTGGAGAGCTGATAAGGATATCAGCAATAAACCTATCAGACCAATTTAGTCTGACATGTATAAGCAGTAATAACACAAGATTAATTAAGCTCAATAAGCTACAAGAGAAAGCTTATTTCAAGTACACAATCAAACAGCAGATCAGATTCATAACAGATTATTATACTAGTAAACTCAATAAAAACAAACACAGACTAAACTACTATCCAAATTCAAAATCAGCTAAAAAAACCAAACTAAGAAATAAACTCAGTAACAAAGATCTAATGCATAATATCAGCTCAAATAAAAACACAATTAGACAGTTATATTACAAGTACTCCCAGCAGACTAAACCAGTACCATCTCAGCAAAGAAATTATTCAGTGAATCTAACAATCAAACCCAATAAATCTTAAATATATAGCAACGAAATTAAAACAGAACACAATGCAAAGATCAGATATCAAATCTTCATAAGCTCTAACGAATAACAACAGTGAACAACTAAACCCATCCTAACAATGCTCATAACTCAATCAAATCTGATAAAAGCCGAGTCAATCATTCAGATTCAATAAAGGGCTCAATACAGCAACATATAAAAGTAGACTAGCAACGAACATAATCTCAGTCCTAGCAACGAACTCAACAAGAGCAATCATATATCAACCAAGCAGCATTCATACTCTAAAAGCTAACACAATAGCAATCAAACTTAACTAAATCATATAAAGCTAAGAACACTCATAAATATAAACATTAACAAAGAAATGAACGTAGAACCTTTTTGGAGATTCCTTTGAGCAAAGTGAGGCGCTGAGCCTACTTTAGACCTAAACGAACCACCATTCACCTTAACTCGAACCACCATCATCAATCTCCATTCACCAATCTTCGAATCGGTTGAACAATTCGAACCCCTTTTTTTACAAATCAAACCAGTAGGGTTTGATTCCTAATCCAAATCTCACTTTTAACCTATTTGATTCAAGCTATTGTTTCAGCTTAATCAATTAAGTTTTATTATTATAATGACAAAAATAAACAGTAGACAATTTTATAAACTTAAACAGTTAAAAGTTATTGAAATAACAAAGAGATACTCAAATTAACTTTTATTAATTCATCGAAAAGTTACAAAACTATCAAATTGAAATACAATATTTCCTACTTCTATTTAAGCATTATAACATTAAAAGTAAAATTGGATGAAGATTACAGAATAAATGGGGGTTTATATAGCCAACCCCCTAGGCTGTTGAGGGGAGGTTGTTGAGGCAGAGAAATCATCTTGGCCCTTCAAAGGGTATCTTCATTCTTCTCTCTCTTGTTTGTTTTCATCGTAGGGCTGATAATCACACACTAGCACACGGATTGCCAATGTGGCATCCGTTTGTGCTAGTTGTGTTAGTTTGATGCTGATTTGGCTTCTAATGATTAGCTGATTGAGAATAATGTGTTGTCTTGGCCAGTAATATGATGCCACGTAGCCTTGCCTCTCCACTCTCTCTTCCGAAACTTTGGGGATTATTTACCCACATGTGTGAATCACTCGTGTGAGTGAAAAGCCCCAACTAATATGTATGATTTAATTATTAGGGTTTGGATAGGAATAGTGTTTGTTTGCAGGTTTTGTGGGTGAAAAAGTGAGAATATGATGCATAGAAAATATCGACATGTATTTTTTATATTGTATGAGTGAAAACGTGTAAAGTTGTGGGTGTGAAGTTTGACTGTTTGTGAGTTATAAACAACTCAACAATCGTTTATATCATGAAACAAAACCCTAAAACCAATTCCGTTTTATTAAGCAGCAAAAGTATGGGCTTGTGGCCCAAATTGAACACAATCCGTCCCCTTTATTTCCCTCTCTGGGCCATTGTTGGGCCTTTTGATAAATTATCCGTCACAAAGTATGTTAGCAAATTGGGCCTTGTATTGGGCTCTTTAACTTTAAGACTTCATTACTGGGCTTCTAGTCCCATTTAACAAATGTGGGACCCACTTGGCCCATTTATCTTCCATAATTATCAAATCCACTAAAACCGAGCTCATTTTTGGCTTCGTCGATCTTTTCCTCAAACTCGTGTCGGTTTCGTCGGTTTTCGTGAACTTGGTACCTACACACATTAAAACAAGAAACATACAAATACAAGGAAAAATTCATACATTTCATGCATTATTTCATTGTTTTTAGATAATATTGATATGAGTAAATCACTCATATCAGTGCCCTAATTTGATGCGGTGTTGCTTTCGTTGCTGTTGTACAACCCAATAACCTTTCTATTTGTTGCCATACCATTACCTTTGGAATACAAATTGAAAATAACAGACATTGCTAGAATGAGTGACGATATTAGCAATGATGAAATCTATATACGTGGATGTTTTGGCAAGCGTGGTTTCCCAAAATCCGTATCTTGGCGGGGCGACCGTTTAGTCGCAACCATGTCGGTTTTCTGGGTGCCGTTTCCATACCTCCATATATGAGCCTGACTTGATCACCAGTTGAAGAAGTTCATGCCCAGATTCAAGCAAATAAATATGTGTTCGTCTCTCTAACAAAAAAATTGCGAATGATTCTCTATATTTTTACATGTTGTTTTTAGCTTTATAATGTGAATACTTCTTAGTTGGTATAATGCATTTCTTTCATAATCAAACATATAGACTTCGTGTAGCTCGGCCGTGAATTTTGATTTTAGACGTTAATGTCATAACTCAACAACCACTAAAAACATTACCAAAAACACCCACTCTTCGCCGCAGCGAAGCGTGGGCTTCAAGACCTAGTCTTTAATAATAGAGGAGAATCATGTTCCCCTATGAACAGTGATCCCCTCTCATACCTAATATTTTATTACTCATCTCACACACCTCACACAAACACTTCATCTATTAACCCATCTCACATAAACAGCTCCCACATCTCACAAACTCATCACTGTGCCTCTCTCTCTATCTCACTCTTTCTCTCTCTCTGTGTAACTTTCTCTCTCTATTGGATTTGTCTCTCTCTAACACGATCTAATATCATCGATGTAATCGAGGAAACCCTTGGGTTTTGATGGAAACCCGAATTTCGTATGATTTGTTGCTCTCTCTAACAAGATCTAATCGATCTAATCAGATTCGTATCATGAAACCGTGGTTTTTGAGGTTTGTTGGAGGCCCTCTCTTGGGTTTGATGGAAACCCTGATTTGTTTTAGCTCTTCTGGACATATTGAATTGACATTAGGTTTGATGGAAACCCTTTATTGGGTTTCATGGAAACCCTTATTTTTTAGCTCTAATTGTTTTTCCTTTATTATAAAGTAGACATCTATGAAAAAGAGTGATATTGAGAGAGAGGCCTAGTGATGATTTTGTGAGATGGGGGGGAACTGTTTAGGTGAGATGTGTTTATGTGAGATGGGTTAATAAAATATTAGGTTCGTGAGAGGGGAACGTGATTCCCCTCTTTTATTATAAACGTATTTGATGGAAACCGTGAGGATTTTGATCGGGTTTTACATAACGCGTACAGTAACACTGGCTCACAATTTTTTCATTGTCGGGGTTGATGGCAGGCGACGGTAGTCACGTTCGTGACTTTCGTTGCCGCTTACAGCCGTTTGGTTTCTCTCAGGTGGTCTAAGGTTGCCTTTGCATTGTGTATCTATGAGATGTACGGGTATTCTATGCATTTATGCATTTCGGGATTTGAACCCGGTGTTGTGATTTAGTTTGCTTGCTGAATAAATTTTGCATTTATGGCTCGGATTTTCTTTGGGTAGTGTTTTGAGGTATCTTTACACTATGCAGCATGGGTTAATTATACTACCGTAAATCCAAAGAAATTCGTGATTCCTGTTCATAGAAATTTATGATTAGCTTATTTGTGTGTTCAGAAAATTCCCATATGTAATACTGATAACACATCATACCACTATTCATAGTAATGCGTGATTTCTCCCTGTTATTATGTTTACAATTTGGTGCGCGTTGTTTGGTTTCTAATATTGTTGCATAAGTCGTTGCCAAAGTATGTGTCATTGTGTCTGTCAGAAGGTCCTAAAAGGCGATGACGATACTGTTTGAGCGTCCCTAAGCGAAATTGAGCAGGATTTGGATTGTCTGCCTCTTGGCTGGGCAAGCGTTGTATGTTTGCAGCCAGAGCGCATGTATCCTAATGTTCGATACTCACTTATCTGAGCCTGAATATACCACAAAAAAACCACTTCCCTATTCTTTGTGACCTACGATGTGTTATCAGTATCACATATGGGCATACGAGAGACTTTCCATGCTTTGTACAACTGCTTGCTACCACAACTGCTTACAACCATGGCTGCCCGCAAAGTCGGAATAACATGTTCAGGTAACTTCCATCAACTACTCAGCTATTAACTATATGTAATAGCTTAAAGTAAAACAACGAGATCGTTTTTATGGTTGTTCTTCAGTCTGAGCATGCTCAAGTAATTTACAATGTGATGCCTTTCCTTTCTTGAAGAGGGGTTGGTGACTGTCAGGTTTGTGTGTATTATCAACAGCGACATATAATCCATTGGTACTCCTATATAGAGTTGATTCAGATCGTTTTATGCTACTGATGTTGTAACTAGCCGACAAATTGAGGCGATGATGACCAATAATGGTCGAGGAGACAATCGAGACCACCCGCATCTTGGCAGGGCAGCCTCTTACGGCTACAGCCATGGCGGGCGTGTCCATTTTCTCCTTTATTATGCCTTATTTGAGCCAAAAAATAAGAAACGAACGGTGGGTAATTGAGGCGATGATGACCAATAATGGCCGAGGAGACAATCGAGACCACCTACATCTTAGCAGGGCAGCCTCTTACGGCTGCAGCCATGGCGGGCGTGTCCCCTTTCTCCTTTATTATGCCTTATTTGAGCCAAAAACTAATAAACGAACGGTGGGTAACACACGTATGTGTGTGTGACTGCATATTGAGCAACAAAAATGCGTTATGAATGTAGGACGTGTACAAGGGATAATATAAATGTATTTTTTTGGCTATGATGATCAATAGGGCGAGTCAAGATTGCCCGCATCTTGGCTTACGGTTGCAGCCATGGCGGGCATTGATGTAGTGTTTTTGTACCCTTTAGGAAAAGGATGACAAATAGTGGTAGTATTAAGTGTCGGTTTAGGAAAACCGAGCACTAATGACCCAAGTGAAGTCCAAGTTCGTTTCCCAAGGAGGCAAGTGTGTTGTGTTAAGAGTTGATTGATGTTTGTGATTATATTATTGAGAAAGAAATGGGATTAGAAGAGAAAGACGGTTACGAAAACGGATTAAACTACGACGAAAAAGGCGAAAACGTAAAACCGTAAATAGTGCCAAAATAAAAAATTTAACCTAAAAATTCCTAAAAATTACTAAAAATCCCCAATAATATTCTAAGAGTTTAAAAAAAATCCAAACCTGCTAAAACCTTTTAATTAATTAAATAATGACTTTTTAATGCTAATTAAAGCCCTAAAAATCACTTTTAATTATTAAAAAGCCCTAAACAAGATTTTATAGTTTGCAAACCTCAAAAATATCCTAATTAAGCTAAAAACTATTTTTAAAAATTTTAAAACCAAATTAAACTATTTTTAAACACTTAAAAACTATTAAAATGTATTAAATCTTAAATTAATTCTAGAAATTAATTGAAAAGCCTAAAAAATATTTGGAAAGTGACAAAACTCCTAATTTAATGTCCTTAACCTAGGAAAAATGTAAAAACAAGAAAAAATGAAACTTCAAATTTTAATAATAAAATAATATTAAAATAATCAAAAAAATTCAAAGTTCCCCAAATAATTCTAAAAAATTACCAAAAATCCTAAATAATGTAACTAAAACAAAAATGCAAACCAAATTTTCTAAAACCTATTTAATAATTTTATATTAAATTTTAAAGTTGCTTAAAAACCCTAAAATCCTATAAAATTAAAAATAAGCTAAATTGAAAACCTAATAAGCTGTAAACCTCAAAAGTATGATTAAAAACCTAAAAATTATTTTTCCAGATTTTTAAATCACTTTTTACTATTTTTAAATGACTTTCTAAAAATTAAACTTAAAATAATCCTAATAAATAAAATAATAATGAGAAAAATAAACTTTTTGCTAAGAAAAGTAAAAAAAAACTAATACAATCCTAGGAAAAATCTTAAACAAGAAAAAGTTAATAGAAATAAGCTGGAAACAGCTTATTTAAAAGCTATTAGCTAAAATAAGCTCAAAAACAAAACACCTTAAATAATTAATGAAATGAAGTGTAAACGTAAAAAGTCAACTGGATCACTGGTAAGCACGCTACTCCTTGGAACGCAAGGTCGCGTGTTCGAGTCCAGGCAGGGTGAACTTTTTACAAAACTTTTTTTTTTTTTTAACTTTTAAACTCAAATCCAGTAACTTGTTAACTCACAAAAACACAAGCTCAATCTAATTTAATCAAGATTAAGCTAAGATTTAGCAAAAACGTGCTCAGTTGAGCACTTGTTAACTGATGAACAAAAAAAACAAGCCAAGTGTGTATTTTCACTTGTGAATGTGACCAAGAGGACTTGGTTTGCTGATTCTAGTGTTGATTTTTGATGGAACAAGGCACCCTTGTACTCTTTGGAGTACAAGGAGTCAAGAGAAACTCAAAAACAGGCAGGTTATAGCACAAAATCAAGCACTCAAGAGCAAATCAAGTTGCTGATGCAATATGCAAGGTCTGGTGGTGTTTCTAGCTTAATTGCTTGCATACAAATGAATTTCCAAGGCCAAGATTTCCCACACAATCCAATGATATGACAAATAAACAATGCTCAATCCTTAAATACTCCTACCTCTAACAGATTTTCAAGTTTGGTGGTTTAAATTCAACAAATCAAGCAGAAAAATGAAATGACAAAATTTAAGCTATGTTTTTCACTTTTATCATGCAATCATGTTTAAGACTGACCCCAAACTGAAAAACTGAATAGCTCACAACTCATGCTACCCTAATAAGTGTATCTAAACAGGTTACACTACACAAATCTTATCTCAAATCCTACTTAAATCACAAATCCAAACACTCCCTTATATTCTGATATTGGAGATTTTTCAAACAAACTCTATGCTAAACCTATCCAAACTGATTTTAAGAACTCATATCATGCATATTACTTCTAAACAGATAAATCAAACCAATAAGCAAGCAAATAAAACAACTTTTCACATAAGTCATACAAATTCACCAATTACTAAAAATTGAAAAGGAAACAAGGGGGCTACCTTGTTGAGCCTACATCCAGGCTCAACCCAGGCTGCTATGCCTTTTCCTTCAGGCTGGGGCCTGAGCAGATCAAATGGACAACAACAATCAACTATCCTGCTAAGAGAAGAATTAAGAAACAAACAATATGAAATTGTGTTTTTTTTTCTTTCTTTTGAAACTTTTTCAAGAACCTTATAAAACTTTCTCCAAACGTTTTCCTTTAAACAAACTTAATCCAAACTAACTTAAATCCCTGATAAACACCCTTGAAACAGATTTCACCAAGAAATCTCAATTTCAGAAAATCCAACTTTTTATAAAACTTTTTGGTAATTAAAAGTAACTCAACAAAACTCAACTGAAATTTAAAGTTTAATCTAAAACGTGAAAGAAATGGAACTCAGTCATATGCAGATTTAAGAATTTTTCATTAATTCATAGAAAAGAAAAAATTACATAAAACTGGAACCCTTCAAATGGGATACAAGACATCCCATTTATACTACTTGTAAGAAGATTCTAGTCTCCTGAATAAAATATTACAAAAGGGAAAAGACCTAAACCATAATCTACTTGAAAACCCAAATCTGCCCTTGGAAGTCTTTGGTCAAAATCGCCCATGTGATGGCCAGCTGTGTGAAGTTGATCTTGAACGTTCATTTGGACCCTTTGGGACCAACGATTTGATGTGGAACGTTGATGTACTGCTGAGATACCTTTGTTGCCATTTTTGAAGGTGACAGGGTTGCGTGGGGGGGGGCTTTGGTGAGAGTGAAGACAAACGAATCATGTGGGTATGTTTTGGGTGGGGTGAATTGAGGATCTGGAAAGGATTAAGTGGAAGCCCTTTGGTTTTGTGGGTAATGAGTGTTAGGGTTTATGGGGATTAAGGTATTTAGAGGGTGGGTTTTAATCGTCTGGGTGATTAAGGATTTTTAAAAAACGTGTTTACCCCCAAATTTAAACTGATTAAAAAAACGTTTTTTTAAAAATTGAGTGGAAAGTAAGGTGGATGAGGGGATTCGTTTGATTGGTTGAGGGGAGAGAGAGAGTGACGTGGCAGATTGTGAGTGGGTGAGAGAAGTTTCTATGTCTGGGCAAAACAAGTCCCTCATGTTCCATGATGTCTTCAAGTTGTTTTAAACAGCTTCAAACTCTATTTCCTTTGAAAATACTTTCAAGCACTTGTCAATTTTGGCACAATGACTTGGTAAACTTTTCACCAAGGATCAAAAGTGTATAAAAGGCATTCTTCAAGGGCCAATCATGTATATAATCAACATTTTAGGGACCCAAATGCAATTATGAGTTTTGCAAGGGTATAAAATGTTAAGTCTTCAAAACTTCAGGGACCAATCTTTCCAAATCTTCAAACTTCAAGGACTTGATAGGAAAATCATGATTCGGGTCCGGTTCTTTGTGCGGCTTCGTTTCCCGTGTTCATTTTTGATTGATTCTTGTGATCTTTTGTCATTTTCTCAATATCCGTACCTAAAATACACAAGCAACAAACACAAGCATATATTTGGGTATTTTGATGATATTTAATGCATTTTAAGTCCGATTTGGACGATGAGACTATGTATAAAAGCAGTCTCATCACTCCCCCATACTAAACCATTGCCGTGCCCTCACGCAATGCTAGAATAAAGTATCATAGCATCTCCAAAATTCATTTTTTATGGACTTTATTGAAATGATAAACTAGCTACACTACTACTATTACTACTTGTGTTATAGACATAATGTATGATTTTCATCGCAAAATGGGACGTTTAGGTTCATAGAATAAGAACACGTGAATGCTTCGTTAGAAATAATTTCGTCGTCCTCGATTTTCACCTTAATTCCATGCCAAGCGTGCAACGAGATCATTGTCATTATAAGTTAGTAATGCTAACACTACTCATATGCCCTAATCACGTACTTATCCTCCCAATTTCCTAAGTTGTATCTCTTATATTTTATTATGTCTTGAATGTTTCACGAGGATACATTGTTTGACTTATGCGATAATAGAGATTTAGGTCTAAAAATAGAGTCCTAACGGTGTAACTAAGACCATCAAATCAATAACCCCTCCTAATAGACGACGATGTTAAAAAATTAAGTTGACAAGAAGAATCGGTAAACACGGTTTTATAACGGTTTTGAACATGAGACTTATTACCAAGACTTTTATATGCCCCCTAACGGAAGGGCCTTATAATCTTTGGTTTACCTCCATCTTTTATTCAACTTCGCCATGAAGCTTTTATTATGACTTCGGTCTTGCCTTGCCTTTTATTATCCGCCTCATCGGTGGTTTTATTAGCCAAAGACGTATATCCTCACGCTAAGGCGAATTTTGGATCTTTAAAGCTTCGAAGATTAAGGCTTGATTCACTTTCAATTTTGCATAGATTTTAGGCCTTGTGGGGCTTCAAATTGTTTGCTAGATTTAGGTGAGCACTTGAAATCTTATTATTGGGTGAAGCTTTCGATTATTGGGGTGCCAATACTTCAAAACCGTGACGCTGGCGATACCTTAATGTCTTCCCAATTTAATTACACGGAAGCTACTAGAAAAGACTAGAAACCCAACAATCCTAACTAAACCGCTAAGTCAATATTTATTAAGCAAAAATATTTACAAGCGAAGGGAGAATAAGCAAACAACGAGAACACATGAGTTTTTGAAAGAATACGAGTACTCTACGTTTAGCATAGTAACTTATAATTAACTCTATCATTTCTCGTCCTCATTTAAGAGACTTAGCCTAATGTGTAGTTAAGGAATCAAAGCTAAGTGCTCAACACGCACGGTCGAGTCAAAAATTACTCTTATTCTCGCCATCGGAAAATCTACATTCGTGTCTTCAAACACTTATAAAACATGAGAAAAATTTTAAAATTTGGCCATTTTTAGCCTTATTTGCAACAAAAACGATAACAAAACGATAAACTTTGGAAAGCGTGAAGGTATGGTAGGGCAAGTATCTATTCACCCCCCCATACTAAAGTTAAACATTGTCCTCAATGTTTCGAGTCTAGGGGTGCAAACACCCCCATACTAGAGACGTAGTCGAATGCCTAATCTAGCATGGAAAGGGTGTAACCAATAAATTAATAGCCGTTTATGAAGTGTGCTAAAAACCTAAGGTTAGAACATCAAAAGGATATATCATGGATATTGAGAAATGTCTCCAAAGCAAACGATCGAGTGCTCCTATAAAACGAACACGAGAGGCTCCAATCGTGAAGATCATGATCTAAAAACCACATATCACAAACAACCACGGAACAAAGGTTGGAAGGGCACAAATCCCCACACGTAAGCTACATTAGAAAGCGATAATATGTACATAGGATAAGCATGGGACTCCCCCACGAGGCACCTCGTTTTGGATTACCGAGTCATGAGCTCGACTCGATCCCCTCAATACTATTTATCATTGGGGAAGGTGACTTGGTCGAGGTAGTTCAAGGATGGAACTTCCCCGCCAAAGTAGTGCTTCAACCTATGTCCATTCACCTTGAAGTTAGGACCATCATCTTGAGCTAGCTCGATGGTCCCATACGGAAATACTTGAGTCACGGTGAATGGACCGGACCAACGGGATTTCAATTTACCGGAAAAGATTTTCAATCTTGAATTAAAAAGCAAAACTTGATCCCCAATGTCAAAAACCCGGTTTTTAATTTTAGAATCATGCAACTTTTTAGTTTTCTGTTTATAAATCAATGAATTTTCATAAGCAATATCCCTCAATTCATCCAATTCATTTAATTGCATTTTCCGGTGTTTTCCCGCGGTCTCCATATCATCATTACAATGCTTTAGGGCCCAATAAGCCTTGTGTTCTAACTCGATAGGCAAATGACAATTCTTTCCATACACAAGCTTATAGGGAGTGCACCCAATGGGCGTCTTATGAGCGGTCCTAAAGGCCCATAAAGCATCGTCTAACTTATCCGACCAAGATTGTCGGTTTTCCCCAACGGATCTCTCCAAGATCCTCTTCAACGCTCGGTTTGAAACCTCGACTTGCCCACTCGTTTGTGGGTGATAAGCCGTAGAAAGACGATGTGTAACCCCATATTTCCTTAGAACCCTTTCAAATTGGTCGTTACAAAAATGGGTTCCACGATCGCTTATGATAGCACGAGGGGTTCCAAACCGAGAAAACAATTGCTTCAAAAACTTGACTACCACACGAGCATCATTGGTGGGCAAGGCCTTTGCCTCTACCCACTTAGAAAGGTAGTCAACCGCAACGAGAATGTACTTATTACCACGAGATGATGGGAACGGCCCCATAAAGTCTATGCCCCAAACGTCAAAGATCTCACATACTTGAATGATATTTTGTGGCATTTCATCTTTTTGTGAGGCTTTTCCTTGTCGTTGGCATGCATCACACGACTTCACAAGATCTTGTGCATCTCGGTAAATAGTAGGCCAAAAGAAGCCGGCATCAAACACCTTCTTAGCCGTGAGATTAGCACCGTGGTGACCACCCGTGGGTCCCTCATGGCAAGCTCTAAGGATGTTAGAAGCTTCGGTGCCAAATACACAACGTCGGATGATTTGATCCACACAAGTTCGAAACAAGTAAGGGTCGTTCCAAAAGTAGAACTTGACGTCACGAAAGAATTTTCGTTTTTCTTGAGTCGTCATACCCTTAATGATGAAGTTACCCGCATGGTAATTTGCAAAATCCGCAAACCATGGGGTGGAAGAATCAAGCTTAGAATTCACTACACCAAGTGTCTCGAGCGGAAATGTTTCGGTGATTTCCTTAGGCTCGTAAACACTTTGGTGAGGATCTTCCAAACGAGAGAGATGATCGGCCGCTAGATTCTCGGCTCCTTTTTTGTCAACGATTTTGTGATCAAATTCTTGAAGGAGGAGAATCCAACGAAGTAATCTTGGCTTAGCATCTTGCTTTGCCATGAGATACTTAATAGCCGAATGGTCCGTATACACTATGCATTTCGTCAAGACGATGTAAGGTCGGAATTTCTCAAATGCATACACCACGGCAAGGAACTCCTTTTCCGTTGTAGTGTATTTAAGTTGAGCCTCGGTCATCGTCTTGCTAGCATAGTGAATAGGCAAGAAGTGCTTATCATGACGTTGCCCCAAAACGGCCCCTATAGCGTAATCACTAGCATCACACATTAGTTCAAAGGGGAGGTTCCAATTGGGCGCAACAAGAATGGGAGCTTCGGTAAGTTTCCTCTTAAGGATCTCAAAGGCTCGTACACAATCTTCGTCAAAGACAAAACGTGCTTCTTTTTCAAGAAGATGTGTAATGGGTCGAGAAATCTTTGAAAAGTCCTTGATGAATCGACGATAAAAGCCCGTGTGGCCTAGGAAACTCCTAACTCCCTTGACGGTTTTGGGATGAGGTAATTTGGCGATGACGTCTACCTTAGCTTGATCTACCTCAATCCCCGCTTTCGAGACCTTGTGCCCTAAGACGATTCCACTCTTAACCATAAAATGACACTTTTCCCAATTAAGCACAAGGTTGGTTTCCTCACAACGTTTTAACATTCTCTCTAGATTCGACAAACACGAAGTGAAAGAATCACCAAATACGGAAAAGTCATCCATGAAGACTCCCATCGTCTTCTCGATCATATCATGAAAAATAGCCATCATGCATCGTTGAAAAGTTCCCGGTGCATTGCAAAGTCCGAATGGCATTCTACGATAGGCAAACGTTCCATATGGACACGTAAACGTAGTTTTTTCTTGATCACGAGGATCGATGGGAATTTGGAAGTAACCGGAAAAACCATCTAGAAAGCAATAGAAATCGTTTCCCGCAAGACGCTCCAACATTTGGTCCATGAAGGGCAAGGGAAAATGGTCTTTTCGAGTGGCTTCATTTAACTTTCGATAGTCAATGCACACTCTCCATCCGGTCACGAGTCTAGTGGGAATCAACTCGTTGGCATCGTTTGGCACAACGGTCATCCCTACCTTTTAGGGACACAATGAATAGAACTCACCCAAGGGCTATCGGAAATAGGGTAAATCATTCCCGCGTCAAGGAGTTTAAGGACCTCCTTTTTGATGACGTCGTGAATTTTGGGGTTCACCCTCCTTTGACTTTGGATTGTTGGCTTGAAATCCTCCTCCATTAAGATTTTGTGGGTACAAAATTTGGGATCGATTCCCTTAATGTCGGATAACTTCCACGCAATCGCCCCTTTGTGGTCCTTAAGAACATCGACAAGTGCGGTTTTTTCATCATTCGAAAGATCATTCGCAATAATAACCGGCAACTTGTCGTCCTCCTCCAAATAGACATATTCGAGGTGAGGAGGTAAATCTTTCAACTCGAGGATAGGTGGTTCCTCAAGTGAAGATTTGGGCTCGATACTCATAACCTCCTCGGGTGGAGGCAATGGGAAATCGTTGAGAAAATCTTTGATAATCGAGAAGTCCTCATCGTTGTCGAGGTCTTCGTCACAAGTACGTGGAACATCGAATTCTTCCAACGTAAAACCACCACCTTCGAAAGGAGTGAAGGTTGGTGTCGAATTATCAAGAATTGGATCTAACATAGTGGGATTGCCACTAGTTTCTTCATCACCAAACCCTAAAACTTCTTGTGAAAATTCCTCGCAAACCACGTCGATCATATCAACGAGGTTTATGGTAGCAACGGAATAAACATGAGAAAGTTGAGAATTTTGAGTTGCGTTTATAACAAGTTCCTCGTCGTTGAAACGTAAGGTGATCTTTCTAGCATGAACATCAATTAAAGCCATAGACGTATCTAAAAACGAACGACCTAAAATAAGAGGAACTTGAGGATCCGTGGGGATATCAACAACGATAAAGTCTACGGGATAGTAGAACTTCCCCACTTTCACAAAAACGTCTTCCGCCAAACCACATGCAAGAATCGTGGAATGGTCGGCCAACTCAATAGACATTCGTGAAGGAGTAAGATTAGGAAGATTGAGCGACTTGAAGATTGCAAGTGGCATCAAGTTAATGCTAGCACCAAGATCGGCCAAGGCATAGCATTCTTCCATATCTTGAATGGCACAAGGGATCAAAAATTTACCGGGATCACCGACTTTTTGAGGTATGCGATTAAGATAAACCGACGAACAACTAGACATTTGGTGCAATTTCTCCTTGTTGTTCAACATACTCTTAAAGTTAGCGGCAAATCGAGGCATCATGACCAAGGCATCGGCGAAACTCACATTAAAATGCAAATCACGAAACATTTTCATAAAAAGCTCAAATTGGTAGTTATCCCGCTCTTGTCGTTTCTCCTTCCTAAGTCTCGATGGGTAAGGCAAGGGTGGTGTGGGTTGGGGCATAGGCATAGCCTTTGGAATCTCGGGTTCCAATATGGGTGATGGGTCAACCGTAGGTGTGGCATGAGCGGTACTTTGTGGGATTGAAATATGCTCCTTTTCGACCACCACCTCGGGTTCTTCCTCAATTTCCTCCACCGTTGGAGTAATTAGTTGAGGAGTCGGTTCCTTAAGTGTCTTACCACTTCGTGTGGTAATCACTTTCATCTCTCCCTTCGGGTTTGAAATGGTGTTACTAGGCAAACTACTCGAAGTAGAGGCTTTGTTCCCCATGACGGCTTCTAAAATGGCATTAAGCTTAGTATCAAAACCATTAAACTTCAAATCTTGACTAGCGGTTTTTTGGTCAATTCTTTGTTCAAGCCTAGCATGACTTTGCTCTATCTTGTTGTTTTGACCTCGAATTTGGTTAGCAAAATCATTTTTCAATTCATTTCTCATGGCTAGATTTTCTTTCACAAAGTTAGCCAATTCCTTAGTGTTTTTAGCCGTGTCCCTAGCTTGATTAGCCAATTGCTCTTGAATGTTTTCTAAAATCTTATCATTTGCCGTGGCGTAATTCACAAAGTCCATTGGAAGTTCTTTAGTATAAACATTTTGAAGACCTTGACTCGTGTTTTGAAAATTACGGTTTTGATTTTGATTTTGCAATTGGCTACTACTACTCCCTTGATTCCTATAGTTGTTATTACCCTTGTAATTGTTCATTTGATTGCTTTGGTAACCAACTTGATTGTTTCGATAATTGTTAGCATTTTGATTTGGTGGAAAACCCGGTGGAGTCAATTGATTAGTGCGAGGAACTTGACCGTTTTGGTTATAAGTTCCCGCGGCCGCGAAGGCACTCGAAGTGTTACCACCGTTGGTAATGCACTCGGAATAATCGTGAGCTCCACCACAATACATACAAGAAACCTCAACCGCTTTAATCGTAGCGGGAGCGGGTTGTTCACCAACTTTAAACTCAACTAACAATCCTTTCACTATATCAAAAATTTTGTTCTCCAAATTAGCCTCGACTTGGCAAGCATCAACGGTGTGTGACAATGAAGGCGAAGACGAAGACGAAGTCTTACGAACACTCGATGTGCTACAAGGACTATACACCTTAGACCTATTCTCAATGATTAGCAATGCTTCCTCGACCGTCTTACACAAAAAATTACCACCCGCGGCGGCATTAAGATAATCACGCTCATGATCATTCAAGCCATTGTAAAACGTGTCTATTTGATGCAAGTCGGAAAAACCATGATGAGGACATTCGTGCAACATTTCCTTAAACCTATTCCAAGCCGTTGAAAAACTCTCATTATACTCTTGCGAAAACTTTGAAATCTCGTTTTTCAAGTGCGTAGTCTTAGAGGGCGGAAAAAATTGGTTCACGAATTTTGAAACGAGATCCTTCCACGTCAATATAGAATTGGGTGGCTCTTTCTCTAACCAAATTTTTGCGGGCCCCGCTAAGGAATACGGAAAAAGCATCATCTTAATCGAGTCGTTTGAAACATCCTTAAACTTGCATGTGGCGGTGAGACGATTAAATTGGCGAATGTGGTTATGAGGGTTGTCCTTTTCGTCCCCTCGAAACTTGTTGTTTTGAATCATGGACAATAAACCCGTCTTAACCTCAAAATTCTCCGCAAGGATAGCGGGAATCACAATCGCTTCTCCATAACCCTCGGTGGGTGCTTGAAGCAACTCCATCATAGTTCGATTAGCCATGGGTGCTTCTTTCACTACAATGGGTTCGTCAATAGGAGATTCCTCACTTGAAGGAGTGATGGATTTGTTTCTTCGTTTACGAGCACGTCTTGCTTTAGAGAGAGTTTGCATAAACGTCACGTACAACGAGAAGGCGAGCAAAGAAGATTCTTTTTGGTGTTTTTACTTTTTCAATTTTTTTTGTGGTTTTTGATTGTTTTTAACTTTTTTTGGATTTTTGGAATGTATTAGTAGATACAAATCTACAAATCTCCTCCTTAATCAAATCTCTCGATTAAAGAAGCCTCAAGGAATGAAAACGATCACGTGAAGTGAACGCCTTCGATGACTTTAGAACGATGGTGGAACACCAAATCGTTCAAGAGGGTTTAATCAAATGAAACCAAGAAAATATATATGATACTTAGTAATACTTTGGGCGGCAAAACCCTCGATTAGCTTTCAAAATCAAAATACGCACAAGCAAGCGGAGGAAACGAGGCGGCGCGAAGCACTTAAGAGCCTTTTTCCTTTAGGTCGTGAAATACAACCGCCTTATACCCACCTTATAGTTTGTATTTCTCAAAATCGAGCTTCTCGAAAGTATTTATCTATTTTTGCCTTTTTCTTTGGTTTGAGATTCGAATACAATGATCGAGTGATGAAATCCCGAATAAAGGTTATGATTGCTCACGTATTTGGAGTACTTGTAAATTTATTGTTCTAAGTATACAATATATTAATAGTATTCACAAAAATCGAAAAACCGATAATACGTATTAGTAGAGTGCTACTAATACAATTACTATTTATGGCAATATAAAAACAACAATGGTTCAACCAAAACACAACACGCCTCCCCGGCAGCGGCGCCAAAATGATGTAGTGTTTTTGTACCCTTTAGGAAAAGGATGACAAATAGTGGTAGTATTAAGTGTCGGTTTAGGAAAACCGAGCACTAATGACCCAAGTAAAGTCCAAGTTCGTCTCCCAAGGAGGCAAGTGCGTTGTGTTAAGAGTTTATTGATGTTTGTGATTATATGATTGAGAAAGAAATGGGATTAGAAGAGAAAGACGGTTACGAAAACGGATTAAACTACGACGAAAAAGGCGAAAACGTAAAACCGTAAATAGTGCCGAAATAAAAATTTTAACCTAAAAATTCCTAAAAATTACTAAAAATCCCCAATAATATTCTAAGAGTTTACAAAAAATCCAAACCTGCTAAAACCTTTTAATTAATTAAATAATGACTTTTTAATGCTAATTAAAGCCCTAAAAATCACTTTTAATTATTTAAAAGCCCTAAACAAGATTTTATAGTTTGCAAACCTCAAAAATATCCTAATTAAGCTAAAAACTATTTTTAAAAATTTTAAAACCAAATTAAACTATTTTTAAACACTTAAAAACTATTAAAATGTATTAAATCTTAAATTAATTCTAGAAATTAATTGAAAAGCCTAAAAAATATTTGGAAAGTGACAAAACTCCTAGTTTAATGTCCTTAACCTAGGAAAAATGTAAAAACAAGAAAAAATGAAACTTCAAATTTTAATAATAAAATAATATTAAAATAATCAAAAAAATTCAAAGTTCCCCAAATAATTCTAAAAAATTACCAAAAATCCTAAATAATGTAACTAAAACAAAAATGCAAACCAAATTTTCTGAAACCTATTTAATAATTTTATATTAAATTTTAAAGTTGCTTAAAAACCCTAAAATCCTATAAAATTAAAAATAAGCTAAATTGAAAACCTAATAAGCTGTAAACCTCAGAAGTATGATTAAAAACCTAAAAATTATTTTTCCAGATTTTTAAATCACTTTTTACTATTTTTAAATGACTTTCTAAAAATTAAACTTAAAATAATCCTAATAAATAAAATAATAATGAGAAAAATAAACTTTTTGCTCAGAAAAGTCAAAAAAACTAATACAATCCTAGGAAAAATCTTAAACAAGAAAAAGTTAATAGAAATAAGCTGGAAACAGCTTATTTAAAAGCTGTTAGCTAAAATAAGCTCAAAAACAAAACACCTTAAATAATTAATGAAATGAAGTGTAAACGTAAAAAGTCATCTGGATCACTAGTAAGCACGCTACTCCTTGGAACGCAAGGTCGCGTGTTCGAGTCCAGGCAGGGTGAACTTTTTACAAAACTTTTTTTTTTTTTTTACTTTTAAACTCAAATACAGTAACTTGTTAACTCACAAAAACACAAGCTCAATCTAATTTAATCAAGATTAAGCTAAGATTTAGCAAAAACGTGCTCAGTTGAGCACTTGTTAACTGATGAACAAAAAAAACAAGCCAAGTGTGTATTTTCACTTGTGAATGTGACCAAGAGGACTTGGTTTGCTGATTCTAGTGTTGATTTTTGATGGAACAAGGCACCCTTGTACTCTTTGGAGTACAAGGAGTCAAGAGAAACTCAAAAACAGGCAGGTTATAGCACAAAATCAAGCACTCAAGAGCAAATCAAGTTGCTGATGCAATATGCAAGGTCTGGTGGTGTTTCTAGCTTAATTGCTTGCATACAAATGAATTTCCAAGGCCAAGATTTCCCACACAATCCAATGATATGACAAATAAACAATGCTCAATCCTTAAATACTCCTACCTCTAACAGATTTTCAAGTTTGGTGGTTTAAATTCAACAAATCAAGCAGAAAAATGAAATGACAAAATTTAAGCTATGTTTTTCACTTTTATCATGCAATCATGTTTAAGACTGACCCCAAACTGAAAAACTGAATAGCTCACAACTCATGCTACCCTAATAAGTGTATCTAAACAGGTTACACTACACAAATCTTATCTCAAATCCTACTTAAATCACAAATCCAAACACTCCCTTATATTCTGATATTGGAGATTTTTCAAACAAACTCTATGCTAAACCTATCCAAACTGATTTTAAGAACTCATATCATGCATATTACTTCTAAACAGATAAATCAAACCAATAAGCAAGCAAATAAAACAACTTTTCACATAAGTCATACAAATTCACCAATTACTAAAAATTGAAAAGGAAACAAGGGGGCTACCTTGTTGAGCCTACATCCAGGCTCAACCAAGGCTGCTATGCCTTTTCCTTCAGGCTGGGGCCTGAGCAGATCAAATGGACAACAACAATCAACTATCCTGCTAAGAGAAGAATTAAGAAACAAACAATATGATATTCTGTTTTCTTTTTCTTTCTTTTGAAACTTTTTCAAGAACCTTATAAAACTTTCTCCAAACGTTTTCCTTTAAACAAACTTAATCCAAACTAACTTAAATCCCTGATAAACACCCGTGAAACAGATTTCACCAAGAAATCTCAATTTCAGAAAATCCAACTTTTTATAAAACTTTTTGGTAATTAAAAGTAACTCAACAAAACTCAACTGAAATTTAAAGATTAATCTAAAACGTGAAAGAAATGGAACTCAGTCATATGCAGATTTAAGAATTTTTCATTAATTCATAGAAAAGAAAAAATTACATAAAACTGGAACCCTTCAAATGGGATACAAGACATCCCATTTATACTACTTGTAAAAAGATTCTAGTCTCCTGAATAAAATATTACAAAAGGGAAAAGACCTAAACCCTAATCTACTTGAAAACCCAAATCTGCCCTTGGAAGTCATTGGTCAAAATCGCCCATGTGATGGCCAGCTGTTTGAAGTTGATCTTGAACGTTCATTTGGACCCTTTGGGACCAAGGATTTGATGTGGAACGTTGATGTACTGCTGAGATACCTTTGTTGCCATTTTTGAAGGTGACAGGGTTGCGTGGGGGGGGGCCCTTTGGTGAGAGTGAAGACAAACGAATCATGTGGGTATGTTTTGGGTGGGGTGAATTGAGGATCTGGAAAGGATTAAGTGGAAGCCCTTTGTTTTTGTGGGTAATGAGTGTTAGGGTTTATGGGGATTAAGGTATTTAGGGGGTGGGTTTTAATCGTCTGGGTGATTAAGGATTTTTAAAAAACGTGTTTACCCCCAAATTTAAACTGATTAAAAAAATGTTTTTTTAAAAATTGAGTGGAAAGTGAGGTGGATGAGGGGATTCGTTTGATTGGTTGAGGGGAGAGAGAGAGAGAGAGTGACGTGGCAGATTGTGAGTGGGTGAGAGAAGTTTCTATGTCTGGGCAAAACAAGTCCCTCATGTTCCATGATGTCTTCAAGTTGTTTTAAACAGCTTCAAACTCTATTTCCTTTGAAAATACTTTCAAGCACTTGTCAATTTTGGCACAATGACTTGGTAAACTTTTCACCAAGGATCAAAAGTGTATAAAAGGCATTCTTCAAGGGCCAATCATGTATATAATCAACATTTTAGGGACCCAAATGCAATTATGAGTTTTGCAAGGGTATAAAATGTTAAGTCTTCAAAACTTCAGGGACCAATCTTGCCAAATCTTCAAACTTCAAGGACTTGATAGGAAAATCATGATTCGGGTCCGGTTCTTTGTGCGGCTTCGTTTCCCGTGTTCGTTTTTGATTGATTCTTGTGATCTTTTGTCATTTTCTCAATATTCGTACCTAAAATACACAAGCAACAAACACAAGCATATATTTGGGTATTTTGATGATATTTAATGCATTTTAAGTCCGATTTGGACGATGAGACTATGTATAAAAGCAGTCTCATCACTCCCCCATACTAAACCATTGTCGTGCCCTCACGCAATGCTAGAATAAAGTATCATAGCATCTCCAAAATTCATTTTTTATGGACTTTATTGAAATGATAAACTAGCTACACTACTACTATTACTACTACTTGTGTTATAGACATAATGTATGATTTTCATCGCAAAATGGGACGTTTAGGTTCATAGAATAAGAACACGTGAATGCTTCGTTAGAAATAATTTCGTCGTCCTCGATTTTCACCTTAATTCCATGCCAAGCGTGCAACGAGATCATTGTCATTATAAGTTAGTAATGCTAACACTACTCATATGCCCTAATCACGTACTTATCCTCCCAATTTCCTAAGTTGTATCTCTTATATTTTATTATGTCTTGAATGTTTCACGAGGATACATTGTTTGACTTATGCGATAATAGAGATTTAGGTCTAAAAATAGAGTCCTAACGGTGTAACTAAGACCATCAAATCAATAACCCTTCCTAATAGACGACGATGTTAAAAAATTAAGTTGACAAGAAGAATCGATAAACACGGTTTTATAACGGTTTTGAACATGAGACTTATTACCAATACTTTTATATGCCCCCTAACGGAAGGGCCTTATTATCTTTGGTTTACCTCCATCTTTTATTCAACTTCGCCATGAAGCTTTTATTATGACTTCGGTCTTGCCTTGCCTTTTATTATCCGCCTCATCGGTGGTTTTATTAGCCAAAGACGTATATCCTCACGCTAAGGCGAATTTTGGATCTTTAAAGCTTCGAAGATTAAGGCTTGATTCACTTTCAATTTTGCATAGATTTTAGGCCTTGTGGGGCTTCAAATTGTTTGCTAGATTTAGGTGAGCACTTGAAATCTTATTATTGGGTGAAGCTTTCGATTATTGGGGTGCCAATACTTCAAAACCGTGACGCTGGCGATACCTTAATGTCTTCCCAATTTAATTACACGGAAGCTACTAGAAAAGACTAGAAACCCAACAATCCTAACTAAACCGCTAAGTCAATATTTATTAAGCAAAAATATTTACAAGCGAAAGGAGAATAAGCAAACAACGAGAACACATGAGTTTTTGAAAGAATACGAGTACTCTACGTTTAGCATAGTAACTTATAATTAACTCTATCATTTCTCGTCCTCATTTAAGAGACTTAGCCTAATGTGTAGTTAAGGAATCAAAGCTAAGTGATCAACACGCACGGTCGAGTCAAAAATTACTCTTATTCTCGCCATCAGAAAATCTACATTCGTGTCTTCAAACACTTATAAAACATGAGAAAAAATTTAAAATTTTGCCATTTTTAGCCTTATTTGCAACAAAAACGATAACAAAACGATAAACTTTGGAAAGCGTGAAGGTATGGCAAGGCAAGTATCTATTCACCCCCCCATACTAAAGTTAAACATTGTCCTCAATGTTTCGAGTCTAGGGGTGCAAACACCCCCATACTAGAGACGTAGTCGAATGCCTAATCTAGCATGGAAAGGGTGTAACCAATAAATTAATAGCCGTTTATGAAGTGTGCTAAAAACCTAAGGTTAGAACATCAAAAGGATATATCATGGATATTGAGAAATGTCTCCAAAGCAAACGATCGAGTGCTCCCATAAAACGAACACGAGAGGCTCCAATCGTGAAGATCATGATCTGAAAATCACATATCACAAACAACCACGGAACAAAGGTTGGAAGGGCACAAATCCCCACACGTAAGCTACATTAGAAAGCGATAATATGTACATAGGATAAGCATGGGACTCCCCCACGAGGCACCTCGTTTTGGATTACCGAGTCATGAGCTCGACTCGATCCCCTCAATACTAATTATCATTGGGGAAGGTGACTTGGTCGAGGTAGTTCAAGGATGGAACTTCCCCGCCAAAGTAGTGCTTCAACCTATGTCCATTCACCTTGAAGTTAGGACCATCATCTTGAGCTAGCTCGATGGTCCCATACGGAAATACTTGAGTCACGGTGAATGGACCGGACCAACGGGATTTCAATTTACCGGAAAAGATTTTCAATCTTGAATTAAAAAGCAAAACTTGATCCCCAATGTTAAAAACCCGGTTTTTAATTTTAGAATCATGCAACTTTTTAGTTTTATCTTTAAAAATCAATGAATTTTCATAAGCAATATCCCTCAATTCATCCAATTCATTTAATTGCATTTTCTGGTGTTTTCCGGCGGTCTCCATATCATCATTACAATGCTTTAGGGCCCAATAAGCCTTGTGTTCTAACTCGATAGGCAAATGACAATTCTTTCCATACACAAGCTTATAGGGAGTGCACCCAATGGGCGTCTTATGAGCGGTCCTAAAGGCCCATAAAGCATCGTCTAACTTATCCGACCAAGATTGTCGGTTTTCCCCAACGGATCTCTCCAAGATCCTCTTCAACGCTCGGTTTGAAACCTCGACTTGCCCACTCGTTTGTGGGTGATAAGCCGTAGAAAGACGATGTGTAACCCCATATTTCCTTAGAACCCTTTCAAATTGGTCGTTACAAAAATGGGTTCCACGATCGCTTATGATAGCACGAGGGGTTCCAAACCGAGAAAACAATTGCTTCAAAAACTTGACTACCACACGAGCATCATTGGTGGGCAAGGCCTTTGCCTCTACCCACTTAGAAAGGTAGTCAACCGCAACGAGAATGTACTTATTACCACGAGATGATGGGAACGGCCCCATAAAGTCTATGCCCCAAACGTCAAAGATCTCACATACTTGAATGATATTTTGTGGCATTTCATCTTTTTGTGAGGCTTTTCCTTGTCGTTGGCATGCATCACACGACTTCACAAGATCTTGTGCATCTCGGTAAATAGTAGGCCAAAAGAAGCCGGCATCAAACACCTTCTTAGCCGTGAGATTAGCACCGTGGTGACCACCCGTGGGTCCCTCATGGCAAGCTCTAAGGATGTTAGAAGCTTCGGTGCCAAATACACAACGTCGGATGATTTGATCCGCACAAGTTCGAAACAAGTAAGGGTCGTTCCAAAAGTAGAACTTGACGTCACGAAAGAATTTTCGCTTTTCTTGAGTCGTCATACCCTTAATGATGAAGTTACCCGCATGGTAATTTGCAAAATCCGCAAACCATGGGGTGGAAGAATCAAGCTTAGAATTCACTACACCAAGTGTCTCGAGCAGAAATGTTTCGGTGATTTCCTTAGGCTCGTAAACACTTTGGTGAGGATCTTCCAAACGAGAGAGATGATCGGCCGCTAGATTCTCGGCTCCTTTTTTGTCAACGATTTTGTGATCAAATTCTTGAAGGAGGAGAATCCAACGAAGTAATCTTGGCTTAGCATCTTGCTTTGCCATGAGATACTTAATAGCCGAATGGTCCGTATACACTATGCATTTCGTCAAGACGAGGTAAGGTCGGAATTTCTCAAATGCATACACCACGGCAAGGAACTCCTTTTCCGTTGTAGTGTATTTAAGTTGAGCCTCGGTCATCGTCTTGCTAGCATAGTGAATAGGCAAGAAGTGCTTATCATGACGTTGCCCCAAAACGGCCCCTATAGCGTAATCACTAGCATCACACATTAGTTCAAAGGGGAGGTTCCAATTGGGCGCAACAAGAATGGGAGCTTCGGTAAGTTTCCTCTTAAGGATCTCAAAGGCTCGTACACAATCTTCGTCAAAGACAAAACGTGCTTCTTTTTCAAGAAGATGTGTAATGGGTCGAGAAATATTTGAAAAGTCCTTGATGAATCGACGATAAAAGCCCGCGTGGCCTAGGAAACTCCTAACTCCCTTGACGGTTTTGGGATGAGGTAATTTGGCGATGACGTCTACCTTAGCTTGATCTACCTCAATCCCCACTTTCGAGACCTTGTGCTCTAAGACGATTCCACTCTTAACCATAAAATGACACTTTTCCCAATTGAGCACAAGGTTGGTTTCCTCAAAACGTTTTAACATTCTCTCTAGATTCGACAAACACGAAGTGAAAGAATCACCAAATACGGAAAAGTCATCCATGAAGACTTCCATCGTCTTCTCGATCATATCATGAAAAATAGCCATCATGCATCGTTGAAAAGTTCCCGGTGCATTGCAAAGTCCGAATGGCATTCTACGATAGGCAAACGTTCCATATGGACACGTAAACGTAGTTTTTTCTTGATCACGAGGATCGATGGGAATTTGGAAGTAACCGGAAAAACCATCTAAAAAGCAATAGAAATCGTTTCCCGCAAGACGCTCCAACATTTGGTCCATGAAGGGCAAGGGAAAATGGTCTTTTCGAGTGGCTTCATTTAACTTTCGATAGTCAATGCACACTCTCCATCCGGTCACAAGTCTAGTGGGAATCAACTCGTTGGCATCGTTTGGCACAACGGTCATCCCTCCCTTTTAGGGACACAATGAATAGAACTCACCCAAGGGCTATCGGAAATAGGGTAAATCATTCCCGCGTCAAGGAGTTTAAGGACCTCCTTTTTGATGACGTCGTGAATTTTGGGGTTCACCCTCCTTTGACTTTGGATTGTTGGCTTGAAATCCTCCTCCATTAAGATTTTGTGGGTACAAAATTCGGGATCGATTCCCTTAATGTCGGATAACTTCCACGCAATCGCCCCTTTGTGGTCCTTAAGAACATCGACAAGTGCGGTTTTTTCATCATTCGAAAGATCATTCGCAATAATAACCGGCAACTTGTCGTCCTCCTCCAAATAGACATATTCGAGGTGAGGAGGTAAATCTTTCAACTCGAGGATAGGTGGTTCCTCAAGTGAAGATTTGGGCTCGATACTCATAACCTCCTCGGGTGGAGGCAATGGGAAATCGTTGAGAAAATCTTTGATAATCGAGAAGTCCTCATCGTTGTCGAGGTCTTCGTCACAAGTACGTGGAACATCGAATTCTTCCAAAGTAAAACCACCACCTTCGAAAGGAGTGAAGGTTGGTGTCGAATTATCAAGAATTGGATCTAACATAGTGGGATTGCCACTAGTTTCTTCATCACCAAACCCTAAAACTTCTTGTGAAAATTCCTCGCAAACCACATCGATCATATCAACGAGGTTTATGGTAGCAACGGAATAAACATGAGAAAGTTGAGAATTTTGAGTTGCGTTTATAACAAGTTCCTCGTCGTTGAAACGTAAGGTGATCTTTCTAGCATGAACATCAATTAAAGCCATAGACGTATCTAAAAACGAACGACCTAAAATAAGAGGAACTTGAGGATCCGTGGGGATATCAACAACGATAAAGTCTACGGGATAGTAGAACTTCCCCACTTTCACAAAAACGTCTTCCGCCAAACCACATGCAAGAATCGTGGAATGGTCGGCCAACTCAATAGACATTCGTGAAGGAGTAAGATTAGGAAGATTGAGCGACTTGAAGATTGAAAGTGGCATCAAGTTAATGCTAGCACCAAGATCGGCCAAGGCATAGCATTCTTCCATATCTTGAATGGCACAAGGGATCAAAAATTTACCGGGATCACCGACTTTTTGAGGTATGCGATTAAGATAAACCGACGGACAACTAGACATTTGGTGAAATTTCTCCTTGTTGTTCAACATACTCTTAAAGTTAGCGGCAAATCGAGGCATCATGACCAAGGCATCGGCGAAACTCACATTAAAATGCAAATCACGAAACATTTTCATAAAAAGCTCAAATTGGTAGTTATCCCGCTCTTGTCGTTTCTCCTTCCTAAGTCTCGATGGGTAAGGCAAGGGTGGTGTGGGTTGGGGCATAGGCATAGCCTTTGGAATCTCGGGTTCCAATATGGGTGATGGGTCAACCGTAGGTGTGGCATGAGCGGTACTTTGTGGGATTGAAATATGCTCCTTTTCGACCACCACCTCGGGTTCTTTCTCAATTTCCTCCACCGTTGGAGTAATTAGTTGAGGAGTCGGTTCCTTAAGTGTCTTACCACTTCGTGTGGTAATCACTTTCATCTCTCCCTTCGGGTTTGAAACGGTGTTACTAGGCAAACTACTCGAAGTAGAGGCTTTGTTCCCCATGACGGCTTCTAAAATGGCATTAAGCTTAGTATCAAAACCATTAAACTTCAAATCTTGACTAGCGGCTTTTTGGTCAATTCTTTGTTCAAGCCTAGCATGACTTTGCTCTATCTTGTTGTTTTGACCTCGAATTTGGTTAGCAAAATCATTTTTCAATTCATTTCTCATGGCTAGATTTTCTTTCACAAAGTTAGCCAATTCCTTAGTGTTTTTAGCCGTGTCCCTAGCTTGATTAGCCAATTGCTCTTGAATGTTTTCCAAAATCTTATCATTTGCCGTGGCGTAATTCACAAAGTCCATTGGAAGTTCTTTAGTGTAAACATTTTGAAGACCTTGACTCGTGTTTTGAAAATTACGGTTTTGATTTTGATTTTGCAATTGGCTACTACTACTCCCTTGATTCCCATAGTTGTTATTACCCTTGTAATTGTTCATTTGATTGCTTTGGTAACCAACTTGATTGTTTCGATAATTGTTAGCATTTTGATTTGGTGGAAAACCCGGTGGAGTCAATTGATTAGTGCGAGGAACTTGACCGTTTTGGTTATAAGTTCCCGCGGCCGCGAAGGCACTCGAAGTGTTACCATCATTGGTAATGCACTCGGAATAATCGTGAGCTCCACCACAATACATACAAGAAACCTCAACCGCTTTAATCGTAGCGGGAGCGGGTTGTTCACCAACTTTAAACTCAACTAACAATCCTTTCACTATATCAAAAATTTTGTTCTCCAAATTAGCCTCGACTTGGCAAGCATCAACGGTGTGTGACAATGAAGGCGAAGACAAAGACGAAGTCTTACGAACACTCGATGTGCTACGAGGACTATACACCTTAGACCTATTCTCAATGATTAGCAATGCTTCCTCGACCGTCTTACACAAAAAATTACCACCCGCGGCGGCATTAAGATAATCACGCTCATGATCGTTCAAGCCATTGTAAAACGTGTCTATTTGATGCAAGTCGGAAAAACCATGATGAGGACATTCGTGCAACATTTCCTTAAACCTATTCCAAGCCGTTGAAAAACTCTCATTATACTCTTGTGAAAACTTTGAAATCTCGTTTTTCAAGTGCGTAGTCTTAGAGGGCGGAAAAAATTGGTTCACGAATTTTGGAACGAGATCCTTCCACGTCAATATAGAATTGGGTGGCTCTTTCTCTAACCAAATTTTTGCGGGCCCCGCTAAGGAATACGGAAAAAGCATCATCTTAATCGAGTCGTTTGAAACATCCTTAAACTTGCATGTGGCGGTGAGACGATTAAATTGGCGAATGTGGTTATGAGGGTTGTCCTTTTCGTCCCCTCGAAACTTGTTGTTTTGAATCATGGACAATAAACCCGTCTTAACCTCAAAATTCTCCACAAGGATAGCGGGAATCACAATCGCTTCTCCATAACCCTCGGTGGGTGCTTGAAGCAACTCCATCATAGTTCGATTAGCCATGGGTGCTTCTTTCACTACAATGGGTTCGTCAATAGGAGACTCCTCACTAGAAGGAGTGATGGATTTGTTTCTTCGTTTACGAGCACGTCTTGCTTTAGAGCGAGTTTGCATAAACGTCACGTACAACGAGAAGGTGAGCAAAGAAGATTCTTTTTGGTGTTTTTACTTTTTCAATTTTTTTTGTGGTTTTTGATTGTTTTTAACTTTTTTTTGGATTTTTGGAATGTATTAGTAGATACAAATCTACAAATCTCCTCCTTAATCAAATCTCTCGACTAAAGAAGCCTCAAGGAATGAAAACGATCACGTGAAGTGAACGCCTTCGATGACTTTAGAACGATGGTGGAACACCAAATCGTTCAAGAGGGTTTAATCAAATGAAACCAAGAAAATATATATGATACTTAGTAATACTTTGGGCGGCAAAACCCTCGATTAGCTTTCAAAATCAAAATACGCACAAGCAAGCGGAGGAAACGAGGCGGCGCGAAGCACTTAAGAGCCTTTTTCCTTTAGGTCGTGAAATACAACCGCCTTATACCCACCTTATAGTTTGTATTTCTCAAAATCGAGCTTCTCGAAAGTATTTATCTATTTTTGCCTTTTTCTTTGGTTTGAGATTCGAATACAATGATCGAGTGATGAAATCCCGAATCAAGGTTGTGATTGCTCACGTATTTGGAGTACTTGTAAATTTATTGTTCTACGTATACAATATAGTAATAGTATTCACAAAAATCGAAAAACCGATAATACGTATTAGTAGAGTGCTACTAATACAATTACTATTTATGGCTATATAAAAACAACAATGGTTCAACCAAAACACAACACGCCTCCCCGGCAGTGGCGCCAAAATGATGTAGTGTTTTTGTACCCTTTTGGAAAAGGATGACAAATAGTGGTAGTATTAAGTGTCGGTTTAGGAAAACCGAGCACTAATGACCCAAGTGAAGTCCAAGTTCGTTTCCCAAGGAGGCAAGTGCGTTGTGTTAAGAGTTGATTGATGTTTGTGATTATATGATTGAGAAAGAAATGGGATTAGAAGAGAAAGACGGTTACGAAAACGGATTAAACTACGACGAAAAAGGCGAAAACGTAAAACCGTAAATAGTGCCAAAATAAAAAATTTAACCTAAAAATTCCTAAAAATTAGGAAAAATCCCCAATAATATTCTAAGAGTTTACAAAAAATCCAAACCTGCTAAAACCTTTTAATTAATTAAATAATGACTTTTTAATGCTAATTAAAGCCCTAAAAATCACTTTTAATTATTAAAAAGCCCTAAACAAGATTTTATAGTTTGAAAACCTCAAAAATATCCTAATTAAGCTAAAAACTATTTTTAGAAATTTTAAAACCAAATTAAACTATTTTTAAACACTTAAAAACTATTAAAATGTATTAAATCTTAAATTAATTCTAGAAATTAATTGAAAAGCCTAAAAAATATTTGGAAAGTGATAAAACTCCTAATTGAATGTCCTTAACCTAGGAAAAATGTAAAAACCAGAAAAAATGAAACTTCGAATTTTAATAATAAAATAATATTAAAATAATCAAAAAAATTCAAAGTTCCCCAAATAATTCTAAAAATTTACCAAAATCCTAATAATGTAACTAAAACAAAAATGCAAACCAAATTTTCTGAAACCTATTTAATAATTTTATATTAAATTTTAAAGTTGCTTAAAAACCCTAAAATCCTATAAAATTAAAAATAAGCTAAATTGAAAACCTAATAAGCTGTAAACCTCAAAAGTATGATTAAAAACCTAAAAATTATTTTTCCAGATTTTTAAATCAATTTTTACTATTTTTAAATAACTTTCTAAAAATTAAACTTAAAATAATCCTATAAATAAAATAATAATGAGAAAAATAAACTTTTTGCTCAGAAAAGTCAAAAAAACTAATACAATCCTAGGAAAAATCTTAAACAAGAAAAAGTTAATAGAAATAAGCTGGAAACAGCTTATTTAAAAGCTGTTAGCTAAAATAAGCTCAAAAACAAAACACCTTAAATAATTAATGAAATGAAGTGTAAACGTAAAAAGTCATCTGGATCACTGGTAAGCACGCTACTCCTTGGAACGCAAGGTCACGTGTTCGAGTCCAGGTAGGGTGAACTTTTTACAAAACTTTTTTTTTTTAACTTTTAAACTCAAATACAGTAACTTGTTAACTCACAAAAACACAAGCTCAATCTAATTTAATCAAGATTAAGCTAAGATTTAGCAAAAACGTGCTCAGTTGAGCACTTGTTAACTGATGAACAAAAAAAACAAGCCAAGTGTGTATTTTCACTTGTGAATGTGACCAAGAGGACTTGGTTTGCTGATTCTAGTGTTGATTTTTGATGGAACAAGGCACCCTTGTACTCTTTGGAGTACAAGGAGTCAAGAGAAACTCAAAAACAGGCAGGTTATAGCACAAAATCAAGCACTCAAGAGCAAATCAAGTTGCTGATGCAATATGCAAGGTCTGGTGGTGTTTCTAGCTTAATTGCTTGCATACAAATGAATTTCCAAGGCCAAGATTTCCCACACAATCCAATGATATGACAAATAAACAATGCTCAATCCTTAAATACTCCTACCTCTAACAGATGTTCAAGTTTGGTGGTTTAAATTCAACAAATCAAACAGAAAAATGAAATGACAAAATTTAAGCTATGTTTTTCACTTTTATCATGCAATCATGTTTAAGACTGACCCCAAACTGAAAAAATGAATAGCTCACAACTCATGCTACCCTAATAAGTGTATCTAAACAGGTTACACTACACAAATCTTATCTCAAATCCTACTTAAATCACAAATCCAAACACTCCCTTATATTCTGATATTGGAGATTTTTCAAACAAACTCTATGCTAAACCTATCCAAACTGATTTTAAGAACTCATATCATGCATATTACTTCTAAACAGATAAATCAAACCAATAAGCAAGCAAATAAAACAACTTTTCACATAAGTCATACAAATTCACCAATTACTAAAAATTGAAAAGGAAACAAGGGGGCTACCTTGTTGAGCCTACATCCAGGCTCAACCAAGGCTGCTATGCCTTTTCCTTCAGGCTGGGGCCTGAGCAGATCAAATGGACAACAACAATCAACTATCCTGCTAAGAGAAGAATTAAGAAACAAACAATATGATATTCTGTTTTCTTTTTCTTTCTTTTGAAACTTTTTCAAGAACCTTATAAAACTTTCTCCAAACGTTTTCCTTTAAACAAACTTAATCCAAACTAACTTAAATCCCTGATAAACACCCTTGAAACAGATTTCACCAAGAAATCTCAATTTCAGAAAATCCAACTTTTTATAAAACTTTTTGGTAATTAAAAGTAACTCAACAAAACTCAACTGAAATTTAAAGTTTAATCTAAAACGTGAAAGAAATGGAACTCAGTCATATGCAGATTTAAGAATTTTTCATTAATTCATAGAAAAGAAAAAATTACATAAAACTGGAACCCTTCAAATGGGATACAAGACATCCCATTTATACTACTTGTAAGAAGATTCTAGTCTCCTGAATAAAATATTACAAAAGGGAAAAGACCTAAACCCTAATCTACTTGAAAACCCAAATCTGCCCTTGGAAGTCTTTGGTCAAAATCGCCCATGTGATGGCCAGCTGTGTGAAGTTGATCTTGAACGTTCATTTGGACCCTTTGGGACCAACGATTTGATGTGGAACGTTGATGTACTGCTGAGATACCTTTGTTGCCATTTTTGAAGGTGACATGGTTGCGTGGGGGGGGGCTTTGGTGAGAGTGAAGACAAACGAATCATGTGGGTATGTTTTGGGTGGGGTGAATTGAGGATCTGGAAAGGATTAAGTGGAAGCCCTTTGGTTTTGTGGGTAATGAGTGTTAGGGTTTATGGGGATTAAGGTATTTAGGGGGTGGGTTTTAATCGTCTGGGTGATTAAGGATTTTTAAAAAACGTGTTTACCCCCAAATTTAAACTGATTAAAAAAACGTTTTTTTTTTTAAATTGAGTGGAAAGTGAGGTGGATGAGGGGATTCGTTTGATTGGTTGAGGGGAGAGAGAGAGTGACGTGGCAGATTGTGAGTGGGTGAGAGAAGTTTCTATGTCTGGGCAAAACAAGTCCCTCATGTTCCATGATGTCTTCAAGTTGTTTTAAACAGCTTCAAACTCTATTTCCTTTGAAAATACTTTCAAGCACTTGTCAATTTTGGCACAATGACTTGGTAAACTTTTCACCAAGGATCAAAAGTGTATAAAAGGCATTCTTCAAGGGCCAACCACGTATATAATCAACATTTTAGGGACCCAAATGCAATTATGAGTTTTGCAAGGGTATAAAATGTTAAGTCTTCAAAACTTCAGGGACCAATCTTGCCAAATCTTCAAACTTCAAGGACTTGATAGGAAAATCATGATTCGGGTCCGGTTCTTTGTGCGGCTTCGTTTCCCGTGTTCGTTTTTTATTGATTCTTGTGATCTTTTGTCATTTTCTTAATATCCGTACCTAAAATACACAAGCAACAAACACAAGCATATATTTGGGTATTTTGATGATATCTAATGCATTTTAAGTCCGATTTGGACGATGAGACTATGTATAAAAGCAGTCTCATCAGGCATATCTGATTTTTCCTTCAGTATGCGTTTTCTGTTATGCCTTTCATTAGTTTATAAACAGCTTGGCTACAGTGATTAATTATAATATTTGTTCCCCAAACATTATTATCCTATATACACGTGCCACATTAGTAACTGTCTGTTTGTTCACCAGACCGTTGCCCCTAGCCTTTGACGGGTTGGTGACGGTCAGATTTATGTGTGTGTTATCAACAATGACATATAATCCATTGGTAATCCTATGTGGAACTGATTCAGATTGTTGTATGCTTTGCTGTATGCTACTGATGTTTTGACCAGCCGACAAATTGAGGCGATGATGACCAATAATAGCCGAGGAGACAATCGAGACCACCCGCATCTTGGCAGGGCAGCCTCTTACGGCTGCAGCCATGGCGGGCGTGTCCCCTTTCTCCTTTATTATGCCTTATTTGAGCCAAAAAATAATAAACGAACGGTGGGTAATTGAGGTGATGATCGAGGAAACCCTTGGGTTTTGATGGAAACCCGAATTTCGTATGATTTGTTGCTCTCTCTAACAAGATCTAATCGATCTAATCAGATTCGTATCATGAAACCGTGGTTTTTGAGGTTTGTTGGAGGCCCTCTCTTGGGTTTGATGGAAACCCTGATTTGTTTTAGCTCTTCTGGACATATTGAATTGACATTAGGTTTGATGGAAACCCTTTATTGGGTTTCATGGAAACCCTTAGTTTTTAGCTCTAATTGTTTTTCCTTTATTATAAAGTTAAAATCTATGAAAAAGAGTGATATTGAGAGAGAGGCCTAGTGATGATTTTGTGAGATGGGGGGAACTGTTTAGGTGAGATGTGTTTATGTGAGATGGGTTAATAAAATATTAGGTTCGTGAGAGGGGAACGTGATTCCCCTCTTTTATTATAAACGTATTTGATGGAAACCGTGAGGATTTTGATCGGGTTTTACATAACGTGTACAGTAACACTGGCTCACAATTTTTTCATTGTCGGGGTTGATGGTAGGCGACGGTAGTCACGTTCGTGACTTTCGTTGCCGCTTACAGCCGTTTGGTTTCTCTCAGGTGGTCTAAGGTTGCCTTTGCATTGTGTATCTATGAGATGTACGGGTATTCTATGCATTTATGCATTTATGCATTTCGGGATTTGAACCCGGTGTTGTGATTTAGTTTGCTTGCTGAATAAATTTTGCATTTATGGCTCGGATTTTCTTTGGGTAGTGTGTTGAGGTATCTTTACACTAGGCAGCATGGGTTAATTATACTACCGTAAATCCAAAGAAATTCGTGATTCCTGTTCATAGAAATTTATGATTAGCTTATTTGTGTGTTCAGAAAATTCCCATATGTAATACTGATAACACATCGTACTACTATTCATAGTAATGCGTGATTCCTCCCTGTTATTATGTTTACATTTTGGTGTGCGTTGTTTGGTTTCTAATATTGTTGCATATGTCGTTGCCAAAGTATGTGGCATTGTGTCTGTCAGAAGGTCCTAAAAGGCGATGACGATACTGTTTGAGCGTCCCTAAGCGAAATTGAGAAGGATTTGGATTGTCTGCCTCTTGGCTGGGCAAGCGTTGTATGTTTGCAGCCAGAGCGCATGTATCCTAATGTTCGATACTCACTTATCTGAGCCTGAATATACCACAAAAAACCACTTCCCTATTCTTTGTGACCTACGATGTGTTATCAGTATCAAATATGGGCATACGAGAGACTTTCCATGCTTTGTACAACTGCTTGCTACCACAACTGCTTACAACCATGGCTGCCCGCAAAGTCGGAATAACATGTTCAGGTAACTTCCATCAACTACTCAGCCATTAACTATATGTAATAGCTTAAAGTAAAACAACGAGATCGTTTTATGGTTGTTCTTCAGTCTGAGCATGCTCAAGTAATTTACAATGTGATACCTTTCCTTTCTTGAAGAGGGGTTGGTGACGGTCAGGTTTGTGTGTATTATCAACAGCGACATATAATCCATTGGTACTCCTATATAGAGTTGATTCAGATCGTTTTATGCTACTGATGTTGTAACTAGCCGACAAATTGAGGCGATGATGACCAATAATGGTCGAGGAGACAATCGAGACCACCCGCATCTTGGCAGGGCAGCCTCTTACGGCTACAGCCATGGCGGGCGTGTCTATTTTCTCCTTTATTATGCCTTATTTGAGCCAAAAAATAAGAAACGAACGGTGGGTAATTGAGGCGATGATGACCAATAATGGCCGAGGAGACAATCGAGACCACCTACATCTTGGCAGGGCAGCCTCTTACGGCTGCAGCCATGGCTGGTGTGTCCCCTTTCTCCTTTATTATGCCTTATTTGAGCCAAAAACTAATAAACGAACGGTGGGTAACACACGTATGTGTGTGACTGCATATTGAGCAACAAAAATGCGTTATGAATGTAGGACGTGTACAAGGGATAATATAAATGTATTTTTTTTTGGCTATGATGATCAATAGGGCGAGTCAAGATTGCCCGCATCTTGGCTTACGGTTGCAGCCATGGCGGGCATATCCGATTTTTCCTTCAGTATGCGTTTTCTGTTATGCCTTTCATTAGTTTATAAACAGCTTGGCTACAGTGATTAATTATAATATTTGTTCCCCAAACATTATTATCCTATATACACGTGCCACATTAGTAACTGTCTGTTTGTTCACCAGACCGTTTCCCCTAGCCTTTGACGGGTTGGTGACGGTCAGATTTATGTGTGTGTTATCAACAATGACATATAATCCATTGGTAATCCTATGTGGAACTGAATCAGATTGTTGTATGCTTTGCTGTATGCTACTGATGTTTTGACCAGCCGACAAATTGAGGCGATGATGACCAATAATGGCCGAGGAGACAATCGAGACCACCCGCATCTTGGCAGGGCAGCCTCTTACGGCTGCAGCCATGGCGGGCGTGTCCCCTTTCTCCTTTATTATGCCTTATTTGAGCCAAAAAATAATAAACGAACGGTGGGTAATTGAGGTGATGATGACCTATAATGGCCGAGGAGACAATCGAGACCATCCGCATCTTGGCAGGGCAGCCTCTTACGGCTGCAGCCATGGCGGGTGTGTCCCCTTTCTCCTTTATTATGCCTTATTTGAGCCAAAAAATAATAAACAAACGGTGGGTAACACGCGTATGTGTGTGTACTGCATATTGAGCAACAAAAATGCGTTATGAATGTGGGACGTGTACAAGGGATAATATAAATGTATCTTTTTTGGCTATGATGATCAATAGGGCGAGTCAAGATCGCCCGCATCTTGGCTTACGGTTGCAGCCATGGTGGGCATATCCGCTTTTTCTTTTGGTATGCGTTTTATGTTATGCCTTTCATTAGTTTATAAGCACCTTGGCTATAGTGATTAATTATAATATTTGTTCCCCAAACATTATATTATCCTATATACACGTGCCATATTAGTGACTGTCCGTTTGTTCACTACGACCGTTTCCCCTAGCCTTTGACGGGTTTTTGACGGTCAGATTTATGTGTGTGTTATCAACAGTGACATATAATCCATTGGTAATCCTATGTGGAACTGATTCAGATTGCCGTATGCTAGTGATGTTGTGACCAACTGACGTATTCAAGATATGATGACCAATAATGGCCAAGGAGACAATCGAGACCACCCGCATCTTGGCAGGGCAGCCTCTTACGGCTGCAGCCATGGCCGGCGTGTCCCCTTTTTTCTTTTAATATGCCTTATCTGAGCCAAAAATAATAAAATTAATTATAGGTAACGCACGTATGTGTGTGGATCGCATAGTGAAAGAGAATAATGGTGGGTAATGGGTTGTGAATGTGGCACGTGTATAAGGGATAATTTTTCGTTGTTATATTTGGTTTTTGATGGTTGTTAAACCCATTATAATCTATAACACAATATTTAGAGAGATATTTAGAGAGAGAAAGAGAAGAAAAGTAGAGAGAGAAACAAGAGAGAATTTGGAAGGTTAATTTACTATAGAGAGAGAAAGTAAATGAGAACCAACACCCTCTTCCACACATGGAAGAGGGTATTTATATGCCACTCCACTAAGGCTTTAGTGGGCTTTTTCATGGGTCGGGCTTGACTTTGCTTGGGCTTACGCCCCTAACTTATATAATATTAGCTTAAATTCTAAGCCGGGTTATCCTGACTAATCTATTACATTACAAGACCATTAACGACTAAGATGACCTATTACATTCTTGTTCGACTGTATAAAATATAGGGCTAACAATCTCCCCCAATGTATCGGTCATCTTTAAATGCATAAGATGATTGAGTGAATACATTCTTGTGGAGGTGATCTTCCTTCTTTTGGTCTTGTATCTTGGTCTTGATCTTGTTTGTAATGGCTTTGTTCCTTCATGCTTTTGTGATCTTTATCTTGAGCCTTTGTCATTTGACTTTGAGTGTTTGAGATCTTCGTCTTGTGCTCCATGTGACTAAGATGACCTATTATATTCTTACATTCTTAGGTATCTTGATTGTCGCCATCTTGTGCTCTTATGACTTCTGAATCGACATTGGTTAGTACACAGCTACGCCACCTTCTTGATATGCAGCAACATATATAGACACGGATAAAATTGCTTTGAATATTTCATCCTAACTCGGTAGCGTTTTACCTCCGGTCGGTGAAGACCGTTAGACGGTATCAGATACCGTACCTGTGATCGGGTAGATTCAATTAAGAACCTCCTTGACAGGGTTTCCCGGCGGTAGTAGCCAGTTCTCTTTACTCGACCGTCTCAAAGTAGACTGCGAACGTAAAGAGTGAATCATTAGGATAAATTATCCGTCTGATTAGATTCGTCAATTCAGAATTCCTAGAACAAGTTTGATTCTATAAGACAGTTTGTCACAAGCTTAATTCATAGAGAATCTGCGAGTTACCTCCGCAGTGCTGTTTGATGTTGACACTGGAAGGATTTCCATTTGTCACTATGAATACTAATGAGTGTCACTCTGAATGTTCTTGCAAGATCACACGGATTTTGCGAAGAAACCTGGAATCAAGTTTTAATCAATTAAGAATCCAAACTTAGTTGCTTTCCAGTTCTCACAAGTTTGATTCGTGTAGAATCGCACAAGTTACCTACCATGAGCTTGTTTAATGCTGGCTCAAGCAAGGTTTCCATCCTCATTGTGAATCGTATCACTCAAATGTTCTGGCAATATCACAAGGATAAAGCGTAGGACTCGATTGTGTCCTAATGAGATGCTAGATTGATCTCTTTTGGCTCTAGACTCGATAAGTGCATTTTGGTAATCAGAGGCTGGAGCAGACTGCCACCTTTTCAATATTAACTAACTCGGAGTGAGAAAGTCAATAGATACGTGTTGATCTCCGTGACAATGAGACAAGTTTCTTTTGAGAGAAACTCGAATGGCTGGGGAAGGGTTGTGCATCGCATCACTGGGTCCATGACACTTGTCTTCAAAAGATGTGTTAACCCGATTTCTGCCTAATTTGCATAGAATATTCAACTCCTTCAATACTTACCAATACGTCATCACTAGCACCTTGTTGTGATTGTTCTAGTGCTAACTTAAGTAATTGGTCCGCATTCAGCTTCATTCAACTCCATCTTTCCTAGGACAACTATTTCTAGCTATGGAATGTCCTTGAGTAGATCCCTCTGATTCTGGTTGGATCATAGGACTTAGTTTCCTATCCTAAACCACCTTTTGACTCCAACGTTCCATCGTGGATAGTAGGTTGTTTTGGGTATAGATCGTAACCATAAAACCATTGAAAACCATTCAAAGTGCTTCATAAAAATCAAAACTTTTAACACTCTGAAAGTTTTACATTCCCGAAAAGCTCCCTCTACACACATGCAACGATATACGAAATAGTTTAGCATGTGAAGGAAAGAGTTTCACTTGAGTCTTTAAGATCACATGTTGCGATATATTACATTTTAATCACATTTTCTCCCCTATCTCTAATATAAAAAACATCATATTAGAGATACCAATTGATTAAAATATGATAATTTCTGAAAACCGATTGGGAGAGAAACATGTGTGCACGCGTGAATCATGGAACTTTTTCAGTCGGGATGCTCCCCCTCAACAATATATGTGTGTCTTGAAACAAAAGTTTGACAAAATTTTGGAAAAACAACACCACAAAATATGTTGAGGTACGGAGTTGAGATGCCTTAACCGATATAGTATTTACATATGACAGTTTTAAACCATTTCCGGAATGTGTTGGATACATAAAATATGAAAATTTCAGAGATGTACCCAACAACATTAAAGGCTTGATTTTAAAACGCTCCCCCTCAAAAATTGATCAAATAACATATGACAATTTTGAGATATAAAAACCACATATGAGAAAGGGAGTGTTGAACACATAATTTTGAAAGATTTAGAAAAATCTTTTGAGAAATTCTTGAAAAATTGTGTTCAACGGTTTTAAAATAATCAGGTTAGAAGACTTCTCTTCTATTGCTTAGAGAAAGCGCACTGAAACGTACACTTCCCTTTCGGGTCCGTTTTTCATGAGCTCAAAACTTTGATTTTTTTGTGACTAGCTCATGACCGAGAAAAATAAATTTCCCGTTGTGATGGATAAGTTATCATCCGTGATAAACTTTCCTTAAGTTGAAGTTCGAGTTCTAAGCTGACATTTACTTAGAAATCGTTTTTCATGAACTTAAGAACTTAGAATGTTTTTATGAGAAGCTCATGACCGAGAAACATGAATTTCTCGTTGAGAAGGATAAGTTATCATCCGTGATAAACTTTCCTTATTCGAGGTTCGAGTCCTATGCTGTGATGCGCTTAGAAGTCATGATGAGAGAGTATCAAGCAGCTTCATTTACGAAGACCTCTAAGTCTTCTGGAGTCATATACTTCATACCAAGACGGCCAACGAGATACTAAAACCTATTTTGGGATAGGGCTTTAGTAAACAAGTCTGCTATCTGGTACTCAGTTCTGACAAAGTATAATTCCACGATACCACGTTCCACTTGTTCCTTGATGAAGTGATATCTGACTGCGATGTGCTTGGTACGGGAGTGTGAACCGGATTGCAAGAGATGGATATGGCCAACTTTGAGTCACAATACATAGGTATTTTATCAAAGTGGAAGCCATAATCCGTGAGTTGAGTTCTCATCCAGAGGACTTGAGCATAACACGCGGATAGAGCCACATATTCTGCTTCAGCTGATGAGAGCGAAGTGCAATCCTGCTTCTTTGATGACCAGCTCACAAGCTTGTCTTCCCCTAGAAATTGTATGCTACCAGAAGTGCTTTTTCGACTATCAAGGCAACCTGCGTGATTAGAATCTGAAAAAGCTGTTAGATGAAAACCGGTTTTTCTCAGATACCAGAGTCCCATGTGAATGGTATTCTTAAGGTACCGAAAGATCTGTTTAACCTCTTTGAGGTGCTTTTGAGTAGGTCTGGCTTGATATCGTGCACAATAGCATGTGGCATGATGAATATCAGGCCTGCTGGCTGTAAGGTACATAAGAGACCCGATCATACTGCGATATCGCGTTTGATCTACGGGATATGAGTACAAGTCAGCGTCTAGGGATGTGGTCGACAATGGTGTACCAACGCGAGCACATTATTGCATACCATGCTTTTTAAGTATCTCTTGAGCATACTTAGCTTGGTTAATAAAGATACCACGTGGGGATTGATGAATCTGGAGACCTGAAAAGAATTTTAACTCTTCCATCATCGACATTTCAAATTTGTTATACATTAATCTTTCAAAATGTTTAGAAAGTTTTGGGTTTGTAGAACCAAAAATGATGTCATCAACATAAACTTGCACAAGCAATATGTCATCCCCATATTTATTAATAAAGAGAGTAGGATCAGTGGAACCTTTGGAGAATCCTTTGGATACCAAGAAGTTTAATAGTTCATCGTACCACGCCCTTGGAGCTTGTTTAAGTGCGTATACTGCCTTCTTGAGACGGTAGACTTTGTTAGGATGATGAGGATCAACGAACCCTTCCGGCTGATTCACATATACTTCTTCCTTCAAATGATCGTTGAGAAAAGCAGTTTTAACGTCCATCTGATAAACCGTGAAGCCTTTATGTGCAGCATAAGCAAGGAATATCCTGACAGCTTCCAAACGAGCAACTAGAGAAAATGATTCATCGAAATCTATTCCTTCATATTGACGGTATCCCTTAACCACAAGACGAGATTTGTTTTTGATGATGGTTTGTTCTTCATCCAGTTTGTTTTTCGAGATCCATTTGAAATCTAAGAGTGAAATTCCATAGGGTCTCTCAACAAGTTCCCAAACATTTAGTCGTTCAAACTGATGAATTTTTGCATTGATTCAATCCACGCATGATCAGTCATGGCTTGCTTAATATTTGTAGGTACAGTTGAACTCATGGTGAGTGCATACATACACACATCGACATCGGTGTCGAGTTATCTGCGTGTTCAAACCGGTTGTGAAGGATTTCCAATTACTTGCTCCAATGGATGATCACGAGTCCAATGGTGAGAGGATGGATGTCTTTGGTAGAATGTATGCATGTTGGACGGATCAACATGTTGAGTAGAAGACTCTTTGACTTCGTGTACCGGTGTACCGAACGGATTGATAAATACTTCTTCGTCAGATTGTGCATCGACTGCTTGATTGTTGTTTCCTCCTTCAACATTGACGGTTGGTGATGTTGGTTGTATGATGGTTTCTTGAGTTTGTTGAGTATCCAATAGAATAGTCTCTTGAGCAACGGTTGCTGAAGAAGATGCAGTTGTGTCTTGTTAACTTTGTGCGGGTGCATCAGAAGTATTGACAGCGGAAGGCTTTGACACAACTTGATTGTTTCCATAGTAATATTCATCAAACATTGGATCATACAAATCAACCAACTCATTCATTTGTGTCGTATCCGTCGAGTCTGCTGTAGGAGTACTTTCTTGACATTCTTGCACGGGACGTACACTGTTTTGTGTAGGTGCCATAGCCGGACATTGAGGTGCGGGACTTGAGTTGTTTTGTTCAAGTATCATGTGTGGCAATTCGTCAAAGTTCACATGAATTGTTTCTACAATAATCTTTGTTCTCTTGTTGTAAACTCGATATCCTTTCGAAAATGTAGCATACCCCATAAAAATACATGCATCACCTTTTTCTTTCATCTTGTCGAGATTCTCAACGTCTTTAAGAATGTAGCATAAAGATCCAAATACGTGAAAGAATTCAACCATAGGTTTCCTGCCATTGATGATGTGGTAAGGTGTCTTTTCATGTCTAGGGATGACGAGAGAACGATTCTGAGTATAACAGGCAGTTGCAATAGCTTCAGCCCAGAAGAATAGTGGTAATTTTGAAGCAGAAAGCATTGTTCGAGCTGCCTCTACCAAAGTGCGGTTCCGTCTTTCGACAACGCCGTTTTGTTCAGGAGTTCGAGCAATAGACGTTTGATGTTCGATTCTTTCTTCTTGAACTTGAAGATTGCGTTGCCCCTATCCGTTCTTACGGTTAAGACTTGAGCTTGAAGATTGTGTTGTATCATCTTGAGAAAGTTTTTGAGAACCTCTGGTGTTTCATCTTTGGATCTTAAGAACAAAGTCCATGTGTATATAGAGTAATCATCAACAGTCACGAAAATATACTTTTTCCCGTTAATACTCTCTACACGCATGGGACCACATAAATCCATGTGAATAAGTTCCAATCGTCCTTTTGAGCTTGGGGTAGTCTTTGTTTTGAAATACTTCCGTTTTGCTTTCCCCAACTCACAAGAAGAACAAAGATGGTCTTTGACGAATTTTAACTTAGGAAGACCGGTCACAATATCATTCTTCAAAAGCAAGTTGATGGTGTCAAAGTTGAGATATGATAATCGTTGATGTCATAACCATGCTTGAGAGGATGAAGCTTTCGCCATTAAGCAAATTGGATTTGATGAAGATGTATCTTGAAGAATTACTGTGTAGAGATCAGAACCACGAGAACCTGTAAGAAGGTCATTCCCATCGTAGTCTCTAACATAGCAAGTAGTTTTCCGAAAAGCCACTTCCAACTCCGCATCACAAAATTGACCAACCGAGAATAAATTGTGATTCAGTCCCTCGACGTAATAAACCCGTTTTATAGTGATGTTCCCTTGAACCAAGTCTCCATATCGAAGTATCGGTGCAAACTGATCATTTCCAAACCGTACCGTACCTAGAAACTTCTCCACGAAGTTAATTAGAAGCTTGAGATTGCCTGTCATGTGCTTTGTGCACCCAGAGTCCATTATGAAGAGAATGATCTCGACAAGCTGCATAAGAATTAGAAGACAATGTAGAGTTTGACAAATGGGAGCCCTTGACAGAAGTGGGTTCCAAAATATTAGTAGGCCTGGATTCTAAAGGCAAGCTAACGTTCATAGACCCAATTAGAATAGTGCTTGTCTTAGGTACCCATTTGTATCCAGGTGGTGTAAATATTGAGTACCCCCGTTTACATGTCCTACTCATGTTCTCATAAAGATTCTTTAACATGTTTTATTTACGTAGAGTAGTGGATTCTAACGCACTTAGTTTCTTAAGTGGTTGAGCAGTGGATTGGTTCAAAGTTCTTGTGGGTTTTCTAGTACTAGTGGGCACAAGAATAGGCTTCCTAGTTCTAGCATTCACGCCATTATGATTAAAAGCACAAGCATCATGATTGAAAGAACGAACACATTTAACACATTTAACACAAACAAATTCAACATTCGAAGTCTTAACATTCAAACTGTCATTACATGCAGTTACAGACGTTTTATTCTTAGAAAACTTAAAATTCCTACGGTGGTCTTCTACTTCCATCTTCTTCCCTTGACTATTGTTAGGCATGACTCTATCTTCAATTATAGTGCTCTTAAGTTATGGTCCACTAACGCTAGTAGTGGGAGTTACTCCTGTAGAAGAAGACACACGTTGATTAGTTTTCCTAGTATTCTGAGGTAACCGTGATGTTCCAGTTTGAGTGGACCTATTGTTCATCTTATACATTCCAGGTGCTATCACATTTGTGCTCTTATCAGTTCCTAACTTAGGCAAAGTCTGTGGGGGTTTGCCCAAAATAGAAGATTTAGGGCATTTAACCGCATTCGGTTGATGAAAGGCGGATGATTTACCCAATTTAGACTTTCCTTTTATTTTCTCAATGAGTTTTTGTAGCTCACTGATGGCTATGTCCCTTTCTTGTAGCTGAGCTTTCAAATCATTTATTTCGAAACCTTTTTCATTTAATTGTCGAACCGAAGAAGCTGCCATTTCTTGACACTTTTTATGATTATGAGATTTTTCACCTTTTTGTAAAGCAAGTTCAAGAGAAATGGAGTGTTTCTCAAGTTGGGAAAAACTTTTCGAAAGTTTGTTATATGACTGAATTTGTTTCGAAAGCTCTACTTCAAGATTGCGACATTTCTCGTCCGTTTCTGACACTAGACATGCTACATGACAATATTGATCAAGATCGGTATACACACCAAGTATAGCATTCATATGGTCAGCATAAAAGTATTCCTTAGAAAGTCGATCAATTTCGTTAGAAAGTTGGTGTTCCTGTGTCTTTAATTTAGTTTGAAGAAAATCAACTTCATCTTCAAGAGATTTAACATAACTTAAATCAGTTAACATTTCCTCAATGAGAGCGTTATAAAACATTTCCACATTTTTTAAAAGATCATCAATGGTTGGAACAATGCATTGTTGAATGACGACTTCTACTTGTGGGTTAGGTTTAATATTCCAAACAGTATCTCTAGAAACTTTTTCATAATCGACGACACCTTTGTACAAATTTAAAACCCCTTGTTTTATAAACTCAAATTGCTGAACACTTTTACTTTTATCATCCCATTTTCGTTTTTCTTCTGAAATTTGTTTTTCTAACAAAATTGATTGCTTTTTGAAACTCCTTTTTAAAGAAACTTTCTTTTGGTGTTCATCACTTGGTGGTTGAACTCTATTATACATCTTTTGTTCTTTGGAAAGTTCTTTTTGAGGAAGAAACTTAATACAATGATCAGAATCAGAAAGGTTTATTAAGTCACTTAAGTTCGATCGACTTTCTTCTTGTTGACGAATGATTTCGTCGCAGTCAGGGGAAAGCATAAGAGCAAGATTATCAACATAACAACCGATATCATAAAGAGCAGGCTTGGTACTTTGAACTTTCTTGAGATATTCAGGCTTGACAAAACTTGTTTTCATATTTCTATTGAGCATATTCATGGTTTGAATAGACTGACCTGTTTTGTAAACAATGTTGTTTAACGTTTCGACTCTCTTTTCCAAAGCAAGAATTTTTTCAATATCCTTTTCTTCACGAGTTTTATAAAGCTTAGTTTGTTCTTTGTTAACCGACTCTAACTAAGTAATCTGGAGTTTATGTAGCAGCAGTTGTTCTTCAAGTTCCGATATCTTTTGTTTTGACATATGAATTTCGTGTGTTACTTCAGAACAATATTGTTCGTTGAGCACCTTACGTTCATATACCAAACCATTAGCTATTGCAACTCGTCGATCAGCTTCTTTTACATAATCACACTCTTTAAGCCTGTCTATCTCCTCGGGGCTAAGGATGTGTTTGCTTGCTTCAAACGTTTATTAGCCTCTTTGTTTTCCTCAATTTCATGTTTTAAAGAATCAATAATAGACGCAAGCAAATCACGGTCCTTATCCGAGTTAGTATCCTGAGCAACATTACCGTCATCATTACACATATGTTGTGAATCCGTAGAGATACTGCTATCCTCCGTGTCCATTACATATGTGTCATGGATGCTTTCGGGTTGCTCAGGATACCGTCGTTCATTAGCAAACACATTATAGTTATCATATGTTGGTACCTTTTCAATTTGGCTCAATGTCAAAGATAGGTCCAGAAGTATCAACAGTCTCTGGAATCACTTCTTGAATCTTTGCCATGTACACATAATGTTCCTCCAACTCTTGATCATCGGCTTCATCATCAGTGTCATCACGCCAGTCAACTTCATCTGCTGTGAGTGGAATTCCTGCTTCTTCTTTCTTACACAACATCTTTTCCTTGTGATATCTCGAATCCTTAACCCGTTTTGGTTTCTTACATTCCCTAGCCATGTGCCCAAATCCCTTGAAGTTGAAGCATTGAATCCCAGTCTTCTGCACAACCTGAGTGCCTACAGTATCTCTAGCCCCAACTTGATTCGGCATCATCTAATTATCATATCTAGCTTCACGATCATACCTCGGTGCATGATCAACCTCTTTATATCTAGCATTAGATGATGATCTGAGGTTGTTGTTGGTAGGTTTGTAGATCTTGTTATAAGTTGTGGTGAGTAAAGACATGAGTTCCTCAATCTTCTTGTCCATTGAAGTTTGTTCATCATCACTATCTCCATCTGACTCGGTGTCATACTTTGGAGGTGGAGTGGGGACAATTGCTTTTGCTTTGTTTCTAGCAGTGGCTAGAGGTTTGGTGGATGAGCTAGATGACCTTGAGGAATGTGTAGGTGGTTGTTGACGGGGAAATGGTTTTGTTGAAGTAGCAGCAACAAAAGCAATAGAATTAGCAGACCGATCTGCTTTTTCAGTCATTAGTTCATTCACTTCATTCTGATGTTGTTTCAAGATATCATAAAGTTTATGATAAGAGATAGTCTTGATATCTTCCCTTTGTTTAACCAAGGTCACAAACCTTTGCCATTCCGGTTTGAGTTGAAGTAGAAACTGAACATTGGCATGATGATTGGAGATGGTGCACTGATTTCTGACAAGCTCATTCATCATTTTGTAGAATCTCGAGTAAATGGATTCACCATCTTCGGATGTGAATTTTCCAAACTCCCAAAGTAAATTAGTCTCGAGATCTTGAACATTGATCGACTCACCTTGCTTCAATCGATGAATTGCATTCCACATTTCCATAGTATTAGGACATGCATCAACCATGGAATAGATATCGTTATCAATCCCAGTGAGTATGTATTTCACAGCATCAGCTTCAGCTTGGAGGAGTTTCTTTTTCTCAGCAGGACATGTATCAAAATTCTCCATGGCTCGTGTAGTTGATGAAGTACCATCCTCTGCTTGTGTGGTAATGGGTCTGAATTCAAAAACTGGAGGTGGATTCTCAAGGAAATAATGAAGAGCGGTTCGGTTCTCCTTAGTGTCGAGAAATCTAAGGAAACGATATCTCCACTGAACGTAGCAACCGGCAGTGAGTATAGGTGGATTACCGTTGCCACCTTATTCTAAACGAATTTGGTTTGCTGTCGCATTGTTATTGTTGTTGTTAGACATTGTAATTGTGTGTGAATGGATTTCAGATCTTAGTAGATTTGTTGTGATGAGGCGTGGTTAAAATTTCGTAGTGATCCGAGAATCTTCAGTACGTCAATAAATTCCTCAGTCCGATAAAATGGTAAGCCGAAAAATTGTATCACCAAAATTGAAATTGAATTAGAAATAGCCAAAAACTAGTGGGGAAAAAATTTGATTTTACTTGACCTATAAATTTTTTAACTCTTTTTTTTTGTGTACCTCTTGGAATACAAGTCGGAATCCTTGATCAGTACACAATTCGGAATGATTGGTTTGGACTTAATTCGGAATAACAACTTCACCTCGAACTCAACCTTATCTGGAATAAGGAAAACTGGCCTAATCCGGAATCGAGATCGAAACCTAATCCGGAATCCGTGTACTAACCTTATCCGGAATCCGTCTTACTAACCTTATCCGGAATATATCTTTCTCGCCTTATCCGGAATAAACCTTTGTGTTATTCGGAATACGGTTGCTTCTTCTAATCCGGAATAATTCGATGTCTTATCCGGAATAAAGCTACTTGATACTATCCGGAATAATCTTCTGTTGCTTATCCAGAATAATTTTCCGTGTGTTATCCGGAATAAGGCTTCCTTCTTATCCGGAATAAGCTTTCTGAATGGTATCCAGAATAATCCTTCTTAATCTTATCCAGAATAAGCTTCCGTGTGTTATCCGGAATAAGGCTTCTTGTTCTTATCCGGAATAATCTTCTGTATGCTATCCGGAATACGTATTACTTCTTATCTTAATCCGGAATAAACTTTGGCTATGCTATCCGGAATAAACTTTGCTCAATACTATCCGGAATATGATAAAACCCTCATATTCCGACTTGTAAAACCCTTATATCTCGGATATGAAAAAAAAATCGTACCTTAAAGTTTTACCCAATAATCAAGCCAAAACTACCAACTTTTTCATGAAAATCACCAAAAAGTAGAACAAAAATTCCTACCACAACTTTGTAGGCAATTTGTGTGAAGATTTTGAGCTCGAACACACAAATTCTTTTTTGAGACGAGATGATTTGTTATAAAACCACACGAATCAAAAAGCAATAACCACAAATCTTGAATCACCTATCCACTATAGGCTCTTGATACCAAATGTTAAACCCATTCTAATCAATAACACAATATTTAGAGAGATATTTAGAGAGAGAAAGAGAAGAAAAGTAGAGAGAGAAAAAAGAGAGAATTTGGAAGGTTAATTTACTATAGAGAGAGAAAGTAAATGAGAACCAATACCCTCTTTCACACATGGAAGAAGGTATTTATATTCCACTCCACTAAGGCTTTAGTGGGCTTGTTCATGGGCCGAGCTTGGCTTTGCTTGGGCTTACGCCCCTAACTTATACAATATTAGCTTAAAGTCCAAGCCCGGTTATCCCGACTAATCTATTACATTACAAGACCATTAACGACTAAGATGACCTATTACATTCTTGTTCGACTATATAAAATATAGGGCTAAAAATGGTTATATAGCAAGATATGTTGCTGGGAGACGAGTGAAAGCTAAAGTTAAGTTTGAATAACCAAGTTTTTAGTGCTTTACATTGATCGATTTTGTTTATTGTTGTTGGGTATTTTTAAATTGTTAAAAATATGATATTTTGGACATTTTGTAATGGCAAGTAAACAAAATGTGGATATCATGATTTCTGTTGGTCTAATCATATGACACCACCATTAATCAAAATCGACCAATTGGATTGTATTCATAGCGAGACGTTATCAGGTATTAAACCGTGAAGTCCTTTGCTTCTGGAATCAGTTTTTTATACATGGATTTAGGTAGTAGTTAAGGTCCTATAATGTGGGTTCTGATGCTCTTTGCATTCGTTGATGATTTTCGTTTAAATGTGAATGGATTCCTAAGAGTGAGTTATGTTTTGAGTGTAAATTACAGTTGCTAATGACGTCAGATTTGGTGCTTGATCTACACATGGCTATTCATATTTCTGCATTAAAAACGTGTATAAACTCTGGAAAAAAAAGTTTCCCCAAACATTACGCCGAAATTGGTTCCAACAGCTCAACTCAATTATTATGGAGTTAGTGAAGTTTTTATTTCATCTTAAATAAGCTATAAGTTCACACTTTTTCCCATACATTTATGTTCTTAAGCTAGGAAAAGGGGTTATCGGTTTTTTAATATCCTAATAGCCGACAAGCTCAAAATATAAGCAAATTTATAACACCACGTTAGTGTGCTCCTGATTGGTCCTGATACGAATCGCTCACTTTAAGAGTTTAATGTAGTTTTTTTAGGTGTAAAGTTGGATGATTGTCAAGTTTGACTGTATTTGACCTTTACAAACGTCATTTTGATATGTTTATGTATGTAATTTGTATGTTATGGGTGTAATTTTCGTTTAAGATGTATGATTATAAAAGTGTTCTCCAGCTTACCTATGTCGAGTTTGATACGTGTCCACATGTAATTTGAATGTTATCAGTGAAATATTGTTACTTATGATGCTTAATCATTGTGTTTGTTGCTGCTGTGGTTGCTGTTGTTATTGTTATGGCTTATGAGTATAAAAATATACTTGGCGAGACATTAAAGAGTCCACTTTCATATGTTTTTGTATGTGATTCGTATGCTAAAAGTTAACTTTGATTAGTGACTTTGTGTTCTAGGATGTGAGATGCAAACAAGTGACTACGGGTAGATAATATGTTGGTCTCCGTCTACTGTAGGAGGCACTGGAGTTCAGTAATGTTGCCATACAAGCGACTGCCCGCACAACATCGCAACGAAGCGCGGACACAAGTCTTAGTGACACTTAATTTACCAGAACTCGTGACTTTCACTTACATACAACACATAAAATAAGAATTTATAACTACTCATTACCTCTTACATAGACATATTAAATCAAATATATGTAAAGTTTCAATAGAGTTTTTATAATACATAGTTTTCTGAACAAATTATTTTAACCATAATCCAAATAAATCTTAAGCATACAATTAGGCTTATGAGATGTTTACTCAATTAAATGGCTACATTTAAACCTTAAGTTTACAATTAAGCTTAAGCCAACTAATCTTTATGACCTAACAATGTTTATACCATGATCCTACATGACATATCAAAATATAAAATCATTTATGCTTTAAAAAAATAAATTTAAAGTAATTGTAACAAACCTTAACTAATGCAACCGCTATTCACCAATCAAATAATAACATACTGCAGGGGCGGACCTATTTGTTAGGTTCGGGGTGGCGGCGTCCTCCATAATTTGATAAAAAAGACGCGATTATAGTGTATTTTTTATTTGATTTTGACAGTTTTATTTAAATGCCCCCTATCGGAAACGCAAATTGCCCCCCACTCGCATATTGAAATCCAACTTTTAACACTCTAAAACCTAAAAGTCCTCCATTTTTAAGTTAAAAATTCAGTTTTTTAATCGAATTCTAGCTTTTTTTTCCTTACTATTGTCAAAAAAAAAAATTTGCCCCCCATCGCCCAATTTTCTACATCCGCCACTGCATATACTAACTAAAAAAACTAAATACAATTATACGATAACCAAAGTTGAATCCGGATCTCTAAAGTGTAGAGATTTAGATTCAACTCTGATTGTCATATAATTGTATTTAGTTTGTTTTACATAGTTTTTTTTACAACGGCAAATGTTAGTGGTTAGTGGGTCGAGTCGTGCAATGACATCTAAGCGGAAGAATGTCTTCTTCAAGTCCTCACCTAGTTATGTTAGACTTCTATCCGCTTTGCTTGAAAGGCCCTTAACAGGTTTTGAACCTAAGATCTTTAAAAAATCTCTTCTAAAGAAACCATTTAATGGAACCTTAGTAGCCAACTGAGCTAAACCAGTTGGTTGAGTTTATTTTACATAGTATGTTAAATTTAGGTTACATTTAAAGGAGTTATATTGTTCACTGGTTTAGAGCTTATCGAAACCATTGAACTATTATCAGCCCTTCAAATATAACCTAAATAACTTAAACAAAAACATGAGTCAAAACTGATCTTGAAAAGAGAAATCTAGAAGCACCACTTCCATCTAAATATCTGAGACAGATACACAAACATAAAGATGAAGAGTGTCAAGCACGAAACGTGGACATACAATCACATGCATTTAGTATAAACCAAATAATACTGCAAACATTAAGAGTGAGTATAAAACCGAAAATCGAAAAAGACTCGACTAAAAAATTCGCCCCAAAAACCGGAGAAATGGTTTTCATATTTTTGAAAACCGAATGTTTGGGATGGTTTTTGGTTGCATGTATAAATCAAACAGAAAAAACCACCTCGTCCGCTTAGGTCAATAAAATTAATATATTTTTATATCTTTAAGTTGTTATATATGTGATATTTTTAATATGTTTAATTGTTTTCCTTTTATTTAAATACATACGTCTGTAAAAAAAAATATTAAAGTAATTGATTACAATTTTTATCATCTATAATTTGTTAGATTTATGATTGATATATTCACATTTTCATTATGATTTTTGATTTTATATAATTTGACGAGAGCCAATGTTGCTATTATTGTTGTGAATGTAACTGGTCGAAACTATTATTGTTGGGTGCAACTTGCAATTATGATGATTTTAATTTGTGTCGAAAGTGATTGATTATTGATGCATTTTTTTTAATTAAGAAATTAAATGTGCAAACTTTAAAATTTTAAAAATCGAAATAAAGACCGAAACCGAACCGATACTATGAAAAAAACTGAAACATCGAATCCGGAAAAACCGAATTCAAATGGTTTGCGACATAAAAAACCGAAATTAGTTGTTTCGTTTTTAGTTTTAGCCATAGTTCTAAATAGCTCGCTATAGCCCGCCTTAAGGCGCGCTAAAGCTTGAGGCGTGGCCTCCGTGCTATGCAATATGTCAAGGCACGCTACAACATTAGGTGCGATCATTTTTTTGAATTAAACTCCAAAAAAATAAATATTATTACATGTAAAGAAAGTTTTCTAGCTTTAATTATTATGTGCAACACTTATTATGAACATAATTTAAGTTCATTTTGATACCATACTTTTCTTTAGATATGAGGGGACTCATCCCCGCCATCCATCTCATTTTAATCCAATGGATAAGATTAAACATAAAATATATTTTCACCATCTTTTTTTAAACATTAATATCTCTTGAATCGTTAATCGCTATGCGAAAAAAACATAACCTGATTCCATCCATAAATCGATTTGATTCCCTATGAGTTCGTTACGAAGAGCATTTAATTATCTTTTTATAGATATGTTATATGATACACTTTTGACAAAAAAAGATTCTTTCCATTTTTTCACGTTTTCGAAAAGTATCATATATGATACTAATATCATATATAATGTATCACCAATATCATATATGATATAACCTATGTATGATAGATACCCATATCATATATGATTTAACGCTGTTAACATATATGATGAAACAATATTATCTTATTTGATATTTACGTAAATTTTAATAAGAAGAAAAAAAAACGAAAAAAATTTTCTTCGAAAGTATATCATAGTACATATTGGTAGAAAGATAATTAAACGCTCGTCAAGATGGTATTATTATTTTCGTTTAACACTTAACGGTTTAAAAGATATTTAAATTATAAAAAATATGTTAAAAATAAAATAGATTTAATCTTAACACCTCACGACCTCACATGACACCTTCTGTTATCAACCCTGAAGAGCGTTAATACACTTCCAAGTGCGAAGGCATAGATTGTAACGCAACCTTGCTAACACACGATTTAATTATAACCGGAAAATAAAAATGGCCCAAAAAATTCAAACAACAACTATATTTACAAAACACCCTCTCTAGAACTCTCCCCCACCCCCCCCCCCCCCCCCCCCCCCCCACCCACACACACACACATCTCACCGACACAATCCAAAATCGTTTTCCGGGGGTCGGTTTCGTCGGCCGCTCGGATCCCCTCTTGTGCATAGTCTTTTTTACTACATCCCATAACAATAATACATTGCCATCAGATCTGTCATCTCCTGTTGCTGTTTGCCATCTGCCACCGTCGCTACACCATATGATGTGATGCTTCTATCTTAGATATTTTAGATCTGTTACGCTTCCAAACTTCCACTCCACCAGATGGTTTGCTGCTGCTACAGGATGCTTTGCTGCTGCTACATGATGCTTTGATGTAGTCTTGGAATTTAGATTTAGATTTGTTTAGTTTAGGTTTGGCTCTTTTAGGATGTTAGGCTTTATTTTCCTTGTATGGCTCGTGTACTCTTTTGTAGTTTTGCTCCAGGCTACACCACCTTCATATGGTTGTGTTTGAGAAAAGCTGACATTGGTGATTCCCCTCACCCTTGTATGTGTTGCTGCTTCCGTCTCACAATTCTTATATTGTATGTCTTGGTTTGTTTCAACTTGTTACTTTGTGTACTTTGTTTGGAAAATCACTTTTAAATTTTTCCTTTCTGTTCGATATAACTTGTTGTGTTCTAAATTCCTCCGTTTGCGAGGTATGATAGGAAGTTATGTTAAAAAGAGAAAGAAAAAAAATTCAAACAACAACGTTAAACACAAAACGACGTTGTTTAGCATTAATTATTGCCAAATCAACATTGCCTGCATGTCTTGTGATGGAGGCCCAAGTATTGAAGAACGGGCTGACTTGTTTCTGGAGGCCCGAGATCGCGTGACGAAAAGGGGTTTAGTAAAACGGGCATAACTGTTGCATCCTAAGTCCGTTTTCAGCCCGTGACCTGTCAAAACGTACGTAAAAAGGAGGCGGACGACGCTGTAACTACCTTTTTGCTTGTTGAGGATTTTTCAAGGCCAGAAAAGCCTTTTTAATATCAGTTTTTTTACATATTTATGTATTTTTACTTTCAGTTGGACTTTGTCTTTGGGCTACGGTCCAGCCCGTTAGATTATTAGGGTTTTTCTTTGTTTGCAGTTATTATTTAATGAATCTGCTGTAACTCTAGCAAGACAGTTATTAGTTTAATAAAAGTTAAACCACTGGCCGTTGTGTTGTCGTGTTTTACCCTAATTTTCGGGCATTCTTCATAATCAACTATTATTAGCAGGATTATTTCTGGCATTCTTTTTGAATCAACATATCCAATTAATTACCTTTGTTACTTTGTTTTTTAGTCTACATCAGTTGTTATCAAGATCCAAAGTTCCTGATCAAGATGCCTCCAATGAGAACTAGGCCTATTCACGATGTGAATGAACAGGAATTTGAGCAGCGTATGATGGACATAATGGAGGAGCGATTCGATCAAATGGTTGATCAATTGACTGACTAGATGAACAATTTTATGAGCAATAGGATGCCTCGTAATCGCCTTCATGAGGATGAAGATGCAGATCTGGTAGAAAATCTGTTTGCTGATGGTTCGTCTTCTGATGAACAATCTGTAGGGCGACCAAGGAGGAATCAAATGGAGGATAATAGTAGGCGTTGGGAATCAGGAATGAGGACTAATGTTCCTAAGTTTAATAGGAATACTTTGAATCCCGAGGGGTTCATTGATTGGCTTGTTACGGTTGAAGAAGTATTCGAATTCAAGGAAGTTCCTTAAAACAAGAAGGTTTCATTGATCGCTACCAAGCTACGTGGTAGGGCATCTGCGTGGTGGAAACAATTGAAGTTGACGAGGGGAAGAGTTGGGAAGTCAAAGATCACGAGTTGGCAGAAGATGAAAAGGGTCATGAGGGGTAATTTTATTCCTCATAACTACCAGCGAATGATGTACCAGCGGTTATAGAATCTGAAACAGGGGCCCAAGTCTATTGAAGATTATACAACCGAATTTTACCAACTAATTGCAAGGAATGACATTTAAGAGACATAAGATCATCTTGTCTCTCGATACATTGGTGGTTTAAGAGTTCAGATCATGGATTCTGTTAACATGTTTGACCCGATAACACTTTCTGAAGCATATCAGCGTGCACTGACTTTTGAGAAGTAGAACCGACGAGTGGGGAGTTCGTCTTCTCCTGCGATAACAGGTGCTTCTGGTTCGAGTAATGCGGCATCTCGTTTTGCCTTGAGTCAGGCTAAAGCAGTTGGTGAGAATACTGAATCAGTTCCTAAAGCGACCGGTAGTGGTGGGTTCAAGTGCTTTAACTGTGGTGAACCTGGTCACCAGCAGTCGGAGTGTAAGAAGGTTGGGAAGAGGCAGTTATTTATTGAACCTAAGGAAGATGATGATGTGGCTTATGATGATTACGTGGGAAACGCAGTCTATGATGCAGAACCTGAGTATGAGGAGTATGTGTCTGGAGATGTGGGGGTAAATTTGGTGGTAAGGCGCTCCTGCTTAACACCTAAAGCTGATGGTGATGATGGGCTCAAACACAACATCTTTCAGTCAACTTGTACCATCATGGGTAAGGTTTGCACTTTTGTATGTGATTCAGGTAGTTGTGATAATTTGATAGCTGAAGAAGCAGTCCAGAAATTAGGGTTGAAAACTGAAAATCGTCCCAAACCTTTATCAGTTACAATGGCTTAAAAAGGGCGGCGAGATAACAGTTTCCAAGCATGTCCATGTTACGTTTTCTGTAGGAACAACATATAAGGATACTGTTTGGTGTGATGCAGTGCCCATGGATGCTTGTCACTTGTTTTTGGGTAGACATTGGGAGTATGATCGTAACATCACTCACAAGAGAGAACTCATACTTATAGTTTCCTATTTGAGGGTGTGAATATTACTTTGATGCCGAATAAACCCAATGAAATAATTAATAAACCCACTCGTACCTTACTAACTCTTTCGCAGTTTGAAGACGAGTTGGAGGTGGGGGATGATGTTTTTGTTCTAACTGGGAAGGAGGTTGCTGAGGAGAGTGAAATTCCGGAAGCCATGATTCCTTTACTTAAGGAATTTTCTGATGTTTTCCCTGATGAATTACCCGATGGGTTGCCACCATTGCGTGACATCAAACATCATATTGATCTAGAGCCTGGGTCACAGCTGCCTAACATGCCACATTATAAGATGAGCCCGGGGGAACATGAGGAGTTGTGCAGGCAGGTTGAGGAGCTGGTTTCCAAGGGTCGTGTTCGTGAGAGTATGAGCCCGTGTGCTGTTCCTGCAATATTATCTCCAAAGAAGGATGGTACGTGGCGTATGTGTGTTGATAGTCGAGCCATCAACAAGATTACTGTGAGGTACAGGTTTCATATTCCTTGGCTTGATGATTTGCTTGACCAGATTAGTGGTGCTACTATTTTTACAAAACTAGATTTGAAGAGTGGATATTACCAGATTCGTCTAGACTTGGTGATGAGTGGAAGACCGCTTTCAAGACCCGTGAAGGATTGTATGAGTGGTTGGTCATGCCTTTTGGTTTATCAAACGCACCAAGCACATTTATGCGTGTGATGAATAAACTGCTCATGCCTTTTATTGGCAAGTTTGTGGTTGTTTATTTTGATGACATTCTTATTTATAGTGCTTCTCATAATGATCAAGTCAATCATGTGAGGCAGGTCTTGACCTTGCTTCGAAAGGACAGTTTTAATACAGCCACGAAGAAGTGTGTGTTCATGAACCCAAAAGTTTTGTTTTTAGGGTATGTTGTTTTGGTGATGGCATACAGGTGGACGAGTCTAAGGTAGCAGCTGTTCAGGAGTGGCCAACTCCAACTACCATTACCGAAGTTTGGAGTTTCCATGGTCTTGCTTCTTTTTATAGGCGGTTTATCCCTAATTTCAATTCTATTATGGCCCATTTGACAGAATCTATGAAGGGAAAATCATTTGTATGGACGGAGGAAGTAGAGCTGGCTTTTCAGGTTGTCAAGGAAAAGCTTACTGCAGCACCAATCCTGGTATTGCCTGATTTTTCTAAAGTTTTTGAGCTTCATACTTATGCTTCTAAGGTTGCAATTGGTGGAGTTCTTAGTCAAGGTGGTCGGCGTGTTGCCTATTTTAGCGAGAAGTTGACAGGGCCGAATTGCATGTACTCTACTTATGACTTGGAGTTTTATGCAGTGGTCCAAGCTGTGGCGCCATTATTTGTTTCATAAGGAGTTTGTTTTGTTCACTGACCATGATTTCTTAAGGTATATTTGTACTCAAGATAAGGTTTCACATAAGCATGGGCGTTGGTTGGCTTTTCTTGAGAAATTTACTTTTGTGGTGAAACACAAAACTGGTGCTTCCAATCGTGTTGTTGATGCCTTAAGCAAGAGGAGTAGTTTACTTGTAACCATGCAGGTTGATGTTCCAGGACTGGATGTCATTCGTGACATAGTCATGGTAACTGTGGATCCATACTTTTCAGTTGTTTTGCAGGATTTGCAATCCGGAGATAATTACTTGGTAGACATTGTATATCAAATCTTAATATAGGTAGTTTTTTAAAATAAACTTAATCAAAAAAATTAAGAAAGTTATTTAAAATTGAATAAACAACTATTATTACAATTATCAAAATATAAGCATACATTTAATAAACAAACTTGCTAACATATTTCTAAACAAATAAGAAAGTTATTATGTTATGAATATACATTTCTTTGTTTATCTCCTACATCAGATAAAAAAAAAAATAAAGGCACAAGTTGTCCACAAGAATTAGTCCAACACATTTAACATTAACTGTCAACGACGACCATGACAACGACATAGATTCAAACAACTCCAACGACCAAACATCATCCTAAGCCGCCGCAACCCTCAAAAACTCCGAAGCAGATTTACCCAAGATCGCAGTAAACTCATTAAAACTAATAACTCCATCACCATTAGCATCAGCTTCACGCATCATCTCAGTTAGTTCTTTATAACTTAAAGGCTGCCCCATTTTAGCCATTTGTCCAGCTAGCTCAGCAGCCGTTATATAGCCATTTCCATCTTTATCAAAAGATCGAAAAACTTCCATAAGCTGATCATGGTTTATGAGAACTTCTTCATTTAAGTCGGGTAATATGGCATTTAGTAACTCTTCAAACTCTATTGATCCATTGGCGTTTTTGTCCATGTTTGTTAGTAGTGCATGGATTTGATCACCTTGTGGTTTTAGACCAATGGATCGGAGTAAAGCGGCTAGCTCGAGATGAGTTAGGCTGCCATCTGAGTTCATGTCGAAACGTGTGAAAATGTCTTTTAGTTGCTTGACTTGATCTGTTTGGAGATGAGCCATAACCATGGGGAATGATATGTAAATGAGTTCGACAAGAAGTGTGAGAATTTGTATGATTTTATTTTAGTGTATGTGAATTTGTAAGTATATTTAGGACAATGGGATTTCGCAGAAGGTTGAAAGATTCTTTGAATGAAGAGAACATTGATTGGGTCGGTGGTTTATTAATTCTTGTGGGGTTGTATTATTTATGATGCTTCATGGAAGGGGACTTCGAGATAAGATATTAGAGCAAGCGCAAGAGCGAGTCCGACAATATATCATTGTCATAAGATTGGATTTTAGTTTTACTATAAATCATTAACTATTTTAACATCTAAAGATCACGAGTAACATAAACAAAAATATATAGTATAAGATAATAATTTAACATAAGATAAAAATTATGTACTCCGTATTTCCCTTTTATCAATAAATGAAATCATTTTTATTTATAAACGAATAACAAATAACTACTAAAGATCAAAGTATTATTTGTCTACGTCGACACACAATATTGTTAATAATAAACGATAGCGTATGTTAATGCACATTGTGTTAAACGATCAATAAACCAAATCTTGATTCAACCAACAATCACGAAACCCTAGGTTTTTTGTTTCAGTCGACTAAGCAAACCGAATACCCCTAACAATTGCGTACGTCCGATCGCACATTAAAAGGAGAGAAGGAAGGCTTTAGGTTCTACGTATAATTAAGCATTATTGTTAATAAATTCTTAAACCTTTTTATATAATTTAATTAGCCTCAAGGCCCGCCCTATGGGCGGGTTGCTTCGAAAATCAACCAAGATAAAAATACTAACATAGTTTTTAAGATATCAATAAACGATGTCATATTTTGTATAAAAATGCATAAATAATTATATCCATTATACTTAAAAAAAAAATAGAAATCAACAAAGACCATCATACTTTGTGGAGAGTCTCTTTATACAAAACGTTTGTTGTAGCATTTTGCATCTTTGTCACAACAACTTAAAACTTGTCTTGATCTTTACTTTTGAAATGACCACGGAAAGTCGTCTTATGCTTGTCGTAAAAGATAAGGCATGATTTCCTCAACATGCCCACAAGGTAGATACTTGTTAACACCAAACCCCGTGTTCGTTAAGCTAAACGTCGTTGTTTCTGACATTCCTGAGTAGGAAACTCGAGCTTTTCACTATCTTTCTAATGATTAATTATTGCGCCTTTAGAACAACACGTTTGATAGGGGTGTTCAAAAAAACCGAGAAACCAACGAACCGAGCCGAACCGTCCAATCCGAAACCGAAAAACCCGTAACCGAAGAAATCGAAACCGAAAAAACCGAAACCGAAAAAACCCGCTCATCATGGGTCGGTTTCAGTTTTTACTTTTAGAAATCCACGGTTAACCGAACCGAACCGTTCATATTACACATGCTTTTTTTAGCTAAATATTCAAATAATCGTTCAAGTATTAACTATTTTATTGCACCACTCATATTTTGTAAAAAAATTTAGCTCCTAACATAAGTTTATGTAATAAATTGTGTGTGAAAATTAATTAATGTAAATGAAATATATAAACGAAATAACTTTTATACGATTATATTCGATTATATTACTTTTATATAGCTTTTATCTACTCGATATCATTTTGTTATACTAAAATGGGATATTATGGTCTAGACCACGTTATTCTTTATACGATTAAATTCAATTAAACATAAAAAATGGTTAACCGCGAACCGAACCGGGGGTAACCGCTCAATTCGGGTACCCGCATGTCAGGTTACCCGCCTAACGCGGTTCGGTTTCGGGTAGTAAAATTAATTACCCGCCCCGTGACAGATAATTAAAATCTTCCAACTAACCGAACCAAACCGACCCGTGAACACCCCTAACGTTTGACTGTAATATCATCATGAAGTGGTACACGAACTGACTTGTAGGATGAATTTATTAAATAGTTATATTTCTCCAATATTTCATCATAAGCAAATTAAACATTAAATATATCAGATTGGAACAAAAAATAATACATTTAAATATACAAATTAGCGTTATAAACAAAAGTAGTGCCCATAAATCAATAATCATATACATATATGAATCAACTTTTATCACATATATTTAAGCTAAACAACAAATTACTCCCTAAGATATATAAATCAACTTTATCACAAACAATCACTTATAGATTGATTGATTGCTTTTTGTGGTACAGTTTTATTTAAAAACAAACACTTCACTAACACATCCGAATCAACCTCATACTACACACACACTATTGATATGTCGATTATCATTGCGTAAAATTCAGCATAAATTATAGATTCCGCTAACAGATTACTAATCAATTTCATCAAAAGCATGTCAACTGACCTAAATTTAATAGGCATTCGATACAATCTCAGGTAAATAACATATAATATTTCAGACATATGCAAATTAGGTGCATGATAGGCTATTTATTTATAATAAAATATGAAATTATAATCTATATGTACATTTTCAATGTAAATAAAAAAAGAGTTAAGTGTATATATTAGTAACTTACTTTCTAACTTTTACGCATCTAGGTAACGAACTTCAGATATTACTAATATTATCATTAAACTTTCAAATTTGTTCCAATATAGGTAATATGACCGTTTGGTGTCGGTTAAGACTAGAAAAATTACCGACATTTTGACCGACACCAAGCGGTCATATTACCTATATTGAAATAAATTTGAAAGTTTAATGACGATATTAGTAATATCTAAAGTTCGTTACCTAGATGTGTAAAAGTTGAAAAGTAAGTTACTAATATATGGACTTAACCTATAAAAAAACATGCTTAACTAACATATACAAATACACTTTCACAAATGGAAACTAAACAAAGCAACTAAAATCTATATATGATAAATCAGGGGCAGTCACAGGCATGGTAAAAATCTATATATGATAAATCAGGGGCAGTCACAGGCATGGTAAAACTGCAATTTGATACTGTTGCTGTTGATGCAAAAGTTGGGTAGACCGAGTTTAACCCAAATTAGGCTTATTTGGGGTCTTGTGGACTCCGGCTCTCGCACCAAGTGAAACTTGCTTTGGGACCCTGCGCACTAAACAGACACCGTTAGGCTTACCGTGGGTTTGTTACCCATGATTAGACTCCGGCGTGAGAGTAAGTAATCGGTTTGAGTATATTAGTGTTTAGGGTATTGTGTATATCGTACCTTTGTGGAACCAGAGGTGTTCCTTTTATACTCGAGAGAGTCCAGGCTGGGCTCCTTGTTCTTGCGGCCTAAGGAAAATATAATGACTGGAAATAACTTGATCTTCATTATCTAACCAAGGCAAGTGTATATCCCCTTTTCCTTAGACGAATATAACTATAATATAAGTTATATCTGATCTGATCATGTCGCACTGCGACGAGGACTTGGCTAAGTAATTAACCTCTTTGTGCGACAACGGCTTACCAGGCTTTATGGGCTATGTGCGCTCATCGCACAGGTATCCAATCCATTCCTGATGGATGCGGGTAGTACCCTTGAGTCGGACTATCCAGCCCGACTAGGGACTATACGTCATCATGTCCCCCCAGTCTAGTGGTCGCATGTTCTAACCGCGGCTACTAGACTATTAATCATCAAGGCCCGCTCGCATAGATGCCCATCAAAAAAGTAAAACCACACAGCCATGACATTAAACAAGTATCCATGTCATATTCCACTATCGCAGTCCTTTATTAGAAACCGTGAAAAGTATTTAATCATGTCAGAAGAAGTAATCAGCGGACACCATAGGATTAACCAAACGTCACAGACACGTGCCATAAGGACCATTACATCCATAGGGTATATAAATGTAGTCTGATAGTCACCTTCTTCACTTTTCCAAAAAATCTTTCCCTCCATTGTTGAAAACTGTAGGAACCATCATTCGTAACAAAATATACTACCTTCGCCCACATTTAAAACACCCATAAGAGCAAAAAATGGTAGCCCAACTATTTGAATTGACGTCCCGCATATCCGAACAAGAGCTCTCCAATTTTACCACCAAGTACCACGTTCCCACAGATCTTCATCCGACTGTGCCAGATCCACAAGCACACATTGGGAGCTTTCCTGACGGAAAAATTGGTATATACACCAGGTTTATTGAGTTTTCCAACAACCGCATACCTCTAAGTCGTTTTCTGATACACATACTAAATTTTAGTATACACCTCTCCCAGCTACATTGATAGGAGCCGCCAAAATCTCAAATTTTGAGATAAACTGCTTACTCAAAAATGTTGACCCAACCATAAACCTGTTCCGCGCCTTCTATAGACCCACATGGATGAACGGATGGATAACCTTCGCGAAACGCCCTGGTCAACTTCAATGTTATTCAGAAAAAATAGATTCCTTGAAGAAGTGGACCGACAAGTTCTTCTGGGTAGACAAGGTTGTGTTTCCATTTGACCATGATTTCATCACCCCCGAGACAATGATAAAGGACGACCGCCCCATTGCCGGTTCGTATAACGAGGCAGACGCGCAATCAATCAACGCTGACCGGATACAAATGCAAGAATACCCAGAGACACTGCTATACGCCCTAGGTTTGAGCCATACGCCATTCCTGCCAACCACCTTCCACAGTACTTTGATAACTTTGACCATGGTAAGAAACCTTCATTTCGTTCACTTTCCCTTCTTCTTGTGGTTGTGTCTTTTTATTTGGGTCCCGAAAAAACCATTCCTGTGCGTCCACTTACTCGTCCTTCATATGAATGCAGAGTTAACTTACACACAGCTCGTGAAGCGCGGAAATCCATGCGCCGTGACCATGCGTGCCCGACCCTTCACATTTATCGAGATATCAAACTTTTGGCGCATTGGTCAATGAACGGTAGCTCTTGAGTTTCCTTCTCCCACACCTAGTGGAAATGCCGAGATGACAACCGCCATAAATGCGACCCCCATTCGAAGCGTACCATGCACCGTAGAGTCTCCGTCAGAGGAAATGAGTCAAGGAGACGAAGAAGAACTTGGTGCCGCATGTAAGAACCCGTATTTTCCCAGCATTATTTTTATTCTTTTATACGTGTTTCTCTAATTTTCCAACGTATTACGTTTTTTTTTATTGCTATATGTAAATCCTGAGATTTTTAAATTATACTTTTTAAGTATTTTTCGATCATTGATAAATACTTCATATGGAATTATAAAATTCTTATTTTATTTTTCTATATTTATTTAAATCAAAATTTTTGATTTAAAAATCACCCGCGTGCGTTTTACAACGAGTTTATTCAAATCAATGTACAACGAGAATTCCTAGTGATCGCGATACCGACGGATGCCCAAAATATTACGTTTATTTATCGATTGTTTCGATAATTAATATTTTCGACGATTTAGTTTTAATTACGTATTAAGTCGTGTCGAGAAATCATTTAATCATTTTTGTGATGCACTGTAACTTTTGAAAAGTATTTTTACGAAACCCGAGCCCCGCAAATATTTTCAATATTTACCAATAACCATTTTCTACCCTTAAAAACTATTAATTGTTTTTAGGTCCACAAGTTTCAAAGTTGGCAATATTGGTCCCTCCACTTAAACCACCATATAAAATGCCATTTTTCTTCCACCATTTCACACACACATAGCATTTTAGAAAAAAAATCACCATACTCTCTCCCCACCCTCCTTTTTGGCCGTGACTTCCCCACCACAAACACCCTCAAAAATTTGATTTCCACCTTGATTCAATCAAAACTAATTTAAGACCCATTCCTAAAATGTTCTTGTGATTCCATTCATATCAAATTTGTACACATGCATTAAGTTTTCACAAAGTTATGATTTCATGGTGGATTGATGTTTAAATCATCTTGCATGCATTGTTTTTGGTAAGATCATCACATTTTAATCCTTAAAAGTTGTATTTTTGATCTTTGATTTTGTTATATTTTGCATGCAAGTGTTTTTAGGAGTGTTTGGTTGATAGGAATGATAGTATGATGATTCTATAGATATAGGAATGAGTGGTGTTGCTTGGAAAATTGATTTGACTTGTTTTCTAAAAAGGTATTTTGGGACAGCCGCTTTAAGCAGATTGTTTCGTGGGTTTAAGGTCTGTGAAAGACTGAGATTATTTGAAATTGTTGTAGAGTATTCCGATACGGTCGTTTTGGTATAAGATAGAGCTTCTAAGTCATTACGAGTCAAAAGTTATGCTAGTTTAAGTTTTCGTGTACCGGGAGACGCAAGTCGGCACACTCCGAAATTGTGGCTGATTTAGGGTCGACTCTCGGGGACTTTGAGCTTGGTTAGATAGTTGATGCTACTGATTTTCAAAGTTTACAAACTGAGTTTGATGAGTCTAGTAGTGGTTTCAAAAGACGGATTGTCGAATTAGCACTTTTAAAGTGGTCCAAACGGTGTTACAAAACAAGTGTACAAATCTGTCCCAAATTTGGAGTTGAGTAAAATGTCGAGCTGATGGATTTTAAAGTGTGAACTTTGGCTCAAATTTTGGTGAGGTCTTATACAGATTATAAGTGACCTTTACACCAATTTTCATGTAAAACGGACAAGTCTAGATAGGGTTGATCGGTGTGTACATTTGGGGTGTACTTGTTGATTTTTATTTTGGATACTTAGTTTAATGTTTGTGTTGCGTGAGTTTGAGTATTCATCATCGGACATGATGACTTATTCAAGTGCTTAGTCATTATATAAATGACTTAGCTACTGGTCCAAGTAAGGGTAAAGGATAGTTTGACTTGCGTTGACTTGGCGTCGTATGACGGGTCATTCTCAAGTGTTCAAGTGTTTTAACGTGTAGTGTTGAAATAAATGGTTAGTATGAATTCTTTTGGTTCGTGTCAATGGTTTTGAAACATGAATACTTTGAAAATATTTGAGTCATGTTATATTTGGTATATATATCGATATTGAGTTCGAGTCTTAACGCGCGCCTTATTGTGATAGGTTGTGGTTTTCGTGTTTCCCCAGGCATCCATATCGTCGGTGATCGTCTCAATACATTGTTTCTACTCAGCTGCTGAGTACCGTGATTGACTTACCACGTGGCTAAGGTGAGTTCATAGCCCCTTTTTACTTGTACATGGTTTCTAAACATGGGGTGAGATTTTACATGGTGGAACACAACCATTTAAAAACTGTATGCTATCCAGAACTTGTATGCTATCCAAAACATGTATGATTTTCAGATTTTCAGTGTTATTATTGCTTTTTAGTCTAGCCTTGAGTTTCCTCTCTTGATCATGAACCGTTAATTTCGAGTACTAAGCGCGAATGTTGTGGGTGGATCCATCGGGATTGACTGTCCCCGTCTCAAGTACCTTGACGCACTGATATTTGTTTGTTACTTGAGTATTTAGGCTGAATACTCCCTAGAGGAACTCACATTGAGTTAAGCTTCGGTTCATGAACTGAACAGCAATAACAATGGTTTCGGAAAATGGTTACTGTACATAACCATTTCCCATATTTATTGTTACAAATGAATGCTTGTGTTCCACACCTTTACTACTAAACCTATGAATTTCACTCAACTTTGTGTTTACGATTTTACATGTTTAATCTCAGGTATTATTACTTAGCTTTGCTTGGATGGGAGCCCGCAGGATATTATCGCAGCTTGAAGATTTCTGTGATGCTTTTGAAAGATTGGTTTTATGTAAACTGTCAGGAGTTTATTTTATCTTTTGGGCAACTTTATGTTATAAATAGAGACGAAATAATAAAATTTTCCGCTTCTAAAACTCTAGGACCTATGCTTAAAAACTCTGACCTTTTATGATGCAATGTACATGCTTTTATTTCGTCAGCTTTGTATGAACTATAATTCATTGTTTCTTGTACTATGACGTGTTACCCCCTCGATGCCTAGTTGTTCCATGTCAGATTTTGGGGGTCTCACACCGCAGAGGATTCGCACACCTGTCCACCTGCAGAGGACATACCTGTGCCAAGTTACAAAAAATTACCGTACTCCCCTACGCAGCAAATTCCAAGAAGGGGGAGAGCATTGCAAACAAGGGAACGTGCTAACGCAACATCATGGGGAGCCCCATCAAGGCCACGGGAAAACATACAACTACCAAGGTATCTTCCTGCGCCCTTCTTTAGTATTTCGTAAGAATAAACAACTCGCAAACCTCCAATAATCGTAAAACATCAAATTTGCAGCTCTCTTGCTTCCACGACCGAGGCGGACACAGGTACCCCGAAGTCCACCAGATTCACTCCCCCTGGCAATGCACTCGCTCATGCGCTCTCGAAACGCTTGTAGGGACTTCCTGCAACACATAACTCCCCCTGGCCGCGCTCAACATTTACACCAGATGTCCGACGAACTACTAATGAAGGATCTGGACACAATTGCCGCCCAAGATGTAACTTTAGCTGCCCACTTGAAGAAGAAGATATCCCAGCTGTCCCAGCGGTTAGCACAAGTAAACGAAGAGGTCCGCCAGGCTACAAAACAGAAAGACCTCAAGCTTGTAAATGCGAAGATCGAATTTGTCCGCTTGCGCGCCGTGTCCAATATAAATTCCGGATCTATCCAATACTTAGAGGACGAAAAATCCTCGCTCTCTGAGTTCATAGACCGCGAGCGCCGCCTTCGAGCAAAGCAAGAGGACGAAAACCGTTAGGCCATGGCAAAACTAGAAGAAGGCATGAATGCCCTTGCCTTGAATTGCAATAATTTTGTAACTAACTTCCAGAAGGACATGGCCAAGAAGTCAGAAGTTCTGAAGTATATGAGTACGGATTTTGATGAAGAGCTATATCCGCACCTCACCGCAGTGCGCGATGAGAACCGATGGCTGATAAAACTTGGTCTTCCACTTGTTGCCAAAGGTGTTATGAACTTACCCCTTTTGACAAAGCGATCAAGGATGTATACGATGTCGCGCTATTGATTGGATCCATTCTCGCCATGGAACGTGCTTCCATATAAAATTTACTAAGGTGTCCTTTGAAGGGAAACGAGATCTATTCCAAATACGCGCAGGAGATGTTTGACGTTGCTTTCTATAGATTAGAGAGCCTCCCAATGCCAACCATAGATCTAATCGAGAAAGGTCCGGACCTCCCCATTAGCGTGACCATGACAGGCCTTATGCTTCCCAGTGATAGTGCAGACCCAACAGAAGGAGATCCCGAAACCACTGGGCGAGCCTAAACTATCCCAACTACAAGTCCCTTTGTACATTTCTGGCACTCCAATACTGGTTCCACTGGAAGATAAATTAAAGCAACACGTGCGTCGTGTTTCCAAGAGTAATCACACTTCCACCAAAGGCGCTGCCATTGGCCTAGGCTTAGCACACCCTAGCCGGTCTAACGGTGTACCTGTGAGTCTTCCATCCATTGATGTATGCTACACTCGTGTGCTTTAATATATGAAAGAGGCGTGGGCACAACATCGCACATCGTAGAACCCACAATATCGCAGGTTAAAGAGGTCGTTGTCCGCAAACGACCTTCTATAGAGGCTGTCCTGCCCCATTATAGTTATTGTTGTATCTGATGCTAACTGATCAATTAAAAATTTGCTCAATGATAATAACGTCTTGTGTCATACCCATGTGTAGTCACATATATATGTGTCCAGGTTCCCACACCTACACCTGAGATGGTGAAGGAGAACATCTGTTAATGAGTACGCCCGTTAGGGTGCGACTCTGCACTTATTGGTGAGTCTAAAAGTCATTACGTGTGGTCCTGCCACTACTACCATAAGTAATGTCATTGAAAATGACATGTTTGTTAGGCGTGCACACTGTGCGCATCCGTCATAAAGTATGAGGACTGCTATACTTACCACAACGTCTTGTGAAAAGCTGCCTAACAAAGGATACCTGATCCGGCGCCACTGGGGGTGCATCCCTCTTACGCGACAAGTCTAATTAGTAGGGTAAACTTATTCCTCTTATTCCGCCTAAAAACGTTATTGTACATGTACATCAAAAGACCCAATATATATTAAAGAAATAATAATTGCATGCATGCATTTAAAGATGAGAAAGAAAAAAAACATCATTTGGACTGCGGAACTAGCTAGGAACCGCAGTGTTTTATTCATATCTCTTTTGCAAATGTTTTGAAACAAATAACAAAAATCTAAAAAAACGATCAAAAATAAAAAATACATGGATCCTTATTGGGGCTACTAGCAGCCAAGGTATTGGTCCATGCCAACTATCTGATATCTCAAGGAGAATATCGCCCAGAACTCCAGTCGTCTCTTAAATCATTCCTTGTAGATACTGATTCTACATAGCCATGCGCACTTATCCTAGTTTGTGGGGAACCCCTGCTCGTCTAACCGCGCTGCTTCATGCTTCGTGCTGCTGGTAGTACGCCCATGTGAAGCCGTTGTCGCCTAGCGAGTGAAGTTATCCTTGTTGTGGGGACGGCTGCTCCCCTGCGCTGCTGTTGATGGTTACCTTTAGTCGGGAGCAGCTTTACCGCGTGTCGCGCCATATTTCCAATTGACGTTGCTAAGGAGCCCAGAGCACGTCGCAGCTTTGAGAATAGCCCCCCCTCTACTGCACCTTTAGTTGAGAGTGGGCCAGTAACCATGTTAGAATTCGTCCGACGTCTGTGAGACCCCCAAAATCTGACATGGAATAAGTAGGCAACGAGGGGGTAACACGTCATAGTACAAGAAACAATGAATTACAGTTTATACAAAGCTGACGAAATAAAAACATGTACATTACATCATAAAAGGTCAGAGTTTTTAAACATAGGTCCCACAGTTTTAGAAGCGGAAAATTTTATTATTTCGTCTCGATTTATAACAATAAGTTGCCCAAAAGATTGAATAAACTTCTGATAGTTTATATAAAACATATCTTTCACAAACACCACAGAAATCTCCAAGCTGCGATAATATCCTGTGGGCTCCCATCCAAGCAAAGCTAAGTATAATACCTGAGATTAAACATGTAAAATCATCAACACAAAGTTGAGTGAAATTCATAGGTTTAGTAATAAGGATGTGGAACACAAGCATTCATTTGTAAAACAAGTAGTATGGAGTATAGTTATATACGTCAACCATAGTCCAAAGTCATTATTATTGCTGTTCAGTTCATGAACCGAAGCTTAACTCAGTGTAAGTTCCTCTAGGGAGTATTCAGCCTAAATACTCAAGTAAAAACGAATATTAGTGCGTCAAGGTAATCGGGACGGGGATAGTCAATCCCGATGGATCCACCCACAATATTCGCGCTTCGCGCAATGCACACCGGAAAATTAACGATTCATGATCGGGAGAGGAAACTTAAGGCTAGACTAAAAGCAATAATAATATCGAAAACCTGAAAATCATACATGTTCTGGATAGCATACAGTTCTGGATAGCATACAGTTTTTAATGGTTGTGTTCCACCATGTAAAATCTCACCCCGTGTTTAGAAACCATGTACAAGTAAAAAGGGGCTATGAACTCACCTTAGCCACGAGGTAAGTCAATCACGTTACTCAGCAACTGAGTAGAAACGGTAGAGGTAGACGATCACCGACGATATGGATGCCCGGAAAACACGAAAACCGCAACCTATCACAATAAGACGCGCGTTAAGACTCGAACTCAATATCGATATATATACCAAATATAATATGACTCAAATGTTTTCAAAGTATTCATGTTTCAAAAACATTGACACGAACTAAATGAATCCATACAAACCATTTATTCCAACACTACACGTTAAAACACTTGTAACCTTGAAATTGACCCGTTATACGACGCCAAGTCAACGCAAATCAAACTATCCTTTAATCTTATTTGGACCAGTAGCTAAGTCATTTATATAATGACTAAGCACTTGAACAAGTCATCATGTCCGATGATGAATACTCAAACTCACGCAACACAAACATTGAACTACGTGTCCAAAAATAAAATCAGCAAGTACACCCCGAATGTACACACGATCTACCCTATCTAGACTTGTCCGTTTTAGACGAAAATTGGTGTCAATGTCACTTATAACCTGTATAAGACCTCAACAAAATTTGAGCCAAAGTTCACACTTTAAAATCCATCAGCTCGACACTTTACTCGACTCCAAATTTTAGGACAGATTTGTGCACTTGTTTTGTAAAACCGTTTGGACCACTCTAAAAGTACAAACTCGACAATCCGTCATTTGAAACCACTACTAGACTCATCAAAATCAGTTTGTAATCTTTGAAAACCAGTAGATACATTTATCTAACTAAGCCTAAAGTCCCCGAGAGTCGACCCAAAATCAGCCACAATTTCGGATTGTGCCGACTTGCGTCTCCCGGTACACGAAAACTAAAACTAGCATAACTTTTGACTCGTAATGACTTAGAAGCTCTATCTTATACCAAAACGACCGTCTCGGAAAACTTTACAACAATTTCACATAATATTAGTATTTATCAGACCTTAAACCCACAAAAATTCAGTTAAAGACCTGCTGTCCCAAATTATACTTTTAGAAAACATGACAAATCTATTTTTTAAGCAAAATCACTCATTCCCATACCCCTAGGATCATCATACAATCATACCCATCATCCAAACACTCCTAAAAATACTTGAATGTAAAATCTAACAAAATCAAAGATTAAAAACAAGACTTTTAAGGATTAAAATGTGATGATCTTACCAAAATTAGCACATGCAAGAGGATTTAAACATAAATCCACCATGGAATCATAACATCTTAAAAATTTGATGCATGTACATGTTTTTGGTGTCAAAAGAACCACACGATCATTTTAAAGATGGGATATGAATTAGATTTTGTTAAAAACTTCTAGAAGTTGGTGATTTTGGGGTGTTTAGGGTGTGGAGGTGGCGGCAAAAATGGTGGAGTGGAGGAGATGATGGTTGATTTTTATAAAGTTTGTGTTGTGTGTGTTTTTAGTTAAAAAAATCAATATATATGGTAGGTAGTGGAGGGACCATTGTTGTCAATTTTAAAACTTGTGGACTTAAAAACAATTAGTAGTTTTAAAGGGTAGAAAATGGTTATTGGTAAATATTAAAAATATTTACGGGGCTCGGGTTTCATAAAAATTACTTTTCAAAATTTACAATGCATCATGATTATATGATTTCCCGACACGACTTAATACGTAATTAAAACGAAGTCGTCGAAAATGTTAATTATCGAAACAATCGACAAATAAACGTAAACTATTGGGCATCCGTCGGTATCGCGATCACTAGGAATTCTCGTTGTACATTATTTTTGAATAAACTCATTGTAAAACGCACGGGGGTGATTTTAAATCAAAAACTTTGATTTAAATTAAATATGGAAAATAAAATAAAAAATTTATAACTCCATACAAGGTATTTATCGATGATCAGAAAAATACTTAAAAAGTATAATTTAAAAATCTCAGGATTTACATATAACAATACAAGAAAACGTAATACATTGAAAAATTCAAGAAGCACGAATAAAATAATACTGGGAAAGTACGGGTTCTCACAGTCTTCCCCCCTAAAGGAACTCTGGTCCCCAGAGTTCTCTTGAAAACAGTAGGAGATGCAAACAAGAGGAGGTACAAGGTGTAGAACAAAATCATTGCTTCCCAGGTAATTTCTGCACCACGACGAATCTTAACGGTTAGAATTTACTACGCTTCAGTTCTTAGTTCCTTTTCGTATAACTTTTCAGTCTTGGATTAGAATGACGATCTTTTAATGCGGAGATACATCAAGACATAGAATTGTTGGAAATACGTGCGGTAAACTAACAAGAATGAACACAAGAATCGATTAAACAGGCAAAGTGCGATAAATGAACCAAGATTGTAAATCAACAAGGGGTCGCAAGTCATGCAGCTGTAAAACGTGACAATCTTAAAATGTAATAATCCAGTCACAAGCGAAATAGAAGGAAAAAAAATGAATAATCATACTGTAACACCCGACTTGGATAAGTGGACCGTTACGTGTATTTATGGCGTGTCATCAAAGCATAAGGTAAATGTCCTAAAACATTAACTGACCATAAAGGAAATACCGGAATCAAACATCGGCAATCCAAACATAAGCCCAAAACATGAAAAACAAAATACTGAATGAAAGGACTAAACAATGTCCAGATAAGCAGAATAATGTAAGAACTGCCAAAGTAAGAAGTCTGGATAGCTTCCATCCAATGCATATACTCTTAGAATCCTAAAAGCGTCCTGGTGTACCTGCCGTTAGAACATGAAAGGAACTACGGCTGAGCATAACGCTCAGTGAACGGATATAAAGCATGATAAGGAAAAATACTGAAATGGAACGGATGGTGAACTACTGAAGCTGTAAGACTGATAAGTAAAGTTGCAGCGAAAATCTATGTATAATCTGTAAAGTCTTATTCATAAATAAATAAAGCTGAACTGTTATCTGTTAAATCTGAAAACATGCATTTACTATATTTTAATTTGCCAGAGCCTATATAGGTCACGTGCTGTAACAACCGTGCATGAATAACTGGAGGGGTGACCTCGTCATGTTGTAGAGGGGTGACCTCTAAATAACTGTGCTGGGTGGAGGGATCAGCTCCAATGTGAAGGATGCAGAGCACACACCACATTCACCTGCTAAACTGTAAGCTGTAGCCTAGGATGCATCCATACGCCCCACTAATAATACTGATAAACATGGCCAAGCTGAGCTGAGTGGGACGATGCAGGATATCACTCTCCTGCATGTGAGTCACGACACCGGTGCCTCTAGTGCCGTGGTTACGGTACCTACGTAACTAGTACATAAACTGGTCATGCTTGTATATAATGCTCAGGCAATTTATTTAATTCTTAACATGATTACAGATAAGTTTAAACATATACTGGGGAAAACATTTGGCTGCAGACGAGGAATCCTAATCATGCATAGGAAAGGAAGTCCTTACTGAAAGGACGGAAATCCGTACCTTGTGTCCAGTAATGAAATAAGACTGAAAGCTGAAAGATCTATTCCGACTTCACGGTTACTACATAAATAACGGACATGAATGAGTTAATTGATTTTGGTTTACTATTACTGATTCCCATATGTTCTTAACTTAACTTATTTTATTCTTGTATTACTGTTTATGTATAATCTGATTAATCTGATTGTCCGGCGTAATTCTGATAAATCTGACTGTTCTTAACATGGTTACTGATAACGTACATCATGTATTTCTGATTACTGTATTAAATTGTCTTTTGGTATTATTACTGATTCCTGAAATATTGTAATTCTGACAGTCTTTAATTAGTTACTGATTTCAGTAATACTTATTCTGATATTATAACATTGCTAAAATTAGTAACCTGCTATAATTAGTAAGTTTCCTGAATTAGAAAGTTCCTTAAGAGAAGGTTTCCAAATTAGTTTTCTTGAAATACATCATTAATTTAATTATAAGTTAAATCCGACTTTTATTAGTTAAAAAGGACCAATTTAAAATCGGTTTAGTCTTGCTAATTAAATAAAATAAAATAACCATTTTATTAAACTTTATTTTTAAACTTATTATCGAAAGATTTAACCAAAACATATGAGTTCCCACTGTTAGACTTAAGTTCCCACTGTTTTCATTAAGGTTTCCACTGCTAGACTTATAAAAGTTCCCACTGCTTGATTTATAAAAGTTCCCACTGTTTTTATATTCTGACAGACCCAAACACCCCTTATGTTTCTGTAGACCCAAATGCACCCTTATTTCTGTACCTGCTATACAGCAAACCAAACACCCCCTGCTGTCATCTTTTGGTCGCTGCAGTCCTCACAGAAACCACCAGCGCACCCCTCGAGGGTCGCGGCTGGTCCCGAAACAAAACACACCGAGACCTTAGGGTCTCGGTTTTCCTACATAAGAAAACCCGACACCCCTGTTGGGGTTTGTTCGTGGCTGAGCAAAAGAAACACCAAGCCGCCCCTGTCTTGGGTCACGGCTGGTCCGCAAAATATCAACACCGAGAGTCTAAGACTCGGTTTCCCTGCAGTTTGAACGCCACTCGAACCTCCATTATTAGAATTCGTGAATCATGAAAATATTAAATGGATGAAACAAGATTACTGTTACCTTGATTTGTGTGTCAGGGATTTAGAAACACACGACCTCAATCAAACCACGATTGTTCTCTTTTCTTGCTTCCCTTTTTTTTTGGTTCGTCGGCATGAAGAAGGCAAGGGAAAGGAGGTGACGGCTGATTTTGTTTTTTTTTTTTGGATTAGGGTTACTACTTGTTGTCTAAATATATATATTCCCCTTCCGTATTTTTTTTTTAAAAGAACAGGTTTATACAATAAATGGGCTACGGCCCATGCTCCTCCTCCTCTTTTGTTTCTATAATATCCATCCGGTCCAAAAACATTAGTGTTTTAATTCGTGTTTTAATTACTTACGAAAAGCTCGTACTTAAATCTCGTTCTGAAACGTATTTATATTTCTCGTGTTTTTAATTTTTCTGAAACATAATATTCTTTTCTGTATAATAATAAATAATACATACGTATTTTTTGAATCTTAATATTTATTTTCTGAATAATTATGCATTTGTAATATTTAAATAAAACTGAGACTGCGTAATTAATTTATGCGTTTATATCTCTGTCTAATAATTAATACTTATATAGTTTATTAATATTAAACTGCGTATTTAAATATTCTGATTTTTAAATACGGGTTTTACAATTCTTCCCCTCTAAAAACAATAATTCGTCCCCGAATTAAAGATCCGACTATACTGGGTTTTACAATTCTTCCCCTCTAAAAAGGAGAAATTCGTCCTCGAATTAAAGGTAATAAGCTGATGAAGTTATAAGAACTGAAAGGACACGTAGACTGAAAAGTCAATTAAGCTGAAGAATGAATTGTCTTCTAATTAAGACATAATGCTGCTGATAGGTATAAACCTGACATGACTGAAATTATCATGTAACGTGACATGGCTAAAGAGAACATGGAACGTGACATGACTGAAAGAACTTAACTGAATTTATTGAAGGAAAGGGGATGAGAGGTCCGGATGTACTCCTCCGTTTCGAGTGGCCTCCCGCTCGAAACGACTTCTTCAAAGGTTTAACATAATAAATAAAATCTTGGTCCTGATGACCCTGTCCTGATGATGCTGAATAGCTTCTGGTTCCATATTTAAGATGGATTTTCTGAATCTGACAGATTGAATAACTATAGCATATATGATACATGAAACGATACGTGTAAATATTCTGAAAAGATAATATTTATATCTCTGAGAAAGCTGCTGAATTATAGGGACGAACTACGTGAACAATTTTGAACGTGTTGAGTGAGCAATTGTGAACGTGGTTCATAATTATATGAGGAGCGCTGGCATGGAATTAGAATATGATAAGTGAATCAGACTATGAACGTGATACTAGAACATATCATGAACGTATGCTGACTGAGGAATGAATGCCAACCGATACGGCCTGAGATGTGAAACATCTGCCTGGTTATGGAATAGCTGTGCTAAACTTGAGTCTGGTCTCTCAAGCTTTCTGTAACCGTATTCGGTAATAAACTGAGAAACGTGTATCGTGAAATGGCACACGAACTTGAACGTGACCAATGTTATGAACACAAATGTGAGCTTAAATCATGAGATAGCATAAAAGAGGAACTGAAACAGCGTCATTCTGCGGATGAGACGTATACGTGAAAGTGAAAATAAACGTAAACGTAAACATACACGTGATCGTGAACATGAATTCTGTCTGATATGATGGTCGCCGGAATACTTGACATCGTACGATTTACTGCTAAATTTCAAAATTTCTGCAGATCTGCTACTGCGTGATCCTTTCGAATGAAAGAAACGCGCAGGCTGATTACATGGTTAATGATAACTTAGATAGTATCACACTTTATCTGAGTCTGTGGTAAAACTGATAACAATCTCCATGGAGTCTTGTCTCCTTTGGTCCAGAATTTCTACTGGCAGTAATAACTCGATAGTATGACGACGTTCTATCTTAAACCTGTTGGAATGGAAGGTATTAGATATGAACATAGATGCCTCAATGCGTTATACTGTTTCTATCAAAATTCTGCCTGGAATTTTGGTACATTCTGGTGGAATTTCGTTCATAGGCGTCAGTCGGGACCATCAGGTATGGTTGTCTGAAATTTCTTTCTGTTGAAATGTGGTGGCTCAGAAATGCCACTTTGTTCAATGGAATCTATATCTGGAAAGTTGTATATAAAATTTTCTCCTATCGAAGATTCTGTACAACTGTGAGAAGATGATTCTCGTGTTCTTATCTAGAATTTAGCAGATCAGAATGAAATCAATGAATATACTGACGATTTTGTCTGAGAAATCAAGAAAAATTTATTCATAAATTTTCATACTATAGCTGGAGCATTAGGAAGCTCAGAAGTACAATTTAAAATTTTTAGAGTGGCTATAATATGTGCAACAACGGTCTGAAGAACATCATGTTCTTCCGTCACCACTGATGGTGGCATGATCTTGAATTTTTCTGGAAGAATGTTTAAAACAACTCGTAGTAGGTTAATTAAACTTTCTATTCGTGGACTGAATATCGATTAAGAATGGTGATCTGATAAATTTTTCGATGGTGCGCTAGGGCGAATAAAGCCTAGTTTTGGTAACTCTTGAAGCAATTGCTGCAACTCTTTTAACGTAGCTAAAGCCCTGCAAATAAGAGTTTTGAAAACAGGTTTTGTTCTTGAGACAAGCTCGATGTTAAATTATGTCTCGTGGGTAGGAAGGAATTTCTGGAACACCTTCTGGAATGACATCTGTAAATTTTTAGGATAATCTGCTGATCATGGATTCGAGGAATTTTGGAAGTGAAATTATAAAGGGTAGCTAAAAGTCTTCGTAACTATGGACTGATAAGTCACGCGCATGTAAGGCAGAATAATTTGTACTGATTTCTCGGGCCGAAACATGATGAATATATTTGGGATTTAGTAAGATGGATCTCGTCGTTAACAAAAATAAGACTTTAATAATTATGGTGATACTGTTGAGTCCTTTCTGGCTGAGAGGCAGGTAACTACTTGATTTAAGATAGAGCCGGCATATGAATACTTGAAGTAAACGTGGCAACTTTCATTGATTGTGTTTGTCTGTAACCTCACAGAATGAACACTGCGTGTTTAACCTGAGTAATAGTCTAGTGGTGGTGACTGAATTTTTAATGATCTGATTCATGCGTGGCATAATAGAATGGGTATACCCCTTTCTGAAGGGTACCCTGAATTTCTGAGGGCCTGGTTTAGAAACATACTAGAGTTATGAGTTCTGACTCGTATTTTGAGGAAAGATTTGTATGACGTGTACCATGACTGGTGTCCTAATATGTGTCTTCCGAAAAGATACCTGAGGCCTATGCCTTTGACTGATGCCTTGACACGTGTTTTAGTAGATGAATCCGAACAAAGTTAAAATTTTTGGTAACTGCTAGGATTGGCGGACCGGTTAGACTACTGACCTCTGTATTTCTTGTCACGTCCGTTCCGGAGTTCCGATGGTTACTGATTGATTAAATATAAGTACGGTGGTTGTCACTACTGCTTTATTTTTTCCAATTTATGACGGTCATTATCATGACCGTGATTCAGGTAACTATTCTGCTGAGTGGCCGGCTGAGTTCCGGTTCCCACTCTTCTGAATGAACGGTTAGCTGAGTGAAGTGTGACATCTAGCTGAGAAGGTAAAAGTATGGAATGGAATGGTAGTGTCTGATAGTTGGAATTTACTCTTGTCAGAAATTTCAAATTTATAGTTTTCGTCCTTGCTCTGCAGTGTCTTTATAGTATAACAGCATCACCATCAGCATCTTGAGAAATCTCCAAAGTATCAGCAGCATCAGCAATTATGAGGTCTTCAAAGTGTTAGCGGCATCAGCATCTAGCAAAATCTTCAACTCACGAGCAGCATCAGCACCTGGTAGAATATCGACAAGTGGAAACGCCTGAGATGATTGAGGATCGATTAGCAATATCCATGGAGTAGGGTACCTGGTGTACACCTGGACTACTGTACATGAAGTACAAAATGAATATTGCACACGAAGAATTTCTGCGACACTGTACGTGGAGTACACATGAATCACTGTACATAGAGTATAACTGAGACACTGTACATGGGGTACATATGGAAATTTTATGGGATGATCGATACTGGTGTCGCTTGTCTGACATTATCAAATAAATAAATTGATTTAAACGGTAGTAAACTGAACTGAAACGGTTAACATGATGGGCTGAAAATTTCTGCATGGACTTAATGCTGGTTGTATAGAGGCTAAAAGTATGATTAAACGGAGTTTCATCAATGTTCAGTATAAAGACATGATTGATAAAGACTAGAACATGATTTATCATGAAATAGTATTTTACTGTAATCCTTCTGTATCTTAGCATAAAACATTATCGCTCTGTTGAAAACATAATCCTTGTAAGGAAACATGAAACTGAATCCGCCTGTGTGACATCCTAGGCAAATCCCACATCGGCTGTGTCCAGGAGAGATCCATGGTTCATAAGATAACAGTCGCCTTCTCATGACACAACGCGTTTTGTGGTCTACTGCAAGTGGGGTTCTTAGGAACTGGCAGTTAAGCGTGCTCATGAAAGAGTAGTACTGGCTTGGGTGACCTGTCGGGAAGTACTTACAAGAGGGCCACAAAGCAAAGCCGTGAGCTTGCGGGCAAAGCGGACAATATTGTAGTCTGAGTAGGCGGGATGTTACAAGTGGTATCAGAGCCACTCCTGAGCCGTTCGGGATGGTGGGGCAAACCTCATCAAGGACGATGAGTCCCGAAGGGGGGGTGATTGTGACATCCTAGGCAAATCCCACATCGGCTGTGGCCAGGAGAGATCCATGGTTCATAAGATAACAGTCGCCTTCTCATGACACAACGCGTTTTGTGGTCTACTGCAAGTGGGGTTCTTAGGAAATGACAGTTAAGCGTGCTCATGAAAGAGTAGTACTGGCTTGGGTGACCTGTCGGGAAGTACTTACAAGAGGGCCACAAAGCAAAGCCGTGAGCTTGCGGGCAAAGCGGACAATATTGTAGTCTGAGTAGGCGGGATGTTACAGCCTGAAGGCGATATCAGCTTGAAATTATGAAACTGGATTGTTATAAAGAACATAAGAGTATGATCAACTGAGTTTTAAAAACAACTGGTGTTGATGGCTATGGTTCAATCCACAGAATTCAAAGAAGAAAACATGAGACTAAGTATGGGCTATTCTGGTTCGATCCATACTGGTCAAACTTTTCTGAGAACTGTCATGTATAGAAATTTACAATCTGGGACTAAACATGGTTGGTTGTAGTCCAAATCATACTTGTCAACTTTATAAAATATCGTGATATGTGCAAAGGTGAACATCTATGGTTCCATTCACAAAACATCATTTGACTGAAAAGCATGAAATTCGATCTGAACATTGGTGAATGTATATGGGCTGGTTCACCAAGTAATATTCGACTGAAAACATGAATCTGACATGAGTAAGGATAAACGCATATGGTCAGTTCATCTATACAAAAATCTGAACGTCAAGGGTGAACGCCTATGGTCAGTTCACCAAAACGAAAACTCGCTAAAAGCACATGCGACTAAATATGGCCAGTTATGTACCAACCTTTTACTTAGTCAAAACTTTAAGAAAACTGACTGATAAATGGAGAAAACTGACTGAATAACCCAGGAGAAACATGAAAGATAACAACGCCAAAATCTGGGAAGTTCCTGGTGACTACCCACTAGTCACAGGTCAAGTTTTAGAGCCTACAGGTCGAACCTTGCGCTCTGATACCATAATTGTAACACCCCACTTGGATAAGTGGACCATTACGTGTATTTATGGCGTGTCATCAAAGCATAAGGTAAATGTCCTAAAACATTAACTGACCATAAAGGAAATACCGGAATCAAACATCGGCAATCCAAACATAAGCCCAAAACATGAAAAACAAAATACTGAATGAAAGGACTAAACAATGTCCAGATAAGCAGAATAATGTAAGAACTGCCAAAGTAAGAAGTCTGGATAGCTTCCATCCAATGCACATACTCTTAGAATCCTAAAAGCGTCCTGGTGTACCTGCCGTTAGAACATGAAAGGAACTACGGCTGAGCATAACGCTCAGTGAACGGATATAAAGCATGATAAGGAAAAATACTGAAATGGAACGGATGGTGAACTACTGAAGCTGTAAGACTGATAAGTAAAGTTGCAGCGAAAATCTGTGTATAATCTGTAAAGTCTGATTCATAAATAAATAAAGCTGAACTGTTATCTGTTAAATCTGAAAACATGCATTTACTGTATTTTAATTTACCAGAGCCTATATAGGTCACGTGCTGTAACAACCGTGCATGAATAACTGGAGGGGTGACCTCGTCATGCTGTAGAGGGGTGACCTCTAAATAACTGTGCTGGGTGGAGGGATCAGCTCCAATGTGAAGGATGCAGAGCACACACCACATTCACCTGCTAAACTGTAAGCTGTAGCCTAGGATGCATCCATACGCCCCACTAATAATACTGATAAACATGGCCAAGCTGAGCTGAGTGGGACGATGCAGGATATCACTCTCCTGCATGTGAGTCACGACACCGGTGCCTCTAGTGCCGTGGTTACGGTACCTCCGTAACTAGTACATAAACTGGTCATGCTTGTATATAATGCTCAGGCAATTTATTTAATTCTTAACATGATTACAGATAAGTTTAAACATATACTGGGGAAAACATTTGGCTGCAGACGGGGAATCCTAATCATGCATAGGAAAGGAAGTCCTTACTGAAAGGACGGAAATCCGTACCTTGTGTCCAGTAATGAAATAAGACTGAAAGCTGAAAGATCTATTCCGACTTCACGGTTACTACATAAATAACGGACATGAATGAGTTAACTGATTTTGGTTTACTATTACTGATTCCCATATGTTCTTAACTTAACTTATTTTATTCTTGTATTACTGTTTATGTATAATCTGATTAATCTGATTGTCCGGCGTAATTCTGATAAATCTGACTGTTCTTAAAATGGTTACTGATAACGTACCTCATGTATTTCTGATTACTGTATTAAATTGTCTTTTGGTATTATTACTGATTCCTGAAATATTGTAATTCTGACAGTCTTTAATTAGTTACTGATTTCAGTAATACTTATTCTGATATTATAACATTGCTAAAATTAGTAACCTGCTATAATTAGTAAGTTTCCTGAATTAGAAAGTTCCTTAAAATAGAAGGTTTCCAAATTAGTTTTCTTGAAATAAATCATTAATTTAATTATAAGTTAAATCCGACTTTTATTAGTTAAAAAGGACCAATTTAAAATCGGTTTAGTCTTGCTAATTAAATAAAATAAAATAACCATTTTATTAAACTTTATTTTTAAACTTATTATCGAAAGATTTAACCAAAACATATGAGTTCCCACTGTTAGACTTAAGTTCCCACTGTTTTCATTAAGGTTTCCACTGCTAGACTTATAAAAGTTCCCACTGCTTGATTTATAAAAGTTCCCACTGTTTTTATATTCTGACAGACCCAAACACCCCTTATGTTTCTACAGACCCAAACGCACCTTTATTTCTGTACCTGCTGTACAGCAAACCAAACACCCCCCGTGCTGTCATCTTTTGGTCGCTGCAGTCCTCACAGAAACCACCAGCGCACCCCTCGAGGGTCGCGGCTGGTCCCGAAACAAAACACACCGAGACCTTAGGGTCTCGGTTTTCCTACATAAGCAAACCCGACACCCCTGTTGGGGTTTGTTCATGGCTGAGCAAAAGAAACACCAAGCCGCCCCTGTCTTGGGTCACGGCTGGTCCGCAAAAGATCAACACCGAGAGTCTAAGACTCTCGGTTTCCCTGCAGTTTGAACGCCACTCGAACCTCCATTATTAGAATTCGTGAATCATGAAAATATTAAATGGATGAAACAAGGATTACTGTTACCTTGATTTGTGTGTCAGGGATTTAGAAACACACGACCTCAATCAAACCACGATTGTTCTCTTTTCTTGCTTCCCTTTTTTTTTGGTTCGTCGGCATGAAGAAGGCAAGGGAAAGGAGGTGACGGCTGATTTTGTTTTTTTTATTAGGGTTACTACTTGTTGTCTAAATATATATATTCCCCTTCCGTATTTTTTTTTAAAAGAACAGGTTTATACAATAAATGGGCTACGACCCATGCTCCTCCTCCTCTTTTGTTTCTATAATATCCATCCGGTCCAAAAACATTAGTGTTTTAATTCGTGTTTTAATTACTTATGAAAAGCTCGTACTTAAATCTCGTTCTGAAACGTATTTATATTTCTCGTGTTTTTAATTTTTCTGAAACATAATATTCTTTTCTGTATAATAATAAATAATACATACGTATTTTCTGAATCTTAATAATTATTTTCTGGATAATTATGCATTTGTAATATTTAAATAAAACTGAGACTGCGTAATTAATTTATGCGTTTATATCTCTGTCTAATAATTAATACTTATATAGTTTATTAATATTAAACTGCGTATTTAAATATTCTGATTTTTAAATACGGGTTTTACACATACGATCATTTAAAATACAAGCTGTCAAAATCAGTTGTCTAGTATTTTGGTATTACATAAAAACTTAGTTTCAAATATTTTCTTGATTAAAGAAAATTTTACAATGTGTAGTGATTTAAAAAATCAAACTCTATATAAAATGAGTGGGTAAACAGTTCTCAAATTTTTTTCTCGATCAGGACTTTCGAAGCAAAAGTAGAACAGTTCAAAATAGTTATTTTGATCAGCTTAAGAGCTTTTCGGGTGACTACATGAAATTATCGTTAAAAACTCAGGTTTATCGTTACCATTAGAGAAAATCAGATTATCCTGGTTATTTAGAATCATTGTTAGAAATTATAGATAAATTTAATAATTTCATTAGGTTGACAGTAAAGTATGATAAAATCAATTACTTTAAAAGATACAACTTGATATCCTTTTTAAATACTAGTTATAAGTTTACCAAAGAGGATGTATAGATCTGGTACTTAACTTGAAACAGTTATTTTGGTAATTTAAACCTTTGATAAAATGTATAAAACGTTCTTAAAAATTAATAATAATTTTTAAAAATTCAAGAAAGTGTTTAAGATATCAAACGATAAACACGTAACAGTTTCTGGTTTTTAGAAAGTGACAAAATAGCAAACGATTATGAAACGAATATCGATCAACAATTAGTATACAAGCAATAGCACGAGAGAATAAAACGGAAATCGTATCAACTCTTAACGAACACGATAGATTAGATGCATCGATGATAAGGACAATAAGAAACAAGGATTATAGCAAGATTAATTCACGAGTGCGGTTGGCGTCACCACAACGGCTTATTAAGTTTTGGATGGTCGAAATACGATCGAAAGAGAAAAGCCACACAACGAATTTTCAAATCAAAGAAAATTCATAAGAAGTCAATTGAGAGTAAATTCATTATAATGAAAACATTAGCAATGAAAGGCGAAATCAACACATGATTTACACGAATGAAATTTCCAAGGCGATAGTGTCTTAACACATATCATGACAAATACAGGTAATCATTGGTCACTTCCAGTCATAAATCATTATCCGCGTACAAAGACGTTTCATAGGTCTACCAAGATAGATAAAGAAGATCGATCGATGAAGAGGCATAATAACGATGAAACTTTCAAGTCTGGTATCAATGGTAAGAATTTAGGCAAATGGTAACGAAAATCGTATCATGAGGATAATGAGGTAACATGTAAAACAAAGGTCGTTGAGTAAGGAAATATGTGCTTGAGGCATGTACTTTGTTCAAGAAAAGATAAGGGTTTATATGTGTATGTTGCAAATTATTGATACTCGCATAAAAATGTAAAAGTTTTTAAAACTTTATTTATCTAACTTTTTAAGGAACATAATAAAAAGTTGATTGTTGGTCAAATATTTTAGGCGACTACTATTCGGCCTTGCATGGCTCCTTCTAAATTAAGCATAGGTGATCAGGCCATGCATAATTTAGGACTAGCAATGCGATGCTCATCTTCGTCAAACCAGTATTACAGGTCATATTATTTAAAATATGTATATAATTCCATTTGTAAAAACAGAAATCAAAATAGTTTATGAAACTATTCGCCAATAAGTTACTGGCTAGATATTTAACTCAACAATTGTAATGTTACAAGATTCTTTACAAGACCCAAGGTAGAACAATTTGTGAGTATACATTGCAAAATTAATATAATTTAATTTTGTAAGATAGCATTCAATTATTTAAGAAAGCCCAAATGAAACCTTTTGTAAAATGATTCGCAACCAAGACCAGTTTGAGTTATATGGTAACATGACAATAGTTTATAAAGTAGCGAGTGGGTTACAAGAGGGAAATAAGGAGTAGTTCAAGTCAGTCAACGAAATGGTTACAAGGTGATAAGGTTTCAAGAGGTTTAGTCGAAATCGTCAGGAGACACGTGTCAAGATGGTAACAAACGATACGAAAGCAAGAACTTCAACCTCGGTTCAATTCAGTGGTACGATAGAAACAGAGAAAGAAAATAGAATGACAAATAAGTCATAAATAAAAGAAAGGAATAAGGAATCCGTATGTGTGCACATCGTGATTAATTTGAAAATAATATACTTTTAAGAAAGTAGGGTATCAGTTAACAAATAGTACAATCACTCCGAAAAGTTTCTATATTAGGAAGTTACCGAATTTCAAAAGTTCAAGATCTATGTATAAGTATGACCGAACTCAAAGTTACTATTTTATACTTGTTCAAACGCAATCATCGTTTTTAGTTTGCAAAATATCATTAGTTAAAGTTTTACGAGCTCAACGAACTCAAAAACGCTTGAAATCATATTTCTAACTTCTATCAGTTTTGATCTTTTTAGTCAACTTTGACTTTCGGGTTTGACCCGACCAATTAACTCACTAAACGATATTCTAAGACTCAAAGTCTAATGCATTTCGATGTAAAACAATGTTTTGAACAACTTTCTAGTTTTACCCGAGACTTGAAACGGAATAAAAATGGACGAAAATGCCCTTGCATTAAATTTGTCAGCAAAACGATATTTTAGCATTATTCAAAAAATAACTTCTTAGATTCTACAATCTCAAATGAGCGTAACTGGCTCGATTTTAAAGTTTACTGGTCAAATTTTATGTCATAAACGGACGTCTCAACAAGTAGAAATATATATTTTTATGTCTAAGGTTATAAAAATATTTTCTAGACCGTGTTAAATTCCCTGTAAAGTTTCTGTACAAAGTATATTTTTCGACACAACTTGAAATTTAATCCAATTTCATGATAATTCAAAATTAATGTACACACAAAATTAGTGGATTCCATAAAGACGAAAGAGAATAACAGTATAATTAATCATTTAAGAAAATACAGTATAGAAATGGTTCAAGAATACCATCGAACATCTAAGAAACCAAAAACGACGCATGACATCCGTGTCTTCGATTGCAAGATGCAATACAGGAAAGTCTCCTGACGGCGTGATTTTCCAAAATCACAAGACACACCGAGAAAGAAACAAAATATTAACAAGTCACACTCCTGAGGCGAGGAGGTTTAATGAAAAAGGGAGGATACAATTAGGATCGTATTCCAAACAATTGCCATATAATAGATGACGATCATGTGTTCAAGGTACAACGGATGTTGTAAGTCGAAGTCGATACGTAGAATGGTCAATGAAATAAGATGTAATCCATGTACAAGTGTCGTGTAAAACGGTGGCGTAAAGGTAAATCAAGATTATGAAAACCCACGATATTATTCAGGTACTGATTCAACGAATGCTTCGAGATGTGTGACTCACACGGTGTCCTTCAGTCTTTCCCAGAGACACATTGAGCTACACAATGGTCTATAGACTAGACATTTAATTACGAATGGTCGGTAAACAATCTGGGTATCTAAATAGATATTTCAAAGGAAATAAACAATGAAAGCAACTTGCACGGTAGTAAAATGAAAATCAGGAGTTTCGTCGAAAACAACACTTCTTCAATTCCGAACGATGGTATGGCGAGAGTATGCACAACATGTAACAGCGAGTCGAGAAAAACAGGCGGTTCAAAACGAACGAGTATATGAAGTCAGTCGTATCACACATAAACAAGATAACAGTAGTACTCAGAAAATTGAGCATGAAAAGTCGGCAGTACACGCGCTCTGAATACAAGTATGTAACGTCATAACGATATGAAATCATCGCAATAAGATCAATTCACAAGAACGAGAATTCAAGATATGCAGTAAGAGCATATGTAACCACGGTAATATCGAATGATAATTCATGAAGCACATAGGCTTTGAAAAGTCATAGTAATTATCGTTATGAGGGTAACGTAATATTTCAACATGTAATCAAGAGATGAAACACTATAATGATAATTAAACGTAAGTAATAAGGATTAGAGAGTTACCCGCAAAGATATCAAACAGCAATGGCAGATTCTGTGGTTGACACTTAGGAACATAAAATATTTGAACTTTCGGTTATAGACTAAGTTTTTGAAAATGACTCAGTTCCCTATAACCACCGCTCTGATACCAATCTGTGAGACCCCAAAAATCTGACATGGAACAAGTAGGCAACGAGGGGGTAACACGTCATAGTACAAGAAACAATGAATTACAGTTTATACAAAGCTGACGAAATAAAAACATGTATATTACATCATAAAAGGTCAGAGTTTTTAAACATAGGTCCCAGAGTTTTAGAAGCGGAAAATTTTATTATTTCGTCTCGATTTATAACAATAAGTTGCCCAAAAGATTGAATAAACTTCTGATAGTTTATATAAAACAAATCTTTCAAAAACACCACAGAAATCTCCAAGCTGCAATAATATCCTGCGGGCTCCCATCCAAACAAAGCTAAGTATAATACCTGAGATTAAACATGTAAAATCGTCAACACAAAGTTGAGTGAAATTCATAGGTTTAGTAATAAGGATGTGGAACACAAGCATTCATTTGTAAAACAAGTAGTATGAAGTATAGTTATATACGTCAACCATAGTCCAAAGTCATTATTATTGCTGTTCAGTTCATGAACCGAAGCTTAACTCAGTGTAAGTTCCACTAGGGAGTATTCAGCCTAAATACTCAAGTAAAAACGAATATTAGTGCGTCAAGGTAATCGGGACGGGGATATTCAATCCCGATGGATCCACCCACAACATTCGCGCTTCGCGCAATGCACACCGGAAAATTGACGGTTCATGATCGGGAGAGGAAACTTAAGGCTAGACTAAAAGCAATAATAATATCGAAAACCTGAAAATCATACATGTTCTGGATAACATACCGTTCTGGATAGCATACAGTTTTTAATGGTTGTGTTCCACCATGTAAAATCTCACCCCGTGTTTAGAAACCATGTACAAGTAAAAAGGGGATATGAAATCACCTTAGCCACGAGGTAAGTCAATCACGGTACTCAGCAACTGAGTAGAAACGGTAGTGGTAGACGATCACCGACGATATGGATGCCCGGGGAAACACGAAAACCGCAACCTATCACAATAAGGCGCGCGTTAAGACTCGAACTCAATATCGATATATATACCAAATATAATATGACTCAAATGTTTTCAAAGTATTCATGTTTCAAAACCATTGGCACGAACGAAATGAATCCATAAAAACCATTTATTCCAAAACTACACGTTAAAACACTTGTAACCTTGAAATTGACCCGTTATACGACGCCAAGTCAACGCAAGTCAAACTATCCTTTAATCTTATTTGGACCAGTAGCTAAGTCATTTATATAATGACTAAGCACTTGAATAATTCATCATGTCCGATGATGAATACTCAAATTCACGCAACACAAACATTGAACTACGTGTCCAAAAATAAAATCAGCAAGTACACCCCGAATGTACACACCGATCTACCCTATCTAGACTTGTCCGTTTTAGACGAAAATTGGTGTCAAGGTCACTTATAACCTGTATAAGACCTCAACAAAATTTGAGCCAAAGTTCACACTTTAAAATCCATCAGCTCGACACTTTACTCGACTCCAAATTTTAGGACAGATTTGTGCACTTGTTTTGTAAAACCGTTTGGACCAATTTAAAAGTACAAACTCGACAATCCGTCATTTGAAACCACTACTAGACTCATCAAACTCAGTTTGTAATCTTTGAAAACCAGTAGATACATTTATCTAACTAAGCCTAAAGTCCCCGAGAGTCGACCCAAAATCAGCCACAATTTCGGATTGTGCCGACTTGCGTCTCCCGGTACACGAAAACTGAAACTAGCATAACTTTTGACTCGCAATGACTTAGAAGCTCTATCTTATACCAAAACGACCGTCTCGGAAAAATCTACAACAATTTCAAATAATATTAGTATTTCTCGGACCTTAAACCCACGAAAATTCAGTTAAAGACCTGTTGTCCCAAATTGTACTTTTAGAAAACATGACAAATCCATTTTTCAAGCAAAACCACTCATTCCCATACCCCGAGGATCATCATACAATCATACACATCATCCAAACACTCCTAAAAACACTTGCATATAAAATCTAACAAAATCAAAGATTAAAAACAAGACTTTTAAGGATTAAAATGTGATGATCTTACCAAAATTAACACATGCAAGAGGATTTAAACATAAATCCACCATGGAATCATAACATCTTAAAAAGTTGATGCATGTACATGTTTTTGGTGTCAAAAGATCCACAAGATCATTTTAAAGATGGGATATGAATTAGATTTTGTTAAAAACTTGTAGAAGTTGGTGATTTTGGGGTGTTTAGGGTGTGGAGGTGGCGGCAAAAATGGTGGAGTGGAGGAGATGATGGTTGATTTTTATAAAGTTTGTGTTGTGTGTGTTTTTAGTTAAAAAAATCAATATATATGGTAGGTAGTGGAGGGACCATTGTTGTCAAGTTTAAAACTTGTGGACTTAAAAATAATTAGTAGTTTTAAAGGGTATAAAATGGTTATTGGTAAATATTAAAAATATTTACGGGGCTCAGGTTTCGTAAAAATTACTTTTCAAAAGTTACAATGCATCATAAAAATAATTATATGATTTCCCGACATGACTTAATACGTAATTAAAACGAAGTCGTCGAAAATATTAATTATCGAAACAATCGATAAATAAATGTAAACTATTGGGCATCTGTCGGTATCGCGATCACTAGGAATTCTCGTTGTACATTATTATTGAATAAACTCATTGTAAAACGCACGCGGGTGATTTTAAATCAAAAACTTTGATTTAAATTTAATATGGAAAATAAAATAAAAATTTTATAATTCCATACAAGGTATTTATCGATGATCAGAAAAATACTTAAAAAGTATAATTTAAAAATCTCAGGATTTACATATAACAATACAAGAAAACGTAATACATTGAAAAATTCAAGAAGCACGAATAAAAAGAATAAAATAATACGGGGAAAGTACGGGTTCTCACAACGTCTTGAGTCCACTTCGCATTTCTGACAACGCTCCACTCTTTTGCGCGCATCTTTCTGTACAAATGGCCAAAAATACCCTGAGCGAGTGACTTCCTCCACCATAGCGACCGAGCCGCGAGGACACACTCTTCTATGCGCGGCTTCTACTACTGCCCGCGCCTGATCTGGTGCTAAGCATTGCAACATCCGACCTTTGCCTGTTTGCCTATACAATATCCCTTTGATAATTTGAAAATGCCTAGCTCGCACCTGTATCTGCTTAGCCTTCCTTCTGCTGCATGGCAATTTGTTATGTGACAAAAACTTTCGAATGGGTGTCATCCATGTTGGTGACTCCATGTTAGCACTCACATTTTTGTGCAAGATAAAATCGACGAGAACGTGACCAGGAGGCTTATTCATGTTTACAATAGAAAGTTGGTCCATGTCCACTGATATTTGATCTTCCTCTTCTTCAACCCTTCGTATAGCAAATTCCTCGAACTGTGCTGTCATGTCTCGTAGCTTTTCCGTATACTCGATTAGAACTCGCCCTCGTGGGTCGCATGACTCATTGACTCTAATTGCCACCAGAGGGTTGTAGGTGTAGGCCACCAAGCGCTTTATGTCCATTCTTAGTGCTACCCTAAGACCTGCTATGAGGGCTTCGAAGTCTGCTTCCATGCTGGTAGTGGGAAAGTCAAACAACAATGCGTACGTTATTTTTATGTCGCCCTGGTTCGTGAGGATGAAACCTGCATCTGGCCCCCCTTCACCTGCGAAGCCAGTTGAGAAGAGGACCCATGAGAGTCCTGGCAGCGATTCAGCGCACACAGATATGATTGGCGCCTGGGATTCCTCCTAGACACGCCTCCTTCTGCTTATCTGTGGGATGGGCTCTATATTATGTTGACACCTGTCTGCCTGCTTTCCTTTTGGTGTTGGTGCTAGAAGTACTGTTACCTCCTTCGATAGTGTCTATATTACGGATGGTAACTACTCCATTTCGCACCGGGAATTTGAACATACCGTGTGCCGTGGAAGGTACTGCGTGTAGTGTCTTTAGCGTCGGTTGTCCAATTATCCCGTTGAACGAGGATTGAGAGCGCACAACCATGAAGTCCATCCTTACCGTCGCCGAGTGTTCCGGGTTCTCAATGGTCACCTGTGTGCAGAGATGCCCCAATGGTCGAGTCTTATCACCACTAAACCCTGTGAGAATCTATGTTGTCTCTTTTAGCTCCTTCCTTATTTCCCATGGCAACCGTGTGAAGCAATGCTCGTATAATATGCTCGCTGCAGATCCCCCATCGACGCACATGTCCTCTATAGCGTGGTCGCCGAAGGCTATGTCAATCGTCAACGAGCCGACTCTGTTGTAACACCCTATTTTGATAATGGAATGTCACACGTAATTATGGCGTGTCATCAAAGCATACAAGGATAAATGTATAAAACATTACATGACCATAGGGATAACCGAAATTAAACATCGGTTCCCAAACATAAGCCCAAAACATAATAAAGCAAAAGAAATGAACGAAAGACTAAACAAGCATAAGTATATGAAGGCAAAAAGGAAAAGAAGTCTCTAGCAGCTTCCATCCTATGCACGTCCTCCAAATGCTCGAGTCTTCCCTAGGGTACCTGCCGTTTTGGGACATGGAAAGGAAAGTAACAGCTGAGCAAAACGCTCAGTGCACGGATATAGACATAGTATAAGTGACTAAAACATAACAGAGACTTAATAGCAGCAGAAATGTATAAGTCCTGGAAAAACTGGAACATGTTCATAAAACTGGTTTTATAGTTTGAAAAGCCTTATGTTTATCTTACGAAAACTGTTTAGCATATTTTACCATTAGCCAATATAGGTCATGAAAATCCACCGTGCATGAATACTTGGAGGGGTGACCTCATCATGCAAATTAGAGTGGCTGCCTCTAATTTAATATACTGGTTTTTGGGTAGGAGGGATCAACTCCTTATGAAGGATGCAAGGCACACACCACATTCACCATGAAATCCTGAATAAAAATATGTAACTAGGATGCACCCATACGCCCCACATGATAAATATAAATAAATGGCCAAAAGCTGAAGGGACGCCACGAGCAATCACTCCGCCGTGGTGAAGTCATAACATCAGTGCCTCTAATGTTATGGTTATGGTACCTCCATAACTAGGTGAAACTGGTCATGCATGTATATGGCTATAGGTAATCTTAATTAAACATAAGCAATCAAACACATAACTTATACTACGGGAAAATAGTTGGCTGCATACGGGGAATCCTAATAAGGAAAGAATGTCCATACTGAAAGGACGGGAATCCGTACCTTATGTCCAGTGAACGAAGAAGATGAACTGAGAGGAATTCTACTTCCGAATCACTAGTGCTACATAAATACATACATGAATAAGTATTTGCTTACTTAATACGTAGCTGGTTTTATGTCATGTCTTAGCTTATTTTATGTGTTCTTACCATCTTTACTGTTTTTAAGCCTTAAACCGTGTTTATCTTATATTCTGTTTAATCTGATCAAGTATTTATGGTATTTCATGTGTTATTATACTTACTGTGTAATAATAAGTAACTTTCCAAAAATAGTAGGTTTCCTAAAATAGAAAGTTTCCAAAAATAGAATTACTGCTTAAAATAGATAAGTTTCTAAAAATAGAAAGTTTCCATAAATAGATTAGCTGCCTTAATTAAATAAGTTTCCATAAATAGATTAGCTGCCTGAAATAAATAGGTTTCTAAAAACAGAAGGTTTCTATAAATAGATTAGCTGCCTTATTTAATTACGTTTCTAAAAATAGAAAGTTTCCATAGTTAGAAATAAGCTGGTTAAATAAGCTAAGTATATAAGCCTAAGTGTTTTCATGATTATTTTCTAAGTCATATGATATAAGGTATAGTTTAATAATTATTTCATGTAATTAAATTAAACTATAGGTTAAAATATTTAATTAAAGTATAACATGTTTTTAATTAAATAAGTTAAATACTTAGGTTTAAATATGTATTATTATATATTAATAATATAACCTAAGTCATGTTAATTAATTAATTATATCCATGGTTTTAAAATAATTAATTAATTATAAGTCTTAAATATACAAATACTTAGGTTAATTAATTTCATGATTATAATAATTAAAATAACCTAAGTCATGTTATTAAATTAATCATATCATTTTATTAATTTAATTTTAACATAAGCTCATAAACATAAAAAAAAAACTAAACATACACCATGAACCGAATCCAAACTAAAAACAATGAACCGGACATGAAATCGACACCGTACCCCGAACCAACTCGGGGTACCCCGTGTTTTACTGCTGCCGTGGGACCCACACGCATCAACCAAGACCGTATGGTCTTGGTGGTGGTCGGCTTGGCCAAACCGACACCCCTTCGGGTTCGGTGCAGCCTGCGGCCAAAAACAAACACCCCTTAAAACACCTTTTGATTTTATTTAACACCAAATCATGTTAGATCCATGTTTAATTATTAGGTTTTTTGTAAAAACATCACATGTTCTTGATTTATAAAAAGATTAAATCAAAAGAAAAGGTTTAAAAAGGATTTACCGAATTCGTGGATCAAAAGGACGAAGAACCAACACGATCAATCATTAAAACTTCAAGATCCCAGATCACAAACCACCTCTTGTGGTGTTCTTAAGGTGGCGGCACAAAGAAGAACAAGGAAGAGGGTTTTAGGGTTTTTCTAAAAATCTTCTGTGAATGAAAATGAGTAGTGAAAAATATCCCTTTTCCTTTTTAGTGAAAAATTGATGGGCTAAGCCCATCCCCCTCCTAATTTCGTGGTAATGGGGCCCACAAGGGGTAACCCGAATGTTTTCCGTGTCTAAAACATTGGTGTGTTCTCGTGTGTTAAGTTATACGTTCGTGATTATTTGTGTTCACGTTTTAAGTGTTCTCGTTACGTAAATATCGTGATCTAATATATTTAATTACGCTCGTAATAAATATATTCGTAATTAATAATAGTTCGTGTTTTAATTACGTTCATGATTTCATGATCGCATGTTCGTGATTAATTATTGTCAAATAATTATTACGTGCTCGTGCGTAGTAAATACTTATCGTGTTCTAACACGTACGTAATACGTAAAATCCTAACACGTAATCGTAATCATGCTATATTAGGAAAGTTTAAATCTAGTACGTACGATTTTAAGGGTACTATTCATGGTAAAAGCATGCGGGTTTTACAACTTTTCCTCCCTAAAAAGAATAATTCTTCCCCGAATTATAGATAACGTAACTGAACGAGAAACATACCCGAATTAAACTGAGAGGGTATGTAAGATAAATTAACGTGCAGGTGACCTAGCAGAAAGAACGCGGGACGTGACATGTCTTAAAAGGACATGGAACGTGACGTGGCTGAAAGGACATATCTAATTGATAAGAGAAAACGGATAAGAAGTCCGGATGAACTTGTCCGTTTCCAAGTGGCTTCCCTCTTGGAACGGTTCCTTATAAGATCTTGACACGAATGATAAGTCTTGGTCCTCCTGACCTTGACTTGGAATACAAAGAAGTTCTTGGTTATCAACGTAAGGTAGATCCCCTAAATTCGATCGAGGAATAAGAATTAACGTGTAAGAGTAACTGAAACATTATGGTGCAAAACAATCCAACTTAACCGATAACTAGAAACGATGCGCGAGACATATAGAAACGTAGTACGTGAAAATTTTTGAACGTGATACGTGAAAAATTTTGAACGTGCTACGTGGAGATATGGCGAGCGTAGTATGAGTAAACATATCGTGATCCCTGATACGTGTAACATATGTTGATGCAAAAGTTGGTTGATCCTTGCTAGACCCGAATTAGGCTTAATTCGGGTTGGCTGGGTACCGGCTCCTGCACCAAGTGAATCTTCTGGTTGGGATCCTGCACACTAAACAACACGCGTTAGGCTTACCGTGGGAAGGTTTCCCACGATTAGACTCCGGCGTGAGAGTAAGTAATCGATTTAGGGTTATATGTGAGTTTAGAGAGAATTGTGATACCTTTGTGGAACCCTTGGGGGTTCCTTTTATAGGTAGTGAAACCCTAGTGGGCTTTCACTGATCCTTCGGCCCCAAGGAAGAGATAAACACCAGAATTAGAATGATTGTAATCTTCTAATTCTGGTAGTGAATATCCTCTCTTAATGGGGTAAAGATATCCCTAGACAGGATATTATTCTGTCTAACCCTATGTCGGCCGTATCGGCCGTACCGGGCCGTGGGCCGCACACGTGTGCGCGGTTACTATTCACTCAGGCCCATAAGCCTGACTGACATTATCCCACCCATACGTAATGGGCCGGATACGGGTAGTACCCTCGGGCCGGGTTAATGACCCGGCTGGGGACTATACGTCATCATGTCCCCCCAGTCTAGTTGTTACAACCGCAGGTGAAACCTCTAGACTACAAAGATGCTCCCGGACGTACCAAGGAATTCATAACAAAGGACAATGATGCTCGATACATAGTAGCCGAGACAAATTAAATATATCATTAAATGTCAAGTCTTACGTTAGAGCCGCATAACCCGACATGAACGACTGTTCATCTGACTTGTTTGACTGACAAAAGTGCAGACAGTCAGAACATTGAGCAGTGCAAACGTGTGGGTCAGATATGACCCGTGGGTCCCATCTGACGTTTCACTTGCCTCTTGCCCCCTAGCCACACGATTGAGAATAGTGGCCAACACGTGTCACATATCCAACAGGCTGTGACCCTCAAGGTAACCCTATAAATAAGCCACCCCTACGGCTGTGTGAAACACACAGTTCACAACTTCCATTTCTGCCATTAAAGCTTTCCTTTTTATCTTGAACCAAGTACGCACGGATCCCTTCACACGCAGGTTAGAATACCACGTCCTTACACTCTTTTTTAGTAATGGCCAATAGAAACAGCCCTACCATCGGATCCGTGCTAAATGTCATGTCCCAAGACCAGTTAAACCATTTTTGTACAAATTACTTCATCCCTTCCAACCTACACCCCTCACTCCCTGGCGTTGGGGACCTCATAACTGAGGCTCCAGCGGGTAAGATAGGCCTCTATACTCGCCTGTTTGATGCGGCTAATTACCGCATCCCTTTCACCCACTTTCTCGTAGATCTGTTAGGATATTATAATGTACACATTAGTCAGCTCCACTGCATAGGTGCCTGTAAAATTAGCCAATTCGAGATCCTTTGCCGTGCTAGGAGTATCCCCCCAACCGTAGAGTTATTTAGGTTGTTTTACACTCCAAACTTAGTGAACGGTTGGGTATCTTTCAAAAAACGAGCCTCCAACAGCCCACAATCACACAACAAACCAATGGATTCACTGAAAAATTGGTATGACCATTACTTTTTCATTGACGAAGTGGTATGGCCGGGTGATTTCATCATTAGGAACAGATTCCCGCACGACCCTAAGCCGCACGCCAGTACATACAATCCCCTTCACTCGCAAGAGTTAGATCGAAATAGGACTGGATTCCATAGAAACCTACCGGAATCATTCTTATGCTTGCTAGGAATTAGCCGCAATTACTTTGGTCCCTCCAATAGGTATCCTGTATTTTGGAGAAGGCAGGGCGAAGGTAGGCTAATCATCCGTACGTCAATAAGAATGCATACATGTGTTTGTACGATATCTAACATCTATTGTTTTGTGCTGGACAGAGATGAACTTTTTTGGACTGTTGCGCCAGGGCGATCCAAAGCTTGTGCCGGAAGGTCTCCGCCCTCTCCGTGAAGATGAACAGCCCCTCCTTGAGCACACCCGACCAGTGACGGTTGCCTTGGAAGCCGTGCCTGATCCCCATTCTGATGAAGAACATGGAGATCATGGTGATGGTAATGACCAGATGAACCAAGGGGGAGCCGGGCCTTCCTCACCGCATAGAGAACAACAGGGAGACAATATCGAAACCGACTCCACCATTCGTCGACTGATGGGCGATGATGATGATGATGAAGTGCAACAGCATGTTAACTTGGACGAAGATGAGGAGGCCGAAGAGGAGATTGCTGAAATCACAGCACAGCCCCTCACTAGGCGCACCCGGAAGAGGGGGAACCGTGCAGGCGATACTGCATCGGCCGAGATTGGTGAACACAATGCTCCCCGCAAGAAGCTTCGAGAAGACCACCCTATGTATCAATCTGTTGGGAGTGCCACCCAGGGTTCCGAGGCTAACCGGGTCACTCATGTCGATCCCGTCACCCAAATTGCCCCAACTGCTTCCGAAGGAGCAAGAAGCAATATGTAAGAAACCATCCAAACATGCAAGAATGTCTTTTTTTTTTTTTTTAGCCATACTTAAAATACTCCATGATACTCATGTCGCAGGGACAACCAAGCTGAGGCCGCACCGCCTTCTGACACCCAAGCGAATAAGGAGAAAGGTAAAGCTGTTGAAGAAAATCCTGCGGTCGCCACAAAGTCCGGCCCTGTTTTTGAAGATGGTTCACCCCTGCTTTCCCAAGACTTCCCCACATCCGGTGCTCCCCAACCTTTTAACCCTATATGGACCATTACCACAGCGTCGCGATTGAGGAGTGCTGAGGAGTGTCGTGAGTACCTTAACAACTGCATACCACCAAGCTTGGTGCAAGAGGTGAACTCACTAAATCATGCGGATTTGGCTGATGAGTATAATGGGACGCTTGTACATCAAATGGCGATGGGAACCGCGATGAGAGTCAGGTTTGAAGCTGCCCTTGGGCACGTCGAATCCCTCAAGAGGAAAGTTGGACGGAGGGAAAAAATGATTGAAGATAATGAAGCCCTGATTGCTGACCTCCAATCCAAACTGGCGAATGCTGAGGCAACTATCAAGACACAATCGGCCCGTGCGAGTGAACACGATCAGCAAGTAGCCCACCTTGAGTCTCAACTAGATGCTGCAAACATCAAGGTACATATCCGTACCGCACCACCCATATATACCAAATAATGAATGTACTAACGCGTCTTTTACTATAGGTGACCACGGCCGAAGCTTCTGCCCATTCTTACGCCAGCCAAGTAGATGATCTGAACCAGAAGCTGAAGGACGCGCATTTGGCCGTCCAAAACATGGAAAAAAAGCAGACAGAACTTGCTGAGGAAAGGGCCATCACCCAAGAGCTGAAAGAGGCAATTGACCAAAAAGAATTGGTGATGGATGCCCTGACCGCTGAGCGTGACAATGTACTGTGCCCTCAACTGCTAACAGCCATTGCGGGCCGTAGGTGGATGGTTGGGCATGGAGCACGCCTGGCCGTGACGAAGGTGCTAGAGGCCCCATCCTTTGTACAACAATTTGCCAACCTTGTATCTGATGGCATCGACCATGGCCGGCACGAAGGAATGGTTGAGGCTGCTGAACTGATCACCAAAGGTGGGGACATCGCCCATCACACCTTTTTTAAGCCCGAAGCCGCCAGCAAGATGACTGCCTCCATGGCCGCGATGCAGGATCTGCATTACCCATTCCTGGATGAGCTAGAGGCCATCAAAGATGCCCCGAACACTGAAATCATGGAGAAGCTCAATCCTAGCATGCCTTCCACTGCTAACTTGCCTCTAACCCTTCCTGTATATGAAGACGTAACCAGGGTCGTATTGGACGAGGAACCCTTAGACGTGGTGTTGGACAGGACCGCAGCCCAAGCCCAGAAGCGGGGAGAGCGTGATGAATGGTTGCCGCGTCTGGTGGAAGAACAAGCAGAGATGGGTAGGTTTCTCCCCTCAATTTAGGATGCTCCTTTGTCCACAATCAAACACTGGTTTTGTAATCCATGAATATGTATTGTTTCGATTCGTCCGTGTATGTACACGGCTAACAATTTTATGTTTTGTATATAAGTCCGTGGGTAACCACGGCGATTTTGATTTGTTTGGAAACTTGTGTATTTGTGCTTGTGTTTGAAATATTGTAGTTCAATACTGCATGATACCACGTCTTACTCGCAAAGAAAATACATTCAAGTCTATAATTTACTAGACGTGCGACGTGCGTCTTTATTATGCGGAGCACAGTATGGCTATAGCATATGAAGCTTACCCCAACGTCTTGTGAGTAAGGTGTCTAGTAAGGATACGTGATCCGTGCGGCTGGGGTTGCATCCCTCTTACGCGGCAAGTTGAATTAGTAGGTTCACTTAATCCTCTTACCCCACCTGGAGGCGTATGGTACATGTACGGTATTTCGAGAGAATGCATATGAAAGAAACATGGCATATTATAACACAGATAAAATTCATACGTCTAACAAAGAATCTAACAAAGATGACAATAATTTGCACGAAACAGGGCCGTGGAGCTAGCTAGGCACCACGGCATTTTATTAGAACATTTACATTTTTGTTTGAATAATGACAAGTCCTAAAAAAAAAGTCCATAAAGGAAACTAGAACAAACATAAGAAAAACAAGTAAGACAAATAAAACCCGCATGGTTTTTATTGAGACCGCTTAGAGCGAAGTATCCATGCGGGAGCCATAGCTTTCAAAGATAGCACCTTTTTAGATTGGCGATGTTCCATGTGCGCTCTAGGTCGCGGCCATCCATGTCGCGTAACTTGTACGCGCCTCGTCCCAAGGTTTCGATGACTTCATACGGTCCTTCCCATTTAGGGCCCAGTTTTCCTGTATTTTCCACTCGACTTGCTTCGTTAGCACGATAGACGTAGTCTCCCGGTCGAAAAGAAACACCCTTGACCTTGGCATCGTAATAAGCCTTCATCTTAGCCTTGGACTTAGCTTCATTGATGGCTGCTATTTCCCTTTTTTCTTCCAACAGATCCGGGTTGATTCGCAGTTGTTCATCGTTTGTGACTGCATTAACCTCCGCCGTGCGGAGAGTAGGCATCCCTATTTCTGCTGGTATAACGGCTTCAGTGCCGTAAGCCAATGCAAACGGAGTATCTCCATTGGCTGTTTTTATCATCGTTCTATGTGCCCATAGCACGTGCGACAATTCATCGACCCATTTGCCCTGTCGTTCATCCAGCCGCGCCTTGATCCCATTCCCCAAGCTCCTATTTGCTCGTTCGACAAGGCCGTTCGTTTGTGGATGCTTGACAGACGCGAAGCGCCGCTTGATGTTCAATGATGCACACCAGTCTTTGAATGGGTTATCCGTGAACTGTTTGCCGTTGTCTGATATAATTTCTCCAGGTAGACCGAAACGGCATACGATGTGTTCCCACACAAACTTTTTTACCTGCTTACCCGTGATAGATTTTACTGCCTTGGCTTCTATCTATCGTGTAAAGTAATCCATTGCAACAATCAAGAATTTAACCCCTCCCGCAGCTACAGGAAATGGTCCTGCAATGTCAATCCCCCATTTGTAAAATGGCCACGGGGACGTGATAGGTGTAAGCTCCTGCTGCGGGTGCCGCGGTACTGGCCTATGCACTTGGCAATCATTGCACCTGCGAATCATATCTCGCGCGTCCCTGTGCATAGTGGGCCAATAGTATCCTGTTCGCAAGGCTCGGGCTACCACGGATCGTGGGCCTGCATGCATGCCGCACAATCCTTCGTGTATGTCACTGATAACGTAGGCCGCCTGGCGTGGTCCGACACACCGCAGCCACGGCTGCAAGAAAGAGCGCTTGTAAAGGATGCCTTCCCGGAGTTCGAAATGTTGTGACTTCCTTTTAACGCGTCTTGCTGCTTTTTCCTCGTCTGGAAGGGTTTCATTAGTCAAATAGTTGATGATTGGGGTCATCCACGTAGGTCCCTCCTCTTCAACTATAGCAGTCACTTCCCCTTCCATGATAGACTTTTCCTTGAGTATTTCCACCAAAACCTGTTTAGACAAGTGGGCGAAGCTCGTGGATGCGATCTTACTGAGAGCATCCGCTTTTTTATTCTCGCCCCTTGGCACCTGCTTGATGGAAAACTTACTGAAAGTCGCGATTAACGACTTAACTTTTTCCAGATACTTGACCATGTTGTCCTCCTTAGCCACATACCCACCTAAAATATGGTTCGCGACAAGCCGTGAGTCCACGTAGGCCTCCAGGTTGCGGACTCCCATTCTAGCGGCGATTTTTAAACCCGCAATTAATGCTTCATATTCCGCTTCGTTATTGGTGGCCGTGAACTCAAAACGGAGGGCGTACGTGAATTCCATGCCTTCTGGATTTGTGAGGATGAGGCCTGCCCCGGACCCGTCTGTGCATGAGGATCCGTCCGTGAATAGCACCCAAGGTTCCGCTGGGACCTCCTCTTGCTTAATGATTGGTTCTTCCTCGTCCGGCTTTTCAATCAGGAAATCTGCCAAGATTTGGCCTTTAACAGCCGTCCTTGGTCTGTAAGATATATTATGCCCTCCCAGTAGGATGCTCTACTTTTCAAGTCTCCCTGCCACGTCTGGTTTAGATATAACCTGCTTGATTGGCTTATCCGTGATCACGACAATCGGGTGCGCCTGAAAGTACCGGCGCAACCGCTTTGTAGCAAATACTAGTGCTAGCACCAATTTTTCCATGGGGGAATAATTCAGTTCCGCTCCTTGTAATGTTCTACTTATAAAGTAGACCGGGGTCTGTATTGTGTCTCTATCCGTCATAAGTACCGCGCTTATTGCGCCATGAGTAGCCGAGAGATACATAACAAGTTCCTCCTTTGGGCGGGGAGCTACCAACATGGGGAGAGATGCGAGATGCTGCTTGAGTTGGGTAAAGGCTTCCTCAGCTTCCTTCGTCCAACGGAAGTCTCCCTTTCTAATACACTTCTTGAGCGTCTTAAATAAAGGCAATGACTTCTCTGCGGATTTGGATAGAAATCTATTTAATCCGGCTAACTTCCCATTCAGGGATTGCACCTCTTTCCGCGTCTGCGGGGACGGTAGCCGTATCACTGCGTCCGTCTTCTCTGGACAAGGTTTTATGCCGTTTGGGTCAATCAAATATCCCAAGAACATTCCTTCTGTTGCACCAAACGTACATTTCTTTGGATTTAACTTCATATTAATCCTTCTCAGCGTGTCGAATGTCTCCTGGACATCCCGGAGGAGTGCCTCCTCCGTGTGGCTTTTTATCACCAAGTCATCAACATATACTTCCAAGTTGCGTCCTATTTGTGATTCGAAAGCTTTATCCACCAACCGCTGATACGTAGCGCCGGCGTTCTTTAATCCAAACGGCATTTTTGTATAGCAATATACGCCCTGGCTTGTGTGGAAAGCCGTTTTTTCTTCATCCTCCTCCGCCATCTGGATTTGGTGATACCCTTTATATGCATCCAAGAAGCATTTGAAAGGGTATCCACACAAAGATTCTACTTTCCAGTCGATTTCTGGTAGCGGGTAACAGTCCTGTGGGCAGGCCTTGTTTAGGTCCGTGAAATCCACGCACATGCGCCAACTTCCGTCATGTTTCTTGACCATGACTGGATTGGATAACCACTCGTGGTAGTATACCTCGCGCATAATGCCTGCGTCCACCAGTTTCCGCACTTCCTCTAATATAACTTGGCTTCTCTCGGGCGCCTGGCCGCGCTTCTTTTGCTTGATGGGTTGGTACCCTTGGCGGATCTGGAGCTTATGCTCTGCTATCGTACGTGGTACACCCGTCATATGTTTTGGCTCCCATGCGAATATGTCCAAATTTGCACTTAAAAGTGCGCACATGGCCCTTTTGCCGCTATCTGAGAGTGCCCCTCCTATGGATACCTCCTGTTCCGGGTAGTCAGGGTGAATGGCCACCTTCCAATTGGGTGGTGGTGCTCCGTCCTTGGGTGGTACAGGTGGTGCCGGTGTTGTCACAGTGTGACACTCGGACGTTGGCGCGACTGTGTTATAAATAGTAACGATTCCCCCATCAACGGGGAATTTAATCATTCCGTGTGCCGTAGAGGGTACTGCCCGGATAGCCAAAATGCCTGGTCTGCCTATGATTCCATTATAAGGAGAGTGTGAACGTATCACCATGAAGTTCATCCACGTTGTAGTGGAATGTTCCTCATTCCCGATGGTGACAAGCAGACGCAACTGCCCTATTGGCCAGATAGTATCTCCACTAAAGCCAGTAAGCGGCGACGTGGCCGGTACTAATTGGCTTCTTATTTCTGGGCATAACTGCACAAAGCAGTGTTCATATAATACCTCTGCTGACGACCCTCCATCCACATACATGCGGCGGACATTGTGTGTTCCAATGCTTATCTCAATGGTGAGAGGCGCATCAACCACGTCACTTGCTGTGATGAGAGGGAATGAGATTTCCTTGCCGCGGGAAAATTTTTGGCCAATTTTCTGTCTCGTGCGGCGCTGTCTGGATTGGATCATGTATATGGTAGAAGGCTTGTCCTTTTGGGGGTCCTTCTTATCATACTTCTTGTTGTTGTCCTTTCCGTCTTTCCAATCCTTAACCAGGTGCTTGAGTTTGCCTGATTTGATTAGCGACTCAATGTGCTTCTTCAGCTGGATACACTCCTCCGTGCCGTGTCCTTTGTCATTATGGAATTCGCAGAAGCGACTTCCCTGCCGACGTTCCGGGGGTGTGGTCATTGGGGGAGGTCTTGGAAAATTCGCCCCTTCAGTCAGCAAGATCTCCCGGTAGGACATCTTTAAGGGGGTGAACTTGTCGTCCGACCGTCCGCCTTTGCTTTGGCTCTTATAGTCCGAGCTCTTGTTATTGTTCTGGTTGCCTTGGCCACCCGACTGTCTCCGGGACTGGTCATTTGAGCGATACCCATTTCCTCGGGATGGGTAGGCCGCGGCAACAGCTGTCTCTCCCTCTATGAAATTTCTGACCCTTTCCATGAGGTCATCATATCTCTCTGGACGCTTGTCGTTGAGACGCCTGATCAGTTCTCTGTCTGTTATGGCGTGCATGTAGTCCGAGATTTTCAGGAGCTCTGGCATGGTTCTCGTGCGTGTGCACTCATCATTGAAGCGCTCAGTGAAGGCTTCTGTGGACTCCCCCGGCCGTTGCTTGACAGTTGCCAATGAAACCGGATCCCTATTATACTTCTTCCTTTGAGTATAATTGTTCTCGAACGCAGTTCGTAGTTCCGTGAAACTATCAATGCTCCGTGGGGGGAGTGCCTCGAACCAGTCACGAGCGTTTCCTATTAAGGTCGAATTGAACATTTGGCACCATATAGGCATGGGCCATCGCTCAATTTTAGCCTGAGTATCAAATATTTTGAGGTGATCGACAGGATCACCGGACCCATCATACGTCTTGATACACGCCGGCATGCGACGTTTGGTGTCCTCAGAGTAGTTCCGTATACGGAGGGTAAACGGATCTTCCCTGGGATCAGCCCATGGCCGCGTGAGCCTAGGGTCATCCCATGGTTCACACCACGGACGCGAGAGGTCCTCTGCTTCCGTATCCCTATAGTAGGGGCCACCATAATACTCATTATTGTTTGGTGGTGGTGGCGTGCGCCTAGGCCGACGGCGTTTGGGCGGGTGGTCATCTGAGTCCTCCCCAGACGGATCTGGGGACGGCGGTGGTGCCCCGCCTTTTGAGTAGGGACCATTTTTTGAGACGAACCAGGAGCCTTTCTTCCTGTGTTCATTCTATCCCACACACTTGGGCGGCGTGTGGTTCTGGTCAGCTCTCGGTCTGGCCGCTCGGGTGAGCCATCCGACCTTTCTCCATCTTGAGGCTGCGTTAATTCTTGCATGATGCGATCCCCTATGCGTTCAAACACATTCCGGGGTTGAGGGTCTTCCTCAAAGGTTCCCTGCTCTCGAGGCTGAGTCCTCCTTCTCCGATTTCGGGAAGGAGTGGATGGTCCACTGTCGCCAAAGTTGAGTCGGGCTTGGAGGTTCCTCCCCAGGCTCAATCTTGATGCGATCCCTGGGACGATCCTTTCAAAATTCTGAGTGAGAACTCGAGTGAGTTCATCCTCGCTGAGCGGTTGAGCTTCCACTTCTTCCTCCATTAAGGGTCTACGTGGCTCCTTGTTAGGGGGGCCTGGCGCACTTCCCAGATCAGGGTTGTCCAGGGTTGAAGTGGGCGGGGGTGTCACCGAGATCGTGCTCGTCACCCCTGCGGACTGAAGACCGCTACGGTTACCTGGCCCGCCTGCGAGGCGGCTGGGTGATTGGTTGGGAATAAGAATTCCTTCCCCTGGGGACTTCCGGTTCCCAGGATTCACGTTCCTGGGGTTAACTGGCGGATGCCCCTTCGTCATTGAAAAAATCGAGGAGATTCTGTTCTAGCTTAGTGTTAAGGTCCCACGGATGGCGCCAACCTGTTGATGCAAAAGTTGGTTGATCCTTGCTAGACCCGAATTAGGCTTAATTCGGGTTGGCTGGGTACCGGCTCCTGCACCAAGTGAATCTTCTGGTTGGGATCCTGCACACTAAACAACACGCGTTAGGCTTACCGTGGGAAGGTTTCCCACGATTAGACTCCGGCGTGAGAGTAAGTAATCGATTTAGGGTTATATGTGAGTTTAGAGAGAATTGTGATACCTTTGTGGAACCCTTGGGGGTTCCTTTTATAGGTAGTGAAACCCTAGTGGGCTTTCACTGATCCTTCGGCCCCAAGGAAGAGATAAACACCAGAATTAGAATGATTGTAATCTTCTAATTCTGGTAGTGAATATCCTCTCTTAATGGGGTAAAGATATCCCTAGACAGGATATTATTCTGTCTAACCCTATGTCGGCCGTATCGGCCGTACCGGGCCGTGGGCCGCACACGTGTGCGCGGTTACTATTCACTCAGGCCCATAAGCCTGACTGACATTATCCCACCCATACGTAATGGGCCGGATACGGGTAGTACCCTCGGGCCGGGTTAATGACCCGGCTGGGGACTATACGTCATCAACATATCTTGATCATGATATGAGGAACGTGGAATGAACATGACATGTGAAACATATCGTGATCATAGAATATAATGGCGGTAACGACAAACGCTAGAAGGTGAGACATAGATTATGACGAGAAACGTCTATCTGAGGATAGGGAGTTATACTAAACTTGGGTCTGGTCTCTCAAGTTCTTGCAAACTACCCATAATGAGAAAAGAAATGAACGTAAAATCGTAAACCAAAATACGATCATGAACGTGAATAGTGTCATGAACGCGAGCGCGAAAGCAAGGCTTGGAATTAGAACAAGGGCGTGAAGTAAATAAGGAGCATAATTATGAATATTTGTCTGACCTGGTAACTGAGGAATTGCCAAGTGATCGGATGAACCTTGGCTGGAACATGTCCGATCAATCTGTTGGTTCTGAAATCCTTGTGGATGTAAGGATTCTGCAGACTTGATCAAACTGTTTGCAATAACCCAGATAGCATCATGCTTCTTCTGAGTTTGCGTTAATCTGGTAACCAAAATCCGTGGATATCTTGTCCCATTTCAATTCACAATTTCAGATGATGAAAACATCCCAGTTTGTTGGTGTCCTATCTTAACCTGTTGGTATGTCAGGTACCTAGATATGAACGTAACTGTATCTTGCTTTGTAGAACTTGATACATAGGAGTTCGATAAACTCTGAGTCTATGTATCTAAACTTCTCTTAGCGTAGGATTTTCTATAACGCCTAATGTAATGTAGGGTTCTCTCCTTTACGCATAAGCTGAGTCATGGTAAGATTAACCATGCAAATCCATGTGATCCAGCGTGTCACTGTAATCAACCAGAATTGATATTGGAAATATTTCCAGGGTGAAATTTCTCTTGTCATAGAATTTGCAACATGGTGCAGATAAGGTCTTCCTGTTCTTCTCTAGACTTAGAGGAAATCAGGTTATCGTCAACGAAAACACTGCTGAATTTGCTTATGAGTCATGGAAACTCATTCTTATAATGCGGCTGGAGCATTGATGAGATTAAATCAAAATCATAAATCTAGCATGACCGAGTCGTGTACGAATAGCAGTCATGGACATGTCCTGCTCTTTCATTCGTCACTGTTGGCAGCATGATCATGAATTCGATCTTGGAAAAGTGATTAACACCATACGGTTGATTGGATATGTTGTCAATATGTGGAGGAGAATAACGGTCATGAATGGTGATTTGTTTACGCCGACGGTAGTCGACACATAATCTCATGGTACCGTCCTTCTCCTTGTAAGTTCTTCTGGAATGTATGGGAAGATTTTGGAATAATCAACTGGCTATGCGTAAAAGACTTAAGTGGTCGTGTCTTACTGACAGCTAGAAAATTTTAGCGACCATGGCTAACAACGCACATGCTTGTAAGCATAGATAATTTGTACAGATTTTCTCGATAGGTAAATCAAGCTGAATGTATTCAGGAGCCTGAACATTATTGTACATAATTATGAATCGTAGCATGGTGTGCTGTTCATAATACATAATTAGGATAAAATTCATCTCGTGTCTGTCCGAGGAAATGCGTTAGCAGCTTGGATCTCATCATTAAGCTGAAGGAAAACCCTCGTATACGTGGGAATACGAAAGGCGTCCTTCATGGTTATGAATATATGAACCATGGTGAAAGAAATGAAAGTGACATCGGCAACGTGACAGTTCTCACTGATGCGCTGATAATGGTATAGAAATTCTTGTGTCCTGATTAATACATGGCACAACAAAATAGATATACCCTTGGAGGGTACCCTGAATTTCTTAGAGATGTTCCATAGTTGGACGTGAGTCATGTGTCTTGACTCGTTTCTTGGAACTATAAGCATGACATGTGTCTTGACTGGTGTCTTGAAATGTGTCTTCAGAAAGTATACGTGAGACATGTGTCTTGACTGATGTCTTGACATGTGTCTTAAGAAAGTATACGTGAGACATGTGTCTTGACTGATGTCTTGACATGTGTCTCGAGATGTGAAACAAATATAACCACAATATAAGGTTATTATGCCAGAATTGGCGGATCGGTTGGACTACTAATCCTTGTATTTCTGATCACGTCCGTGGCCAGAGTTTCGGTTGCGATTTCTAGGATAGTTGCTGTCATAGTAGTGGTTACTATCGTCCTGTCTGTCAGTTCCATGATGGTCATTCTCATGACCGTGATTCATGTACTATTCAGCTGAGTGGCCGTCTGGTACCGGTTTGCACTCATATGGCTGAAATGACAGTCGAATGACGTGTGACATGTAACTAAGAATTAAGGACAATGATTGATGGGAATCGTCTGATGGTGAATCATCTTCTCGTCCAATTGCTTTGCTCTGACGCCTTTGTCTTCGTCTTGTAGGATCTCCAGGTTGTGAACAGCATCCGCATCTCGTAGCGTCTCCGAACGTCAGCAGCATCAGCCTTTAGTAACATCTCCAAGTTATGAGCAGCATCAGCAATTTGTAGAGTATTAGCAAGTGGACATATGCCTGAGATGATTCAGAATCGAATAGCGAATACTCGTGCAGTATTGCAAGTGAAATACACATGGATTTAGGTACGTGTAATACATGTGGAACACGGTACGTGGAGTACACGTTGAATGCACATGAAATGATCGGTATGGGGTCGATCATTTGTCATGATTTAAGGAAAGTATACCGGTTAAACGGTTAGGAAAACCATCATGATAACCTGGCAGTATTAGCATAGACATCATTCTGGTTATAACGGAACGTTAAAGTGTAGTTACATAAAATTCAACGATGATTTGCCTGACAGCATGATCAATGAAAACCAACCATGACTATCATGAAAGCATGATTCAATGAAATCTAACAATGTCTTGCAGGACAACATAAATAACAAAAGAGGCGTAAAAACATAATCAACATGAAGACGGAATTATCATGAAGAAACATGAAACCATCTATCACGAAGAAGTGTATAACATAATCAGCATGAAACTAAAGTTAACCATGACAGTATGAAAACATACTTGACATAAAAACATAATAACTTATGAGGGATCATGAAAAAAAAATTTTATGCCAATTTAAATCATGAGAAAAATTTTATGCATGAAAAACAGTGCATGAATGTGTAATGTAGTTTATAAAACCTTTATATGTGCGAGGGAACGCCTATGGGTCGGTTCCAAAACAAAAGACATTGCGAGGGGACGCCTATGGGTCGGTCCCAAAGTTAAAAGTTTCGATAAAAGCACATGCGACTAAATAGGGCCAGTCTTGTACCAACCATTACTTAGTCATAATTCCTGCAACAATGATACATGAAACATAAATAAATGAAACTCATATGTCAAAACTTATCAGAAAATTTTTTATGTGACTAATTATGAACTACTGGGGTTCAGTCCACATAGCCATAGTTCACGAGGAACATTATGCATGAAACAATGACACATAACTAAATATGAATGACGGTTGTCCATCCATATTAGTAAAACAATATCGATGAAAACATCAAGGTTAAAACCTCAAGGTGCTGAAAACATCATGGTTAAAACAACAATGCGCTGCAAACGTCAATACGTAGAATGACAAGCGTTGGCTTAGGAAGCTCCTGGTGACTACCCACTAGTCACATGTCGAGTTTTAGAGCCTACAGGTTGAAGCCTTGGCTCTGATACCATAATTGTAACACCCCATTTTGATAATGGAATGTCACACGTAATTATGGCGTGTCATCAAAGCATACAAGGATAAATGTATAAAACATTACATGACCATAGGGATAACCGAAATCAAACATCGGTTCCCAAACATAAGCCCAAAACATAATAAAGCAAAAGAAATGAACGAAAGACTAAACAAGCATAAGTATATGAAGGCAAAAAGGAAAAGAAGTCTCTAGCAGCTTCCATCCTATGCACGTCCTCCAAATGCTCGAGTCTTCCCTAGGGTACCTGCCGTTTTGGGACATGGAAAGGAAAGTAACGGCTGAGCAAAACGCTCAGTGCACGGATATAGACATAGTATAAGTGACTAAAACATAATAGAGACTTAATAGCAGCGGAAATGTATAAGTCCTGGAAAAACTGGACCATGTTCATAAAACTGGTTTTATAGTTTGAAAAGCCTTATGTTTATCTTACGAAAACTGTTTAGCATATTAGACCATTAGCCAATATAGGTCATGAAAATCCACCGTGCATGAATACTTGGAGGGGTGACCTCATCATGCAAATTAGAGGGGCTGCCTCTAATTTAATATACTGGTTTTTTGGGTAGGAGGGATCAGCTCCTTGTGAAGGATGCAAGGAACACACCACATTCACCATGAAATCCTGAATAAAAACATGTAACTAGGATGCACCCATACGCCCCACATGATAAATATAAATAAATGGCCAAAAGCTGAAGGGACGCCACGAGCAATCACTCCGCCGTGGTGAAGTCATAACATCAGTGCCTCTAATGTTATGGTTATGGTACCTCCATAACTAGGTGAAACTGGTCATGCATGTATATGGCTATAGGTAATCTTAATTAAACATAAGCAATCAAACACATAACTTATACTACGGGAAAATAGTTGGCTGCATACGGGGAATCCTAATAAGGAAAGAATGTCCATACTGAAATGACAGGAATCCGTACCTTATGTCCAGTGAACGAAGAAGATGAACTGAGAGGAATTCTACTTCCGAATCACTAGTGCTACATAAATACATACATGAATAAGTATTTGCTTACTAAATACGTAGCTGGTTTTATGTCATGTCTTAGCTTATTTTATGTGTTCTTACCATGTTTACTGTTTTTAAGCCTTAAACCGTGTTTATCTTATATTCTGTTTAATCTGATTAAGTATTTCTGGTATTTCATGTGTTATTATACTTACTGTGTAATAATAAGTAACTTTCCAAAAATAGTAGGTTTCCTAAAATAAAAAGTTTCAAAAAATAGAATTACTGCTTAAAATAGATAAGTTTCTAAAAATAGAAAGTTTCCATAAATAGATCAGCTGCCTTAATTAAATAAGTTTCCATAAATAGATTAGCTGCCTGAAATAAATAGGTTTCTAAAAATAGAAGGTTTCCATAAATAGATTAGCTGCCTTATTTAATTAAGTTTCTAAAAATAGAAAGTTTCTATAATTAGAAATAAGCTGGTTAAATAAGCTAAGTATATAAGTCTAAGTGTTTTCATGATTATTTTCTAAGTTATATGATATAAGGTATAATTTAATAATTATTTCATGTAATTAAATTAAACTATAGGTTAAAATATTTAATTAAAGTATAACATGTTTTTAATTAAATAAGTTAAATACTTAGGTTTAAATATGTATTATTATATATTAATAATATAACCTAAGTCATGTTAATTAATTAAATATATCCATGGTTTTAAAATAATTAATTAATTATAAGTCTTAAATATACAAATACTTAGGTTACTTAATTTCATGATTATAATAATTAAAATAACCTAAGTCATGTTATTAAATTAATCATGTCATTTTATTAATTTAATTTTTAACATAAGCTCATAAACATAAAAAAAACTAAACATACACCATGAACCGAATCCAAACTAAAAACAATGAACCGGACATGAAATCGACACCGTACCCCGAACCAACTCAGGGTACCCCGTGTTTTACTGCTGCCGTGGGACCCACACGCACCAACCAAGACCGTATGGTCTTGGTGGTGGTCGGCTTGGCCAAACCGAGACCCCTTCGGGTTCGGTGCAGCCTGCGGCCAAAAACAAACACCCCTTAAAACACCTTTTGATTTTATTTAACACCAAATCAGGTTAGATCCATGTTTAATTATTAGGTTTTTTGTAAAAACATCACATGTTCTTGATTTATAAAAAGATTAAATCAAAAGAAAAGGTTTAAAAAGGATTTACCGAATTCGTGGATCAAAAGGACGAAGAACCAACACGATCAATCATTTAAACTTCAAGATTCAAGATCACAAACCACCTCTTGTGGTGTTCTTAAGGCGACGGCACAAAGAAGAACAAGGAAGAGGGTTTTAGGGTTTTTCTAAAAATCTTCTGTGAATGAAAATGAGTAGTGAAAATATCCCTTTTCCTTTTTAGTGAAAAATTGATGGGCTAAGCCCATCCTAATTTCGTGGTAATGGGGCCCACAAGGGGTAACCCGAATGTTTTCCGTGTCTAAAACATTGGTGTGTTCTCGTGTGTTAAGTTATACGTTTGTGATTATTTGTGTTCGCGTTTTAAGTGTTCTCGTTACGTAAATATCGTGATCTAATATATTTAATTACGCTCGTAATAAATATATTTACGTAATTAATAATAGTTCGTGTTTTAATTACATTCATGATTTCATGATCGCATGCTCGTGATTAATTATTGTCAAATAATTATTACGTGCTCGTGCGTAGTAAATACTTATCGTGTTCTAACACGTACGTAATACGTAAAATCCTAACACGTAATCGTAATCATGCTATATTAGGAAAGTTTAAATCTAGTACGTACGATCTTAAGGGTACTATTCATGGTAAAATCATGCGGGTTTACATCTGTAGTCCGTATCTGAAAGGATGGGGAACGCTATTTCCTTATCGTGTGAAAATTCTGCGACCACTCTTCTTTGCATGAAAGATTTTTTCCTCTCTACCATGTATATGGTTATAGGCTTATCCTTCTGTTTTTTCACTTCGACCTTCTTCGCATCCGCGTTCTTTCTCCAATCCCTTATCAGGTGATTCAGCTTTCCTGCCTTTACCAGGCTTTCAATGTGTCTTTTCAACTGAATACACTCATCCATAGCATGCCCTTTATCATCATGGTACTCGCAGTGCTTTGTGTTATCCCGCTTATCCACTGGTCCCAACATTGGGCTAGGCTTTGGAAAGTTTGCTCCTTCTGATAAAAATATCTCTCTAGAAGTTTTTTGCAGCGGGGTGAACTTGCTGTTGTTGTTGTTGTTGTTGTTGTTGTTGTTGCGCCCCTGCTTTGCCGCTCCTTGGAAGTCCAATGTGCGCCTGATATTTTGCCCATATGTTTGTTTCTTGGGCCTATCTTGGTACCTGTAGCCCGACGCCACTTGTCGGGTATCTGCTGCTGCGATTTCTCCTTGAATAAATGCTCGGACCTTTTTCATTACCCCGTCAAACGTTGTCGGGGTTCTGTCGTTCAACTTTTTATTAGGTCCGGATTTGTGATGCCTGCGAGGAATCCAGAAATATTTAGAATTTCCGGGCAATCCTTAATCTGGTTGCACTCAGATTTGAAACGTTCCATGAAGTCTTCTAGGCTCTCGTTGTGCCTCTGCTTCACTCTTGCAAGTGAAACCAGATTTTTGTCATACTTCTTCTGCAGCACATAGTTCTTGCGGAACGCTCTCCGAAGTTCTTTAAACCCATGGATGCTCCTTCGCGGGAGACGGTCAAACCATGTCCGAGCATTCCCGATGAGCGTCGAGTTGAACATATGGCACCATACAGCTTCCGGCCATTGCTCTATCCCTACATGCGATTCGAATACTTTCAGATGATCATCCGGATCCGTCGTGCCGTCGTAGGTCTTAACATTAGACGGCATGCGCCTTTTCCTGTTATCCCTGAAAGTAGTTATGCGTTCCGAAAACACGCTTCCTTTTTCTCGACGCCATGGCATGGTCCATTGATCTTCACCTTGTATCTTTGGCCTTTTTGGCGCCCTGCGGTGTTTTCTTTCGTAGTCAGAGGAGTCAGAGTCCTCAGTGGATGAAAGAGAAGTCCTTTTACGGCGGGGGTGGCGGTCGCTATGGCTAGAGTCCGAGGAACCTTCGCTCGACGAATTCCTCTCGTGCCTCTTTTCAGTGCTCTTACTCCTTTCCTGAACTCGCAGATCCTGAGATTCATCTCCTTCTAAGGGGCCTAGCCTTTTTAGGGCACTTTGTCTATTAGTAGGGTTAGGCCCTAGTTTGTCCTTCACGCTTGTGCGCCGGTGGTTATTGACGGGTGTCATGAAACCATCCTCTTCTCCCGAGTCCTCGGAGTTATCTGAGGACGATGCATCCTCAATGAGGGGCGCATCCGAAGTGGATGCTAGGTTCTCAGTCGCTCTCTGCTTCCTTCTCTTCTCCTTTCTAGCTTCCTTACTGGATCTTGAGCCTCCTTTAGACTTGAGTTCTTTATCGAAGTCTAAACTGATTCGAAGGTCTCTTGCTGGGTTCGCCCTCATTTGCGCCCTCATAAGTGGGATTAGCACCTCATAGTTTTCTGCGACATAGTCGCTCATACTTTTCTTCGCCGCGGGGGAAGTTTCGGTTTCCCCCTGCGGGTCTATCACAGCCCTTGCGCCCAGAGTCTCCTTGCGACCTTGATTAGGGTTTTCCTGAGAGGACGATGTGGTTCCGACCGTCTGTAGGGTCTGAGTGACCAGCAGAGAGAAAGATACTTGCAGTCCTTTCCCTCCACGATTTGGGTTATTGGGCTCAAGGCTCGAGTAAGTACCTGTTGTCTTCTTGGCCCCACCTTTGGGTGGAGGCGGGTTTGCGCCGTTTTTAGTCATTGGCTAGAGTTTAGTTTAGGTCCCACGGATGGTGCCAACTTGTTGATGCAAAAGTTGGGGTAGACCGAGCTTAACCCAAATTAGGCTTAATTTGGGGTCTTGTGGACTCCGGCTCTCGTACCAAGTGAAACTTGCTTTGGGACCATGCGCACTAAACATACACCGTTAGGCTTACCCTGGGTTTGTTACCCACGATTAGACTCCGGCGTGAGAGTAAGTAATTGGTTTGAGTATATTAGTGTTTAGGGTATTGTGTATATCGTACCTTTGTGGAACCGGAGGGGTTCCTTTTATACTCGAGAGAGTCCAGGATGGGTTCCCTGTTCTTGCGGCCTAAGGAAATGATAATAACTGGAAATAACTTGATCTTCATTATCTAACCAAGGCAAGTGTATATCCCCTTTTCCTTAGGCGAATATAACTATAATATAAGTTATATCCGATCTGATCTTGTCGCACTGTGACGAGGACTTGGCTAAGTAATTAACCTCTTTGTGCGACAACGGCTTACCAGGCTTTATGGGCTATTTGCGCACATTGCACAGGTATCTAATCCATTCCTGATGGATGCGGGTAGTACCCATGAGTCGGACTATCCAGCCCGACTAGGGACTATACGTCATCAGTTGCTAATATGATAAATCATTAACATACATAAAGATAAAGTAAAATTTAAGATATAGACAATTGAAGCGAATCTCGTTGTCTACTCCACTTATATATAAACAACAACAAACAACAACACAATACAAAATTACGGAGTAACAAAATGACAGTACCTTTATCAACACCAGCTGGAGCCACATGAAGCCTGCATGTGTTTTTCTGATCATATCTTTTGACAACATTTATTAGCTTGTGCTCTTACAGGCTCTCTTATGATCAGTAGTAGCTTCATTACCTGAAGGTATGTCGTCATTTAGTTTGGGGATATGTTGCATCGCCTATTACTTTGGAGACAAAAACACAAGTCAAATCGACCCATACATATAAAAAGCGTTTCAATAATGACGTCTAAATTATACATAGGAAGAGGAAAAGGCAACATGTATGTGAAAAGAACTATGAAAGTTGTAGTCAACAAATTACAATTGTATCAGTTAAAAGTATAGTTACCAATAATAGGAAAAATATTTACTCAGTGAAGTTAAATTTTATAACCATTCGATATAATCTGATTGTGCTTTCTGAGGAGATAGAAAGCCATGCCTGACTTTAGTTCAATAAGAATGACGTGAAGCATATCAGCTGTAATGACAAGATATTAATCAATAAGCTCTTGCGGGCAATATTTTGAAATAAGCTCTTCCTCAAACACCTATCCAAAAAACTATTGTTAAGAAATAGCATAAAAAGTTCATAAATCCATTAATATAAAAAAGATAAGAACATAATTCATAGAAAAAAAACACTAATACAATCATGTACAAAATTAGAACTATATTTAGTTAGTTCCATTAAACTAATTAGATACTTATACAAGGTAGCGATTCTAAATTTTAACGCTCAAGCAAAAATCAATCATGGACGTCTGTTTCTAATTCATAAATGATAGCCGTTTTAGTAATTTATATATTTTAAATTTTCTGGTTTTATCCAGCTATTTTTTCAAACATTCCTACTTTAACCATAAAAAATTTAATTATATTTGTGTCGTTCTCCTATAAGTAAAACGGTTACCTCTAAGTTCATATATTTTATATTACCAATAAGTTGATACATCCAGAAATTAGTTGTTGTAACGACATTGCATCCTTAATTTTTTTCATTACAATCATACAAATTAAAAACCTGATTTAATAAATATAAACTTTAAACTATAGTCTGTATTGATGATGAATATCTTCATACACGAATAAAAACTGTGTTTAAAAAGATATAAGAGATAATAAAAACCCCAAAATTAAAAAAAAAATTAATTTACCGCTATTGATTGGTTTTTGGGTATATAGATTGCTCCTATCATCATGCTTTCTGTGGATTAGGGATTGGTAAATGTTCTTTTTATCAATTAAATTGATTTGTTAGAAAGTGAGTGCTGGTGGATGCATGAGGGTGATGGTGAAAAACAGAGAGTTATTAAATTGGGGATTGGGTTTTGTTGTAAGAATAAAAAGAAAGGAAATGATGCAATGGTTATTAAAAAAATGGATTTATATGTGTCAATTGATTAAGGATTTTGTGGGAGAAAATTGTGGAAAAAACCTGCTTTATATAAGAAGTAAATGCCTTAAAGCCCAGAGACGGAACTACGTTATGCACATGGTTGGCTAAGGCCCACCCTAAAAAAATTTTAGTTACTAATAGCATGCATGTAAACTGTGTAAATGGGTAACATATTTACTCTAACTTGACTGTTTTTGACCCATTCAATAATAATTGAAAGAAAATATCTCATCCAAAGTGTTTGTGGCCCATTCAACTTGACATTGGGATTGAAGTTCAATATTTATTCAAGTCTGTAAGCTAGTTATTTTAACTATTTTTACTTGTTTCGGATTAAGGTTGTAGTTGGTCAAGGTGTCAAAGTTGTACAACTTCAGCTTATACTGTTAACAAGATTCTTAACATTATGATCAACAAGTTATAAACCTAAATGTTATACCGACTTAAAGCGCAAGTTATAAACTTAATGGCTAATTCAATTATAAGATACCGACACTTGTTAGTAATAACGTTTCACTATCAGCATATTTATTTTTTTGAACTTGTAATTTTATATTGACTCACCCAAACAAAGAATCCTGGCTCCGTCACTGTTAAAGCCTAAGCAAACAATCCCACCATTGAGGTGGAACCTTTGTTTCCTTTTTCTGGTTTTGCGATATGATCCTTATTTTCGTAACACTAATTAATATATATAATCATATCATTTATTAATAGTTATCGTTCTACGTATAACGTGTATGTTTTCATATGCTCGAGAGGTCTTCCGGACATATATTATTTATACTTGTACATACTCCAACGCATCTCACTTGAAAATGTATTTAATAATATAATAATATTAGTTGCGTCTAGCAACACGCCAAAAACACTCGAGTGCACTTTTCTTAAATTATGTTTAAATGATTTATTCTTTTACAAACCTTTTGCTTCTCACACCGTATTAATAATAAATATGGATCAAGTTCATTCTAATTATTAAATATTATGTCTCTCGGTTCAATCGATTAATCAAAATTACCAATTTAATCGAGATTTTTATCTAGATAAACATTTGGTATTATCATACAACTAGAGGCGGCAAAACGGGCGGGCGGGCGGGCACGGGCGGCGGGCTAAACGGGCAACGGGCTAAACGGGCGACGGGCTAAACGGGCGCGGGCTAAATGGGCACGGGCGAAACGGGCGGGCAAAATAGACGGGCTAAACGGGCGCAAGCTAAAAAAGTGAAAAAACATATAAAAACCTACAATTAAAAAATAAAAATACTTGTTTGAAAGCCGGGGATAAAAAATTTAATAAAAAATATTCGTCGAGTATACTAATTTGTATTTTACAAGTGCACCCGTTAAGCCCATTTAGTCTCTTACATATGCGCCCGTTTAGCCCATCCATTATAAAGAATGGGCAAAAATTGCCCCATCTTTTTTTGAAAATGGGCAAAAAGTGCCCATATGTATCCAAATGGGCAAGATTTTCCACCTCTACATACAACTATATGATTAATGCAATAAAGAGACCAGTGGTATCATACTTCAAACCTAGTAATGAACAAATTCATTCTTTAATAAGCGTGTCTCTTACGTGCTTCAAAATACTCTGTGTTTATAGTCTTTGTTACTAGCTTATTCATGATAATCTTAAATATATAAAAAAGCATTATCCACACATGTAAAACCTACTTGCATCTTAAGTCTAAGGATTTAGTAGCGAAAATTATTTACATGATTTACTTAATGACGATGATCCATAAATTGATATTCTTGTGAATTGGAGATGTTCGATATGCAACCCATTGAATATCATGTGAGTGTGGCGGATCATCCATTAATATACTACGAATATTGTCAATCCCTCAAATATGTCTTAATTTAGTTATATTTCCATATAATTTAACGACAATGGACAATTTAGAATAACAAATTATTTAAGGATTTAACCATGCTAGAATATGACACAATGTATAATAATGAAAAACGAACATGTCATGTACTCCAGTTCATTATTAAAATAAATATTTATTAAATATCATTTATCAAAATACTAAAAAAATTAATGCTTGATAATCCTAGTTGAAGAATCATGCCTCGAGATATGACAATCATACTTGTTGACAAGGCATATATTTCATAAAATTTTACTAGGTATGATCTTTTAGAATTTTGAGAATACTTATTTCAAATTCAACATAGTAAATATTTTGTTCATATATAATGATTGTCCTTATATACGAGTGTAATCCTTTACAGGTATCATAGTATGAGTATTTTATTGTGCATTTCATATGGTGTGTGAATCCAATTAAAACACCTTATTAAAGACAATCATCTTTAACACACGTCTTAAACTATAAAGTATTCTTATTCTTTTTATATGTATGGAAACATTGCTCTTGAATAAGCAAAACAAGTCCACATGGTTATCATCAAAGATGAAATCCTACCATGGCTAGTATTGAGTGACATCTCAATTTAAACTTTCATTGATGTCAAGTAACAACTTATGATTTATTATAACCCGTAAACTATAAATATTTCTTTGGTAATGTTTGAGGCTTTTATAAACTCTAGGTTTGTATACAATGATAATTACATCATACTTATTGTTAATCCCTTATGATTTTGTTAGTCTAGCTTGAAGAATTAGACTACACAGGATAAATCCTATATAGACTTAGTAGAAACTTTGAATGATATCAAAGAGTATGCGGAATCTAATCTTTGATATTGTGAAGATTATGTAAATTGTATTAACAAAAGATGTAAACCAAATACTTCAATATTATTAATACTAACACACTTAACGTAGAGTACTAGGGTTACAACCTTAAAGTAAGAATACAATGTAGAGAGATAGAAATTAATCGTATCTAAAACCTAGACCTAAGACCTCCTTTTATAGTGCAAGGAGTCCTTTACAAGACAAAGATATGAATAAATAAATTTAAACTCTTATAATATATACATAATATCTTTTATCTATATGGAACACATTTTTAGCCTTTATCTTTAACTCATCACTAATATCTTTACCAGCGCCAAGGTTTAACCACGTCCAATTCAGTATTACTGTAACCAGTACTAAGAATACTACTACCAGCATTAATATAATTAATATTAGTAATGTAACGTACACCAACACTAAATTTATTCCCAACAATCCTCTCCTAGACATGTGATTTACCTTCATAAATCTTATAGGTTTCTATAATAAGAATTAGAAACACCAAACTTAAGAACTACTGAATTTGAATATGAATAAACTTGAGAAAATCAATAGCAAGCTGGTCTTCAACATCTACCTTCACCTGAAAGCTCGCCATCTTTTTAAGAGTATTTTGAGAAAATGGATACACTCTATCTCCAAGTAGAAATGTAGAAATATTAGTCATTGCTAACTGATATACTCCAGAAGAATTATATAGATGACAATGTTCATATATGTTGTGTTAAGTCTTTCCCACATGCTATTGTTCCTATCAACCTCATACATCTTTCCAATAGTTTTCCACAAGTAGGTTTCCATCATATCTTGACTAGCTGAAGTTTTCCTAGTTCCAAATCTCTTTTCCAATACTCCCCAAAGATCATTTACATCTTCTCTATCTAAGACTTGGAATATTTCTCCCAAAAATTGATACTGCTCTACTCCTCCTCCAGCCCTGTAGATTTTCCACCACCTTGCCTTATTCCATGGAAATTTTCATAATTGATGATTGGAAATTTTGATTTTAAAGGAACAAGTGAAGTATCTGCAACTACCAATTCTAAACACTTTTTAATTTATAGACTAGAAGGACCATCACCTTTTGCTATGAATCTTCCCACTGGAATTATATTCCTTTGCTTTTTTGTTGATCCTTGTTCGCTCAAGCCCATTGCAGATGTTGATGAAGTACCAATTTCTGTGTCTCTCCTTTTTTTTCTCTACACTTCCTAAAAATTTCTTATGTCTTTCATGATACTCTCTCTTCATCTTAGAATTAGGATCTATGAAATCTTCATCAAACTTAATAATTAGAAGAGCTCTCCTTTCAAGCTCTTTAAAAGATAGACCCACAAAGTTACTTGTCTTGTAACCCTTGTGACTTTTTAGCAAAACTTTATAATAGACCATTCTTCCAGCAATAGAAGATATATATTGTTCTTTCTTTTTATGATCTTTTTAAGCCCATTCTCTGTAGTCTTCCAAAAATTTAGCCACAAGAGGCATTCCCTAGTCTAATTGATTGGCCATCCCTTGAATCTCTTTCTTTATAATATGTGACTCATCAGCAATTTCCTCATCATCATCATCATCAGAGGACCAGCTAATATTTAATTATGACTCAGCAACTTGTTCTAGGACCAGTATTAACACCAACATTAAAGTTTTCACTGCCAATATTAACACCAGCATTAAAGTTTTCACTACCGACATTAAGGTTTTCATTACCAACACTAGCCTCCCTTGAAACCAGTATTATCCCCTGCTCATTTGTAGACTTTACTCCCAATACGGTTTCAGCTAAATCTAACATCTCCTCTTCTTGCACCTCCTTATCAGTCATTTCTACCTCTAATTCCTCCATTTGATTGATGAGGAGGTCATTAAAGGCAGGTTGAGGAGAAAAACCATTTGAGAATGTCACATGAACCCTTCTTCTTGTCTGTTCTTCTTGGATTTGGTGAACATTTCCTCTTAAAGTAATTAATTCTTGAGTATGAGCAGCAAGAACACCAGCTTGATCATCTCTTTCTTGCTCCAACGAAGAAACCTTGGTACAAAGATTTGAAACCAGGAATTCAAGTTGTGACAATCTATCCTCATCACTACCAAGAGAAGTAACCCTTGTTGATGATGAAGGTTTATATAGTTCATAACAATTATTAAACCCTAAACATAGATCAAAGCACATATGGCAGAAGCGATTTAACAAGATCATAATAACACGTTCATAATTAATCGAATTAGGGTTATATACCTTTTGCAATAAAATTCCTACGAACAAGAACAAATCCACCAAATTAGGGTTTATACCGAATCACCAAGATATAGTCTAAAGTAAGATTATATTACGCTCTTGTACACACGTATAATAACGAGTTAACCGTAATACTAGTACGTTAAAACCGAGCTTAAACGTATTGTGGAAAATCAACCCAACAACCCTAGAGAGGGGCTAGGACTTGATTCAAGAAAAACCAAACAAACCAAACAAACCCTAAGGGTGCGTTTAGCCGGTCGATCACAAAGAGAGAAGAGGGAAAGATGGAGTGAGTATTAATGAAGGCATAGGGGTATTTATATAGGCCTAGTAAACTTGTAGCCCAGGGTAAACTAGATAAGGCAAAGAGCCTCTCCCCCTTTGTCCTCATGACCGACGCTCGAAACACCCCTTAGGGGTGTTTCAGAACCTTCTATTTCCTCTTCTAATTATTCCACAACGATTGTTGATTATTAACTCTTAAACTTAACGATGGTTAAATGTTTATTGCTCGATTTAATTAATAGACATATAAATATATTTATTAATAAAAATTCACTATTTACGTATGGTGTGCAATCCCGTATCCTCGAGTTTGATCCTAACACACGACTATTAAATTTGCGTCCATAAACTTTTAGCTCCCAATTAGATATATTTTAAAATAGTGTGATCACATCGGTTAGCGTCTACTTACACGCCGATGCCTAAGGTATCATGGATGAAACCTTTTCATGATTCATCATTATTATTATCTTTTTGTTTCTAATACAACGTTAATAAGGATATGAATCTTAGTCGTTCCTTTCATTAACCATTTTGTTTCTTGTTCATAGATTCAACAAGATTACCAAAACAAATTTGGGTGAGGTCACACAAACATCTTACTAATCTCACGAGGGGCCCAGCTGTATTAATCTCCAAAATCAATTTGGAGGAAACAAATTCTATATTAACTACAAGCAAAACTTATGAATTTTTCAACACTTATGAAAATAACCCTTATAGCTACCAGTTACGTTTAGCGTTAGATTATTTCACATAAATACACTAGATCCATGACAGTTTCCTGGTATCTCAGTCCGAGGATAACTATTTATGATATACTTAACGACAAAGACCCATAAAGTATAATCATATAGTTGGGATAAGTCCTATATAAAATTCACTGAATATCATCTAAATTTGATATGTAAACACATCAATATACTTTCAAGTATATTCAATCACAATTTAGATTTTCTTAATTTAATTACACTCCCATATTATTAATCGACAACGGACATTTAGAATATAATAATATTCATGGATTAAAACATGTAAAATAGGATACAAAATTAAATAACAAGAATAAACGTAACTCAAACTTTATTTCATTAAATAATAATGTCTTAACATCCTGTATCCAAATACTAATCACATATTTGCATGAAATCACTAGCTAATTGAAGCCCAATGCTTTTGGCATGCTCAATAACCTTTCCTCTAGGCAAAGCCTTTGTTAAAGGATCAGCTACATTATCATTTGTGTGAACTTTTATTAATTTGATTTCACGAGCTTCGACTTGTTCTCGCACGTAGTGATATCTACGTTTAAAGTGTCTGGCGCCCTTCATGACTCCCGAATAATTGGCGAGTATGATTGCAGCAGAATTGTCACAATACATATCAATAGATTCTTTAATTGAAGGAATCACTCCAAGATCTTCAACAAACTTCCTAATCCAAACAGCTATCATTACAGCTTCTGGAGCAGCCATGTACTCAGCTTGAGTAGTATGCATTGCAATAGTTGTCTCCTTCTTGCTCTTCCAATCAACTACTCCTCCATTGATAACAAACACGTAACCCGTTTGAGACTCCGTATCGTCTTTATCACATTGCCAGGACGCATCACAGAAACCTGTTACATTCAGTTCTGTGTCTGGTTTACCTCCGAACACCAAAAACATTTCCTTCGTATTCCTCAAATACTTCAGAATATGTTTAACAGCAACCTAGTGGAGCTTCCCTGGATTCTGCTGGTAACGACTGACCAAATTCTGAGAAAACGCCACACCAGTCCTTGTGCATCTAACAACATACATAACAGATACTACAGCCGAAGCTTAAGGCACCTTCTTCATGTAAGCCACCTCTTTGGGTGTTGATGCATCTTTCTCATTACTTAATTCATGCTTAACTTCCATAGGTTGAAAACCTTTCTTGGAATTATGCATATTATACTTCTTCAACATCTTGTCAATATAAGCATCTTGACTAAGACCAATGAACCATCTACTCCTATCTCGATATATTTTAATTCCCAGAATGTATGCAGATTCTTCCAAATGCTTCATAGAAAAACATTTACCAAGATAATCCTTAACAACTTTAAGTCTTGGAATGTTACTTCCCATGATTAATATGGCATCAACATATAGAATTAGGAACACTACATCACTTCCACTAGCTTTGCGATATACACATGGCTCATTACGATCTTGAATAAATCCAAACTTCTTGATTTCTTTATTAAATCGTTTGTTCCATTGACTTAATGCTTGCTTCAAACCATAAATAGATCTTTGAAGTTTACATACGTGTTTTGGATATTTAGGATCAACATACCCTTCAGGTTGCTGCATATAGATGTTTTCATCTAAGCGACCGTTCAAGAAGGCAATTTTAACATCCATTTGCCATATCTCATAGTCATAGTATGCTGCTATAGCTATGAGAATCCTAATAGCTCTTAAGTCTGCTACAAGAGAAAACGTCTCCTCGTAGTCTACACCAAAAGTTTGTGTAAAACCTTTAGCTACTAAGCGAGCTTTATAGGATTGTATTTCACCATTCATGTCAGTTTTCTTCTTGTATATCCACTTATGTTTCACTACTTTAGCATTTGGTGGTGGATCTACAAGAATCTAAACATCATTAATTTTCATGGATTTCGTTTCCTCATCCATTGAAACCATCCACTTATCCTTTCAGGATCAAGCATAGCAGATTTATAATTAGCAGGTTCACCAAGATCCCCTACTTCATCATCATCGTCCTCTATGTTAAGGCATAGTTTGCTTGGTGCACGTATAGTCCTTTAGACCTACGTCGAGGAATTATTTCTGATGGAACCGCCAGACTTTCTAGTTCTACAGGAATTATTTCGCTAGTATTTTCAGAAGGCAATGTATCTATATGACTCTCTTCAAGATCATAATTTCTCCCACTGAATTCTTGATCTACAAGATCACTTTCAAGGAAGTCTCCATACCTTGCAACAATAACTTTGTTTTCAGGTGGATAATAAAAGTAGTAACCCATAGTTTCCTTAGAGTATCCTACAAAGATACATTTCACAAATCGTTGTTGAAGTTTATCAGCTAAGTTACATTTCACATACGCCTCACAACCCCAGACCGTTACATAGGACAAATATGGCTTTTTGCCATGACATATTTCATATGGTGTCTTATTTACCTTCTTCGTGGGAACCATATCTAGAATACAAACAGCAGATTCTAAGGCATAGTCCCAAAAGGATAATGGTAAAGTTGTAAGATTAAACATAGATCGCACCATATCTAATAATGTACGATTTCTCCTTTCGGATACACCATTTTGTTGTGGAGTATAAGGAGAAGTAAGATTCTGAACAATTCCATTCTCACTTAGATAATCTTTAAACCCTTGGCTTAAGTACTCACCACCTTTATCAAAACGAATAGCTTTAATCTTCTTTCCTAGTTGCAATTCTACTTCCGCTTTTAACACTTTGAATGTTTCAAATACCTCATGTTTATGCTTAAGTAAATAAACATAACCACAATGGCTATAATCATCCGTAAATGTTAAGAAGTAGCTAGCACCTTTCCTTGACACATGTCTAAGTGGTCCACACACATTAGTGTGTATTAAATCAAGTAGATCAGTAGCCCTTTGAATATTATTATTAAAAGGTTTCTTGGTCATCTTCCTAGAGATACAAGACTCACACTTATCAAATGATTCATCATTGATATTTTCCAAAAGACTTTCACGTTGAAGCTTTTGTATGCGTGTCTTTCCAGTATGGGCAAGTCTACAATGCCAAAGATAAGAAGAGTTCTTGTCTAATCTTCTCTTCTAATTCATGCTAAAGACAGAATTATTATACTTGAAATCATTATCATGCATATCAATTTCAACAACATCATTCACAGCAATTGCATTAAAATAGAAAATACCATCTTTAAAAACAGAAATTCCATTATTATCAATAGTGTGAATAATCCAAGATCCAACAAACAAGAAAAGGAAATAACACCTCTAACAATTGAAGGTGCATAATGAAAATTGTTTAAAATCGGTACTAAACTCAAAGATAAAACTAAATTAAACGTTCCTATGGCTTCAACAGCTACTTGTGCTCTATTTCTCACTTGTAGATATTGCTACCCATAGGATAGCTTCTTTCCAACTAAAATTCCTGAAGCGTATTACAAATGTTAATACCGCATCCCGTATCATATACCCAGGAATTTAACTTGTATGTTAGATTAAATAATTCAATCATAAAAAAGTTACATGAAGCTACAACACTTTGCTTAGACTTCGTTTTCTTAATTTCTCGCAACTCATCGTTGTACAGAGGGCAGTTCCTCTTCCAGTGACCATTGGCGCCACAATGTTGACAAGTCTCATCCTTTTGAGATTGATTCTTCTTAGCAAAGTTTTGCTTAGACTTTTTATAATTTGCAACTTTCTTGCCTTTATCACCTTTGCCTTTGTCTTTCATCTTTTTGTTCGCTTTCGGTTTTGGCTTACTCAATGAGTATTGCGTACAAATCATTAACTGTCTTTCCCGTGTAATGCATTTTAAAGTTCCTAACAAAATCATTGAAATCCTTATTAAGGGACATATTTATTAAGTTAATCACCATATCATTGTCATAGGATTTTCCAAGTGCAATGAGGTCTTCCATGTAACCTCTCATTTCCATATAGTGTGCACTTACGGGTTTCCCAGGGGATTGCTTATAGTTATGCAAAGCATCTACTAAATCGTAGATCTCCACAGCTTGAGGCTTCTGAAACATTGCCTTGAGCTATTCAAACATGTGCATGGGAGGATAAAGCTCAAACTTCTTTTGAAGAGAATGTGACATTTTCCCAAGTATTAAGCAAGCCACATGAGTGTGCTTCTTAACTTCAGTATTGTAAATGAGCCTTTCAGCCTCAGAAGGCCCTTCAGCAAGGTCAGTCGGTACGGTCGTGGACAAGTAATCAATGGTACCCGCTATTCTCAAGATAATTCTCAGGGAGCAATACCAATCATTGAAGTTTGGGCCAGTAAGTTCTGGACGATCAAAAAACGTTTTGAACACCGCACTTAAAGCGTTGTTGTCGGGTTGAGCCATTTATACATAAATAAGTTCAAATATTAGTATTTTTGATAATATTTTCAAGAAAATAAAATTACCCTGGTAATAAATTAACCATATTATTTTCCTTGAAACTAGAACCTATATTGACATAAATCCATTACATCAGTTGATCTGCTTGTAATGAATGTATTCAACATAGTAACTTGTCGAACAATTTATTGGCTAACAATTTCTAATTTCTAGATATTTTAGGGACTTACATTGCCAAAAGAACATTTTGCATTGTAAACATAATTCATCCCCTCTGAATGCCTTAAGTTTCTAGATCTCATTGAGTAACGTAATTAATTCGTCTAATCTAAAGAACGTAAAGCAAATCATGCGACATTGTAACTTCAAGTGTCCGTGAATTAGATGGCATTCAACTTAAATTTTTTAAGGGTACAAATTTTGATGTCAAAATCAATGTATGGAGAAGCATGCATACATCTTCATATCATAAGTTTAATAAAGCATTTAATAAAATTTTCGGCAAGACTAAAATACATAAATTATTGTTGAGGCATTGGTTAAACCAATTTTAAGAATTACCCACAACAAAATTCACAACGTACTTTTTCTAGAACTCGGCTAAGCACAAAGCAATAACCTTATTCATTGTGTTTCGGATGTGAATTTACGGTAAATCAACCTTAAAGTAAAGTGAAAATAATAATCGTAGGTAATTCCAATTTGACGCACATGCAAGCCGGGAATTTGGTCGCTGATAATGGCATAACCTCCTTCCTTAGTCGAGTACATGATCAGCAACGCGTTATATCCACTTTATAGTTTGTCAAATTGAGTAGGCCTTTCTAATTATTATTGAAAATTACCAATCAACACAATTTAAAGTAATTTAGATCTCAAAACAATTTTAGTTTTAATATGATTTAGTCCATTTTTTTTCTTAAAAAATTACACTTGTTTACAACAATTCATGCAATTTAAATAAACAAATAGGCAAACAAAAAATCTAAATCATAAACACATAATATATGTGCAAAAATTAAATCAAATAGCCACATACATACGATTTTATTCAATAAAGAAAACCTAAAAAACATGTAGTTTTAACTCAAAACAATTATTAGTTAAAAACTTTAGCTTTCGATAATTATAACGTGTTAAAACGGCTCTCGATGACACTGAAGGTTTATATAATTCATAACAATTATTAAAACCCTAAACATAGATCAAAGCACATATAGCGGAAGCTATTTAACAAGATCATAATAATTCATTCATAATTAATCGAATTAGGGTTACATACCTTTTGCAATGTAATTCCCACGAACAAGAACAAATTCACCAAATTGGGGTTTATACCGAATCACCAAGATATAGTCTAAAGTAAGACTATATTACGCTCTTGTACACACGTATAATAACGAGTTAACCGTAATACTAGTACGTTAAAACCGAGCCTAAACGTATTAAGGAAAATCAACCCAGCAACCCTAGAGAGGGGATAGGACTTGATTCAAGAAAAACCAAACAAACGAAACGAAACCTAAGGGTGCGTTTGGCCGGTTGATCGCAAAGAGAGAATACGGAAAGATGGAGTGAGTAATAATGAAGGCTTAGGGGTGTTTATATAGGCCTAGTAAACTTGCAGCCCAAGGTAAACTAGATAAGGCAAAAAGCCTCTCCCCCCCCCCTTTGTCCTCATAACCGACGGTCGAAACACCCCTTAGAGGTGTTTTGGGACCTTCTTTTTCCTCTTTTAATTATTCCACGACGATCGTTAATTATTAACTCTTAAACTTAACGACAGTTAAATGTTTATAGCTCGCTTTAATTAATAAACATATAAATATATTTATTAATAAAAATTAACTCTTTACATATTGTGTGCAATCCCGTAGTCTCGCGTTCGATCCTAACACACGACTATTAAATTTACGTCCATAAACTTTAAGATGAATCATTAGATCTGTAGAGGTCTTGTTAATAGTACTCCTTCCATGTGCTACATCAGCCACAGTAGGAGTAGCCTCACCAGTTATACTAGGCTCACCAGCACTAGTAGCCTCATCTGCTATAAGGTAAAAAGCAGATTCCTCAAGCTGAGAAACCTGAGGTATCTCTATGTGTCTAAGCCTAGATGTTGAGGATAAAGGTTTTGAAGTTATGGTAGATCCTCAATTTTGGGTGATGTGGGTTGGGACACGGCTTGGCTTGTTGTTCCTTCATCAACACCAGCCTGTAGCATAGACTCTGTAAATGGAACTACTACAACAGTCCATCTTTCATTGCTCCTTTTTCATTTTTCCAAAGACCCTACTTCTCAAAGTAGGAACCTTGTACACTCTTTGATGGTTTGGATACATCAACAACTTATGGGGACTTCCAATATTCTTGAGCATATTGACAAAAACTAAATGACTAAAATTGAAAGTTCTCTGAGTAGATAGACAAACCAAAGAAGTTGCAAGATGGCTGTCAGACATCCGATGATGACTTTCTATGACTCATACAATGTATAAGTGAGTGAACCAAGAACCTTCATTATGGTGAGAATGCTCCTTTATAGAAAGTGAATGACATGTCTCCCACATAGCCAAGTGCTGCCATCCCATCCAAAATTTTAGTATTTAGCATTATAAAGACCCCATCTGCATCATTAAGCTTCAAGTGTTCTCTGACATGGGCTTCAGTAATGTATAGCTCTTCCTTGTTGACAATAGCTTTAATCACTTCTTCCCTATCTACCTTTCCCACAACAGCAGTATCCAAAATTGATGAATAGTAGGTTTAAGTACCTTAGGGTGAACTGTAAGAGCATGATATATGTGGATACGTCTCAAAAACTAAAAACAAAATTACACTTTTAAAAACTAAATTTTTTTTATAAAATACTAAATATTATTCAAAAACATTTTTTTATAAAAAAATGTTTATAAAAAATTTTTAATAAAAAAATTTCCTTTTATAAAAGTTATTTTATAAACAATATTCTTTTTATAAAAAATATTTTTAGTTTTTAAAAATATAATTTTTTTAATTAAACAAAAATATTTTTTTTAAATAAGAAAAGTACAAGTCGCATGAAAATTATAACTTAAAAAATATTTTTAGTTTGTAAAAATATAATTTTTTTACCTTAAAAAAATAATTTATATTTTTTTTAAATACTAGAAGTACAAGTCGCATGAAAATTACTTAGAGAGGTAGGTGTAGTAACACCAAAACAACACCACATCATCAAAAAAGTACAGCTACATCAGCGCCACATGACCATAACACTCAAATAACATCAACTCTCTAATCATAACACCAGCCAAAACCACTTTCCTTTTTTTTCTCATAAAACCCCCTCAACAATTCTTTCCTTCTTTAAACAAACTACCCGTTTCATTCATAAACTAAAAATAAAAATTACATTACGAATTAAAAAACACTACAAAAAACACTCCAAAAATAAAAGTAAAAAATACATAAAAAAACCCACGCCCGGACGACTAGTTTTCATCTTCGTCTTCTTCTACTTGAGCTTCCTCGACTTCACGCCAACATGGTTCATAAGGTCTTGTTGTAGAGTATGATGCGTATCCATGTCACGTAATTCCTTTGCTTGACGATATTGAGTGCCACATCGATCGACCCACATGATTTGCATTGACCTCGCCGGATTAGAATAAACATGCTTTTAATCAACAACCATGATCTCTTGATCTTCTAAAATCATGTTATGTATTATGATACCTGAATGCATGAATCTACGTAACGTGTTGACTTCGTAAGCACGGATCGGTTGTTGAATAAGTCCCAACATCCTTGGAGAACACCGAAAGCACGTTCAATATCTTTTCGTGCACTTTCTTGACGTTGTTTGAAGTACGTATGCTTTGGATCATTTGCAACCGTAAACGACTTCAGGAAACATGCCCATTCTGGGTAAATTCCATCGGTCAAGTAATACCCAATAAGATATTGATTTTCGTGCACTTTCTTGACGTTGTTTGAAGTACGTATGCTTTGGATCATTTGTAGGCTTGTTGTAAAAAGTAAACATTGGTTTCATCATCGATATCGTGTACGCTTCGACCGGGTTGATTTTGATTCATTTTGTATTTGTATACATGTGTGTTTTTTTGTGTGAAACAATTAAAGAGGATTGGAGTATTTATCGTGATTTGGATCGGGGGTAAAAATAAAATATTCTTTTTAAAAAAAATAGTCGTTTTAGGTGGTGTTTTGTATATTTTTTTTTAAAATAGACAATATAGACGTTATAAAGTTACATGAGGGTTTTGTAATTTTTTTTTTAAAGTTTGCCAAAAGTGTAAAATAGAGCCGACCGTTGGGGGTGAATTTTTTTAAAAAAAAAACTACCCCAACGCACGTTGCACAGGGTCAGCGGCGTTGGGTTTTGTCCGACCGGGGTATAGTAGCGCCCAACAACGGCCGGGCAACGCCGTTGTTGCGTTACTATACCTAACGCTCTTAGTGGTTGTATAAAAAAAACTCTTACAAATATCTCTTTTTGCATATCCAATCATAGTACTATTTATTCTTAAATTTTTTGTACAAATCACATAAAAAGTACTCCTAAATTTTGTAAAAAGAAATCTTATACATTTGTCAAATCATGTTTAACCATAATACAAGTCAATGTATAATCATAGTACAATTCGCATAAAAAGTTGAAATTAAATAAATAAAAAATGTATTCTTCTTTTCTTTTAATAAAATATATTTTTTAACACAAGTCTCATAAAAATTTCAAAGATGTTATATAAAAACCATGGTTATAAATAGCGTGAAACGCGGCGTGGCGACATGTCCAAGCTACACGCTTTAGCGGCTAAAGCGAAGCTTAGCGTTTTTAAAGCGTGACTTATAGCGGCACAACATATAAAAATATGTATTTTTTTATCATATTTTAATATTATATTTACATTGAGTTCACAATAAGTGTTATACATAATGATTAAAGTTAAAAAAACTCTTTTTACATGTAATAATATTCCTTTTTCGAAACTGAATTCAAGAAATCACCGCACCTTATTTCGTAACGCGTCTTAACCTATTGCGTAACGTGAACGCTATGCCTCAAGCTTTAGCGTGCCTTAAAGCGAGCTATAGCGGGCTATTTAAAACCATGATAAAAACAGTCTCTTAGACAAGGGGACTTTTCTCTTATACAAGGTATATTTTTTCTTGCACATGTCATAGAAAATAAAGTAAATTTTTTTAATTTTTCACAAGTTGCATATATAATATAAGTAGTATAGAACATTTGGGCAATTCTTATTTGGTGGGTGAAAAAACAAATGGGTAACAACTTTGAGGCATTTCAAGAATTAACCATTTATTATACTCGTATGCTCGTATCATAATATCAACGTCGGTTTCTTTGTCGATATCAAAATCAGAAGGTTCATAATTTTGATTTGAATCCATTCGTGAGAATGTGTTGTAAATCAGTTGTATCAAAAGTATGAAAAATATAATGTGATAATTAGGTATTTATATAGATATTTGTGAGTTTAAAAAAGTTTTTTTAAATAATAGCCGTTATCGAAGGTGTTTTGAAAAATTCAGTTTTGAAAGGTTTAAAAAGAATAGCCATTAGAGAGGGCAAAAAGGAAAAGAAAAAAAAACAAAAAAACAATTCGCATTGATGAGTTAACGTCGGCCACAGACAGCGTTGATTTTGGGATGCTCGGTATCATAATGTGGCGTAAAGCCGAGACACATCGACATAACGCTAGGCATACGTTACGATACCATGGGCTCTAAGTCCCAATATGGCAATATCTAATACATTTATTTGTTATTATTTTTATTAAAGGTTTGTCTAGCGGGTGCCCCCAAGGCACTAATTTAAACGATTAAATAACGAAACTTTGAGTTTATTAATTAAAAATCAAAATCAATTAAAATAAATTATAATATTAATTAATGTTATTAAACGAAAATAAAGTGTTTATAACTAACTAAAGCTACATTTCAAAGTTCACAAAAAAATCTTCACAAAATAACTTGTTAAGACTTGTAGATGATTGTCATTGCCACGTAGGCGTAAAAGAATGATATGAGTTATCTGAATCACATAGTCGTCTCATAATATTTGATGGCTCTAGACAAAAGCAACAAAAAAACCCTTTACACTTGTAAACTAACAACAGATTACATATAAATTTGAGTTACATCGCTTATAGATGTTAAAACTATATATATTTACATGCGAAACTAATAAAAAAGTGAAATATATCACTTCTTTACTACACAACCTATAATACCGCTTTCGATTTTTGACTTTTGACACTCTTAATTGCGTTCTAACATAACATATATCGACAGCTGATGTAACCAAATGTAAAGAATATATCAAGGAAATGCTAATCACCATCACAAAAAACATACATTCCGTATTTATTTATATTTATAATAAGGGAAATACACATTTCGTTAGCAGTGAATTTCGAATCAGCTAAAAGCCTAAAACCATTATTTCAAAAGGCCTAATCTAATTACTAGATTAAATATTAAACTTCATAAGCTAACATTACATTAATGCACCTTAAAAGGGTCAATTACATGATCATGACAATCAAGTTCTTGACTTACAAGACAAATTGGACAATGAATTTCAACACCATCATCTCCTCTCCAAAAACTCCCAAATCCAAACTCACCCTTCGTAGACAACTCCTCCAACACCTCTTCAACCTCTTCCATGCACCCTCCGAACCCGTCTAGGCGAAAACTCTCAACTCGAGCTCGTGCTCGTGCTCGAGCCTTCACTGAGTCTCTTGGTGTCTGATACCCGATAACTTCCTCAGCACAACGAGCCATTTTCATTCTCACCATTTTCCTACCATCACGCATTCTATTCCCGAATTTCTTTTTCAAGCATTGCTTAATCTTCTTAACCAATTTGCATGGAAGCTTAAGCAACACGAATACGAGGAGTTGCAGCATTAAGCATTGGCAACAACAAGATATAACGACACAATCGGCACCGATCATGTTCCAATCTTGTTGTTCCATGGGTCAAATTTCGACAAAGGAAAAAGTGTAGGAAGAGGAGAAAAGAAAAGAAAAGAAGTCATTTTCTTGTTATGAAAATAGGTTCCTTATTTTCTTGGAAGATGGTGTTAAAAATGGTGGAAACAAAGAGTAGAGTGTAAGCAAACATGTGGTGTTTGTCATTAGAATAGTATGAAAGCTTTTTTTGCTTCATTGCTTCCATTATTAGGTTACCTTCAATCCATATATTGGTTAACTCTAGGACGGATCTTGTCTCCTTTTATCAATTTAATATTTCTTCTGTGTCCTTTGTTTATCTAGGTACAACTACAAATGAAAATATGACCCATTTAGTGGGTGTTTGGATGTGCTTATTAAAAACAAATTATTCATTTTGAAAACTCCATTTCAAAAAATCATCATTTTGAAAACTCCATTTTAAAGAATAGTGTTTGGATTTGATATTCCAGTTTGAAATCGCAATAATCAAATAATCACTTTTTTTAGTGTTTGGCAAATTTGATTATTTGATAATAAACTCCATTTTGAAAGCTTAATTTTACAAAACTCCATTTTGAAAATGAAATAAGTAGCTCCCCACTAACTTTTTCAAAACTCCATTTTGGAGCTTTTAAACGCAAATAATCACTTATCTCCATTTATTACCCAAACACTTTTTTTTAACTTATCTCCATTTTGAAACTGAGATTTGGAGATAATCTCCTCCTAACCGCACATCCAAACACCCCCTTAGTAATAAAAATATCATTAACATAAGCAGGGCGGAGTCAGGACATAATTAAAAGAAACAGACATACGGTTGAGGAAAGTTTAATGTAGAAATTATTAAAAAACGACTAAACACATAAATAATTAGTGAAATAGGTTGATTTTTTCTTTAACGGCAGTTTGGTGCAGCGGAGTATCTTGCGTGCCACCGAGGCACCAAGTCTCTCGACCCGAGTTCGAATCATCTCACGAAGAGAATATCAACCCCATGCTAGCCATTCAGTTTTCCATTAAAGGGCTTCAAGGCATTGCGATGAGATTCAAACTCGGCTGCCAATTCTAGAAAAATAGATTAATTAGTGAAATAGGTTGATCAGAGATGACTTAACATCCACTAGTCCCCTACTAGCTCCGCTGCTCTGAATATAAGATAACACAAAACCTTATTTACTACAGTAATATTATATCTGCCTAATATAATAAGAAATTGTGTATAGATTTGAGATCTTATTGTGGGTAAACCAAAAGAATGCTCAATGTGTGCAGCCAAGAAACATCTGAATAATATACACTATTTGGCTATCGAAACTAATTACAGAACCTGATTAAAAGTCATGATCTTTTCCTTCAAAACCAGCCAAAATCTGAATTCCGGTATTCAGACAACAGGCTGACGGAAGCTTGACCAATGGGCGGGGAAAAGAATACAAATCTCAGTATTTACCTTTCGTTACTATAAGGAGTAACCTTGAATAAGATAGTTGGTGCTGTAATTTTGACTTCCAAACTCCATTCTCCTAAACTGACTAATCTCTGCGGATTGAAATCCAGAGCTATATATTTCACTTTGACCAACTTTCATCCCATTGCTAAGATCTTCAGTCTCCGGACGCTCAAAAGCTCGCACAATCTGAGAATATTAAAAGAAAATGTTTATTTAATTGTCTAACTTTGACTTTGAGTCTAATGTCTTCTTTTCAGCTTCAAAATGATCCTTGATCTTTCTTGGAAAATATTGATAAACAACATTTTAGCAGAAATACCTGCCCCATGCGCGGTCTTTTTGTAGCTGAGTGTCGTATGCATGCAGCTGCAGCTTCAATCATGCGAAACATCTCACTTGCAACAAAGTTCGTACCAAGTCTCTGATCAACCAACACTTTAAAGTCCTCTGTTTCAAGTGCATGACTAAGCAGTGGCCGTGCCTGAAATTCAGTAATACATAATCATATTTGTCAAAATGATGTAAGTTGAAGTACCAAACATTGGCAGTCATTCAATATCTTATGCTAGGCTATAACTATAAAGAAACTGAACCCTGTTAAGTGTTACCACAAAAAGGATGCATCCAGTGTGATATCAACTTACCCACTCAACAAGACCCTCATCCCCCAACGGTTGAGATACATCCACAGATTTACGTCCAGTTATTAGTTCCAAGAGAACCACACCATACGAAAAGACATCTGATTTCTCAGTCAACATGCCACTTGAAGCATATTCAGGTGCCATGTACCTAAAATGGAACCAATGGTAAGTTGAATAGAAAAACAAGGAGAGTTTGTAATTAGAAAACGGTTAGGCTGATCTAAACGTGAATTTTAACATTTCTCAATGTGACAAGCTTAAAATCAAAATCTACCCATTCATCGACCACTATTTGTTGGACCCATATAATGTCTTAGACGCCCAAAAGGATACATACTACACGTTTTCTGCTTTAGGCCCAAGCCCAAACCCATTTAGGGTAAATACAACAGTTATTAGAACGGTTGTAGAGGATGAGTCTTTTACTTTTTCATAACCGGTGCTTCAAATCATTAAGCCACCGATTCACTTTGTATATATACATAGGTTCTTGTACGAATTCTGTAACCCATTTTATTCATATCAATAATATTCTGCAGAAAGGGTTCACCCCATATTCTTTATTGTTCTTCCTAAATTAATTCTTGTCTTTATATGATCGTTCATGTTGTTTGGTCGTTAGTCGATCCTGGAAACATATGATCAAGACCTGCACAACACTATTAACCATTACAAAGTATGGATAGACTAATGTCTAATACCATTGATGTTGGTATTTAGGTATACATAAAAGAAAGTTTTTAAAGCTATGTGCATGGTCAAATGATCAATCGAGTACGTATGACATACCCAAAGGTCCCCATTACGCGTGTTGTTACATGAGTGCACATATCAGCAGCTAATTTGGCAAGCCCAAAATCAGAAACCTGTGAAGTAAGAAAGGAAACACATATTTAAGCCCAAAAAGCAACATCTAAACACAAGAGTACAAATAAAACATCGATAAAGAAAGACCTACCCGAGCTTCAAAGTTTTTATCCAAAAGAATATTCGATGATTTGATATCTCGATGAATAATTCGAGGATAGCCTGTATAACAATAAAAGTGTACAGAGGGATGAATAATCATGCATAGTTGCATACCTTGCGAATAAATGTAGATTCAGCATATATGTTCATATTATAATGTACAATACTATATATTCTAGCACTTACAGTCTTCATGGAGATAAGCAATACCCCTTGCCGCACCAGAGGCAACCTTTACCCGTGTTGGCCAATCTAAAACAAGCTCCGATACTACAAAAGGTAATCGCGACATAATTAAACAATAACCGAAACATATTCAGAAAAATTATGGGGTTAACAAGAAGAAAGAGTAAAAATTAGTCACCATGAAGGTGAAAGTGAAGTGTGTTGTTAGGGACATATTCGTAGACAAGCAACCTCTTATTCTCAGAAACGCAATACCCTACAAGTGAAACCAAATGACGATGATGTATCCGACTAATAATTTCCACTTCAGCACTGAACTCACGTTCCCCTTGTCCACCACCAATCTTCAACTCCTTTACTGCGACTTCAGTCCCACCAGCTAGATATCCCTTGTAAACAAAACCAAATCCACCCGAACCTAACACATTAAGTGGCGAGAATCCATTTGTAGCCACTACAAGATCTTCATAAGTAAACTGTGGAGAGTAAACAAACTCATTCACAGATTGGCTTCCAGTCCTGACTGCAATTGGTCGTATCTTTAGTAGACCTGAATCTGTCACAAATCATAACCATGCATTAAAACTGTAAGTGCCGAGAATTGTGAATAATCAATATGAAGTACAATTTACCTGAACGGGGAGACATATCATAAAATCCATTATGTTCAGCAATCTTTTTCTTCCGTTTATTCAAACAACAAGAAACTAATATAACAAGCGTAAGCAGTACAACGCCTATTACCGCACCAATTCCAACTATCCCACCGGTACCAATACCTCCATTCCCTCCATTTCCAGATGGTATATTAGGACCCGAATCTTTGTTGTTTGAATTGCTTGGGAGTGGTATTGAAACGTCTGAAGGCGGTGGAGTAAGGGGAGGAGGAGTGGCTCTTGGCGCTGCTGCTGGTGGTGTTGATGGTCTGGGAACAGTGGTTGGTGGTGGTGGTGTTGATGATGGTCTTGGAACAGCGGTTGGTGGTGGTGGTGGTGATGATGGTCTTGGAACAGTGGCTGGTGGTGGTGGTGATGATGTTCTTGGAACAGTAGCTGGTGGTGGGGGTGATGATGGGCTTAGAAAGGTGGCTGGTGGTGGTGGTGATGATGGTCTTGGCACAGTGGGTGGGGCTGGTGATGACGGTGGTGGTGGTGATGATGGTCTTGGAACAGTGGGTGGGGCTGGTGATGACGGTGGTCGTGGTGATGATGGTGTTGAAACAATGGCGGGTGGTGGTGGTGATGATGGTGTTGGAACAGTGGGTGGTGGTTTTGGTGATGATGGTGTTGAAACAGTGGCGGGTGGTGCTGGTGATGATGGTGTTGGAACAGTGGGTGGTGGTGCTGGAACAGTGGGTGGTGGTGCTGGAACAGTGGGAGGTGGTGGTGGTGGTGGTGGTGATGATGGTGATGATGGTGATGGCGTTGGTGGTGATGATGGTGATGGCGTTGGTGGTGATGGTGTTAGAACAGTGACTGGTGTTGGTGGTGATGACAGTGGTTGTGATGTTGGTGGTGAGGTAGATGGTGACGATGCTGGTGGTTGAACAATAAACGCCTCTGAAAACTTAGGCGACGATGAACTTGCCATTCACAATACTCACATATCAAATAGTAAAGAGAAAACTATCAATGAGTATCCCAAAATCTTGAGCCCGAGGTTGATTCATGCGTGATACACTGTTGATAGAATAAGTTTTAGCCGTTCCAACAATTTTGAAAATTTGTCCGAATGGAATCCTTTCCGTTTCTATATTGCAGACACCTTAAATTCTACACATTCTGAGACACATTTCATAATGCACCAATCCCTTAAATCCCAAAGATTCAGTCTACAAAGTAATAACACCTTTCATCCAATTCGTATGGACGACTTCAATAGTTTTTGCCTTTTTACGTGGTTTCCAGGTCAATAAAAAAAATACAAAACACAAGTGACAAAAATCACTGGGCTACCAGTGTTTATTAGTGTTAGGTAAACTGGTGGGTGCATGTAATAATAGTGACATACGAAATGGAATTCAAGCTGTGTTGCTTGGAATGAAGTTCCCTATATCAGTAAAGGAGTAGACAGTAGGGACAACCCAATTTGTCCACAACAACAACAAGAACAATAACGATACTTAATCCCGCCTAAGTAGCCCCTACCTTTTGGGAAGGACAACCCAATTTGTCACCGATCAATAATCAAATCGCCTAAGTAGCACCTACCTTTTGGGAAGGACAACCCAATTTATCACCGATCAATAATCAATCTAAACAAATCGTTTTTTGAATCATTCTTTCTTGTTAAGACCGTCTTTATTATTTTAAGACAAAAGGTTTTCCTTTTTGCTGCTGCATTAATTAGTCATTAGTAATGAATAAGCTCTAATTTTGCTGATTTCGCTACAGAATACCTCAATAAGAAAAAAGGTTCTGGAAACTAGCATTTCTTCTATGTCCTTTTGTTTAACTTGATACAACACAATCATTTATTTTTTTTCGTCCGACGACGTACAACTACGAAAAAAGAAAATGTGACTCATTTAGCTATAAAATATCAGTAACATAAAACGATACAAAACTGAATGCCTAATAAAATAAAGAAATGTGTATAGACGATGATTGAGAATGAGATCTGCATTTATAGTGGGTAAACCAAAAGAATGCTACTTAAATAAACAAAAAACTGTGCAGCCAAGAAAAATATGCATAATATATACAGTATTTGGCTATGGAAACTAATTACAGAACCTGATTAAAAGTCATAATTTTTTCCCTCAAAACAAGCCAAAATCTGAGTTCCAGTATTCAGACAATGGACTGACAGAAACTCGGCCCATGGGCGGTGAAAAGAATACAAATCTCGGTATTTACCTTTCATTACTAAAAGGGGTAGCGCTGCCTTGAGTAAAAAAATCTGTGCTGTAATTTTGACTTCCAAACGCCATTCTCCTAAACAGCCTAATCTCTGCTGATTGTTGTGCAGAGTTGTATATTTCACTTTGTCCAACTTTCATCCCATTGCTTAGATCTTCGGCCTCCAAACTCTCGAAAGCTCTTAAAATCTGAGAGAACAAAGAAATTAATTTAATAGTGTAAGTTGACTTTTATGGTCAAATGGATTACTTTTCAATGTGAAAATTGTACAGATTATGTATAGTTTTAGGATAAATATTGAGGTAAACTCAAGCTTTTTTACATAAAATATACCTGTCCCATGCTTGGTCTTTTTGTAGCCGAGTGTCGCACACATGCAGCTGCAGCTTCAATCATGCGAAACATCTCACTTGCAACAAAGTTTGTACCAAGTCTCGGATCAACTAACACTTTAAAGTCCTCTGTTTCAAGTGCATGACTAAGCAGTGGCCGAGCCTGAAAAATCAATAATATATAATTTTATTTATAATGTTATTGTAAGTCAAGTTCAAGAGCCCAAAAAGGATTAGAAAAAATAAGAAATCATTCAATTCGACAGTAACTTACCCATTCAACAAGACTCTCGTCCCCCAACGGCTGAGATGCATCCACAGATTTACGTCCAGTGATTAGTTCCAAGAGAACCACTCCAAAGGAGAAGACATCTGATTTCTCAGTCAATTTGCCACTTGAAGCATATTCAGGCGCCATGTATCTGAATGTAAAGAAATGGAATTTCAATCAAACTAACTGGGAGAGTTTGCATCTGAAAGAATAACAGCATTTCTCTGTTGAATATATTTGGAGTCAACATCACACATTAACCTATTATTGATCATTACAAAGTAATATAGCATCGATGTTGGTCCACAAGATTTCTCAATTTTGTGGGACATTTTCAATATTAGAAATAAAGCCGCACACAAATAAACTACGTGCATAGTCAAAATGATGAATCGGATACAACATACCCAAAAGTTCCCATAACGCGTGTTGTGACATGAGTATACATATCTGCAGCTAGTTTGGCAAGCCCAAAATCTGAAACCTGTGAAGTAAAAAGTTAAACACTTAGTTACCCTCAAAAACCAATTCTTGAACGCAAGCATACACACGCAAAAATTAAAATCAAAATATTTATGATAGAAGGGCATACCCGAGCCTCAAAATTTATATCTAAAAGAATATTGGACGATTTGATATCTCGATGAATAATCCGTGGATGACCTGTATAGAGTGAACATAGCGACAAATAAATTTGCATATCTTACAATGTTACCATTTAGCAAGTATTCTAATGTCCTATGTTTTTCTAGTACTTACAGTCTTGATGTAGGTATGTAATTCCCCTTGCTGCACCAGAAGCAACCTTTAACCGTGTTGGCCAATCCAAAACCATCTCTGACACTACAAACGATAATCGCAACTTAATTAGAAAATCACCGACATGTGGTTAACTAAAGAGAATATTTAGCAGAATTAGTTACCATGAAGGTGGAAGTAAAGCGTGTTGTTAGGAACATATTCATAAACAAGCAATCTCTTATTCTCAGAAACGCAATACCCCACAAGTGAAACCAAATGACGATGATGTATCCGACTAATAATTTCCACCTCAGCACTAAACTCACGTTCCCCTTGTCCACCACCAATCTTTAACTCCTTTACAGCTACTTCCGTCCCATCAGCTAGATTCCCCTTGTAAACAAAACCAAATCCACCCGACCCCAACAAATTAAGTGGCGAGAATCCATTTGTAGCCTCCACAAGGTCTTCATAAGTAAACTTGGACCTCGAATTCCCTAATCCACCACCATCCTGAGGAGAATACACAAACTCATTCGCTGATAAGTTTCCCGTCCCAACTGCTATTGGTTGTAACTTTAGCAAACCCGAATCTGTCACACATCATAACCATCAGCAAAACAGTAAAATTTCACACGAATGAATAGATTACTCCATAATCAATACTAATATACCTGAGTGAGGGGAGTTGCCCATTGAAGTGGGCATATCGTATGGTCCATTATGTTGTGCAACTTTTTTTTTCCGTTTGATCAAGCAACACGAAACAAATACAATAACCGTAAGAAGTAAAACACCTATTACCGCACTAATTCCAACTATCCCACCCGCGCCAAGACCTCCTCCATTCCCACTGTTACCAGACGGTATATCAGGACTCGAGTCGTTGTTGTTTGCATTAGTTGGTGGTGGTATTAATCCGTCTGAGGACGGAGGAGGTGGGGAGGGTAAAATTACTGGGGGAGACGATGTATTCGTAGATGGAGGGTTACGCGGTGGAGAAGGAGGAGGGGCTCTTGTGGTGGGCCCAGGGGGTGGTGGGTTTCTTGGTGGAGGTGATGAGGTTGTTGGTGGGGTTAAAGATGGTAATGGGGGCGAAGTAGAAGGCGGGGTAGATTGCGGTGGGGGCGCGACTCTAGGGGGAGGTGTAGATGGTACAGATGTTGGTGGCGGTGGGGGCGATGACGGTGGTGGGGCAGTGACTGGTGCTGGTGGTGGGGCAGTTGGTGGTCGTGCAGATGGTGGTGGTGGTGATGACCGTGGTGGCGATGATGGTGGTGGGATAGTTGGAGGTGGTGGTGGAGGTGATGCTGGTGGTGGAGCAGTTACTGGTGGTGGTGCAGCTGGTGGTGGAGCAGTTACTGGTGGTGGCGATGCCGGAGGTGGGGCAGTTTCTGGTGGAGGTGCAGTTACTGGTGGTGGGGCAGGTGGTGGTGGAGATGACGGAGGTGGGGCAGTTATTGGTGGTGGCGATGACGGAGGTGGGGCAGCAACTGGTGGCGGAGCAGTGGATGGTGGTGGTGATACTGGTGGTGGTGATACTGGTGGTGGAACGGTGACCGGTGGTGGTGATGACGGAACTACCGGTGGTGGCAACGGTGGAGCACTAACAGCCGGTGGTGAATTAGGTGACGGTGATAAACTTGCCATGCATACTCTAAAAAAAGATTAAAAATATATATACAAAAATCTTGAACTCAGTATATAAATTGAAGACTGAAATGAATCATATACAGTACACATTTTGTGATAGAAAATGAATCTAGAACATATGAATAATACTTTTCAATTCGTAATTGACAACTTCAATACCGAATAAACGCGGTTTAGACAAAATCACTGTGTTAAATAGTGTTAGGTAAAACAGTAGTGTACAAAATAAAAATGGTAAAAATAAATTAGATATGGTAGGTGTAATAATTAGGACATACGAAATTGGGAATCAAGGTGTTGTTGAGTATTGGAAGGGAGTTGGATATACGAGTAGAGTAGAGATGGTGGGGGACAAAAATATGGCGAATTTGTCAGCGATCAAAACCGTTTTTTGTTTGAATCATTCTTTCTTTCTTGTTAAGACCGTCTTTATTATTATTTTACGACAATACGTTTTCATTTTGGTTATTAATTACTCATTACTACTATTTTAAATAATTTTCTATAAAATGGTACGGTAGTAAATTACTAATCTTTAATTTAGTTTTGATTTCACTATAAAGGAACAATTAATCAAAAAACTATAGCGCTATAATATGAGAGAGTACTGTTAGGTGTTAGTTTCTTTTTTTGTTAGATGAGCTGTTAAGTAAAAAGATTGGACCCATCAAATTATATTTGGGACCGTTTGGTTTGTGTTTTTATTTTAGGAGTGTGTTTATAAAGTAAAGGTTTATATTTAAGTAAAGGTCCGTTTGGTTTAAAGTTGGGTGGGTGTCTTTTTTTTGAACGGCAACTTATATTAAAAAAACTAGCAAGGAGCTAGAAAATTACAAAGAAAGTAAAGATGGATGTTGTAACCAGCTATCCCAACTAAACGCCCTATTACATCTAGCATGACACCATAAATACGAGTACAAAACAATATCATCAAAAATGGTGTATTTTCGAATAGGCCGATCCGCAAAAAGATTATTGTTCCGAAACTTCCATACGATCCACCAAGAGGTATAAAAACTCCTTCCAGCATGGTTTTAAGAACAGCGCAGAGGCGAATGTCTTTGAACCAAGACAACCAATCATCGTACGAGCTTAAAGGAGAACTATCCAAATTCCACCAGCGACAAATCAACTGATGGACATCACTAGCCAAGTCACATGAGAACAGAAGGTGGGAAAGATCTTCAGTATAATTAAGACAAATAGGACAAGACAAATCAGACATATGAATGCCTCTACGAGAAAGATTCATACGCGTAGGAAGACGATCCAAGGAGACCCTCCAACCGAAGACATTTACTTTGATCGGAATGAATTTAAAACAACGAGTTGCTGCATTGTTATTAGGGAGAAAGAACTCGTCCAATAAACTACGAATAAACTTAACATGAAAATCCCCATCTCCACTTAAGCTACAAACCCATCTGTCAGCCGAAGAAGAGAGGACATACGGCCCAACTAAATCCTGGAGCAGGGAAAATTGTTGGGATTCAATTCCTCCTCTAGCAGGACGACGAAAGGAATCATAAATCGGACCAATGAGCTTATTTGCAACTGAAATATCCTCATTATTTTCCAAAGAGAACACTCGCGGAAATAAGTGACAAAGTTGAGAGTCACCAATCCAGTGATCTTTCCAAAAGTTTGTTTGAAGACCATTACCCACTCGAATCCGACAGAAAGAGAGCAGGTCTATCCCCTGGTATTTTAACACCTGAACTTCCTTAATAATTTTACCCCATACAGAAGAGAAGCGAGGCGAACCTTGAAGTAGATCAGAGGCATGCATAGCGTGAACCACACGAGACCATAACGAACATTCGTGAGAAATGAATCTCCAAACCCATTTAAATAAGAGGGCCCTATTTAGAGCAAAAAAAACTAGAAACCCCAAGACCACCATGTTTTTTTTAGCCACAAGCACTTTGGACCATTTCACCCATGTAATCTTCTTATCCACTCCATTAGATCCATAGAAAAAATTCTCCTAATAGATTCCATAACGTTTAAAACTGATTTGGGAGCCTTGTATAATGACAAAGTGTAGATAGGAGTAGAACCTAAGACCGACTTTAGGAGAGTGAGTCTTCCTCCAATAGACAATGTATTGCACTTCCATTTGGACAGTCTAGCTTTAAGTTTACCTATAATCTCATCCCAAGAGTTAACCAATGACATACTCCCTCCAACCATAACCCCCAAGTATTTAAACGGAGTCTTCATGACAGCACACCCAAGAGAAACAGCCGCTGCTGCCACAGTCTCACATGAAACTCCCAAACCTAAGAGGTGACTCTTTTTAAGGTTAATCTTCAGCCCAGAAGCAAGGGAAAACCAAAAAAGAACATGCATAATATGCTTAATATTATTATTAGACCATTCTCCAATGAAAATCGCGTCATCTGCATAAAACAAGTGAGATAACTGGAGAGATGAACCGATCTTAATACCATTAAATAGATTCGCGTCAGTAACTCTAGAAAATTATAAATGGAGAGATTCCATGATGAGAATGAAAAGATAAGGCGCCAACGGATCACCTTGCTTAAGACCACAGTGAAACTTAAACTCAGAAGTCGGGCTGCCATTAATCATAATAGAAGCCATACCTGAAGATAAGCTGCCATAAATCCACTCGCGCCACTTAGCACCAAACCCGAAGGAACCAAGAACGTCGTCAAGGAAATCCCACCTAACTGAATCATATGCTTTGGCAAAATCAACCTTAAAAACCATAGCCTGCTGTTTTTTAAACTTACACCAAGAAATAACTTCATTTACAATGAAAGGACCGTCTAAAATCTGCCGATTGGGTAGAAAAGCAGTTTTTACATCGAAAACAAGATCAGATATCACACCCGATAATCTAGAAGCAAGGTTTTTAGTAACCACTTTATACAGGCTACTAATCAAAATGATCGGACGATATTCACTGACAAACTTGACATCTTGGGCTTTCGGAATGAGAGCAATAAATGAAGAGTTACATCCCTTAGTAAAAGAACTATGTTGAAAGAACCAGTCAACAGCAACACAAAAATCTGGGCCAATGACACTACAAAATTTACGAAAAAATTCAAACGTAAACCCATCAGGACCCGGGGATTTATTTTCCCCACAAGCCCACACGACCTTGCAAATTTCATCATGAGAAACAGCAGTTTCCAAATCTGCAGCTTGGTCAGTGGAAAGACGACGAGGAAATTGAATATTTAATCGACTACGAGTGATCCCTGGATCTTGGAATCTGTTTGCAAAGTGGGAGCAAAACTCGTCTTTAACCCGAACAGGATCATCCACCCAATCACCATCAACCATAATTCCTTTAATCGACAAGTGTGCACGTTTCCTGTTAATAATTCTGTGATAGAATTTGGAATTTTCATCCCCCTCAATAGCCCATTGAATTTTAGCTTTTTGGGCATAATCATGAGCTTCAGAAGAATGGATTTCCTGAATTCGTTTCACCAGATCTTTCCTAGAAAGAAGAAGATCTTCGTTAACTCCTCCTTGATCAAGAAGAACATCAATATCATGCAATCTTTTTTTACAATCGGTAATAATGCGAGACTGCTCTTTCTTGTAATTAGATACCCAAACCCGAATCTCCTTCTTCAAAATCTGAAGTTTCTTCTTTAAATGGATCATACCATTACTATCATCAAGAACAGTATGATTCCAATTGTCGATAACCATTTGTTCAAACCCTTTAAAGCTAAGCCATGAATGATAGAAGCGAAAAGAAGTGGCACCATAATCAGTGACAACTTCTCTAAGTAAGATAGGTCGATGGTCTGATAAGTGCTTATCAAGGCAAATAGCCGAAATATGGGGAAATAAAGCTAAAAAACCTTCAGAAACAAGAAACCGATCAAGTTTACTCATCTTAGATGCCGACGGATGAGACCAAGTAAACGAACAGCCCTCCAGCTGAACATCAACCAAACCCGATGATGATATAAAATTATTAAAATCTCTTGCACCCCTTTCATTAAAAACAGAGCCCATACGTTCTTCCGCTATTCTAACCTCATTAGAGTCCCCCATGACAATACTTTCCCCTTCCCACCCATTAATGATGTCCGAGACGAAGTTCCATAAAACCCGTTTGGCAGAATTTGGTTGAGGAGCATAAATAGAGATTATGACCAACTTGGACTTAGTCGGAATCCAAGTACCAAAAACAACAACAAAATTGTCCGAAATAGTGTGATGATCTTTATGAAACAGACTAGTATCCCATGCACATAGGATACCCCCAGAATACCCTAAAGCTTCACTGAAAATAAAATCAAAACAATAATTTCCCCAAAGAGATTTAACATCCATCGCAGAGACACTCTCCAATTTAGTTTCTTGAATAGATAAAAAAAACTCACCTTATGTTTAGAATTTAACTCCCTGATCCATGATTTTTTGGTCTTGGATCCTAGACCTTGCACGTTTAAGGAAAGACAATTCATAAGGGAACAACAAGTTCTCCTTTTAAATTGATAATATTCTCCAAATCTTTAGCACATCCGTCCAAAGAGTAACCCATAGTGTTACCAACCTTAATTAAGTCATCCAAAAGATCCAATATAGAACCACCCGTCTTGTTTCTTTTTCTACTATCACTCATAACCGGAGATGAAAACTGATTAACATCCTGCGATTCCTCTACCACACGAGAACCTCGTAAAGGACTTTGTGAATGAACATGATCCTGTAGGTTAACATGGGGAACCTCTACTGCCTTGTCAACAGGCGGTGTATACCCATGAGGATTGGGTAAACTAGAATCAGATTTAGCACCATCTGCATTCTCTTTCTGAAGTAAATCATACACGTCAAAAGGATCATAAGATCCCTCCTCATTAGCAGAAAAATTGATATTATCCGTAGGATCTAAGTAGTTGTTATGATCATTAACAGTAGAATGATTGTTTTGAACCTGGTCATGAATTTGATCTTCATTTGAATCCCCAAAAAAAGTATCAGAAACTGCTTCGTTATCACTCCCATCATCCAAGTTCTCGTGTTTACTACCAGATTTATTCACACCTTTATCCCCTTCTACAGATTCCTTATCCGTTAAGTACTCCATATCTTTGGCCTCTTTGAAAACAGAAGACCACATAAATAATTCTTTAGCTCTAATCACAAAGATCTTACCCCGAACAATAATCTTGAACTTTTCCAATATGTTGTCTTCTTGGTTCTTCTTGACATAAATACGCTTACGAGCAAACATATCATCCTTGCATTCCTCGAGATCCATTACCTCTCCCCATTTAGCCCCTATTTTGTTGAATGTGGCTTGAGTCCAAGCATAAGAAGGAACACCTTCAATGTCCACCCATACAATCCTCTCTTTGTGAACAAATCAGCTTGACCATTACTTAAACAACTAAACCAAGAAGCTACCCCAACGTGTTGCATAAATTTCGCCTTAGTACTAGCAGATTCAAGTTCGATCATAACCCACAACCCACCCAAGAACGCCATAACAAAATTCTCAAGGTCTCTATCTATCAAACATGAATCATCCAAAACCAAAGATGGCGTAGGGGAAGAAGAAACATGAGCAGCTGAGGTGCCTTTCAAAGCCGATGCAAAGGAAGTAGCACCAAATGGTTTGGGAGGTACAAAAGTCTTAGATGTTGGGGTGGACCCACGTTCATACCGAACGACATTGGCATGTAGATGCATTCGGCCAATCCACAAAGTGCAGATATTTCCAACCAGCTTCTCCAGATCAGTAACCCTAACAAAGCGAACAAAAGAAAAGCGTTTCCCTGCTTTCGATAACCGGTTAGGAATAAAAACATCAATTACAGTCCCATAACCTTGGCATAAGTTCCATATATCCTTCGCCGTAGTGCCAAAGGGAAAGTTAGTGACGAACACTGATTTAGAGATCGCCCTAGAAGAATCAAATTTGCTACTACAATTCATAAGGGAAAAACCCAGTAATGGCGGATGAAGAAAACTCAAATACTACTAAAATCAAATCTGAAAAACAAATCAAACGATTAATAAACCTGTAAATAGATGACGACCATAAATCATTTCCAAACTCCGGTAATTAATTGATCATGGGAACATTCGGGAATGAAGAACTCACAAGCCTAAATCCCTCACAAATTAACAGCAGCGAGATTAGAAAGAAGAATGATGAATCACAATACATGATCATTAATCAATGATGGATCTAAAGAAATTGAATCAAGAGTATATAGAGAGATGGATCGCGATCCCTATGACTTTGTGGATTCGTAACATGTAAGAAAACTCGTTCTTGAGATCAATCACAAAGATCAACCATAAGACTATAGGCCCTTACACATATGAATTACCAAAAGGGTAGTAGATCTTGATCTAAAGTTGAGTAGGTGTTGATTTATAAAATAAGAGGTCTAGAATTAGGTATTATTAAATGAAAAGTAATGTTTAGATTTAATATATAATTTAGATATTGGTTGAAAGCTAAAGATACGCAATATAATTTTTCAGAAAAAACCGAAATACGTAACCAACTTTATTTTGTACTAGTAGTCCCAGTATACTTTCAAATTTTGTTCAATATACGTAATATGACTAGCTAGATGACTTGTTCGACAGGTTTCACCTTCAAATTTTATAATTATGATCCCTTGACTTTTGGGGGACTTCCACTTTTAGTCCCTTTACTTTTTCAGCATATATATTCGGATAATTTTGTGTGTAAACTTATACACGTAGAAGTAAAAAATACTATTTTTTTTTAAAATCATAATATTTATTTTTTAGAAATTTTGAGAAAAAAAAAGTTTTTTGAAAAAAAAATATAATATTTATTATTTTAGATTTACAAATAATTTTTTTGAAAAAAACCGAAATTTTATTTTTTCGAAATTTTATCAAAAAAAATTAGAAATTTTTTTTTTAAAAAAAAGCAGATTTCTATTATATAATTTAAAAATATAAATTTTTTTGACAAAAAAAATATTTTCGAAATATTAGTTTTTAATCAAAAAAAAAATCCTAAAATAGTATTAATTTTTTAGAAGACTTTTTTTTAATTTGTTTTTTTTTTTTAATATTTTTTTCGAAAAAAACTACATTTCTAAAAAAAGTCTTTTCAAAATAAAAACTTTTTTCTTAGAAATTTTGCTTTTCTTAAAAAATAATTTTTCAGAAATCTTTTTTTTTTCAAAAATTTATGTTTTTATTTTTTTTTATAGAAATCTGCGTTATTTTAAAAAAAATAATTAATTTTTCCAAAAAGGAATTTCACAAAATTTTGAAAAAAAGTTAAACTTTTAAAGTGAAAGTCCCCTATTTTTTAGGGACTAAAATTGGAAGTCCCCCAAAGGTCAAAAGACCATAATTATAAAATTTGAAAGTGAAAGCTGTCAAACAAGTCACCTAACCAGTCATATTACGTATATTGAACAAAATTTGAAAGTATACTGGGACTACTGGTACAAAATAAAGTTAGTTACGTATTTTGGTTTTTCTGAAAAACTATATTGCGTATCTTTAGCTTTCACCCTTTAGATATCAGATTAGATTTGGGTTTTGATTTGATATAATAAATATAAAAATATTATTAAAAAACTGTTTTAGTTGCTAATAAATATAAAAAAATTGATTTTGCATGAAGTAAGCAAAAGTAAAAGGTTTGTATCATGCCACGTAGGAATGTCAGATATTAGTACTAATGTTTCTTTGACCTACATGTATACTTTGATGCAAAGGTATGAATGTGGGTTTTTGAGTGGGCCGAGTTGAAGCTAGATTTCAACCAAACAACTGCATCACAGCTACACCTAAATTATAAGGCTAACTTTAAACCAAACGCGTCCTAAGATTTGAATTTGATATAAGTTTTGGCGAGAGAAAATATGTATTAAAATATAAATATTATTATATTATAAAATACTATTTATAATTTAAAGTTGAATTTTATTTTTATAAAATTAATACATTATGGTTTTAATAGTATGGATAATAGTATATGAAACAAAAGAAAGAGAAAATAAATAACAAGGGCCTACAGAAAAAAGAAAATTGTCAGAAATGTATAGTATTGGGGTAGAATTTCAAATAGTCTTTAAATTTGGGGCTGAGTACTGATTTCAAAGCCCTTCATTTTCACCAAACGCCTCTTTTTATTATAATCCAAAGTTAACAGGGCCCATGCCTTCAAACCAAACGCGCCCTTTCATGTTTTTTTTTTCACTTTGTACATATGGGCTATAGCTATCCTTTAATATGTCTAATTGATGATAATACCAAAAACTTCACTCTCCCCATTCTAGGGCTCATAAGTATGCATCTATCATCAAAATTACAATAGTATCCTCGTCTTTTTCATCCCTTTTTTTCATTTTAGATCTCAAATCAAATCTTCTCAAAACCTTCATTCATCACGCCTCTAACTACGTATGTCAACCATTACCAATCATTGGCCGACCCTCCTCTTCCAACCACCACCATCTTCGCCGTTCGTCCTCCTTTAATCGCCATTGTGATATCCGCTCTCTAATGTATGTATCTTTTACTCAATTGAACTGTTATGATCAATAGTGATCGATTAGAAGCATTCACATCTTCCATAACACCTTCCAATGATAATCAATTCCTAAAAGGATTTGTATATCTATTTGATAAATCTTTATTGAGTAATGAATTTGTGTGATCTGGCCTCAAATATAAAGGAGTCGTTGCATTTTGTTGATTTTTTCACAAGGTTAAAATTGTCATTTGATTTTTTTAGTGGTCTAGGTAGAGTAGAAAAACAAACACAGTTAAATATATAAACTTTGTCTCCATACACTATCTCTTATCAAAACATATGACATATGCAAAAGGAAGAAAAAGAGAAACAAGGCCTTAGTCTGTTAGATACTTAGATGCAAATACGTTATGAGAAATGCTAAAATATCAAGGTGTGCTTGGTTGAGGGTATTAGGGTGTGTTATCATTAATAGTGCTTGGTTAGAAGGAATATAATTAATCATTACCCACTAGTAGGTAATGAACCATTCCCCTGTAAATTGAGGGTAATGGATTCAAGGTAATAGATTCACGTATGTGTATGTCTCCACCTACCAACACCACCATCGGTGACCACCACCATTTTCGCTACCACAACTCTCCCAACGCCACCACCACTCTCCGACGCCACACCACCGCTATTGCCACCAGCCGTTACCACCTCACCATGGTAACGTGTCACACAATCACCACCCTACCATCCACCACAACCACGACCAAAATCACGTTGATTTAACCGTGTATTTGTCCACCAGTGACCACCACCTCTACCGGTGCCGCCACCACACTCTATCACCGTTATTAACGGCTATGATGGTGTCACCACCACAACTATCACACCACCACCTCTACCGATGCCGCCACCACACTCTATCACCATCATTAACGGCTACTGATGGCGTGATTGCTACCACCACCACACTGATGATCATCACCACTGCCACAACCTCCACATGTCGTCGCCACCAATACCAACTACCACAACCGCTTATCGCAACCACCAACTGTTAATAACCACTCAAAAACCACCAAACCATGCTATTACCACCACCTTCGATCGTCACCTAGGTGGACTACCACAAGTCAACAATCGTCTGTTGCAATGATAGCCGTTCTCAACCACCACTAATCGCCACTAATTTTTATTAATTGATTTTTGTACCAAAATCGTCATCGTCGTGACCACTGACTATCACCTTAACAGTCGTTGCTACCATCTCTGATCACCACCACGAGGTATATTAACCAAACATCAATAAGGGTAATGATAATACTAGGTAATTCTCATTGCATTTCTTTGTATTCCCTTACTCTTACCCATTCTCATTCTCCTCAGTTTAACCAAGCGCCCCCTCAGTTTTTCGTATAGTGTAGTTATGAACAATTTCGAGAATATTCTTCCAATAAAATGCATGTATTTTTTATGTGGTTTACTCATATTGCATAATTAATCCCTAGTTCCATGAAAATACATACAGCTTCTTTGTGAAAAAACTAGTGTTGTAATTACTTTCTCTGGTCTTTAACGTTGTTACTTTTTGTCTGCTATCTACTTTAGAAAAAAGGTAACTTTATCTTTTTACACATTTACTTATTCAATCAATCCATTACATCTAGTTAACGTGATCCCAACCTCACCTTTTTATTCAAACCCGGCCCAAAAAAGTCAACTTTTATAACCCTAAGGTCTCAAACTTAAATCCCTAAAATATACATATCATCTCACTAACTTACTTGAGAAGATGAATTGTTGCAATTAGTGATCGTTTTAGTACTCAGAAACGAGTGAGCCTATCAGAAGCACACGCTCAATCACGGAGAACGCATATTTAACTTCAGGAAAGTTTGTTTTCACTTGTTGTTTAACCATTTTAAATCGAATGCTTTGGAAGGAAAGAATTAAATCTAAATCCTGCATGTACTGGGAATGCATATTCGGTTCTTTTAGAACCATCTTTAGAAGATAATAGTAGTTTTGTTTAAGTTGGTTTTGATAAGGTTTAAAAGCTAATGATAATGACTAATGTTTTAATAATGATTAAAAGAGTTCTAGGCAATATCTAATAGGGTTTTGAGGAGTATAAATGTTGGGAAAATTAAGTATGTTTGTTTTCTTTAAACTTATATCTAATTCATAATATGCTAGGTAGTTGTAAACCTGCCTGAGCTAGTAAGTCAGCAAGATTGAAAGTCTCATAGAGGTTCTGACCTCATTGAGCAACCACAAAAAAATTCAAGTTAGAGACATCGTCAAGAAAGTCGAACATAACTTGAAGATATACTCATCAGCTGTAATAGATAACAACTGAGATGTATCAGGGACTCTCAGTAGTTGATAGATATCAGGGGTGGCAATACCTTGATATCTCTATATACCCTTTGGGCATCTCTTAGTGTTTAGGCGGGAACTATTTGATAAAGCACTAGGCGGGACAAATAGTAGCTTTGAATTAAAGCCGCCTATAATAGGAAGTTGTAAAAGAAACGGAATTGTGTCAGCAGTGTTGACGAAAATCTAAAAGTAGCAGTTCCAAGAATAGAAGTGCATTTAAGAAGATGTGCGAGTTCACTAGATTCTTGATATGTGCTACGTAATCCACTACCAAGTCAACCTCGTACCACTATAAATCGATAATGTTAAATGATGTGTTCACTTTACATTGTATTTATTGTAATCGCCTTTACTCTTTCTCAAACTCACATAGTCAATTGTTCTTCTAAAAGCTTGATCCTCAGAGTTTGCATTTGTTGAGTTAACTTGTCCAAAGGGTATATCATGCATTTTCATTCAACTTGTGTGATCCATGACACATTGTAATACTTTGATTTAGTTTAATAAAAGTCTTAAACGCTCGAAAAGTATTTATGGTGTTAGTGAATCCTTAATTATCGTTTCAGTCATTAGTGGGGACTTTCAATTGGTATCACAGTGGTACTTGATTTCTAAAACCTATTATAACATCATTTTTTGTTTTAAAATCAATATCCAATCATGCCTAAAACGAGTAACCCACCACCACCACCTTTTAAGTATACCAACCAAAATAATAACTAATCGCCACCAGTGACGAACACAAAACCCCCCCTCCATCACCAAGAGTGACGAATGCTCCAAATGAAGATGATGTTCTCCAACTTCTTAATACCAGGGGAGGGTCACATGTAACTAATTGTTTCACATGAAGAGGATTTCACCAGTTGGAAGAGTCGATTTCTTGTCTATCTTGATGGACTAAAACCTTTTCGTCTAGCAATCTTATAAAATAGACCATATGTTCTGATGGCTTTAACATATACTTAAGAAAATCCTCTCAAAAAACCTCTTAAGCAATGGACCCCTGCTGATAGATAGTTGGCAAATCAAGATGAAAGACTCAAAAGTATCATCATTTTCGTCTCCCTAAACACATCATGAAATTTGTCATTCAATGCTCTACTGCAAAGCAAATGTGGACTGATCTAGTCCTAGGTCATGAAGGACCCTCAGATTCTAGAGATGCCAAGATTTAAGCCCTTAGACTTTAGTTTAATGCATTCAAAGCACTAGAAGGTGAAAAGGTCTCTCGAACTCACACAAGGCTAAAGATACTGCTAAATTATCTTTCCATGAATGAAGTCGTCATTCCTCATGCTGAAGTTAATGCCACATTTGCTAACAGCTTCCCAAGAAAATTGCTAAGCATGAATCAGACACAAAGAGCAAACACTTATATCAAGAATGATACTTTAGCACAACTGTATGAGAAATATAATTGTTAAGAAGGTCTGATTGATGCCATCTATAAATCTGAGACTAAAAGATTCACTGTTCATAGCTCAAGTTCAAAAGCCTTGATTTCAAACTCAAGTTTCCAAGATAGCGACTCTGATGTTGAAGCAGATATTAGGAGCAGTCAAGAGTTTGTGTATGATCTAAATGTTGAATATCATGAGCGAGTTTGGCCAACCAGAGAAGGTACTACAAGAGATGAGGAAGAGTAGGGACAACTGGAAAATCTATTGACATGTCCAAAGAAACTTGCTTTGCTTGTGGCAAAGCTGGGCACTTTCAGAAATCCATCATATAAATCATCCTCTCCATCTTATCCATCCTCATTAACCAAACCTTACAAGTTGAAGCCCCAACAGAATTCCTCATTTCAACAGTCAAACTCCTTTAAAAATGAGAAAAAGGACTACAAGAACAAGTATAAAGACTTAAAAGTTGAGTTGGAACAAATGAATCTAAAGCTTGAAGCTCTGTCCAAGAAGAAGGCTGAAAAGAAATCTGAATAAAGGTTGGATGTTGAAGCATATGATTGGAATAATGAACATATTCATATGATGAAGAGGTCACTACAATGATAAGAGCCTACATGGCTATAGCTGTAGGAAGAAGTGATGCAAGATCAGGATAATGGGTGGACATCTCTATGAAAAAAGTACACAGACTTCTCTCAATGACGGGATATGGATATGTGATGAAAGAAAACATGTTCTTGACTACACACTTATAGATCTCCACTTTGTGAAATAATAGAGAAAGAATTTGTTGAACAAGTTCAACTATGTCAAACAAGAATTGTTGACTAGCAAATTTAACCTAGAAAATATGAAACATGTCAACTGTAAGAAATAAACTCTTCAGAATAAGATTACCAGATTAAATCTAGGTAATGAATCATTAACTGATAAAGTGATTAAACTCCAAAATGTCATTGAAAAATGGACTTGTAATAGAGTGTCACTTGATGAGCTGATCTCTAAACAAGTCCGTGCCAACATAACATGTGCCTTGAGAGGAAAAGAAAGAAATACGGACCCTAAATCTGATAAAGAAATCATCTTGTAGTCAGCTGAGTCCTTTATTCTTGATAAATCTGTTGAATTTACTCAAGACTCTAATTATGTAGAAGATAATCAGGAACCTCTTCCTCCTCTACTGAAGTTGTCACAGGCTGATCCTATTGGTACACCAAAAAGATCGAGTCCTGTTATTGACCATGCCAATACTTTCACTGTCCCTCAAAAGACAAACAACAAAAGGCTTGTTGCCAAGAATACTACCCCTGTTTAAAAACCTGTCTTAACTAAGGTATCTGACCCTCTGACCTCAAAGTCGGAATCCTCCCCTAAGGAATGCATGTTGACCTTGATGAAAGAAGTGGTGAGTCTCAAAGAACAAATTAAGCCTTCTACTGAATATTCCTTCTCTTGATCTAAGTCAAGTACCTCTAAGCCTAAGATTGGCAATAAAGTCAAACCCTATTGCATTGTGTGTAAATCTACGCAACACATGAAAAAGGAGCATGCTGAACAGATAGTTATTATAATATCTTTAGCACAACTAAAATCTCAAACCACCAATGGCTCAGATGAGCAGAGGTTCAACTAGCATACCTAGACCTTTCCCACCTTGAAAATTTTATGGGTTCAATGATCATCACTCTGATGTCTATGAATACTATATTTGATGTGAAATTTGTAGAAGTATTGCCCATGGACCCATTAATTGTTCATCTAAAGGCCTTAGGAATATCAGGAACCTAATGATTGCTCATCAACGATCTAAGGAACCCACTGAAAAGTGGGTTCACCCTAGAAACTAATCTGTTTCTAATTGTCTGTGCAGAAATATATGAAGGAATCTGTATGGTATCTAGATAGTGGTTGTTCTAGACACATGACAGGGGTTCAACAATACCTACACAAATATATAAAGAAGCCTTGACCTAAATGGTGTTTAGGGATAACTCTTTAGGAGACATAGAAGGTTATGGCTCTATTAATGACAATGGATTACTTTCACAAGAGTTGCATATGTGAATGGTCTTAGATATAACCTTTTCAGCATCAGTCAACTTTGTGATGCTGAATTTAAAGTGTTGTTTACTAAGCCTCATAGAACCATATTCAACCAAAACAATGATGTTGTATTAATTGACCCGAGAAAAAGAGTTGTATATGTCATCTTACTTTAAAGGAAGTTCTGCATGTTTCTTTGCCAAAGCCTCTAATAGTGTAAACTGGATGTGGCATAAGAGAACGTCTCATCTCAACTTCAAAAACCTGAACAAATTAGCCACACATAAACTAGTTGCTGGTCTCCTTTTGTTATCATCACCAAAGATAAAACACGTTTCGCATGTAATAAGGAAAATCATCATAGAGCATTTTTCAAGACCAAGCAATCATTTTCAATCAACAAGTGCCTACATCTTCTTCACATGGATTTGTTTGGGCGTGTTAAATCCCAAACCATGATTCACAACAAATATAATGTGGAAAACGTAGAAGGGATGGTGAATATTGTTGATCCCTTTGAATGGATCTATATTCTGCTAAGAATTAGTATAATAGTTTGTAATCAAACTAGAACACTTTGAGAACTCTTACTCAACCAAATAAGTTATGTGGAATCTAACTTATAAAGCAAAGAAGAACATAATTACTTTTAACTATTCGATTCTCTATTAATCGACTTTGAATGAGGTACAATAGACTCATCATACCTATGTTCCTTTTATAGAGTAAGGAATTCATAGAAACTTTAGAATATTCTATAAAGATAAGTATATCACACATGATATCTTATCAATATTCTAAACTATTAAGTATATCACATAAGATATACTCTAACTATAACTATAACATATCATTTCTAGAGATATATTCGTCCTAATCAATATAGCAGTACTTACAATATAACTAACAGTACTTGCTATGTACCGCGTTAACACTAACGGTACTTGCCAACACTAACAGTACTTATACTTACACTAACGGTACTTGATACTTTACAAATAATTCCCAACAATCCTCCTCTACACAAGAATGATAACTTGTTATCTTCTGGGTTCTCTTTATACTAAATGTATTAAAATACATGTCTTCAATCTTCTCTTCAAACTTGGATTAAACTTGGTAATCTTGTACTTATATCTAACTGAATGTAGCCAAACACCTTTTGCATATATTCTTCTGATAAGATAATCTTCAAGTCTCACAAATATCATCTTTGTCTTCAAATTATGATCTTCTTGTGTCTTGTAAACATTCATTTTGCAGCAAATGTTGTTTATCATTTCATATGTCTTCTTCCCCTTTTTGTCATCATCAAATAGGAGTCTTCTGCATATAAAACACCTATGAATCAACAATTCTGCTTGTGTCTTCTTACCTGAAATAAAACAGTTAACAACAAAAACCAATTTGTATAGGCATCATGATTTTTAGCAAATCATCAACTATCAACGGATTTGATTTATTCTTTACCAGTTAGCCGTACACTCTGGAATAACCAATACTTTATTCATAAAGAATAAAGTGTACTGATAACCTTACAATTTTTGGTAGCGTATCAACCATCAACATATTTGATAATGTCTTTACCTAGTACCGTTTGCCCTGGGACTAGCCAACTCTTTGTCTTGAAACATGGTGAGTTAGAACCATATAGTTTTTTGAAAACTACCAGCTATCAACGGATTTGAGAAGTCTTACCACAAACTATATGCTTATGGACTAGCCAGTTCTTATGTGTGTTAGACATGATGAACTGAGAACCATTTGTGAAGTGTGACTGAAAGTCAAACACTTATGGCTCTTTCTCAGCTTCTTCTTCTTGCTCCAAATCCTTGATTTGTTGTTTAACCATTCTGATCAACTCCAAAACACCATCAGATTCTTTTGAAACTTCCAATTGTTTCTCTAACATCCTTTCCAACAATCTTCTTCCAAAAGGGTATCTTTTCTTTTAAAGCATGTAATAGGTTACATCATCTACATCCAAAGTGTGTATGCCACATGATCTATAATATCTCTAGTAAGTAGGAACCTGATTCTCTAAGTCCTTCAACATTCTTTGATCACTGTTATTTGGTTCATACATAAACTTCAATTCATTTCTCAATAGTGAGACTTCTGCTTGACCTTCACTTCCACATTGAACAAATCTGTTAAGGTCTTGAATGTCTTGTCTGTCAAGGATATGCAGAATCTCTTCTAGTAATCTGAACATACTAAATGTTCCATCTGATCTAGTAATTCCATGAATTTCTAATCCTTGTTTCATAGCACATGTCCATCTTATGATGTCTGACTTCTTTCCAAATATTTTTGTGTCAATACATTGTTGACTACCTTCAAGTGCTTTCTACAACTTTCATCATCATCACTATCTTGATCTGTAGACTTCACCTTTTTCTTAGCTTCTTGCTTTTTCTTATGTGATCTCTTCCTTTTGATACCTTTGAGGTTCCTTCAAATTCAATTGATCCCTCCTCCAAATTAGTATGTAGCGTTCCTTCAAGTATTGTTGATTGTCTATGTACCGCTTGTACATTTTCAGTCTCTTTGTCAACACCATGAGCTGCATTTCCCTCGTCCATCTCTTGATTTGCTTCTTTTGAAACTTCTGTCACCCTTTTCTTCTTTCTAGCATATGTAGTCTTGATAGGTGGAGATGATTCTTTCTGTCCAGTAGTACTTGCATCAAGTCTGGGGGTACTTCCAAATTGTCTTTGTTGTTGGAGATGCTTCTTGACATCTTTAATATCCTTCTTATCCTTTTCAGATCCAATCTCAACAAAATTCAATTTGCTCCTCTTGTGTTGTTCATACAAAGCCTTTACTTCATCAAAGGTCTTTCTGACTAATTAAGCATGGGTAAAACGCTTAACTTTCTTGAGATATGCCATCATCTTATTCCTGATTTGCATAGTGGTTGGAGGCTTAACTCTTTCTCTTCTTCTCTTTTCTATAAAGAATCTTTGTTGCTCCCTTACCAAATCATCAATCTACTTGTCTTTTTCCTCTTCATCATAAGCATCCCTTTCTTCAGCTACTAAGGATTCTGCAAGAAGTTCACTTGCCTTTACTTCAGCCTGAATCCTATCATATTCTGATATGTTCCATTCTTGCTGCACTCTCTAGGCTGCAAGCAATTGTTGCTTTGCTGCAAGTTCTTCTTGTAGCTCTTCATCACGCAATTGTGCTTGTAGTCTGAAATCTACCTCTTCATCATGCTCCAGTTGATGAAATCTGTTCATGACTTTGCTTATGTCATCATCTGAATCACTTTCTTCTTCAGATTCAGATTGTAGTTTCTTTTTGGCCTTATCTTTTGGATTTATCTTAGGTAGTTTCTTCAATAATCTTGAAGATCTTATTTCTTCATCTTCATTGGATTGTTGCGAATGATAATACCTTTAGTGGGTTGTAAAGCTTGAATTTTCTTACCTTTATATTTTTCTTTATTGGCAAGAATTTCTTGTTGTGTCTTCATCTCTACTTCTACTCGTCTTGCTTTTTCAGCTGAGCTATTTTCTCTAAGATCAAGCAGTACTTGTGCTAAAGTCTCATCTTCTCCAAAAGATAGAGTTTGACTTTCTGTAGAAGAAGGTAGTGAAGGTTTTTCACCAGCGGTACTTGTAGTTGGCCTAGCAGTACTTGGCTCTTCAATAGTATTTACTTCACAAATAACAGACACACTTGTTTCTTGAATCACCAAACTATCTCCAGACACTTTTTCTCCTTTAGAAGTTTTCTTCTCAATCTCTAACTCCTTAGTCTTGTCTGATTCAACATTCATCCTTGATCTTGACAGTACTTGGAAAGACTGTTTCTTGTGAAACCAAAATTGTCTTTGTGGTGGAGTTGAAGACACAGGAAACTTAACAATTATTTCCTCTAGCTTCTCATAGAAACTACTCCAATTAGCTTGTAGTTGTGGTGATGGAGGTTGTGGTTGAGTTACCAACATTTCTTCATCTTATGGTTCCTCATAAGCAGTTTGTGGTTCCTCATGTTGAAGCTCCATATGTGTAGGCTCCAAACTTGCATTATCCACATTATTTTGTGTGCCATCAACATCTTTAAAGTTTTCAATGCCATCATCAAATTCAAAATTGATGTCATTTCCAGAGATCCTTGTATGAATGTCAGAAGAAGGTCCTTGTTCTTCATCATTCCTTTCCTGTTTGGTTGCATTCAGTTGCTTCTTCTTGAAGTTTCTGAACCTTTGCTTCTTAAGAGCAGCTCTCTAAATTACTATGTGTTGCCTCATCCAATGAGTGACTTTATTCCTTAGCTTGATTAAGTTGGCTTCCAATTCAGCAATTTTCTTATCCTGAGCAAGCTTCTCTTTTTGCAAAATATGTACCTGTTTGGACAAGCTTGTGCACACAGTAGTTAAATTTGCAACATCCACCACCTCTGTTGCTGTTTCCTGTGGAGAACCACTTGAAGCAATTGAAGTAGCAGGTGTGTGGATCATCTCATCAGAATGTGGTTGACCACCATCATTATGAGAAGAAGATTGAGTATCTTTAGATGATCGGGGACTCTGGTGGGAAGGAGTTTATTGAGAAGCACTAGCTGAGCTAGGTTCCTCACCTTCTTGATTGGTTGGTTGGGCTAACATATTTGCAAATAAGGGTGTAATAGTTCTTGTAAAAGCACTTCCTGGTTTGGTCAAGAAAGAGAAAGTTCTTTTTGTAAAAGTAGGAACATCCCATGTATTTGTCAATTCTGGTAGGTTAGAGATTTCCTCATTAACTAAAGCTTGAATGAATCTTGGATACATTATAAACTTTTTAATTCCTTCCAAATTCCTAGTCATGCCTTCAAAAATTAATCTTGAAAAATTAAAAACTCTGTTCTTTGCTAAACAAATACCAGCTGATGCCAAAGCAGCAGGGATTTGATCAAAAGATGTACTTTTTGAGCTTAAACAGTGAATAATGGCATGAAAAAACAATTTCCATTGTGGTGAAAATAAACCTTTAAAGAAAGTAAGACTTTCCCTACCACCCTCATAACCCATGGCTACAAGGCCATCATGTATCTTTGTTTATTCAGCATACTAATTCCATTATCATCATTAAGTCTTAAACTTGTCCTTAACAGTACCTTAGTCACATAGATATTTATATTATTAACCCTAACCCTAATGCAAGGTTGATCATGACGAGTACCTAAGACAACAGTATTCCAAAACTGTGTAACAATAGGAATAGAGACAGTAGGACTTACATTAAGCGCAAAACGAACATGACTTCGAGAGAGAAAGCCAAGTATCTCATGAAAACCAATGGAATCATCATTCTGAGTAAGGTTAGCAACCTGGTTGTGCTTAGAGATCACTTGTAGAGCAGCCATTAGTATTTGTGATGATCGAAAATTAGAGAGAAGGTTATATAATCAAGATATAAGAATAAAAAGGTGAATCAATTGTATAATTGGAGTTAGTATTTATGTAAATAACAAACCCAAGCGCGAAGAAACCGCCAAATATACAAAAGAGACCCTCAACGGACAACGGTTATGTAGCGATACATGGAACATACACGGTACTTAGATTTGTACTAGCGGTACTTAGTTCCAAAACGGTACCTCACAACTTAGACCGGTTCATGCATTCCACTATCATTGTAACCTCTTTTATCTTATTCTAACAACCGACAATCACATCTGTTAGAAATACGTTTTTCGTATTTAGAAAGTCTCGGTCACTCTAAAAATATAGTTAAGCGCTCGTAGTATAGTTTAATTATAGTTTATGTTAGCCCGACCCATGAGCATGTTCATGGGCCGGAGGCCCAAGTCCACTAAGGGACTTGGGTATATAAACCCCTTTCTTCCATGGAAAGGGGTGTTGGTTGTTTCATTTTACACATAATACATTTGACATTTTCTCTCATCTCTCTCTACTTTCTCTCACTAGAAACATCAACTCTCTTGATAGATCATAGATTACCAAGCTTCTACAATTGGTATCAAGAGCCATGGGATGAAATAGAGGTTGGTTTTGTGTTGTTCATGTGTTTTTGATTGATCTTTACCCAAGTTTCAAATTTTTTCGTGTTTTTGTTATTCCAAGTGATCCATATATCTTCTACATAGTTGTGGTAGAGATTTGGGTGCTTTGGGTTGGTTAAAATCACGGATTTATTGTAAAAAATCTCACTTTTTTACCTAAAGTTTCGGAACAGTACCAGTATTCCGACAGAAGTTTACTGAATTCCATCGCAAAGCTTAAGGTTTTCTACATTCCAATCAAGTATTCCGATAGCATCTCTGTTGTAATATTCCGATAGTGATATTCCGATAGTGATATTCCGATAGTGATATTCCGATAGCATCTCTATTGTAATATTCCGATAGTGATATTCCGATAGTGATATTCCGTCAGTGATATTCCGATAGCATCTCTGTTGTAATATTCCGATAGCGATCGAATCTATTTAGTGGTATTCCGATCCATATTCCGACGGAATTAAGTTTGAGTATTGCGACAACTTTGAGATTTGACATTGCGATAGAGTTACTTTAGGTATTGAGATAGAATTTGCACAACTTAGAGGATTTTTCGACATTGCATTTACTTGTAGACTTTCACAAAAACACACAAACAAAATATAACAACATCTTTGTTTAAACAACACTAAAACACATAACCTTATTTCATTGCTCGATCATTTTGGTAATCTTTCTTCAAGGGATCAAAAATGAATTCACATTCATACATGCCTACAATGACATCGCTTACTGACCTTTCTATCATCTCGGGTACCGATACCCGTCCACCGTTTCTTATCAAAGAGCTATTTGAAGCATGGCAAGGTCGCATGAGGTCTTATATTATTGGTAGACAAAGTGGGAGACTTATGGTTCAATCCATTGAGCAAGGGCCACTTGATTGGGGCGAAGTTACTGTAGACAATGTGACTCGGCCAAAGCTATTTCATGAATTAACGGATGCTAATCAAATCATTGCCGATGCGGATGACAAGGCCGTTCAGACCATACTTTAAGCTCTTCCACCCGATATTTATCGAATGGTAAGCGAACACAAGGTAGCAAAGGAACTTTAGGATCGCTTAACAGTTTTGTTACAAGGGACTTCACTCACAAAGCAGGAACGAGAGTATCAACTCTATGACTTGTTTGATAGGTTCTCATACATTCCAGGGGAACACTTCATGACTACTAGTAGCGCTTCACTACATTGATGAATGATTTGAATGTGTATAATCTCTCGATTGCTCAGTTTCAGCTCAACACCAAGTTTTTTAACACGTTACCCCCAGAGTGGAGCCAATACGTCACTGACGTTAAATTGATTCGGGATTTGCACAAATCTAATTTAGATCAACTGTATGCTTTCTTACAGCAACACAAGAAGCATGTGCTCCAGAAACGCATGTCTCAAGGATCTTATTCCGAACCATTGGCGTTAATGGAAAATCATGCAACTTTGTCATATAACAACACTCCGTATGCTATGGGACAACAATCTTCATATCAGCCCTTGTATCAAACTCCGAGCTTTCCTCAGTATTCGATACTACCACAACCGCCTACATCATATCAGCAACAATATCAGCAACCAACATTATCATCACAACGTGCTCAACAACCACACTCTCCTTATCAACCACCAACAAATCTTGCTATTACCTACCAGCAACATGAAGTTCCTCAACCCCACTATTCACAACATGTCAATACTCCTTCAAGTGTGTATGTAGCTCCACCAACACCAGTTTTCTACTACGATGATGAGGTTCCAGTTCCTGAGTTCAGACAAGGGGATAATCCTACTGATGTACTAGCACAAATTTCTACCTACATAACTCAAACGTTGAACAAAAGAGGTTACAGAGGACCATCTCCAACAAACAATCAGTTGAGAAATTATTCTAACTCTCGTCAACAAGCTACAATCCAAGATGGCAGAGTTACCGTGCAACCACTTCAGGGGAGACCAAGTTCATCCCATATTGGTGCACGCCCAATTAACACTGCTCCAAGAAGAAACAAAACTGTCAAAGTGAAGATGATCATCTGCTATAACTGCAAAGGGGAAGGACACATGGCTCGGGAGTGCAAGCAACCAAAGAGGAAGAGGGATGGTACATGATTTCAGGAAAATATTTACTTGGTTAATGCTCAAGCACAAGGTCGAGAGCTCGATGAGGAGGAGTTAGCATTTCTAGCAGATCCAGGAGTTGCAGGTACTGAAGGACTCCCAACAGCTTTCACGAACATTGCAGCATATCAATGCGATGATCTTGATGCATATGATTCAGACTGTGATGACCTCAACACCGCTAAGATAACTCTTATGGAAAATCTCTCTCTCTATGGGCCTGATCGCATCACTGAGGTACCAAATACTGCCAATGATACCAGTATTGTACCTTATCAAGTTAAGCAAGCGTCTCCGTATCCGGAACAGCCTCCGGTGGCTAGTAATTCAAACGAGGAGACAAACAATGATAGTGATATCAATGTAAGTCCCCAGACTTTGAGTGAAACACAACCGGGAGCTATTACGTCTACGAACTCGTCTGCTCAACAAGATTTGGTTATGGTGTCGGCATCTATGCTTGGCCAAATGAATACTGCGGTCCTTGAAACCCTTAGTGTTAATCAGACATTATCTTCCGAGCTTGCTTTGTATAAGGAAAAGGTTCAAACCTTTGAATTAACTCCGTTCACCAATACCTTAACCAATCCAGAGTTTGATAGGTTTAGGAAAGTTCAAATGGATAACATGCTAGAAATTGAAAGTTTAAGAGCAAATATTTCAAAAGAACTTAAAGAAAGAGTCAGTCGTTACTAATTTTCAAAAACTGCAAACGGATTTTGAAATTCTCGAGTCTAAAAGGGTTGAAACGGAAATTAAGGCGTCTGATAAAATTAAAAAGACTGAAGTTTTGCTTTTAAAACAATACTCCGCTTCACATCTAGTACACTTGTTTCATTCATCTTTTAAGGAATTTACTCTATCACGTCTAACAGACCTGCCACCTAACCCGGGTTATGCAAAGCAAGCTCTTAACCACAACCCCTGACTTTATGATGCAACAAAGATAGGTTTGGTCTTAGACCCGATTGGTAATTCGAATGATTCCGAGTATATATCACTAATTGACGAGAATCAGTTAAAAATGCTTTTGGAATATCCTAAGTTTGATTATGATAAACTTAATCAAGAGTATGCAAAAACGGTTTTTAGAACTTGCTTTAACATACAAAGGGAATTTATCCATACACCAACTTACATGTCTACTAGAGAAAACCCTAGTATATTTCCTACACTTGTCAACCCGAATGAACCTAAGGAAATTCCAAAGGGTGTTCCACCGGTAAGTACAGTATTGCTAAGCTTGAAAGAGATTAGACGATACTTTACCGGATTTGACAAGGTCATTAAGGAATGTACGACTTCAACGGCTCAAACCGCTGCAGAATAGGCTTTCGAACACATGAAAACGGTGTTTGAGAAAGAGATCGTTCCGTTTCTAAACTATCTTAAATAGGGTTTTTTAGATCTCGAGATGATCTTAATTTCGAAATGGCTGAAGTTCAAAAAGTTTTTCATGAAATGGATGATGCTTATGAGCAACATTTAATTGAGAAAGAAAAGAGTTTATCCGAATATGACCGATTCTTGGAACAAGTAGTGTCTCTCGATGTGATGCAAGTTGTAACTATTGAATGCGCTATTGAGATTACATCTGTTGTGAATAAATGTGATGATGTGCATGCTCTCTCTGTGAATATTCTTAAACCTATGAGTAATGTAGATAATTATTCTTGTCACGAATCTAACGCTGAATTTTTAAAGCTTCAAGATTCTTATAACTCACTTTCAAAACGTTTTGATGAGCTTCAACAACATTGTATATCTCTTGAAATTGAACAACAATCTGAAACTGAAACTCTTTCAAAAATAACTGATTGTGAAAACAACGTTGAGACAAGTGACAAGATGATTTTCAGGTAGTTCAGGCATTAGAGGAAGAAATCATGAGACTTAAAAGAGAATCATTAGCAGAGAAAGTGGAACTAGAGGCTGCAGAGATTAAAAATCATGCCATAAAAAATAGAATTACTTCTATGCTAGGGGAGTTTGAAAAAGTAAGGCAGGGTGTCTCACAAGTTTCTAGTTCAATAGAAGAACGCTTCGCTTTTAATACGGCAGAGCAAAAGTCACTTGTTGACCAACTGAATAAGAAATGTGAGGAAATCTTTGACCTAAATATTCAGCTCATAGATAGAAACATGGTTATAGCTGAATTAAAGGAGACACTTCAACTCAAAGGACAAGAAGTTGTTGATAATCCAGCTACAATCTCTGCCCCGAACTCTAGTGCTCCAAAAACAAAAGAAATGGTGTTGTTTAGGAACCCGGACCTTAAGAATTCAACGGTTTACATGGACTATAAGAAAAAGGCAATTAGGCATGTGCTTATTACAAGGGACATTTTAGATGACTTATATGAATTTGATCCCACAAACAACAAGTATAATGCTGCTCATTTATATATTGAGCGAGTTCAGTGTTGCCTATCATATCTTAATTTTATAGGCCCACCTAGTTCTGCATCACTTAAACAACAAACCCCCACCATTGCCATGACTCTATTCAATAAGACCGCAAGAGCTAATCCTACTTTAAACACACCCATCAAGGTTAAATCAAAATTTGTCACTAATATTCCCTTGGCTTCTACAGGAGTAACTGCGTCTACTAAGGCTAAAGGATCTTGAGTAAAGAAAGATAGGATCAATCCTTCCACTAGTAGCACTATGAAGAAGAAAGTAGAAGTTCAACATAGGAATGTTATTTCAGATTTAAATAAAAGGAATCATGTAGCTAAGACAAAAGATTCTGCCTCTATGCAGAAGCCTAAGCAAAATGTGAATTCTAATTTGAGATGTTGGAATTGTAATGAATGCATGTTTTCTCAGCGTCATGATTTATGCCTTGTTGACCATGTGAATGAAATGTATGCCATTAGGAACAATCTTGAATGGATTCCAACAGGGAAGAAATTCACCCAAGTTGGTTGGAAATGGAAACCCACTGGTAGGACCTTTACTGCAAATGGAACTAAGTGCCCTTTAACTAGGATCACATCCACTAAAGTTAGGTCTCAACGTCCTTTAAATAGGGACTCCAGCACTAAGAAATGGAAAAAGCTCCCTTTTACTAGGTCTGCGTCCACTACTGTGCCTACCAGTGAAGTAGTACCTCAGGATCTTAGACAACTAGAATCTAAGCCAGCATCTAGGAAGAAAATTTGGAAGCCTAAGAATTCTTCTGACAGCAAATCTAAGATAAATATATCTGTACCTGCTAACACAGAGGAACAATTAGATTTCGATACATTGTCTTTGTCTAGTGATTTTTTCAGGTGGTCCAAATCATCCTCTGGTACTTGGACTCTGGATGCTCCAAGCATATGACCCGAGATCGCTCGATGACCAAAAATTTCTTCAACAAGTTTCTAGGGACGGTGAAATTTGGTAATGACCACATTGCAAAGATCATGGGTTATGGTGAATATCAAATTGGGAATGTTAGGATTTCAAGGGTGTATTACGTGGAGAGACTCAGTCATAACTTATTCTCAGTGGGACAATTTTGTGATTCAAACCTTGAGGTTGCTTTTCGACAACATACTTGCTTCATTCGTGATCTTGTAGGAAATGATTTGTTAAAAGGTTCTCGAGGGGATAATCTCTACACACTGTCTATTTAAAACATGACGGCCGCCTCTCTTGTATGCCTCCTCTCCAAAGCATCTAAGACCAAGTCATGGTTGTGGCATCGCCGGTTATCTCATCTTAACTTTGATGCTATTAACCATTTGGCTAAAAACGAGCTTGTTTGTGGTCTTCCAGAACTCAAGTTCGACAAGGATCGTTTATGTTTTGCGTGTTCATTGGGGAAAAGCACCAAGAAATCATACAAACCTAAAGCTGAAGACACCAACCAAGAACCACTATATCTTTGCACATGGATATTTGCGGGCCAATGCGTACGGCTAGTGTGAGTGGTCGAAAATACATCCTCGTCATGGTGGATGATTTTTCAAGGTTTACATGGGTTAAGTTCTTAGCAACTAAGGATCAAGCACCAACATATATTATTACTTTTCTTAAGATGATCCATGTGCGTCTAAATGCTACTGTTCGCCACATTTGAACTGATAATGGAACTAAGTTCGTTAATCAGACTCTATGAGACTATTATGAAGAGGTCGGTATTTCACATGAAACTTTAGTGGCTCGCACTCCACAACAAAACGGTGTCGTAGAAAGACGTAAGCGTACACTTATGGAAGCTGCTAGAACTATGTTGATTTATGCGAATGCTCCTTTATTCTTATGGGCTGAAGCAGTGGCAACCGCATGTTATACCCAAAACCGCTCCATCATTCGTAAGCGCCATGGAAAAACTCCATATGAGCTTCTTCATGGACACAAACCCGATATTTATTTTCTTCATGTGTTTGGTGCACTGTGTTATCCAAATACTAATAGTGAGAATTTGGGTAAACTTCAACCGAAGGCTGATATTGGAATTTTCATTGGTTACTCACCCGCAAAGAAAGCTTACCAGATTTATAATCGTCGTCTTGGCAAGATAGTAGAAACTTTGGATGCCGATTTTGATGAGCTGACAGTGATGGCTTCTGAGCAACGCAGCTCTGAACCCGCACGCCATGAGATGGGAACCGGTACTATCAGTTCTGGATTAATTCCCAACAATCCTTCTTCTCCATCATTTACACCACCTAAAAGGCTCGAGTGGGATGAGTTATTTTAACCCATGTTTGATGAATTCTTTGATCCTCCAAGTAATGATTCTCCAGCACCTGTAGTAGTAGCTTTGATTCCCGAAGTTGTTGCTCAAGATAATGAAAATCAATCAGATGCATCTACAGTCACTATTGAACCAGATGCACCATCTCCTAACAATTCTCAAACTACAACCGAATCAACACCCCCACTCGTTCCTGATGATGTTGAAGAGGATTATGACGATCACAATTTAGAAATTGCTCACCTACAAGAGCTTCTATTCTTTGGTTCACAAATACTCGAAAACCCTAACGGTGTGTCTACCTCAGAGGAAGCTCCTGCAATTGTTCGATTGAAAATCACAACACCAAATGGACAAAGGATCTCCCAATCAGCAACATAATTGGTGACGCCGCTCGACCAGTCTCAACAAGCCATCAACTACAAGAACATGCATTATACTGCTACTTTGATGCATTTCTCTCCGACATTGAATCTAAAACTTGGCAACAAGCCATGACACAATCATCTTGGATTGAAGCCATGCAAGAAGAACTTAATGAATTTCAGCGACTTGAAGTATGAGAATTAGTTCCTTTACCCGACAAAGTCGACATTCTTACTTTTTTGTGGGTTTTTAAGGTTAAGCTCGATGAGTTGGGTGGTGTGTTAAAGAACAAGGCTAGATTGGTTGCGAGAGGTTATAAACAAGCACTGGGTATTGACTTTAAAGAATCCTTTGCTCCTGTTGCACGATTGGAGGCGATTAGACTATTCCTTATTTATGCTGCACATATGAATATGATCGTCTACCAAATGGATGTTAAGACGACATTTCTCAATGGTGAACTAAGGGAAGATGTCTACGTAAGCTAGCCGAATGGATTCGTCAACTCGGAGTATCCTAATCACGTGTACAAGCTCAAGAAGGCTCTTTATGGGTTGAAACAAGCTCCACGCGCGTGGTACGATCTCCTATCGTCTTATCTGATCTCGGAAGGATTCTCCAAAGGCAAAGTGGACCCCACATTGTTCATTCTCAAGGAGGACAATGACATGATACTGGTACAAATTTATGTTGATGATATAATATTTGCTGCCACTACTCAAAGAGTTTATGACCATTTTGAGAAAATCATGTCCACACGCTTTAAGATGTCGATGATGAGAAAATTTTCATTTTTCTTAGGGTTACAAATTTCTCAAAATCCCAGAGGCATCTTCATTAATCAGTCCAAATATGCTCTTGAATCTTTGAAAAAGTATCACTTTGAAAACTATGACCCCGTGGATACTCCAATGGTGGAGAGATCTAAGTTGGACGAGGATAGGGATGGGATTACTATCGATACTAAACTTTATCGTAGAATGATCGGCACCCTTCTCTATCTGACTGCTAGCAGGCCTGATTTGCAATTTGCTATATCCATATGTGCCCGGTATCAGGCTCGGCCTACCGAAAAGCACTTACATGTTGTGAAAAGGATCTTTCGGTATCTTAAAGGAACACTTCATCGTGGTCTGTGGTATCCGAAGGATTCCTCTATTGCTCTAATATCATATGTAGATGCAGATTATGTTGGGTGTCAAGATACTAGACGTAGCACTTCTGGCAGTGTGCAACTTCTTGGAGATAGACTGATAAGTTGGGCATCTAAAAGGCAAAAAAGCGCTGTGATATCAAGTACTGAGGCTGAATACATTGCCATGTCCGGTTGTTGTGCTCAAGTTCTTTGGATGAGATCACAATTAACTGACTACGGTCTTGGCTTCAACAAAGTTCCGATGTACTGTGACAGCAAAAGCGCAATTGCCCTTTGCTGCAACTATGTTCAACACTCCCGGGCGAAGCATCGCTACCATTTTATCAAAGAGCAAGTGGAAAATGGAGTGATCGAGCTGTATTTTGTCAACATTGAGTATCAGCTGGCGGATATATTCACAAAGGCTTTAGATCAAGGACGTATCGAGTTTTTGATCGAAAAGTTGGGTATGAAATCATTCTCACCGGCAACACTTAAGGTGTTGGCAGAAGAATCTACAGAATAGTGGTGGTAAACTATTCTAGAGTATCCTTTTATCGTGATCTTGTATATTATCGTATATATTTAAACCACCAAAAGAAAAATACAAAAATATAAAACCTACAAAAACCATAAAAAATAAAAATTCAAGAAAATCGAAAAATATTTTTTATTTTAAATTGGGCATGTCTTTTAGTACGGTAATATTTACGGCCTTAAAAATGTCGATTATTATTGACACGGCGCCATAAATAGAGTCCGTATAAAAGTTGTATATATTTTAAAACATGCCCACATGGCTTGTAGTTATTTCTGACTGCAACCCGTTTTTCGCTTTAAAGTCACGTATTTCTTTTGAAAACTTCGGCTCACAACGGGAATTAATTTTCTCGGGCAAGGTTTACTTTAAAACCTTGTAAGGGATCAAGTTTACCTTATAACTTGGTCTAACACAAATTTGTGTACGCTTCAATGCACTTAAAATAAGAGAAATCTTATTGCCACCAGAATCGTTTCAAAAAAAATCACTTTATGAAAATGTCTTCATCGGTGTTTGACTCCTTAAACAATGACTACAACTCTTTAATTAGAAAACAGGTCAGAGTTTAAGGGGGAGAAAATATCTTTTCATCTTGGTTTTCAAATTGGTCTTCAAATGGATTTTCATAAAATTTGCTCTACGTGTGCCTTAATGTGCAATGTGTGCTCTAAGTATGAGGATTTGATTTGGCCTTAGGTATTTTAAGTGCGTTAGTTGCGTGATCGTGTTATTATGAAAGATAAGAGGTTACGGGGTAATGTGTTTGTTAGTTCACTTGTTTTTACAAGTTTCAAATGAACATACTTGCAAAGGGGGGGGGGGGAGGGGGGGGACCAAAGTGCACACTTTGCAAAATGGTTTTTGGATTGACCTAAGTCAACACCCCCCCCCCCCCCCCCGTTTACTCCTTTAGTCTCAAACACACAAACAACAACTCCCTTGGCAGCCATTTTTGATCTTCCTTCGAGCTTCGTTTGATGCTAACCTGCTGTTATTCCATCTAGGTATTAATCAAATACATGTTGCGCTTATCATTTCAAACGTACCCTACATCTCGTCTATTAAGAATTAGGGTTTTGGACTTTTTAGTTATATAAAAGTTGAAATTGATAGAGGGGAACTGCTTTTCTAGCATGTCTAAACATAGGTCTTGAATCGTTTTGCTTAAAACATAGCCTTTGTCCCGTAATCGAAAGTTCAAAAGTTGCTTAGTTATATCCGTCACAGATTCCGATGGTTCATTCCGATGGTTCATTCCGATGGATCATTCCGATGGATCATTCCGATGGATCATTATGATGGATCATTCGGATGGATCATTCTGATGGATCATTCCGATGGATCATTCTGATGGATCATTCCGATGGATCATTCCGATGGATCATTCTGATGGTTCATTCCGATGGTTCATTCCGATGGTTCATTATGATGGTTCATTCCGATGGTTCATTCCGATGGTTCATTCCGATGGCTCATTGCGATGGGTCGTTTATTGCGATGGCTTTATTCATATTCTGATGGATTCTGTATTGCGATGGACTTGTCTGAATGATATTGAGATGGAAATAGTATCTTTAAAATCAAACCATTTGATTCAATTCATGAATTAGCCCACTATGAGTCTACTCTATTGCATTAAAAAAATAGATATATAATTATTCAAATATAATATAGTATATCATTCGTGTTTCTGTTACAACACGGCGAAAGTCAATAGTTCGAATGAAGAGAAAAAAAGTGGAGGCACCTCATTTTCCTGGGATTGTAGTGCAATCGGTCAGAGCACCGCCCTGTCAAGGCGGAAGCTGCGGGTTCGAGAATAGGACACTATTATTGCGATGGACATGGTTAACTATTATTCAGATGGACTTGTCTTGTATATAATTGCGGTGCCGACTTTGTGATAGATAGACATTGCGATGGTGCCTGTAGTACGATAGGTGGAACTTATAGACATTGCACATTACATACATGTGCACATTGCTAGATTAAGAGTTGTGAAACATAAAAAATGCTAAGTGTTGTTTCTTATCAAATATAACATAATGTATGTTTCTCCAAGATTAATCCGACAACATTTGATATGACAAGTATAAAATGAGTTAGGATTATTTATTAGATAATGTCATCATGCAAAGATATATGACTTGACACGCTTCTCCATGCAAAATAACTTCATAATGTATGATATATAAATCTTAATTATCATTTGCATATGTTGGTTATTTAAACAGGAAAATGTCTTTCACCGAAGAACAACAACTACAACTTGATCTCGCACTTGTTCCACTCAGTGCCAGGCTGCCACCTGCAGAGAACAATTCTCGTCTGAAAGACGACTTTGATCCAACTTTGGCAGCTTTCAAAGTCGCAATGGATATCCTGGACATGTCACTAATAAAGGATGCCCTTAGAGCCACTGCATCTGTTCCCGAAGTTTATATGCAAGAAGAAAATGACTCTAGATTTAACTCAATTCAGGCAATTGTTCAAGTTCCCTAGGTTAGCAAAAGGAGAACAATATGTGCCTAACCCAGAGACAGATGAAATGCTTAGAGTAATTAGAGCTCTGAACTATGAGGGTGACATTCTTAATCTATCTCAGTTTACCACTTCACACATCGGGCAACCGTGGAAAGCAATCTTCACTATCATTACTAAGTGCTTCACTTCAAAGGCTCGTAGATTTGACCAAATGAGACCCCCTCAGGCTCATGTATTTTGGGGTCTCTACACTGCATCTAAAGTGGATTACGCCCTACTACTTTGGGAAGAATTCTGCTACCAGTTCACGGGCACCAAGAAGAAGTCGATGCATCTTCCATTTCCACGGTTCACAAAACTTATCATTGGCCATTTCATTAAGAGTGTCCCATCCATTGACAAGCGTGGGAATTTCTTCTACCATACATCAGACAAAGACCAAGTGTTGGATCATATGGGTGAAGACAATTATTCTACTAAGTACTCACTGCGTCCAGCTCTAGTGCCCGATGCAATGATCAATGAAGGGATCAAGGATGATGAACCTTCAAACAAATGCTTAGGCATATTGAAGCACATATTAAAAGATCAAACGAAGATCCATCTGATAAGCAAAAGGGGAAAAGGAAAAAGACTGTTGTCAAGCGCCAAAAGACTTCTTCACCCAAAGCCAAAGGCAAGGCTAAAGGGAAAGAGCAACTCCGTGATGAAGATGTAGAAGAAGAAGATCCTACAACATTAATGTCTGAAGAAAAACAGATGAGAATAGCACGTCAGAGAAGCAAGTTGGAGGCACTGTCTAAGAAAACATGTAGTGGTTCTGGATCAAAAACTCCTGAAGAATTAGCCCTGGAAGCTTTTGGAGATCCAGACAACTCAACTGATGAAGAAGAACAAGATTTCAGACTAGAGGAAAGAACCACAGACCAAACAAACCAAGATGATGATATCATAGATGATTATATCAACTATGATTATGAAGACCAATCTCTAGGAGGTGGAGGAGAAGATATGGAAACACTCGTGTACCATGACGTCAACCTTAGCAAACCACTTCCTACTCCTTCAGCATTGATTGCATCAGAAGACGCTCATCTGACGGTGATTACTAACCAACAACAAACACCTCCTCTGCTACCATTGATTAGCACTATCGTGACAACCATTCCCATGATTTAACCCACAATCGAAACCCTACAACCAGTATCACCGCCATCGATTATCCAACAACCCTTACCAACCATCGCCCAAACGACTATCCCAACACCTCCACCGATCATCCCACAACCCGTACCAACCACCGCCCAAGTAATTGTACCAACACCACCACCAATCCTCGAACAACTTGTACAAAGAACCACACAAACACTTATATCATCCACAACCCCTCTAATACTTGTGGTAACACCTCCACCATCAATAATACAACAAGTACCATCCACCTCCAATCCATTTCTCACGGTCAATGATCTACTTATTCAGCACTTCCAAAAACAATTGGAGGATCAGGCAAAATAGATTGCACTTTTGAAATCATCGATCACTGAACTTGATACAAAAGCCTTCAGAGAACATAAATGTGAGCACTACAAACTTGACGAGACATACGCCGTCGTCTTAAAACTTCAAAAGCAACATAAGGAGTTCATTGGCGAAAAGGAAGCACGTGACAAAGAAAACAATGCCTTCATCGACTCCATCAATGAGGACTAACATCATTTAGAGTGAAGTTAGGCCATGTGTACATCAGGAGCTTCCAACACTACTAACTAAAGGCCTTACCGATCTTGAGTTAATGAAAACTTTGGAGACTCGTTTAACCAAGATCGAGTCACCAAAAACAAAGGCTCAACACAAGCTGCAAAGAGCTCTTGCTAACGCAATACTGGAAGCCTCTAACACATCACCATTGGAAGACACTGAAGTTACCCAATCATCAAAGAAAAGGAAACATTAGGAGCCTGAAAATGAAGATGAGGAAGAAGATCAGGAAGAAGAGGAAGAGGATGAGGAGGAGGAAGAACATTCTGATAAGAATAAGGAAGAAGAAGAAGAGGATGATGACGAGGATGAGGATGAGGATGACAGGGTGGACGAGGATGAGGATAGAGATGGGGATGACGATGACAAAAATGAAGACGGTAATGGGATTGGTAAGGGTAAGGAAAAAGGGAATGGTTATGAGGGTAAAGATGATATGTGACAACCGTGGTTTTGAGGTTCGTCACTTGGTCTTATTTTTAGGTTATTTTATGTGTGACTACTTGATTTGTGTGTTTACGTGTTTATTTTGTGTGAACGAGGTTGGTGTGGTTATCGTTTATGAGTATAGAGTACTCATAAGTAAATCGAGAAACGGTTATTTCATGTTCATGAGCTCACAATTTAGTGACTATGAAATGAAATGGTGATATTTTGGTGTTTACGGATACGTATAAGTATTATAGTAATAGTATATTTTTTAGGATTTACGGTTTAGCTTTTAGAGGTCTCAAATGAGGTAATTAGTCATATGAATATTTTTCGGGATGGTTTTAAGTCATTTAGGACTTAGTTATAAAGTTTATTTCAAAATTTGAGATTTTTTTAAGTGTATATTTTACGTCTTTTACGGTAAAACACGTAAATTTGACTAGTTTTACGGTTTTGGGGTTTTGGAAGCTTTAGGAGCTGAAATAAATTAATAAAAATTAAGGTAATATTAGTAGTATATTATTAAACAATAAAAATAAAAAAAATAAAAAAAATAAAAAAAAATGCATATAAAAGTCGGTTAGGCCGATTGGTTTAAAAAAAAGAAAAGAAAAGGAAAGTGTAATGGGCTATGGGTTGGACTTGGGTTCACCCATACCCTATATAATGTTATAACTAAAAAAAAACAAAACCATTTTTTTTCTTCCTGGAGCATTAAGTCGACGGCATCAAGAGAGTTTTTAGGGGTTTTCATAGTTTTTCATCTTCCATTGAATTAAAGGTAAAAACCTTCTTAAACCTTTTTAATTTAAATTGTTTTTATGTTTAATTAATCATCTTATGATGGATTTAGGTTAGGGTTGTTACAAAAACAGTAAATTAATGTGGTATTAATCATAATATGATGATTACATAATTTAGGGCTTGTAATTAGTGGGATTATGGTTGATTAATTAGTTTAATTTGATTAAACCCGTTTTTAAAAACTGGGCAGAATTTTGAGTCAATTGTTTTGATCATATTGGGAGTTCTACAAACTCTTATTTTACGATCCAAGTATCCCTGAAAAGGTAATTAAGGTGGCTTTCTAATTCAAGAAACGAGAACTAAATTGGAGGTCGGGAACTGGGTCAAAAACAGGTTACAACAGTCGGAGATCAAAACAGTTTTGTAATCAACCTGTTTTCTTTTTAAGTTTTGGGTTGTTTAGGGTACTTAGGGTTGCATTGAGATCTTCTCACGAACATGAGAGATGGTTTATATATTGTAGTAAGTATCTGCACTTGGGCTAAGGTTTTGGTTTAGGGTAAGACCCCTTAATTGTAACAAACGTTTAGTATGTTTAAAATCAGGAAATCTGGAATGACAAAAGTATATATATATATATATATATATATATATATATATATATATATATATATATATATATATATATATATATATATATATATATATATATATATATATATATATATATATATCGGGGCATTAACAGTAGCTTTAAGGTTAGGGCAAGTGGGAGGTGTTAGCTAACATATGTAAAGGTATGAATATTCCTTTTTACAGAAACCATGAGTATGTTTAAGTGGACGTTTGACTTAAAGTTTGGAGACCTAAAATTGGGACTGTTTTGTGTAAAATATGAACGGGATAGTTATTAAACTTAACCAAGTTAAGGACTTGTTAGGGAAGGGTAATGGGGTGATTAGAGCTTATCAATGAGGTATTTATATGGGAATAGGCTAGATGTCCATCATAGGTTGATGAGCCATCTTAATGATTGGTTCATGTATTGATTGCGTGTTTTTGGGTTGTTAGCTTGTTGCTAGTGCGAGGACTTGTGAAGAAGCAATCAGGTGAGTTTCATAGTCCCATGTTTACTATTGATTTTGACTTCCAGATGGGATAGAAAGGACACTGTGTTGAGTTATTTATAAATTGATGCTGTGAATGTTTTTAAGGTTTGAGATGGACTTGTGTGTACATTATGTGATTAACTGCTATGTGATTCTTGTTTGTGTATGATTTGGATTAGAGAGGTACATAGTGTGATCATCTATGGGACCAATGGATAGTGACAAGGCGGGGCCTTAGGATAGGTACATAGTGTGATCATCTATGGTACCATGGTGTTTGGTAAGGCTGGGGGCCTTGGATTTGGTTTGGAATGATTGATCTTGAATGTTAGTTGTTAATGCATACTTGTAACACATTGTCCATATGTTATTGTGTTGATGGTTGTTATTCACAGCTTATAACTGATTTGGCGTTGGAGTCTAAACCTATGACTCTCACCAACTTTATGTTAACGTGTTTTAGTGTCTCTTTCAGGTGATTCTATGGGTAGGCATGAGAACTTAAGTGGCTAGGATTTGGAGAGCGTAGGAATGCATATAGAAGGATATCCCCGTTTCCTTTTTAGTATTTATTTGTTCATTTAATAAGTGATACAGTGGCACACATATGTTTGTTTTGGTTATGTTACTTGTTTGTCTTGGGTAAGAGGTAGGACTGTTACCTACTTACCTAGACTCCTGCATTTGATGAGATATTGTCATGACTTTTGTGTCACCATTTTACGACATTTCTTATTTCATATAGTTATCTCTATAGACACGCCATGTTGTGATGATATCCATACGTCGCGCCTCATATTCCGCCATGGTGGGGTGTGACAGAATGGTATCAGAGACAATGGTTATAGAGAATTAGGTTGCCTAGTCGCGTAGCCTAGTATATAGCTTAAGGGTCCCTGTATATAGGAGTCATAGGAGTATGTGTGCATTTTACATAAATTGATGTGTTGGGATGTTATTTATTGCGATGTTTTGACTAGTATGAATTGAACCATAGTAAGGTCATACTTAGCTACATGTTATTTTCTTTTCGGGTTGTGACTAGTGCGGGTTGAACCATAATTGTCCATGCTAGTCATTGTCGTATTTTGCTTAAATTGTACATTATAGTACATAATTTGGTACATGGTAGTTTTTATCTTTTGTTGGGTTATTTTATGTACCCGAGAGATATTATTTTCTTTTGATGTTTAAGTCATGTTCCCTAAGAATCATGTGGTGGTTCGAGTTAGTAGGAGTAGGTGGATATGGAGGGTTTTAAGTTGTTTCCACTCTTATGGGCGACATGACTTATAACTGATTATATTTTCGTTTTGGATTTAGTCTATGCTATTTTAGTTAGACTATGGATTTCGGTATTCCAAGAGTTTTATTATGTTATAGATGGAGTTTTGGACTTTATTGGTTATGTGGTTATGAGCTTATGTGAGTAGATGGATTTATGTGTTATATGTTGTATTGATTCTTATAAGTGTCATCGTAAGAGGGAGTGCATTGGGGAAAGGGTAATTGTATAAGTATGGTGGCCAACATAGTTATACAAGTACCACAACTTCAATGGATTCTCAAGTATGATTGCATGAAAGAGGGTTAGTACATGCGTGTATATGATGAGATGTAGAATTTGGGTATACGTATAATATATGGGTTTATGTATTGGCTGCCTATGAGATGGCTATTGTTCTTTTTGTGTTATATGTTTTGGGTTATAGTTGTGTTGTGTGATTATGGGGTCACACGATATGGTTTGGTTTTGGAGGTGGGCTTTATGCCTTTTGTGGCACGGTGAGATGGTGATTACTCGTATGGAAAAACGAGCGTATAAAGCGATTGATTGACTTGACATGTATGATAACGAGTATGTTTGGGAGATTCGATAGGTATACATATGCGGATGTATATATATACTAATAGATGTTATGTTATGATTTACGGTCGTTCAGTAGTTATTATAACTTGAACGTACCTGGTACTCTCTTGTGTTTAAACAATTTATTAGAGCTCGAGTTTAGGGGAGTTTCAACGACGTTTTGAATCTTTTGAAGTGTGTCTTGTAGCGTATTCTTTGAGTTTCGTATTCACGTGTACGTTTTAAAATGGTGTTCTTGGTTTTAAGTCTATTGAAATAACTTTGGATTTGTTTTGAAATAATGAAATCTTTTGTGTTGGGTCTTACATTTCATTTGGTCAGTATATATTGAGAAAAAGGGGGACATGGAAATCTATTATAGGGTTAGATAGTTGGTTGTATTCGGTAAAATAAGGGTAAGGTGTTGGAGTCGTGTTTGAAACAAGATGTAACATAAGATTTCTTTTAATCAACACTTAGTTATTTCAAATTCTAAGAGACTTTCTTTAAAATAGAGCGAAGTAAAATTTCTTTCTACGTACATAGTTTATATAATTGAGTTTAACCGACTCACGTCATTTATAGTTATTAATACGAGGTTAAATTGAGTTTATGAAGGTTACACATACAATTATATCTTTCATTTAAAAGGATTGCATTAATCACTAAGTTTATTCTTTAGTTTTAAAACAACTAGTATAAAATTGTTTTGGTCGTAACTTGTTCGTTTTTAAAGCTTTTTGGGTGATTCAAAAGCAAAAAATTATGTGCTCGGAAAGTACTTTTCAAATATTCAGAATGTATAGTCATGGGAGATCAGTGGACTAGCCGAAATTATTGTACAAGTGTCGGGTTAAAGGTTGAGTTTTGAATAGTAGTTTATTTTTATGATTTGGGATGCACGGGATACCTAGTCTTTGAGTCGAGTTTTGAGTTGTCAAGACGGTTGTTTGTAGATTGTTTGACTCACATAGATGTGGGGAGGTAAAGAAAAAATATATATAATATATTCATTTGTAAAAGTCGATCTTTTGCACGGTTTAAGTAATATGTCGCGGGGCGTAATATGTTTTGGTTGCCATTGGGTGTTTCTGGGATTATTTTTCGTTGTCATGGGTCATCTTGAATTGATACACGTTTTGGGTTCGAGTTTTATCTTGAGTCTCGTGGTTTTTGACTGGTTTTATTTGGTGCACGTGAAATGTTGTTAGTTATCCGTGGGTTTGATTCGTTGATCATATCTGATGGATTCAGGATGTAGTTTTGGTTCCGTATTGTTCGGGAGCGTTAAGGTAGTCATATGAAAGACTTGGTCGCGCCTACACGCTTAAGTAGGTGACCATGAGAGAACGGTCGGAATACCCTTAGTGGGGAGGAAGAGGTTCGTAGACGAACTAATGTGGTCATGAGGTCTATTAGGAGTGCCAAGGGAGATGAATAGAGATTTGTGAAATGTATGGGTATTGGCACAAGTAACGTGCCATAGAGAGTGTTGGAAGGGGATATTGTTCGTAAGGCATGTATGTTTTCTGAAAATTTCCTGAAATTTAGTAGGTTTGCCTATTATTTTGAGATAGAACCATGAATAGAACAAGTAGGAGAAGTGAGAGGAGTTGGAGTTAGTGCATTTCCAAGGAAATTTCCAATGATTCCAAGAATAAGATTTGATGGAAATTGCAACGGATGCAAGGTAAAAGTTGAGTTGCTTGGTAGTAGATTGGATGTGGAAAGCGGTTGAGTGGTCTGATGAGAGAAAGCATTGGTCTTTTAAAATGCGTGTAGAATTTTGCAAGTAGAACGGGGTAGGAATTTATTCGTATTGCCGCTAAGAGAGGGTGCAAGGAGGACATAGTTGAAACTGCTAAGGATGTTGTATGAACGCTTTGGGTTTACGGTTATGCATTTGGCTTCGCCAAAGCACTAGCGGTTTTCATGAAGTCAGTGAATCGAGTGTGCATGAACGGGTATAAACGAGTTGTCATCGGGAGCATCGACGACATCTTGATCTACTCAAATCTTAGAAAGGAGTGAGGTAAATTATGTGTTGGTTTTGGAGTGGAGTTATACGTGAGATTTCGAGTGTGAGTTTTAGTATTAAGTTTACCATGATGAGTAGTTAGAGATGATGACATATCATGGAACCAGCAAGTGGCGAAGTGAAGAAGGATGAGGAAGCATTTTTGAGGCTGAAGAAGTGGATTGGATAATGAGCCGATCTTGGCATTATCGGAAGGACTGGATGAATTCGCGAAGCATGACGATACGTGGAGCAAGGATTTGGACGCGTACGAGGACGACAAAGAAAGGCGATCGCTTATACGTTGCAGGAGCTGAAGATTTGGAAGAACTGGATAGACTTAGTTAGTGGAGCTGGACTGTTATATATGCCTAGAATGCTAGAGGCATTTGGTGTACGAGACATGGAGAATGATCTATACGGATCATGAACGTCTCCAACACATATTCAATCATCTTGATTGAACCTTTGGCAAAGGTGATGGGTGGAGTTAATTGATGGAAGAAAATTGCAAGGCCAAGTACCATCTGGGAAAGGCAAGTATGGTTGATGAGACATGGAATAAGAAGAATGAAGTGAAGCTGAGACGAACTTGAACTATATGGATGACGTGTTAGGGTGATTTGGATGAAAGGTGTAGGTTGCACGAGTTGAGTTGTCTAAAGCAGAGAACGCGTCAACCTGTATGTTGCGTGGCTTGGACAATCATATGGAGAAAAGGGACGTAGACTATACTTCCTATATAGATAGGATTAGCTTAGAAAGAGCGATGTAAGGATGAAGTTGGTGAAAGGGATACATAATGGGGTGGAGGAATAAGTACGACGAGAGTTGGGTGATAGTCGATAGACTGACTAATTCATCTCATATTTCAAAAGGAATGAGAAGTCACGTGGTTGAGAAGTTGGAAGGATTGCGCACGGATGTGATGGAATAGAGGGTTTTACGTAAAAGTTAGCCTAATATGTATGGAATGCCTTATGAAGGGTTATGGCAAGGGAAGAAACGATGGGAAGCATCACATCGTGATGTATGGTATGAGTTGAGGAAAAAGAAGGAAGTGTGTATAGAAGCGAAGCAAGAATAAGATAGGTCGAGATAGGAACTGAAGGTAAAACTTTGGTAGAGCCTAATGAGTAGAATAAAGCACAACGCAGGCTAATACTGTCGTAGTGTGGAAAAGGAAATGGCACTGACCTATACTGATTGTTTGGGAGGCTTAGTATGGATAATAGAACGGATGAGGAGTTATAGGTGTGATATGCCATAGGGACGAAGGGCTTGGTCTAACTGAGATAACCGTCCTTTTGATGATGTGTATAGATCATAAGTTGATTTGGATTGGAAGAACTAATGGATATGTGAAAGACCGTCATATGTCACTTTGTAGGGAGATTGGAATTTTAAAGTAGTTTGAGGTACGGACTGAAGGGAGTTGATGAACATGATTGGATATGAGTATATCCAGCTAACTGGGAAAAGGATAGGCAAGTGAGATATTTATACAACCTTAGGAGTTACACTAAGGGCATGAGTGATTGATTTAGAGGGAGTTAGGAAACTCATTAGCGATGGTTGAGTTTTCATATAATGATGATTATCATACTAGAAGTCGATAAATGCCATTTGAGGCACTATATGAAAGGATAGGATGAGTTGTTCCCATTGTGGACTAGAATTGGTAAAAGAGGCTACTAATGTGGTAATGGTGTTTGTGGACAGAATGAGAGCAACAAGGGATGCTATGTAGAAAAGGAGGAAACCACTAGATTTAGTGACAAAGTTATGTAGGGAGTTTCACCCATAGTAACGGGTGGTATGTTTTGGTAAAATGGAAGAGTTGATGTAGAGTTTTGTAGGTCCATTTATGATCTTTGGAAAGATCGGACCAGTAGCTTATGAGCATAGAATTACCTGGGGGGGGGGGGGGAATGAGTGGTACACATGTTATATTTTGTGTATTGAGATTGGAAAATGTTGTTTGAGAATGCATATTTGCATGTACGGTTATTCGAGACTTGTGTTAATAAGAGTCTTTGTTTTATCAAAGAGTCATTTGTGAGATTTATTGACTGTGAGGTCAAGAGTTTGGCAATGAGTTTAATTATTTTTGGTTTGTATATGTGGTATTTTGAAACTTGAACTAAAGTTCACGTGGAAATGAGAGGAGTTCATTTAGAACAAGTATCCTCAGTTGTTTGCTAATGGTATGTTTGATCCTAAGGAGTAAATCTCGGGACGAGATTTCTATTAGGAGGGAGTGATGTGACAACCGTGGTTTTGAGGTTCGTCACTTGGTCTTATTTTTAGGTTATTATATGTGTGACTACTTGATTTGTGTGTTTACGTGTTTATTTTGTGTGAACGAGGTTGGTGTGGTTATTGTTTATGAGTATAGAGTACTCATAAGTAAATCGAGGAACGGTTATTTCATGTTCATGAGCTCACAATTTAGTGACTATGAAATGAAATGGTTATATTTTGGTGTTTACGTATACGTATAAGTATTATAGTAATAGTATATTTTTTAGGATTTACGGTTTAGCTTTTAGAGGTCTCGGATGAGGTAATTAGTCATATGAATATTTTTTGGGATGGTTTTAAGTCATTTAGGACTTAGTTATAAAGTTTATTTCAAAATTTGAGATTTTTTTTAAGTGTATATTTTACGTCTTTTACGGTAAAACGCGTAAATTTGACTAGTTTTACGGTTTTGGGGTTTTGGAAGCTTTAGGAGCTGAAATAAATTAAGAAAAATTAAGGTAATATTAGTAGTATATTATTAAACAATAAAAAGAAGAAAAAAATAAAAAAAATGCATATAAAAGTCGGTTAGGCCGATTGGTTTAAAAAAAAGAAAAGAAAAAGAAAGTGTAATGGGCTATGGGTTGGACTTGGGTTCACCCATACCCTATATAATGTTATAACTAAAAAAAAATAAAACCATTTTTTTCTTCCTGGAGCATTAAGTCGACGGCATCAAGAGAGTTTTTAGGGGTTTTCATAGTTTTTCATCTTCGATTGAATTAAAGGTAAAAACCTTCTTAAACCTTTTTAATTTAAATTGTTTTTATGTTTAATTAATCATCTTATGATGGATTTAGGTTAGGGTTGTTATAAAAACAGTAAATTAATGTGGTATTAATCATAATATGATGATTACATAAATTAGGGCTTGTAATTAGTGGGATTAGGGTTGATTAATTAGTTTAATTTGATTAAACCCGTTTTTAAAAACTGGGCAGAATTTTGAGTCAATTGTTTTGATCATATTGGGAGTTCTACAAACTCTTATTTTACGATCCAAGTATCCCTGAAAAGATAATTGAGGTAGATTTCCAATGCAAGAAACGAGAACTAAATTGGAGGTTGGGAAGTGGGTCAAAAACAGGTTACAACAGTCGAAGGTCAAAACAGTTTTGTAATCAGCCTGTTTTCTTTTTAAGTTTTGGGTTGTTTGGGGTACTTAGGGTTGCATTGGGATCTTCTCACGGACATGAGAGACGGTTGATTTATTTTAGTAAGTATCTGCACTTGGGCTAAGGTTTCGATTTAGGGTAATACCCCTTAATTGTAACAAACTTTTAGTATGTTTAAAATCAGGAAATCTGGAATGACAAAAGTATATATATATATATATATATATATATCAGGGCCTTAACAGTAGCTTTAAGGTTAGGGCAAGTGGGAGGTGTTATCTAACATATGTAAGGGTTTGAATATTCCTTTTACAAAAACCATGTGTATGTTTAAGTGGACGTTTGACTTAAAGTTTGGAGACCTAAAATTGGGACTGTTTTGTGTAAAATATGAACGGGATAGTTATTAAACTTAACCAAGTTAAGGACTTGTTAGGGAAGGGTAATGGGGTGATTAGAGCTTATCAATGAGGTATTTATATGGGAATAGGCTAGATGTCTATCATAGGTTGATGAGCCATCTTAGTGATTGGTTCATGTATTGATTGCGTGTTTTTGGTTTGTTAGCTTGTTGCTAGTGCGAGGACTTGTGAAGAAGTAATCAGGTGAGTTTCATAGTCCCATGTTTACTATTGATTTTGAATTCCAGATGGGATGGAAGAGACACTGTGTTGAGTTATTTATAAATTGATATTGTGAATGTTTTTAAGGTTTGAGATGGACTTGTGTGTATATTATGTGATTAACTGCTATGTGATTCTTGTTTGTGTATGATTTGGATTGGAGAGGTACATAGTGTGATCATCTATGGACCAATGGATAGTGACAAGGCGGGGCCTTGGGATAGGTACATAGTGTGATCATCTATGGTACCATGGTGTTTGGTAAGGCTGGGGGCCTTGGATTTGGTTTGGAATGATTGATCTTGAATGTTAGTTGTTAATGCATACTTGTAACACATTGTCCATATGTTATTGTGTTGATGGTTGTTATTCACAGCTTATAACTGATTTGGCGTTGGAGTCTAAACCTATGACTCTCACCAACTTTATGTTGACGTGTTTTAGTGTCTCTTTCAGGTGATGCTATGGGTAGGCATGAGAACTTAAGTGGCTAGGATTTGGAGAGCGTAGGAATGCATATAGAAGGATATCCCCGTTTCCTTCTTAGTCTTTATTTGTTCATTTAATAAGTGATACAGTGGCACACATATGTTTGTTTTGGTTATGTTACTTGTTTGTCTTGGGTAAGAGGTAGGACTGTTACCTATTTACCTAGACTCCTGCATTTGATGAGATATTGTCATGACTTTTGTGTCACCATTTTATGACATTTCTTATTTCATATAGTTATATCTATAGACACGCCATGTTGTGATGATATCCATACGTCGCGCCCCATATTCCGCCATGGTGGGGTGTGACATGATAGTACTGATGGCGAAAAATCTAAGGAATCCGAGAAAGGTGATGAGGATGAGGAAGAAAGTGATGCAGGTACAAAAGAAAAGGTTGGTGATAAAGAACAAAACGAGAGTGAAAACAAAGACGATGATGAGAATGATGAAACCAATGACAGCAACACGGAGGATTCACCATGCATATCACTAACTAGTGATGATGGCAATAGAGAAAACCGTCAAAAGAATCTCCATAGCAAATTCATCTCCAGAGAATCTTCATCTAAAGACACAGGTAAGTCAACTGAACCGGTTCTTACTAATTTATCACAAGAAGAACCTGTAGAACCAGTGCTCGAAGATGAACCAATGTTTGAAGACGAACTGACACCGTCTGTGGAACATCACTCTCCACCTCCTACACCTATTCATCATCACACAGACACATACACATGTATGTCTTCTGAACCGGTTCCTACTATTGTTTCATCAACAGCACCTATAGAACATATGCACGAAGATGAACCTATGCAAGAAGACGAACCGATACCGTCTGTGATACATCACTCTCCACCTCAACATTACATCGATATGGATATTGAAGACATAAATCAACCAGATCCTGAGTTTTCTGTCACATTCAATATTGACGAGACTGTTCTAGAGCAGCCATGGCTTACACAGGCAGCAACTGCACGTACAATCTCTGACCATGAAAAGGCGGATCTTTACATAATTTCTCAATAATCCAATCGACTTTTATGGATTCCTGATGGACACATATGGAGTACCTACCATGGATACAAATAAACTTCAAACGACGCTTAAAGACAAGAACTTTTGGGATTCCATGCAGTTGCCAAAGATGAGGAAGAACATCACTTGAATGATCTCATGAAAGCAATGAAATCAACAGCGTCAGGTGAACAAGCTCCAGTACTTCTTCCACTAACAGCTTCTGTTATTGCCGCGGCCAAGCACCTTCCAATGCAGTACTTTGTCAACCGTGATTTGGATTACTTAGAAAACGACACGAACAGGTATGTTAAATCATTAACAATGGGAAAGGCAGTAAACTTGGAGGATGTTCCTTGGATTGAAGATAAGGTTCCAGACCTATGGAGCAAAAAGCTTGTCAAGGAATATGATCCACATGCGGAATTTGGTATCTCACATTGACAGGGCAAGAAGAGGTTGGCTTACTACTTCTATATATACATAAAAAACCAGGTACACTCATAACTTCAAACCGTCGAATCACAAGCATACAGGGAGTTAGTTTTGTACATATATTCGGGTATTCGTGCTTGAAAGATATCAGATTCAAACAAGAAGACGGTAAGATTTATAGTGTAAGTGAAGGGGATCTTCAATTCCTACGACTTGAAGATATTGAAGATTTTCTACTTATCTTGGCTCAAGGAAAGGTCCCTCACCTAGAACCTGAAGAAGTCATTGCCTTAAGTTCCAACATTCGCCAATATACTCGAAGAGTTGTGATCAAGCATAGGGTTGAAGACTTACAACTTAGTGTAGAGAGTTATCAATCCAGGCTAAATCTGCAACGACCTCATACAACGCCCATGAGTCGTTTTCACCAAGTTAAGAATCCATATATGGGTACACTCCAACCATATATGGGTATATTCTACCTGAATGAAGCAGAGGTCAAGCAATACATGCGACTATCAGAACTGCACAAATTCAACGATGGTACTCTCAAGCATGTACGTGACAAGCTGTTGATGCTCAACTCAGGTCAAGGCCTTCCAGAAGTGAAATATAAATGGGCAGGCATGTTTAAACAGAGTGCAAACTACACCATCCGGAATATTGAGGAGAAGTTATGGGAACGACGGTTGATCCGCAGTATCGAACGATTCGTGGGGGGCAGACCGTATGGAGCTCACCACAAGCTTATGGAACGATCTATTTAAAGGTGGTGATCGTACTACAATCAGGTCAAATCCATACACTCACTTGTGAATATGTATATATATAATATGTGCATTAGGCTTTTGTGGCTTGTTGTAGTGTGAAAGTATGATATTTTTCAAGAATTTCTTACGAGATTCTAAATCTTTCAAAGTATATTGTACTCAAGCACTAAAACTAACCCTCATTAAAGTGAGGGGGAGCATTACTATATTCTATGGCCATCAACCAATTTCATTTTGTTACCCAAAGACCGGTTAATCCATTAATATCCAAAATATTGATGATTAACATTTTGGACAAGGGGAGAAAATGAGATTAAGGAGACTTGTAATTATACGTGGCTTAAAAAATGAAAAAGGCTGAATAGAAAATCCAACTTGATATGTGCTATGTGTAACACTCTCAAATTTCGTATCGGGTCAGCGGGAGGGTCAATAGAGTGTTACAGGATAGCACAATAACTCAAATCATAGACAACACAAAAAAATGGTTGTACAAGGTTTAACATACATTCATTCGAATAAAAGTTGTAAGTTTACATCAGGTCCCCAAATTTCACAGTCATAAAGTTTACAAAATATAGATCGAATGGATATTTTTATTATGTGGACCATCAAATTCGATCTCCATCCAAGTTACCTTCAAGCACCTGAGATAAAACATGCGAAAATTATATCAGCGACTGCCGAGTGAATTCATAGAGTTTAATAAAATCGTTATACAAAACAGTTATAGAAAGCAGAACACAAGTATAATATCAGAAGTGAGTCCTCGTATTGCTAGTCAGGCAATATATATAATTCAAGTCATACATCTTAAATCTTCCATGAGAACGTAGTCTCAATATTACCATTATATGTAACACTATTATCGTTATTTGTATTATTATTTGGATTGCGTTGGATTGCATTGGATTGCATTGGATTATTACTAGCCGCATGACATTGCTACCTTACTATAACAAACAACGGGCCGCGAACCCGACAAACAATTTGCCCATCTAAATTAGCGTGTCGTCACAAAAATCACGCTATGTAAATCTTCTCATACATAAATTCGCTTACCAATCAATGTGGCACGACGGGATCAACCGTCAAGGCGCGAACTGGGGTGATCTTCCTCAAATAGTACTATTATATGCATAAGCGTCTACCAAATTCCGGTAGTTCACAATTCATGCTAATGGGAATTTAAGTGACATAACCTAACTACTAATAATCCATCTCATCTCATTCATTGGGTCATAGCATCATTCGGGTCCATATCAATAAGCATACCATCAGGACTACTTGTGTTCTATTTTTATCAAAACTAGCATGTTATCTCCCTCGCGGGTTTATAAAACATTTTATAAAACATTTAAAAGAGTACGAGGCTATGAAATCACGTTGATTAGGAAAGGCGAGTTATCGGCGATGGTGCGTGCTTCAATCACGGAAACCTATATAAATAATACTCGTCTTAGACTCTTGTCCAATCACTTTTATAAAAATAATGGCTATGTATATATATGATGATATTATAAGTATGATGATAATCAAGTGAGATTTTATCTCTCTATTCAACATTATAGTGTTATGTGTTAGTAAATTTTAGACTTGTTACACTAGTTTTAACTTGTTTATATATTAAGGCCCAATAAGCCCATTAAAAGCCAAATAAATTATATTAGTCCATTTATACTTTTAATACCAGGCCTATACTCATATGTTGGGCCCAAGTGGGTTAAGCCCATGAGTAAGTCGATTAGTGTTTAGCCAAACTAGTTGGGCTAATGGTCCAATAAGGCTACTTTGGCCCGTTAATGTCCATAAGTTATAAAGCTCGGGTTTATAGGTTTTTACTTGTTAAATGTACTTACATATCAGTATATGAGTTATGAAAATGTTACATTAGACGGGTCCGACCGTCTAACTTTTATTTGGCGAAAACGTTAATTTTTCGGTTTTAGCCGAAAAGACGTAAAACTTATATATAGTTTTACAACTTTAGAAAACATTTGAGATTGTACATTTATAAAAATGTCATACTTATTTATCATAGTATATAACTCATTTTATAAATATTATCATTAGTTAGTGGGTTTTATATATGTATTTTATAATAATATTACTTGAGTGCTCATTTTATATTATATACTTTTATTTACAAATCTGATTATCAAAGTCACTTTCACCATTTTTGCCATATCTTGAGTTCTACAAGGAGATAAAAGCTCAAATTTAGGCACCACAATCTACATAATATGTGCTACAAATAACTCCTTTATAGCTACTGCTCATGCATCCTCTAAGTATCCATAATAATTCGCCCAAATAAGACTATACAGATTTGAACCTTAATAGTATTTTGATCATATCTTGCTCATTTTATTGATTTCATTGAGTGGAAAATTGGCCACATATGTAAAAATCATATATCTAACTGTATACTCAATAATTCAAGCATTTTTACCAAGTGTTCATATGGTTACTTACTGTTTTATACAACCTATAAATTTAACCATGGTTTTAACCTCTTTACATGTAGATTTTAGTCTTTTTAACCAAATATGTTCCCCACATAATACTTTGATCATCATTTATCATCATATACATATACATTTATAAAAAAAAATACAAGATTACATTTAAAAAATAACAAGATGATAGAAGAAATGATCTTGTTACCAACCAATATAGTGAAAGGTTAAGAACAAGATTTGGTTTTTGATAACCAATCTTATGGAATATCAAGACCACCTTCAAGATCACCAAATATATGAAACACCTTGAGAAAAATCAGCCCTAGACTCAAAGGAAAACTTCTTTTTAGTGGTTAGGATCATCTTAAATCAATAAGTCTTCAAAGGGTTTTCATCTTATGCAAGTTAAACACAAGATTTATAGTAAAAATTTGATCAAATGGCGGTGTTTTGTGGTGGTGTATGGGACGGAAATGGGGGGAGTAGAGAGAGAGATTGGAGTTTTTTGCATGTAAAAATGAGTGTAAATGGTATGTTGTAGCTAGTTTTGTTGTGTAGGTGGTTTTGAGTAGAAACTAAGGACAAGTGTCCTTAGTTTTATATAACTTTGACACATCATGGATGTGTTGGTGAAGCTTTGGCCGCCCCTAGTGGGTATGGGGCAAGTGTTAACTTGTCTCATCCCCACTAATTTACGGGTACTCTTCGATTCTAGTTTTCTCGATTTGCGTGCCCTCGGGTCGTTTTACGAAAAAAGTTTTTATAAATTATGAATCAACGGCACAAAACGAATCTAATAAAAATTGTCTCATCAAAAACGGAGTTCAAAAACGTAAATACGTAAACCTAAGGTTTTCGGTTTAGTCATAAAGGACGTTAAATTATGCACGTAAGCCCTAATTTTAACCCGTAAATTGTGAGTTCATAAACCAACACAAAATAAGTTTCAAAATAATATACGAGAAAATAATTTACTACCCGAAAATGTTAGATTGTCACAGCATTTCCTCCTAAAAGGGATCAACGTCCTCGTGTTCCATTTCATTTTGATGTCCATTTCTTATTTAAATCAAAGAGGTGTGGGTATTTCTTCCACATTTCATCCTCTCGTTCCCAAGTAAATGCTGGTCCATGCTTTGAATTCCACCGGATCTTGACGATAGGTATCCGACTTTGTTTAAGTTGCTTTACCTCACGATCCATAACCTCTACGAGCTCTTCGATAAAATGCAACTTCTCATCAATTCGGACCTTATCCAACGAGATTTTCTCATTACACACTGCTAAACATTTCTTCAGATTAGATACATGGAATGTGTTGTGAACACCATGAAGTTCTTGGGGTAACTCTAATTTGTAAGCCACCGGACCTACTCTAGATAAAATCTTAAAGGGTCCAATATAGCGGGGATTCAATTTACCTCACTTTCCAAATCTTATGACGCCTTTCCATGGCGTTACTTTCAACATTACACGGTCACCCACTTCAAACTCCATTGGTTTACGCCGCACATCCGCGTAACTTTTCTGTCTACTTCGGGCAGTCAACAGCCAATTCTTAATCTGAACTATCATATCCGTAGTCTCCCAGATCAATTCCGGTCCTGTGAGCTGGGTATCCGCAACTTCACTCCAACATACAGGAGATCTACACTCCTACCATACAAAGCTTCAAACGGTGCAGCCTAAATACAAGCATGATAACTATTGTTATATGAAAATTCTGCTAAAGGCAAATGTTTATCCCAATTCTTACCAAAGTCTATCACACAAGCTCTTAACATATCTTCTAGTGTATGTATTGTCCTTTCACTCTGCTCATCAGTTTGGGGGTGATAAGCAGTGCTCATGTCGAGATTCGTTCCCAAAGATCTTTGGAGGGATTTCCAAAAATTCGATGCGAATCTAGGATCTCGATCAGAAATAATCGATACAGGCACTCCATGCTTACATACAACATTCTCAAGATAAATACAAGTCAACTTCTCCAATGAGAACTGCTATTTAACAGGAATGGAGTGAGCTGATTTGGTCAGTCTGTCGACAATGACCCAAATCGAGTTATTTCTAGAAGATGTTCTAGGAAGCTTAGTGATAAAGTTCATCGTGATTCGCTCCCACTTCCATTCAGGAATTTTTGGTTGTTGAAGTAGTCCTGACGGCTTTTGATGTTCAGCTTTGACTCTTACACAAGTCAAACATTGAAGAACATACATAGCAATATCAGCTTTCATATTCGGCCACCAGTACAACTTCTTCAAATCATGATACATTTTATCAGAACCAGGATGAATAGAATATTTAGATTTATGGGATTCCAACTAATTAAATCTCTTAAGCCTCCAAACTTAGGTACCCACATACGACCTCTTAAGCATTTCACTCTATCAGCTCTAACCTCTAAAGGATCTCCTTCTCCTTGAAACCCTTCATTAACAAAATTTTCTTTCTTACAGGCTTCTATTAGCGCATTTCTAATTTGCTCAGGGAAATTATTGTGCACAGTCAAGACTAGAGAACGTACCCTGATAGGCTCTCTATCTTTTCTACTTAATGCATCGGCAATAACATTTGCTTTTCCTGGGTGATATATTATATCACAATCATAATCACGTAACAGTTCTATCCATCTTCGTTGCCTCATATTTAATTCCTTTTGTTCGAGAATATACTGTAGGCTTTTATGATCGATGAATATCATACACTTGGTGTCATACATATAATGTCTCCACAACCTAAGTGCAAAGACTACAACTCCTAACTCAAGATCATGAGTAGTATAATTCTCCTCATTTTTCCTTAATTGCCTAGAAGCATAAGCTATCACCTTTTCTCGCTGCATCAAGACAGCTCCATAACCTCTAAGAGATGCATCACAAAATACTACAAAATCTTCACTTCCGTCGGGTAATGATAGAATTGGTGCACTACATAATTTTTGCTTCAATATTTGAAATGCTCCTTCTTCTTCACTTCCCCAAACGAAAGGTTTATTTTTCTGAGTTAGCTTTGTCAGGGGTTTAGCTATTAAAGAAAATTCTTTAATGAATCGTCTATAATAGCCAGCCAATCCTAAGAACTGTCGCACCTCCGTTGGCGTTGTCGGTGCAGACCAATTCTTAATGGCTTCAACCTTTGCAGGATCAACAAGAATTCCATCTTTATTAATCACATGACCAAGAAATTGCACAAAGTCCAACCAAAATCACATTTCGAAAACTTAGCATACAACTTTTCATCCTTTAACAAGCTCAAGATAGTGCTTAAGTGTTCTCCATGTTCCTCTTTATTCTTAGAGTAGATTAGAATATCGTCAATGAACACGATCATAAATTTGTCCAAATAGGGTTTGGACACTCGATTAATTAGATCCATGAAGACCACAGGTGCGTTAGTTAGCCCAAATGGCATCACTTGAAATTCATAGTGTCCATAACGAGTTCTAAATGCAGTTATTGGAATATCTTCTTCACGGATGCGAAGTTGGTGATATCCAGACCGCAAATCTATCTTAGAATACACACTAGATCCTTGTAGTTGATCAAATAAATCATCATTTCTTGGTAAAGGATATCGATTCTTGATTGTCAACTTATTCAGTTCTCGATAATCGATGCACATACGAAAAGATCCATCCTTCTTCTTAACGAACAAGACTGGAGCTCCCCAAGGCGACGAGCTCGGTCGAATAAAACCTTTATCAGACAACTCTTTGAATTGTTCGGATAATTCCTTTAATTCAGAAGTTTCTAATCAGTAAGGCGCACGTGCCACCGGTGCAGCACCAGGAATTAGATCGATTCGAAACTCGACTTGCCTTATCGGCGGAAGTCCGGTAAATTATTGGGAAATACCTCAGGAAATTCACAGATAATAGGTACATCTTCCAATCGTTTCTCCTTAGACTCATTCCCGGTCACTAGAGCTAAGAATAGCTCGCTACCGTTCCTGATGTACTTTTGGACTTTAATACATGAAACGATTTTCAAACGGGATTCACCTCGATTACCATCAATTACTAACGTTCTATTCCTAAGAGGAATCTTAACCTTCTTTTCTCCACATAAAATTGTAGCATTAATCAAGGATAACCAATCCATACCAATGATAATATCAAAACTACCTATTTCTATCAACATCAAATCAATCGGAAAGGAATAGTTTAAGAGATTTAGAGAGCATCCTTTTAACAGCTTATCAGTTTTTACTAATTTACCATCAGCCAATTCCACTTCGTAACTGGTATTTATCTCAACAGGTTAAATGTCAATAAGGGCACTAAATTTAGTGGATACGAAGCTCCTATCAGCACCCGAATCAAATAAAGCAACAACATAATTATTGTTGAGTAAAAACATACCAGTAACGACATTCGGATCCTCTTTCTTAACCTCAACCGTTCCAAGTTGATAAGCACCACCCTGGGGGTTTCTTCCAGGTCCAATCTTTTCAACTTGGGGCAATCCGATTTCTTATGACCCTCTTCATTACATTTGAAGCAAATAACTCCCCTCTTACCCTTTTCCACTTTGTGTCCTAGCTTTCCGCAATTTTGGCACTTCCAGCAGTCGCCAGCATGCCTCTTATTACCACACTTAGGACACTTTTCATCATTGCGCGGTGTGTTGTTGGTAAGAGCATTTTCATTCCCCCTTCTTTGGTTTTGACGACGATTAAAATTCTGCCTATTATCACCTCGACCTCCACGATCGCCATCACCCTTTCTTTTCTCACCAGCATGTGCTTCATCCTCCTTGTCCTGAATTATTTGCCCAATGAGTTGGTAAGCCATTCAAACAGAATCATCAATGGTCAATGGTTTTGATGATGTCACATCCCCCTAGATATTCTTGGTCAACCCTTTAATGTATTGTTCGATTTGGATCTCTTCGGGTTCCACCAATCGAGGACACAGCAAGGCCAACTCATGGAATCGGTTTGTGTAGCTATCAATGTCCACACCTTTCATTCTCAGATGAATCAACTCTTGTTCCAACCGTATAATCATACTACGGGGACAGAACTCCAGAGTCATCCACTTTTTAATTTCAGCTCAAGGGGTAGTATTAGCAACATCAATGCCCACAAAATCAATTCTCCCATTCCACCAAGTCAACGCACGACCTCTAAGAATAGCCATAGCAAAAGTAACCTTATTCTCCTCCTTACACTTACTAATTCGAAACACCGACTCAATCTTCTCAATCCACTGGCTTAATCTTACAGCACCTTCAGTTCCATTAAAAGGGAGACGTTCACACTTCATGAACGTCACATAAGTACAACCATCGACTTCATGCGCATTAGGTCCAAGTCCTCCTATATTTCCTCCAACATTAGCATTCACATTATTAGCATTCACATTCACATTAGTACCACCAATTTCACTACCGCCAGCTCCACTACCGCCAGCTCCACTACCGCCAGCTCCACTACTGCCAGTTCCATTTCTAGCATTTGCCATAAATTCAGTCATAGATGCGGCAACTTGCTCCGCAATGATCCTACGTACATCATCCTCAGTCACAACTCTATTGGGCGGCATGGTTCTATAATTTCACAATTTCAAAGTATATTAAGCATTCACCCAATGAGGGATTCATATAAGATGGATTGAATTCATAATCAAGATACAAATAAGGCACGATATGTAATTTAAGACAAAGATACATATTTCATTAGATTAGAAACAACCATATTGTCTTAATTAACATTCCACATCAAAATTCCTAGCACTATACATGCCCAAAATTCGTGCCAGATCTACTAACCAATATGTCGGTTTAGTTAAGGTTTACAAAAGATACAAAAGGTACTACTAAAAATAGACTGGTCTACTGAGAACTGCTAGAAGGTCCATCATCCATCGTCTTCGGTATCTTCCTCGGACGATCACAAGACACATCTTCATCTGGGCGCTTACGAATCATCCTTTCTCAACCATCTCAGTATAAAACCTACTGTTCCAACCAACAGATATATTCAACTCTTTCTCTGCCTTCTCACGCATCGCACGAGCCACACTCAACTGAATCTCCATCGTATTCACCTTTTTCTTCATTTCAGCATACTCACCTCTTTCCAACACAGACAATCTCCTAAACGCCTCATTCAAACCACGCTCCACATCAGTCAAATCCAAATTAAGCAACTCTCGCTCTTTCTCACCAATCTTAGTCTTCGACTCCAATAAAGCAACATGAGTCTAAACAACACCTAAACCAATCTCTGTCATACTACCTTGAACACGGGAAGCATCTAAATCACGTCTCAAGGCCCAAGGTGCAAGTCCATCAATATGAGTAGCCTCTCGAACCCTCGACGACTCTCCTATCACATGCCTACGGGTAGCAATCCCATCAGTACCATCAGGTGCATCATCATCCTCATCATCCTCTGATTCAGACTCAGATTCAGATGATTCAAACAATTCATCTCTAAGTAACTCAAACTCAGAATCGGACCAATCAACTGGAGGGGGTAAGGGCTCACCCTCCTTTACATCATATAGGAAAATAAGCTCAGCCTCATCATCATCATCAACCTCGTCATCTATACCTACCTCCTCCTCGACATTATCGTCGTCATCCTCATTACCTACAATATCTATCCCAATCTCATCATCTTCCTCAATACCAACATTATCATTATCATTCTCTACAACATCAACCTAAGGGGAAATCTAATCTCCTAGTCTATCTCGGGCTCGGGATCCTCAAATGGTTCCTCCTCTTCATCATCTATATCCTCCTCTACATTATAATCCACTAAGTCTAAGTAAGGTTTATCATCTATGTTAGGTTCGGGGATAGCATGGTTCTCTACAGGAATATTAGGGTCAGCCATGACAATCTACATTATATAATATATCTCTTATTAGCATAAAAATAATTATTAAACAGTTACATACTGAATTCACGATATATACATATATATAAATTAAATTATATATATCAAAATATATATCTTCTCGATAAGGCTTGTTGGTAACATCGGAGATCTTTGGCACCGTTATAGTCAAAAGATTTTTCAAATATTTTAAGAAAATGTTTATAGTTAAAAGATTTTGAAATGTTTTATTCAAAACCTTGGTTTTAAAAAAAATCTTTCGTTCTCTATAACGAGAGCTCTGATACCAAACTGTAACACTCTCAAATGTCGTATCGGGTCTGCGGAAGGGTCAATAGAGTGTTACGGTATAGCACAATAACTCAAATCATAGACAACGCAAAAAATGGTTGTACAGGGTTTAACATACATTCATTCGAATACAAGTTTTAAGTTTACATCAGGTCCCCAAATTTCACAGTCATAAAGTTTAAAAAATATAGATCGAATGAATATTTTTATTATGTGGACCATCAGAGTCGATCTCCATCCATGTTACCTTCAAGCACCTGAGATAAAACATGCGAAAATTATATCAACGAATGCCGAGTGAATTCATAGAGTTTAATAAAACCGTTATACAAAACAGTTATAGAAAGTAGAACACAAGTATAATATCAGAAGTAAGTCCTCGTATTGCTAGTCAGGCAATATATATAATTCAAGTCATACATCTTAAACCGTCCATGAGACCGTAGTCTTAATATTACCATTATAGGTAACATTATTATCGTTATTTGTATTATTATTTGGATTACGTTGGATTGCATTGGATTATTACTAGCCGCATGACATTGCTACCTTACTATAACAAACAACGGGCCGCGAACCCGACAAACAATTTGCCCATCTAAATTAGCGTGTCGTCACAAAAATCATGCTATGTAAATCTTCTCATACATAAATTCGCTTACCAATCAATGTGGCACGACGGGGATCAACAGTCAAGGCGCGGACTGGGGTGATCTTCCCTAAATAGTACTATTATATGCATAAGCGTCTACCAAATCCCGGTAGTTCATGCTAATGGGACTTTAAGTGACATAACCTAACTACTAATAATCCATTTCATCTCATTCATTGGGTCATAGCATCATTCGGGTCCATATCAATAAGCATACCATCGGGACTACTTGTGTTCTATTTTTATCAAAACTAGCATGTTATCTCCCTCGCGGGTTTACAAAACATTTTATAAAACATTTAAAAGAGTGCGAGGCTATGAACTCACGTTGATTAGGAAAAGTGGGTTATCGGCGATGGTGCGTGCTTCAATCACGGAAACCTATATAAATAATACTCGTCTTAGACTCTTGTCCAATGACTTTATAAAAATAATGGCTATGTATATATATGATGATATTATAAGTATGATGATGATCAAGTGGGATTTTATCTCTCTATTCAACATTATAGTGTTATGTGTTAGTAAATTTTAGACTTGTTAGTTTTAACTTGTTTATATATTAAGGCCCAATAAGCCCATTAAAAGCCCAATACATTATATTAGCCCATTTATACTTTTAATACCAGGCCTGTACTCATATGTTGGGCCCAAGTGGGTTAAGCCCATGAGTAAGTTCATTAGTGTTTAGCCAAACTAGTTGGGCTAGTGGTCCAATAAGGCTACTTTGGCCCGTTAATGTCCATAAGTTAGAAAGCTCGGGTTTATCGGTTTTTACTTGTTAAATGTACTTACATATCAGTATATGAGTTATGAAAAGGTTACATTAGATGGGTTCGACCGTCTAAGTTTTATTTGGCGAAAACGTTAATCTTTCGGTTTTAGCCAAAAAGACGTAAAACTTATATATAGTTTTATAACTTTAGAAAACATTTGAGTTTGTACTTTTATAAAAATGTCATACTTATTTATCATAGTATATAACTCATTTTATAAATATTATCATTAGTTAGTGGGTTTTATATATGTATTTTATAATAATATTATTTGAGTGCTCATTTTATATTATATACCTTTATTTACAAATCTGATTATCAAAGTCACTTTCACCATTTTTACCATATCTTGAGTTCTACAAGGAGATAGAAACTCAAATTTGGGCAGCACAAAATACATAATATGTGATACAAATAACTCCTGTATAGATACTTCTCATTCATCCTCTAAGTATCCCTAATAATTCGTCCAAAACAGACTATACAGATTTGAACCTTAATAGTATTTTGATCATATCTTGCTCATTTTATTGATTCCATTGAGTGGCAAATTGGTCACATATGTAAAAATCATATATCTAACTGTATACTTAATAATCCAAGCCTTTTTACCAAGTGTTCATGTGGTTACTTACTGTTTTAAACAGCCCATAAATTTAACCATGATTTTAACCTCTTTACATGTAGATTTTAGTCTTTTTAACCAAATCTATTAACACAAAATCCCCACATAATACTTTGATCATCATTTATCATCATATACATATACATTTATAAAGAAAATACAAGATTACATTTACAAAATAACAAGATGATAGAAGAAATGATCTTGTTACCAACCAATATAGTGAAAGGTTAAGAACAAGACTTGGTTTCTGATAACTAATCTTATGGAATATCAAGACCACCTTCAAGATCACCAAATATATGAAACACCTTGAGAAAAATCCTATACTCCAAGGAAAAATTCTTTTTAGTGGTTAGGATCACCTCAAATCAACAAGTCTTCAAAGGGTTTTCATCTTATGCAAGTTAAACACAAGATTTATGGTAGAAATTTGATCAAATGGTGGTGTTTTGTGGTGGTGTATGGGACAGAAATGGGGGGAGTAGAGAGAGAGATTGGAGTTGTTTGCATGTAAAAATGAGTGTAAATGGTATGTTGTAGCTAGTTTTGTTGTGTAGGTGGTTTTGAGTAGAAACTAAGGACAAGTGTCCTTAGTTTTATATAACTTTGACACATCATGGATGTGTTGGTGAAGCTTTGGCCGCCCCTAGTGGGGGTGGTGCAAGTGTTATCTTATCTCATCACCACTAATTTACGGGTACTCCTCGATTCTAGTTTTCTCGATTTGCGTGCCCTCGGGTCGTTTTACGAAAAACGTTTTTATAAATTATGAATCAACGGCACAAAACGAATCTAATAAAAATTGTCTCATCAAAAACGGAGTTCAAAAACGTAAATACTTAAACCTAAGGTTTCCGGTTTAGTCGTAAAGGACGTTAAATTATTCACGTAAGCCCTAATTTCAACCCGTAAATTGTGAGTTCATAAACCAACACAAAAATAAGTTTCAAAATAATATACGAGAAAATAATTTACTACCTGAAAATGTTAGATTGTCACACTATGCATATGTTAAGGGGGAGCACTTTGGTGTCAAAAAACACTGAAGGTACAAAATATCTTGATATTTATATCACAAGTACCTCAGTGATTTTAAGGATTTTTCATGAAGACGAATACTCACCCAAAACACACTTAACTCACAATGGTTGTGTTGACAAAAGGGTGGTAGGATTAGGTACTAGTCTGATGATTCTTCCAGAACCGGAGGAATCTTCCCAAGGACAATTCCATAGTTAGAAAATAGAAGTCCTTAGGAAAGATGGGGAATGGATTGTGAATGTAGCTGAATGCCAACCTAGTACTGTTGCTAGCACATGAACAATCACAACAAGGTGCTAGTGATGATGTATTGGTAAGCGTTGAAGGGGTTGAAGAATGAAAAAGAAATGTAAAGATAAAGGGTGTAAAGAAAGAAGCCCTCCTTACAACTTAGACAGAAACCGGGTCAACTCATCTTGAAGATGAAAGTATCATGACAGTGATGCGATACATGATAGGTGTGTAAACACCCATCCTTTTACCACTTAATTCGGGCTAAAACGAGACCAAAACACGTATTTAATATCATTTGTTTGGAATTATGCGTGGTTTTTGTGTTTATTGTGTTTTCAGAGCCAACCGGATGAATTTTGAAGAAAACATGGGATTGCACGGGTTTTACTGAAGAAAAAGACTCAAGTTAAAGTCTATTGTCCAAGAGATGCAAAAGATTTGAAGTCACTGGGCCTATTCGAAGATTTATCGAAGAAAAGGACCAAAGATGGAAGATTTATATAAGTCGAAGAAACTCAAGTCTATTAAACGAAGAAATTAAAAGACGAGTTGAATTTAATCGACGACAAATCCCGAATCAGAATCGAAAACGGAAACTTTTCTGAAAAGACGAAAAGACAAGAAGAACGGGAGAAAGCCCACTCACCAACCAAAGGACAAGACTATAAATAGCCTTACCCTCACACATTTTAGACAAGTTTTAGTTTTTCTTTCTTCCTCCCCACTCTTTCTCCTGGTTCGTAGAACACCATCACCACTAGGGTGATTGGTGATTTTTATTTTTAGTTCTTTAATCTTGTAATTTTAATCTTTGTTTCATCTTGTCAAAACATCAATCATTCAATACTAAGTTCTTGTTTAATCTTCCATTTTCATCTTGTTCATCATCATCTTTATCTTCAAGTTCTTAAGTTTTTATTTTCTTGATTTGATCTTCAAAAGTTGTTTGGATTTGTGTTTTTATTAGTGGGATTCGTTGCTTATATTGTCTAAATGATTTGTGTTTAATTTGGTAAATCCTTTTTAAGTATTTGGTTCGATTTTGATCAAAATCCTTGTCCCGTGTTCTTCGCTAAGCTGCTACTGTATCTGGGTTCCAAATCTTCCGAACCAGCTAAAAAGTTCCGAATGAAGTAGTCATTCGGAAGGTTCCGAATCAGTCCTTAAGTTCCGCATCAAGTCACCTTCATTCGGAAGTTTCAAACTTCCGAATCAAGAAGAAGTTCCGGATCAGTTACTTCCGCATCATTGAGTTCCGAATCAAGCTGAAAGTTCCGCATCAGTTATTTCCGAATCAGAAGTTCCGAACCAGTCCTTCATTCGGAAGTTTCAAAAACTTCCGAATCAGCAACCTTCATTCGGAAGGTTCCGAATGAGCAAGTTCCGGATGAGTGAATAGTACTTTCCGAATCAGATAGTTCCGAATCAAGGTTTAAAGTTCTGAATCAGTTATTTTTGGGTATTTTAAAGTTACTGTTTTACTATTGTTGTTTTACTATTTCTCTACTCATATTTCACAATTTACATTTTAACTTTAATTTTAATTTGCACTTTAAATGTTAAACCAAGTCTTAGTTAATTATAATTAAAGTAATTGTTTTTGACTTAAACTTTCATTTCCACTTTTCATTAGATTAGAAAACCCAACCCCTTTATTAGTAACCAAGAACAATCATTCCACTTAAGACCTAGATCAATTCGAGAGGATATCGAGAGAGAACTAAAATAGAACCTAGCAAAACCCGTATATCAAATGGCGCCGCTGCCGGCTCTTCTCGTTAAGATCAAAAGTTTTTTGTGAGAAATTGGATTTTGGGATCCGTTCCCCGTGAACGTTACTTTTTCAAGAAAATCTTCAAAAACAACTAAAAAATATATAAAATTTTCAAAAATCCTAAAAACTAAAAAACAATAAAAACCAAAAATATTTTTGCTTTGTTTTGCTTTGTTCGTTCTTTTGCAGGTGTATGCGCACTCGATCCACGTCTTATCAAGAGCCCGAGCCTCTCGATAACTTAGACATGGCTGGTGTACAAAACAACAATAACATACCACCTCCGAACAACAATAATAACAACAACAATCCACCTTTCAACAACATGAATAATAACAACAACAATGAGCACCTTCCGGATAATCGCCCGATGATTGAATTGCTGCAAGCTCATGTTGATGGCAACACGGATCCAATTGTCATCCCTCCAATTGCCGCCAACAATTTCGAGCTCAAGTCAGGCTTTATCCAGATGGTCTCAGCTCAACCGTTCTTGGGACGCACCATTGATGATCCACACGACCACATCAAGAGATTTCTACAACTCACTAACACGGTCAAGTTCAATGGAGTATCACAAGAAGTGATAAGGTTACAACTTTTTCCCTTTTCTTTAGAGGGACAAGCCCGACATTGGCTTGCTAAGGAACCGCCACAGAGTATTCTCTCGTGGACGGATTTGGAAACAAAGTTTATCAACTACTTTTTTCCACCCTCTCGTACTACCGCTTTGCGGAATGAGATTATAAACTTTGAACAAAAGTACGATGAGTCATTCAGTGAATCTTGGGATCGTTTTAAAGATCTTTTAAGAAAATGCCCACAACATGGTTTTTCCAAAGTTCATCAAATAAATACTTTTTACAATGGTTTAAGCATGAGTGACCAAGATTCACTGAATAGTGCCTCAGGGGGTAATTTATTGGCTAAGACTTCCAATGCTGCTTGGGATATCATTGAGAACAAATCTCGTGTGCAAACCAAGAGTGTTAGGACCAATGTTGCTAGTGCTAGCACTAATGACAGCGACAAGCGATTAGACAAAATCACCACGCTTCTTGAATCGCTTGTCACCCACACCGTCAGCAACAACAACAGCAACAACGCCAAAAATGCACAAGTGAACGCTGTCAGCCAACCTTGTGAGATATGCGGTGGTCCCCATTCTTACACAACTTGTACTGCCACCCAAGATTACCCTGCTGAGAATGTGAATGCGGCATATGGCACCTACCAACAACCTGCTTATCAAGCTAGACCTCAAGGTGACCGTAACTTGCTTAGCTACCGCAGCAACAACTATCTTTCACCACCTGGCTTTCCTCCTACCAACCCAAACCAACAACAAAACCTTAACCGCCCTCCTCAACAACAACAACAACCTCGACAACCATACATCCCACCTCACAAGCAACAACAACCACCTCAACGTAACAATCAAGTCTACCAACAACCAGCTTACCAACCACCTGCATACAATGCTCCTTCCAACCAAACCACCACTGCTTTACACCAAGAGGTCGCCACCTACATGAGAACCAATGATGTGATAGTGGGAAATCTCCAAGAAGAAGTGCGCAACTTGAAGGCAGATTTGGTCAAGCAAGGAAATGATTTGAGAGCTGACATAAGAAACACGTTGGATAGCCAGACTAATGATCTGAGGAACATGATGGCTAGTTTCTTCCAAAGTAGTCAACCCTCTTCTTCGGGTACTCTTCCGAGTAACACCGTTGCGAACCCAAGAGGGGAGATGAAAGCAATCACTACTCGAAGTGGTAAAGGTACCAAGGAACCCGAGCTTCCTATACCTCCACCGGTGGTTGTGACTAAGGAGAACGAGTCGCCTGCTCCCATTCCACATCCTTCTCCTTCCCCAATTTCTCCACCTCTTCTTTCTACCCCTCCTCCACCCGTGGTTGTGAGTGATCCTATACTCCCAAAGTCTTCCTCTTCTTCCAATATACCTTATCCTTCTAGGTTGAGGAAAGAGAAGCAAAAGAGCAAGGATGATATTCAGGTTTCTAACTTTCTTAAAATGTTTAAACAACTGAATTTTAATATCTCCTTCGCTGAGGCTCTCGCTCACATGCCCAAATACGCCAAAATGTTTAAAGACCTTCTGAGCGACAAGGAAAAGCTCCTCGACATTGCCAACACCCAACTTAATGAGAACTGCTCTGCAGTGCTCTTAAGGAAATTGCCAATCAAGCTTGGTGATCCGGGTCGTTTTCTTATCCCTTGCAATTTCCCGGGAGTAGAGAATTGCATGGCCCTAGCCGATCTAGGTGCCAGTATTAATCTCATGCCTCTAAGTGTTTGGAAGCAATTATCTCTCCCAGAGCTAGTCCCCACTAAAATGACTTTGGAATTGGCCAACCGTACGGTTGCTTATCCAGTGGGGATCGCCGAAGATGTCATTGTAGGAGTCGACAAATTCACCTTCCCTGCTGATTTTGTTGTCGTCGACTACGAAATGGACCCCCGTGTGCCACTTATTGTTGGTCGTCCATTCTTGAGGACCGGTCGCACTCTCATTGATGTTGAAGCCGGTGAGCTTATCATGAGAGTGGGTGACGACAAAGTAGTCTTCAACATGGGAAAGTTGTCTAAACAGCCTTATTCATATGAGAGCGTTAATTGTATTGACGTTCTTGATGAGGCTTGTCAAGAACACTTTAACGATGCTTGCAAAAGTATTCCTACCTCTCTTCCCACTGTTGAGACCGTGTCCTCCATTGATTCATCGTTGTCTCTATTCGGAGATAGTGATTTATTCTGGAACAATCTTGAAGATGCCATGGGAGATGCGAATTCAGCTACTAATGATTCTCCCACCGAGGGGGATGAAGACATGAGTTTCTTTGACAATCTTCTCACCGAAGACAATCCTTCGCCTCCATCTCCCACGGTTATTGCTATCGATGCCACGACTTCGAAAACACCTTCCGTCGAAAATCCTCCGGATTTGGAACTTAAGGAGTTGCCGCCACATCTCGAATACGTGTTCCTTGACGACAACAAGAAGTCGCCCGTCATTATTGCAAAGGATTTGAAAGATGAAGAGAAGACTCGCCTCGTTGCTGTGTTGAAAGCTCACAAGAAGGCTATTGCGTGGAAAATCTCGGATATTCGTGGAATTGATCCTCACTTCTGCACGCACAAAATTCTCATGGAGGACGACTATAAGCCCACTATTCAAAGCCAACGAAGGGTGAATCCAAAAATACATGAAGTCATCAAAACAGAGGTTATCAAACTTCTTGATGCGGGTATGATTTACCCTATTTCGGATTCCCCGTGGGTTAGTCCAATCCATTGTGTGCCCAAGAAGGGCGGAATAACCGTTGTTCCCAATGAACACAACGAGTTGATTCCCACTCGTCTCGTTACTGGGTGGAGAGTTTGTATAGACTACCGCAAACTCAATGATGCCACGAGAAAGGATCATTTCCCTCTACCTTTCATGGACCAAATGCTTGAACGATTAGCCGGTAATGAATATTACTGCTTTCTTGATGGTTTCTCGGGTTATTTTCAAATACCCATCGATCCCCAAGATCAAGAGAAGACTACATTCACTTGTCCCTATGGCACTTTCGCTTACAAAAGAATGCCTTTTGGCTTATGTAATGCGCCCGGGACTTTCCAACGGTGTATGTTAGCTATCTTCCATGACATGGTTGAACAAACCATGGAAGTCTTCATGGATGATTTCTCGGTCTTCGGGGATTCCTTCTCTGCTTGCCTTGCCAATTTAGAACGTATGCTAAAGCGGTGCGAAGACACTCGCCTTGTTCTAAATTGGGAAAAATGCCATTTTATGGTAAAAGAAGGCATCATGCTTGGACATAAGATTTCGAAAGCCGGTCTTGAAGTTGACCGTGCTAAAGTTGATGTTATAGCAAAGTTGCCTCCACCTTCCACTGTGAAGGGTGTGAGAAGTTTCTTGGGTCATGCGGGCTTCTACCGCCGATTTATCAAAGACTTTTCTCAAATCGCTCGCCCGATGACCCACCTCTTGGAAAAAGATACTCCTTTTATCTTCTCCAAAGAGTGCCTTGATGCCTTCAACTCGCTTAAGGATAAGCTAACTAAGGCACCCGTCTTGGTTACCCCTAATTGGGAGCTTCCTTTTGAGTTGATGTGCGATGCTAGTGATTTTGCTATTGGAGCGGTTCTTGGACAAAGAGTGAACAAACACTTCCAACCGATCCATTACGCTAGCAAGACAATGACAGGGGCACAATTGCATTATACGACAACCGAAAAAGAGCTTTTAGCTGTTGTCTATGCTTTTGAGAAATTCCGCCCCTATCTTGTCCTTTCCACCACCATTGTGTACACCGATCATTCCGCGTTGAAGTACTTGTTGACAAAGCAGGATTCCAAACCAAGACTTCTTCGCTGGGTTTTGCTGCTCCAGGAATTTAAAATCGACATCCGCGATAAAAAAGGAGCTGAAAACCTAGCCGCGGACCATCTTAGTAGACTTGAGGATCCTTACCAAGGGGATCATCCGACCAAAGAAATCAATGATTCTTTTCCCTTGGAGACCTTAATGTCTATAAACTCGAAGCCGAATGAAACCCCGTGGTTTGCGGACTTTGCAAACTACTTGGCGGGTGGAATTCTCAAGGAAGGGTTGACGTCCCAGCAAAAGAAGAAGTTCTTTACCGACATCAAGACTTACTTTTGGGACGACCCTTACCTATTCAAACAATGTGCTGATCTGATAATTCGCCGATGTGTTGATGGACCGGCAGCGTCGGACATCCTTGATGCTTGCCACAAAGGACCCACCGGTGGTCACTTTGGTCCCAACTACACCGCTAAGAAAGTGTTTGATTCGGGATTTTATTGGCCCTCCATATACCGTGATGCTCACGATATGGTCAAAAGATGTGATGTTTGCCAAAAGCAAGGCAAAATCACACATAAAGACGAGATGCCTCAGAATTTCATTCAAGAGTGTGAAATTTTTGATGTTTGGGGTATCGACTTTATGGGGCCATTCCCTTCGTCTAAAGGAAACAAATACATCCTTGTAGCCGTTGACTACGTTTCAAAGTGGGTTGAAGCCAAAGCTTTGCCTACTAATGACGCAAGGGTGGTTTGTAACTTTTTGAAAGCTCTTTTCGCTAGATTCGGTGTGCCTCGCGCCATTATTAGTGATCGTGGGACTCATTTCTGCAATGACCAATTTGCTCGAGTCATGGCTAAGTACGGTGTAAACCATCGTCTTTCCACAGCCTACCACCCACAAACTAATGGCCAGGCTGAAATATCCAACCGAGGGCTGAAGCGAATTCTTGAAAGAACTGTGGGAGAGCATCGTGCCACATGGGCTGATAAACTCGATGATGCTTTGTGGGCTTTCCGTACTGCTTACAAGACCCCGATCGGCTGTACGCCTTATCGTCTTGTGTACGGGAAAGCGTGCCACCTCCCCATTGAGTTGGAGCACAAGGCTTATTGGGCCTTGAAGTGGGCTAATTTTGATATAAATAAAGCCGGTGACCTACGCAAGATCCAACTCAATGAGCTAAATGAACTTCGGAATGAGGCTTATGAAAATTCTTTGATCTATAAGGAAAGAACTAAGCTCATTCACGACTCTAAGATCAAAAACCAAGAGTTCCATGTTGGAGACAAAGTCTTACTTTTTAACTCTCGGTTGAAAATCTTCTCGGGAAAGCTCAAATCTCGTTGGTCCGGCCCATTCACCATTGCCCAAATTTTTCCATATGGTACTCTCGAGCTCGCTCAACCTAATGGACCAAATTTTAAGGTGAATGGCCAACGAGTGAAGTTGTACTTTGGTGAGGACACCTCTCAGGAGGTGATTCCATCCCTCACCACGTTCCCCATGAACTAACTTTGGGTCGAGTCAGGCTCGTGACTCGGTTATCAAAAACAAGCGCTCCTCGGGAGGCAGCCCGAGTATCTATCCTTGTATGTTTTAATCCCCTAAGTGTAGGGGGGGACTTCTATATGTGTTTGCCTTTTTGTGGTGATGTGATTACAGGGATAAGTGCACTCTTGGAATCTTTGAAGAACCGTGCTCCCGTGTTTATCCGAAATCCGGTTCTATCTCTCAACTATCGTGATTCAATTTTCTTCATACTCACATTTGAAATTAATCACGTTAGTCGTCTCTTCCTTAACTTGAGTTAACCAACGTGCACAATGTCATAAGTGTAGGGGAACCTTTTCCCACATGCTTAAACATTGAGGACAATGTTTATCTTAAGTGTAGGGGGGACTTCTATCGAAGTTTTAAGTGGACTTTTCCATGAAAATGCCTTCAATTAACCGGAAAATCCTATTTTTCAACATTTTTCAAATTTTTTATTAACTTTGGCCATTTAGTCGTAATTTTTAAATTTTTATCGTTGCTTTCATATGTATATATTCCGCAATAAAGTCAAAAATTTTAATAAAGTGGTGTAGCTAGTTTAGAAGCCTTTGATATATTAGGCCCGTTGCGTTTATTTTGACTCAACCCGAATAGACTTATCCAAGTTTATTCTAGCTAGTATCCTTAACCATGTAGACCTTAATTGGTTTATTAGGCTAAGTGTCCACGAGTCTCATTACTTGAGATTTTAAACTGTGGAGGACGAGAAATGATAGAGTCAATTATAAGTCGGTATTCTTGCACAAGCTCACTTGGTGTAATTATTTGCCTATTCTCCCATCACTTGCTAATAATTTATTTGCAATAAGTAAGGTCTTACGATTTGAAAAGTTACTTAGCTTCTAGCCCAAGATCGTTTAAAAGTTGCTCGGTAATGATAAGAGTTCATAGCCAAGGCATAACTTATGAAGCGGGGCGCGAAGATTGGCGAGTCCGAAAAGGCCCTAACAAGGCATGAGGATTCAATTTTATTGCTGAAGATCCAAAGTGATGTGAAAAGCATTATTCCTAAAGTCAATATGAAGGATCAAGACTCACGACGAAAAGCAATCAACTCCCATAAAGATCATGGAGAAGTCTATCCGAAAAGACCCTAACAAGGTATGAGGATAAATAGATCCAAGTCCGAAAAGGAGGCGGATCGTTGTATCTCAAAATCCCAATTAGAGATTGAAGAAATAATCATGAAGTCGTGGTCAACAAAGTTGGAGAACCCCTCAAAAGTCTCCAAGTGAAGAAAATCTATTATGATGAGAAGACCATTATCTCAAGAACGTCTCTCGAAGATATGAAGTATGAAGTACATGCCAAATATCGGCCCGAGAAAGGTCTCAAATCGTGAACCAAGTTATGCCAAGATATGAACTTTTTGATATCCCGAGAAGCAGTTTTAAGAGATTTTGTCCTTTAGCTAACTATTGATCAAATCGTCCTACTTTGCTTTCAGCCCTAATAAACTATCGAAATAAGTCCAAAAATGCATCTTCATGATCATTCTAAGACAAAAATAAAATATAAGAGATACACCTAGGAATAAGGGAGTTTAAGCATTTAATTAAGCCATGTGTGTAAGTGTTTGAATTGCTAACTTATAATAACAATGATCTCGTTTTTAAGCTTAGTTTGGGGAACGTGAAACTTGAGGGTGATAAATCTTCGCAGCACCAAAGCCCTAATGTAAGTCATCGATTTCTCTACAAGTTATTTCCATGTAGCTATTTTCAAGTGAAAATGGTTTTCTATCCCTTTGTTACCTTTGAAGTTTCATTTCTTTAATTTGTAGTAGAATTTAAATAAGGCCAAGGTTGATTAATTATGAGAAAAGTGTAAAATTGCTTTATCACTAAGCATTGCATGAGGGTATGGCAATGGTTAAGTGTAGGGGATTTGATAGGTGTGTAAACACCCATCCTTTTACCACTTAATTCGGGCTAAAACGAGACCAAAACACGTATTTAATATCATTTGTTTGGAATTATGCGTGGTTTTTGTGTTTATTGTGTTTTCAGAGCCAACCGGATGAATTTTGAAGAAAACATGGGATTGCACGGGTTTTACTGAAGAAAAAGACTCAAGTTAAAGTCTATTGTCCAAGAGATGCAAAAGATTTGAAGTCACTGGGCCTATTCGAAGATTTATCGAAGAAAAGGACCAAAGATGGAAGATTTATATAAGTCGAAGAAACTCAAGTCTATTAAACGAAGAAATTAAAAGACGAGTTGAATTTAATCGACGACAAATCCCGAATCAGAATCGAAAACGGAAACTTTTCTGAAAAGACGAAAAGACAAGAAGAACGGGAGAAAGCCCACTCACCAACCAAAGGACAAGACTATAAATAGCCTTACCCTCACACATTTTAGACAAGTTTTAGTTTTTCTTTCTTCCTCCCACTCTTTCTCCTGGTTCGTAGAACACCATCACCACTAGGGTGATTGGTGATTTTTATTTTTAGTTCTTTAATCTTGTAATTTTAATCTTTGTTTCATCTTGTCAAAACATCAATCATTCAATACTAAGTTCTTGTTTAATCTTCCATTTTCATCTTGTTCATCATCATCTTTATCTTCAAGTTCTTAAGTTTTTATTTTCTTGATTTGATCTTCAAAAGTTGTTTGGATTTGTGTTTTTATTAGTGGGATTCGTTGCTTATATTGTCTAAATGATTTGTGTTTAATTTGGTAAATCCTTTTTAAGTATTTGGTTCGATTTTGATCAAAATCCTTGTCCCGTGTTCTTCGCTAAGCTGCTACTGTATCTGGGTTCCAAATCTTCCGAACCAGCTAAAAAGTTCCGAATGAAGTAGTCATTCGGAAGGTTCCGAATCAGTCCTTAAGTTCCGCATCAAGTCACCTTCATTCGGAAGTTTCAAACTTCCGAATCAAGAAGAAGTTCCGGATCAGTTACTTCCGCATCATTGAGTTCCGAATCAAGCTGAAAGTTCCGCATCAGTTATTTCCGAATCAGAAGTTCCGAACCAGTCCTTCATTCGGAAGTTTCAAAAACTTCCGAATCAGCAACCTTCATTCGGAAGGTTCCGAATGAGCAAGTTCCGGATGAGTGAATAGTACTTTCCGAATCAGATAGTTCCGAATCAAGGTTTAAAGTTCTGAATCAGTTATTTTTGGGTATTTTAAAGTTACTGTTTTACTATTGTTGTTTTACTATTTCTCTACTCATATTTCACAATTTACATTTTAACTTTAATTTTAATTTGCACTTTAAATGTTAAACCAAGTCTTAGTTAATTATAATTAAAGTAATTGTTTTTGACTTAAACTTTCATTTCCACTTTTCATTAGATTAGAAAACCCAACCCCTTTATTAGTAACCAAGAACAATCATTCCACTTAAGACCTAGATCAATTCGAGAGGATATCAAGAGAGAACTAAAATAGAACCTAGCAAAACCCGTATATCAATACACAACCCCTCCCAGCCAACTCAAATATCTCTCAAAAGATATTTGTTTTAATGTCACGAAGCTCAATACGTTATCTATTGGTTTATTCACTCCGAATAAATTGATATTGAAAAGGTGGCAATCCTCTCCAGCCTCCGATCACCAAAACAAAATGCACTATTGAGTCTAGAGCCACGAGAGCATCAAAAGTCTCATTAGGACACAATTTTAAAACAAGAAAGATTTTTATGAGTCCTACGCAATATTCTTGTAATATTGCCAGAACATCCGAATGATACGAAAGTATCACAATGAAGATGGAAATCCTGCTTGAGCCAACATCCAACAAGCACATGGTAGGTGACACGTGCGGTTCTTTAAGAACTAATCTTGTGATAACTGGAAAGAAACGATGGTTTGACTCTTAATTGAGATTAAACTTGTTCTAGGGCCTCTACGCAAAATCTAAGTGATCTTGCCAGAACACTCAGAGTGACACTCTTTAATGTTCACAATGAAGAGTGGAAATCCTTCTAGTGTCAAAATCAAACAACATTGCGGTAGGTGACAAGTAAGATTCTATCAGAATCAAGCTCGTGACAACTACAAAGCAACGATGGTGAATATCTTAATTTAAATTCACTTGTTCCAGGTTCATGAATTGACGGCTTCAATCATAAGGTTAATTTCTTATCCAAATGATTCACACTTTATGTTCGCAGTCAACTTTAGATGGTCGAATAAAGAGAACGGGTTTACCCGCGAAATCTCGTCAAGGAGATTTTTAAATAGAGCTACCTGTCACAAGTACGATATTTATTATCGTCCAACGGTCTTCACCGACCGGAGGTAAAATGCTACCGAATCAGAATAAAATGTCAAAGCCATTTTATTCGTGTCTTATTATGTTTCTGCATTTGAAGACGGTGGCGTTACGGTGTACCAGCTGAATTCGTCCTCACATACTTATTCTTTCTGCATCAAATATTTCAGCAAATTCAAGAAAGTCTGACTTAAAAGTCTTCCGCTGTATCAACTCTGAAACTTTCAAGAATTCGACAAATGATAGGTATGTGGGACATGAAGTAACGAAGAGGCGAACATCACAAGAAGGCCAAGACTGCACGTGAAAGTCCAAAAGAACATGCTCTAAGCCAAAGCCTGATGGTAATCAAAACATATTCACGAGAATGAAGAAAAGAAAAAGAAGTAAAGAGAAAGTGGACTCGAGCACGAGAACGAAGATCTAACATGCTAGATTAGGACTTTGTAATTTAGAGTGACCTCCCTTTGGGGGAGATTGTTAGAAATACGTTTTTTGTATTTAGAAAGTCTCGGTCACTCCAACAATATAGTTAAGGGCTCGTAGTATAGTTTAATTATAGTTTATGTTAGCCTGATCCATGAACATGTTCATGGGCCGGAGGCCCAAGTCCACTAAGGGACTTGGGGTATATAAACCCCTTTCCTCCATGGAAAGGGGTGTTGGTTGTTTCATTTTACACATAATTCATTTTAAATTTTCTCTCATCTCTCTCTACTTTCTCTCACTAGAAACATCAACCCTGTTAGCCTTATATTTTATATAGTCGAACAAGAATGTAATAGGTCATCTTAGTCGTTATTGGTCATGTATTGTAATAGGCTAGTCGGGAAAACCGGGCTTGGACTTTAAGCTAATATTGTATAAGTTAGGGGGTAAGCCCAAAAGAAAGCCAAGCCCGGCCCAAGATGAAGCCCACAAAGGCCTTAGAGCCGTAGGGTATATAACCCTCTTTCACATGTGAAAGAGGGTGTTGGTTCATTTCATTAAACACATAGTTTTAGTGTAAACCTTCCACTTCTCTCTCTACTCTCTCTCTCTACTTTTCTCCTCTTTCTCTCTCTAAGAATCTTGTGTTATGGATTGATTAGGAACAACATTTGGTATCAAGAGCCTATAGTGGATAGGTGATTATAGATTCGTATGTGGTGTTCTTGATTTTTCGTGGCTTTTTTGATCCATTTCTCACGTCCCATTTCTCTTTTCGTGTTTTTATGGTCTTTTCTTGATACGAATCATCTACATACTAGTAGTAGTGATTTGGGTATCTTGGTTTTGGCTAAAACACAAATTTTTTGGATCAAAAGTTGCGAAATCTCTTGTTTTTCTTCATTCCGAAATTCTAGCAGAAACTTCCATCGAAAAGTACAAATTGTACTTGGGCTTCCATCGCAATAACCTTACCATCGGAAAGGGTTTGGTTCTACATTGCGATCGTGGGTTTTTGTTACTTATTCCGATCTGGACATTCCGATCGTACTTTGCGATCTGGATTCCGACGGGTATAAGGAAGTATTTTAAGTCGTTACTCTGCTTGAATTTTGACAGCCACATTGCGATCTGGACATTCCGATAGTCTTTGCGATCTGGACATTCCGATAGGTTTTGCGATCTGAGTATTCCGACAGGCTTTCCGATCTGGACATTACGATCTGGACATTACGATCTGAGCATTGCGATCTGAGCATTGCGATTGAGCATTGCGATCTGAGCATTGCGATTGAGCATTGTGATTGAGCATTCCGATTAAGCATTCCGATCTGGACATTCCGATAAGTATTCCGATGGGCATTCCGATGGATATTTTGTTTGAGTAATTTTTAGACTTAGCCACTATCTAGACTAGTTTCGGAACGTAGTTTACACGAACGTAGTTCCCTACTAGTTTTTGGCTATTTCTAACTCAAATTCAAAATTTGGCGATACAAAATTTTTCGGCTTACCGTTTTGTCAGACTGAGGAATTTAATTGTCGGACTGAGAAAAAAAAAATTTGAATTTTCGGAATTTCAATTTTAACCACACATCATCACAACAAATCCACTAAGATCTGCAATTCATCCACAAGTATTCACCATGTCTAACAACAACATCAACATTGCAACTGCTAATCAAATTCGTTTGGAACAAGGTGGCAACGGTAACCCACCTGTGCTCACTGCCGGTTGCTACGTTCAATGGAGATCTCGTTTTCTTAGATTTCTCGATGGAAAAGAAAACCGAACTGCTCTTCGTCACTGCCTTGAGAACCCACCTCCAGTTTTTGAATTCAAACCAATTACAACACAGGCAGAGGATGGTACTTCATCAACTATACGAGCTATGGAGGATTTTGACACATGTTCTGCTGAGAAAAAGAAACTCCTCCAAGCTGAAGCTGATGCTGTAAATTTCATACTCACTGGAATTGATAATGATATCTATTCCACAGTTGATGCATGTCCTAATGCTATGGAAATGTGGAATGCAATTCATCGATTGAAGCAAGGTGAGTCAATCAATGTTCAAGATCTCGAGACTAATCTACTTTGGGAGTTTGGAAAATTCACATCTGAAGATGGTGAATCCATTGACTCATATTACTCGAGATTCTACAAAATGATGAATGAGCTTGTAAGAAATCAGTGCACCATCTCCAATCATCATGCCAATGTTCAGTTTCTACTTCAACTCAAACCGGAATGGCAAAGGTTTGTGACTTTGGTCAAACAAAGGGAGGATATCAAGACTATATCTTACCACAAACTTTATGATATCTTGAAACAACATCAGAATGAAGTGAATGAACTAAGGGCTGAAAAGGCAGAACGGTCTGCTAATTCTATTGCTTTTGTGGCTGCTACTTCAACAAAACCCGTTCCCCGTCAACAACCACCTACTCATTCCTCAAAGTCATCAAGCTCATCCACCAAACCTCTAGCTGTTGCTAAACACAAAGCAAAAGCAATTGTCCCCACTCCACCTCCAAAGTATGACACCGAGTCAGATGGAGACAGTGATGATGAACAAACTTCAAGGGACAAGAAGATTGAAGAACTCATGTCTTTACTCACCACAACTTATAAGAAGATCTACAAACCTACCAACAACAACCTCAGATCATCATCCAATGCTAGATATAAGGAAGTTGATCATGCACCTAGGTATGATCGTGATGCTAGGTATGATAATCAGAGGATGCTGAATCAAGTTGGGGCTAGAGATACTGTAGGCACTCCGGTGGTGCAGAAGACTGGGATTCAATGCTTCAACTGCAAGGGATTTGGTCACATGGCTAGGGAATGTAAGAAGCCAAAACGGGTTAAGGATTCGGGATATCACAAGGAAAAGATGTTGTTGTGCAAGAAAGAAGAAGCAGGAATTCCACTCACAGCAGATGAAGTTGATTGGCGTGATGACACTGATGATGAAGCCGATGATCAAGAGTTAGAGGCACATTATGTGTACATGGCAAAGATTCAAGAAGTGATCCCAGAGACTGATGATACTTCTGGACCCATCTATGATTCTGAGCCACTTGAAAAGGTACCATCACATGATAACTATAATGTGTTTGCTAATGAACGACGGCATCCTGAGCAACCCGAAAGCATCAATGACACATATGTAATGGACACGGAGGATAGCAATATCTCTACGGATTCACAGCATATGTGTAATGATGACGGAAAAGCTGTTCAAGATACTGACTCGGATGAGGACCGTGATTTGCTTGCGTCTATTATTGATTCTTTAAAACGTGAAATTGATGAAAACAAAGAAGCTAATAAACGTTTGAAGCAAGCAAACACATCCTTAGCCGAGGAGATAGACAGGCTTAAAGAGTGTGATTATGTAAAAGAAGCTGATCGACGAGTTGCAATAGCTAATGGTTTGGTATATGAACGTAAGGTGCTCAACGAACAATATTGTTCTGAAGTAGCACACGAAATTCATATGTCAAAACAGAAGATATCGGAACTTGAAGAACAACTGCTGCTACATAAACTCCAAATTACTGAATTAGAGTCGGTTAACAAAGAACAAACTGAGCTTTATAAAACTCGTGAAGAAAAGGATATTGAAAAAATTCTTGCTTTGGAAAAGAGAGTCGACACGTTAAACAACATTGTTTACAAAACGGGTCAGTCTATTCAAACTATGAATATGCTCAATAGAAATATGAAAACGAGTTTTGTCAAGCCTGAATATCTCAAGAAAGCTCAAAGTACCAAGCCTGCTCTTTATGATATCGGTTGTTATGTTGATAATCTTGCTCTTATGCTCTCCCCTGACTGCGACGAAATCATTCGTCAACAAGAAGAAAGTCGATCAAACTTAAGTGATTTAATAAACCTTTCTGATTCTAACAATCATATTAATTTTGTCCCTCAAAAAGAACTTTCAAAAGAACAAAAGATGTATAATAGTGTTCCACCACCAAATGATGAACCACAAAAGAAAGTTTCTTTAAAAAGGAGTTTCAAAAAGCAATCAATTTTGTTAGAAAAGCGAATTTTGGATGAAAAACGTAAATGGGATGAGAAAAGCAAAAGTGTTCAGCAATTTGAGTTTATAAAACAAGGGGTTTTAAATTTGTACAAAGGTGTCGTCGACTATGAAAAAGTTTCTAGGGATACCATTTGGAATATTAAACCTAACCCACAAGTAGAAGTCGTCATTCAACAATGCATTGTTCCAACCATTGATGATCTTTCGAAAAATGTGGAAATGTTTTATAATGCTCTCACTGAGGAAATGTTAACTGATTTAAGCTATGTCAAATCTCTTGAAGATGAAGTTGATTTTCTTCAAATTAAATTAAAGACACAAGAACACCAACTTTCTAACGAAATTGATCGACTTTCTAAGGAATATTTTTATGCTGACCATATGAATGCTATACTTGGTGTGTATACCGATCTTGATCAATATTGTCATGTAGCATGTCTAGTGTCAGAATCGGACGCGAAATGTCGCAATCTTGAAGTAGAGCTTTCAAAACAAATTCAGTCATACAACAAACTTTCGAAAAGCTTTTCTCAACTTGAGAAACACTCCATTTCTCTTGAACTTGCTTTACAAAAAGGTGAAAAATCTCATAATCATAAAAAGTGTCAAGAAATGTCAGCTTCTTCGTTTCGTCTACTAAATGAAAAAGATTTCGAAATAAATGATTTGAAAGCTCAGCTAAAAGAAAGGGACATTGCCATTAGTGAGTTACAGAAACTCATTGAGAAAATGAAAGGAAAGTCTGTTTTGGGTAAACCATCTGCCGTTCGTCAACCGAATGCGGTTAAATGCCCTAAAACATCTATTTTGGGACAATACCCACAGACTTTGCCTAAGATAGGAAATGATAAGAGCACTAATGTGATAGCACCTGGAATGTATAAGATGAACACTAGGTCCACTCAAACTGGAACAACGCAGTTACCTCAAAATACTAGGAAAACTAATCAACGTGTGTCTTCTTCTACAGGAGTAAATCCCACTACTAGTGTTAGCGGACCACAGCTTAAGAGCACTAGAATTGAAGATAGAGTCATGCCTAACAATAGTCAAGGGAAGAAGAATGAAGTAGAAGATCACCGTAGGAATTTTAAGTTTTCTAAGAATAAAACGTCTGTAACTGCATGTAATGACAGTTTAACTGCTAAGACCTCGAATGTTGAATTTGTTTGTGTTGAATGTGGCAAATGTGTTCGTACTTTCAATCATGATGCTTGTGCTCTTAATCATAATGGCGTGAATGCTAGAACTAGGAAGCCTATTCGTATGCCCACTAGTACTAGTAAACCCACAAGAACTTTGAACCAATCCACTGAGCAACCACTTAAGAAACTAAGTGCGTTAGAATCCGCTACTCTACGTAAACAAAGCAGGTTAAAGAAGCTTTATGAGAACATGATTAGGACATGTACACGGGGGTATTCAAGATTTACACCACCTGGATACAAATGGGTACCTAAGACAACCCCCATTCTAATTGGGTCTATGAATGTTAGCTTGCCTTTAGAATCTAGGTCCACTACTATTTTGGAACCCGTTTCTATCAAGGGCTCCCATCTGTCAAATGCTACATTGTCTTCTAATTCTTCTGCAGCTCGTCGAACTCATCCTATTCATAATGGACTCCGGGTGCACAAAGCACATGACGGGCAATCTCAAGCTTCTCATTAACTTCGTGGAGAAGTTTCTGGGTACGGTACGGTTTGGAAATGATCAATTTGCACCGATACTCGGATATGGAGACTTGGTTCAAGGGAATATCACTATAAAACGGGTTTATTACGTCGAGGGACTGAATCACAATTTATTCTCGGTTGGTCAATTTTGTGATGCGGATTTGGAAGTGGCTTTTCGGAAATCTACTTGCTATGTTAGAGACTACGATGGGAATAACCTTCTTACAGGTTCTCGTGGTTCTGATCTCTACACAGTAACTCTTCAAGACACATCTTCAACAAATCCTATTTGCTTAATGGCTAAAGCCTCATCATCTCAAGCATGGTTATGGCATCAACGATTGTCACATCTCAACTTTGACACCATCAACCTGCTTTCTAAGAATGATATTGTGAGCGGTCTTCCAAAGTTAAAATTCGTCAAAGACCATCTTTGTTCTTCTTGTGAGTTGGGGAAAGCAAAACGGAAGTCTTTCAAATCAAAGACTACCCCAAGCTCAAAAGGACGATTGGAACTTCTACACATGGATTTATGTGGTCCCATGCGTGTAGAGAGTATTAACGGGAAAAAGTATATTCTCGTGATTGTTGATGATTACTCTAGATACACATGGACTTTCTTCTTAAGGTCCAAAGATGAAACACCAGAGGTTCTCAAAAACTTTCTCAAGATGATACAACGCAATCTTCAAGCTCAAGTCTTAACCGTAAGAACGGATAGGGGTACTGAATTTTTGAACAAGAACTTGCAATCTTACTTTCAAGAAGAAGGCATCGAACATCAAACGTCTATTGCTCGAACTCCTGAACAAAACGGCGTTGTCGAAAGGCGGAACCGTACTTTGGTTGAGGCTGCTCGAACAATGCTTTCTGCTTCAAAATTACCGCTATTCTTCTGGGCTGAAGCAATTGCAACTGCCTGTTATACTCAGAATCGTTCTCTCGTTATCCCTAGACATGAAAAGACACCTTACCACATCATCAATGGCAGGAAACCTACTGTAAAATTCTTTCACGTATTTGGATCTTTATGCTACATCCTTAAAGACGGTGAGAATCTCGACAAGATGAAAGAAAAAGGTGATGCATGTATTTTTGTGGGGTATGCTACATTGTCGAAAGGATATCGGGTCTATAACAAGAGAACAAAGATCATTGTCGAAACAATTCATGTGAACTTTGACGAATTGCCACAAATGGTACTTGATCACAACAGCTCAAGTCCCGCACCTCAATGTCCAGCAATGGCACCTACACAAAACAGTGTACGTCCCGTGCAAGAATGTCAACAAAGTACTCCTACAGCAGACTCGACGGATACGACACATATGAATGAGTTGGTTGACTTATATGATCCTATGTTTGATGAATATTACTATGGAAACAATCAAGTTGTGTCAAAGCCTTCCGCTGTCAATACTGCTGATGCACCTGAACAAAATCAACAAGACACAACTGCCTCTACTTCAGCAACCGTTGCTCAAGAGACAATTCCAGTGGATACTCAACAAACTCAAGAAACTGTCACACAACCAACATCACCAACCGTCAATGCTGAAGGAGGAAACAACAATCAAGCAGTCGATGCACAACCTGACGATGAAGAATTTATCAATCCGTTCGGTACACCGGTACACGAAGTCGGAGAGTCTTCTAGTCAACATGTTGATCCGTCCAACATGCATACATTCTACCAACCATATCCATCCACTCACCATTGGACACGTGATCATCCATTGGAGCAAGTCATTGGAAATCCTTCACAACCGGTTCGAACACGCAGACAACTCGAAACCGATGGCGATGTTTGTATGTATGCACTCACCGTAAGTTCAACTGTACCTACAAACATCAAACAAGCCATGACTGATCATGCATGGATTGAATCAATGCAAGACGAAATTCATCAGTTTGAACGCCTAAATGTTTGGGAACTTGTTGACCGACCCTATGGAATGTCAATTTTAGATTTCAAATGGATCTGGAAAAACAAACTGGATGAAGAACAAACCATCATCAAAAACAAATCTCGTCTTGTGGTTAAGGGATACCGTCAACAAGAAGGCATAGACTACGATGAATCATTCGCTCCAGTCGCTCGTTTGGAAGCAGTCAGGATATTCCTTGCTTATGCTGCACATAAGGGCTTCACGGTTTTTCAGATGGACGTCAAAACAGCTTTTCTCAACGGTCATTTGAAGGAAGAAGTGTATGTGAATCAGCCGGAAGGATTCGTCGATCCTCATCATCCTGACAAAGTCTATCGTCTCAAAAAGGCTGTATATGGACTTAAACAAGCTCCAAGGGCATGGTACGAAGAACTTTCAAACTTCTTGGTGTCCAAAGGATTCTCCAAAGGTTCTATTGATCCTACTCTCTTTACTAATAAATATGGGGATGACATAATGCTGGTGCAAGTTTATGTTGATGACATTATTTTTGGTTCTACGAACCCAAAACTTTCAAAACGTTTTGAAAAATTAATGCACAGCAGATTTGAAATGTCAATGATGGGGGAGCTAAAATTCTTTTTAGGCCTCCAGATTCATCAATCCCCACGTGGTATCTTCATTAACCAAGCTAAGTATGCTCAAGAGATACTTAAAAAGCATGGTATGACCTCATGTGCTCGCGTTGGTACACCATTGTCGACCACATCCCTAGACGCTGACTTGTACTCATATCCCGTAGATCAAACGCGATATCGCAGTATGATCGGGTCACTTATGTACCTTACAGCCAGCAGGCCTGATATTCATCATGCCACATGCTATTGTGCACGATATCAAGCCAGACCTACTCAAAAGCACCTCAAAGATGTTAAACGGATCTTTCGGTACCTTAAGAATACCATTCACATGGGACTCTGGTATCCGAGGGAAACCGGTTTTCATCTAACGGCTTTTTCAGATTCTGATCACGCAGGTTGTCTTGATAGTCGTAAAAGCACTTCTGGTAGCATACAATTTCTAGGGGAAGACAAGCTTGTCAGCTGGTCGTCAAAGAAGCAGGATTGCACTTCGCTCTCATCAGCTGAAGCAGAATATGTGGCTTTATCCGCGTGTTGTGCTCAAGTCCTCTGGATGAGAACTCAACTCACGGATTATGGCTTCCACTTTGATAAAATACCTATGTATTGTGACTCAAAGTCGGCAATAGCCATATCTTGCAACCCAGTTCAGCACTCCCGCACCAAGCACATCGATGTCAGATATCACTTCATCAAGGAACAAGTGGAACGCGGCATCGTGGAATTATACTTTGTCAGAACTGAGTACCAGCTGGCAGACTTGTTTACAAAAGCTCTATCGAAAGATAGGTTTGTGTATCTCGTTGGCCGTCTTGGTATGAAGTATATGACTCCAGAAGACTTGGAGGTTTTGGCAAATGAAGCTGCTTGATATTCTCTCACAATGACTTCTAGGCGCATCACAGCTAAGAACTCGGACATCAACTAAGGAAAGTTTATCTCGGACGATAACTTATCCTTCTCAACGAGAAATTCATATTTCTCGGTCATGAGCTTCTCATAAAAACATTCAAAGTTTTTAAGTTCATGAAAACGACTTCTAAGTAAATGTCAGCTTAGAACTCGAACTTCAACTTAAGGAAAGGTTATCACGGATGATAACTTATCCATCACAACGGGAAATTTATTTTTCTCGGTCATGAGCTAGTCACAAAACAATCAAAGTTTTGAGCTCATGAAAAACGGACCCGAAAGGGGAGTGTACGTTTCAGTGCGCTTTCCCTAAGCAATAGAAGAGAAGTCTTCTATCCTGATTATTTTAAAACCGTTGAACACAATTTTTCAAGAATTTCTCAAAAGGTTTTTCTAAATCTTTCAAAATTTTGTGTTCAACACTCCCTTCCTCATAAGTGGTTTTTATATCTCAAAATTGTCATATGTTATTTTGATCAATTTTTGAGGGGGAGCGTTTTAAAATCAAGCCTTTTAATGTTGTTGGGTACATCTCTAAAATTGTCATATTTTATGTATCCAACACATTCCGAAAATGATATGAAATTGTCAAATGTAATATATTAAATCGGAAAAGGCATCTCAACTCCGTACCTCAACATATTTTGTGGTGTAGTTTTTCTAAAATTTTGTCAAATTTTGTCTCAAGACACACATATATTGTTGAGGGGGAGCGTCCCGACTAAAAATGTTCCATGATTCATGCGGGCACACATGTTTCTCTCCCAATCGGTTTTCAGAAATTGTCATATTTTAATCAATTAGTATCTCTAATATGATGTTTTTATATTAGAGATAGGGGGAGAAAATGTGATTAAAATGTAATATATCGCAACATGTGATCTTAATGACTCAAGTGCAACTCTTTCCTTCACATGCCAAACTATTTCGTATATCGATGCATGTGTGTAGGGGGAGCTTTTCGGAAATGTAAAACTTTCAAGTGTTAAAAGTTTTGATTTTTATCAAACACTTTGAATGGTTTTCAATGGTTTATGGTTACGATCTATACCCAAAACAACCTACTATCCACGACGGAACGATGGAGTCAAAAGGTGGTTTAGGATAGGAAACTAAGTCCTATGATCCAACCAGAACCGGAGGGATCTACCCAAGGACATTCCATAGCTAGAAATAGTTGTCCTTAGGAAAGATGGAGTGGAATGAAGCTGAATGCGGACCAATTACTTAAGTTAGCACTAGAACAATCACAACAAGGTGCTAATGATGACGTATTGGTAAGCATTGAAGGAGTTGAATATTCTATGCAACTTAGGCAGAAACCAGGTCAATACATCTATTGAAGACAAGTCATCATGGACCCAGTGATGCAATGCACAACCCTTCCCAGCCATTCGAGTTTCTCTCAAAAGAAACTAGTCTCATTGTCACGGAGATCAACACGTATCTATTGACTTTCTCACTCCGAGTCAGTTAATATTGAAAAGGTGGCAGTCTGCTCCAGCCTCCGATTACCAAAATGCACTTATTGAGTCTAGAGCCAATCGAGATCTATCTATCATCTCATTAGGACACAATCGAGTCCTACGCATTATCCTTGTGATATTGCCAGAACATCTGAGTGATAAGATTCACAATGAAGATGGAAATCCTGCTTGAGCCAACATCAAACAAGCTCATGGTAGGTAACTTGTGCGATTCTACACGAATCAAACTTGTGAGAACTGGAAAGCAACTAAGTTTCGATTCTTAATTGATTCAAACTTGATTCCAGGTTTCTTCGCAAAATCTATGTGATCTTGCCAGAACATTCAGAGTGACACTCATTAGTGTTCACAGTGACGAATGGAAATCCTTCAAGTGTCAACATCAAACAGCACTGCGGTAGGTAACTCGCAAGATTCTCTATGAATCAAGCTTGTGACAAACTGGAAAGCAACAATGGTGCGATTCTTTTAGAATCAAACTTGTTCCAGGAAATCTGAATTGACGACTCTAATCAGACGGATAATTTATCCTTATGATTCACTCTTTACGTTCGCAGTCTGCTTTGAGACGGTCGAGTAAAGAGAACTGGCTACTACCGCCGGGAAACCCTGTCAAGGAGGTTCTTAATCGAATCTATCTGATCACAGGTACGGTATTTAATACCGTTTAACGGTCTTCACCGACCGGAGGTAAAACGCTACCGAGTTAGGGTGAAATGTTCAAAGCCATTTCATCCGTGTCTATATATGTTGCTGCATATCAAGAAGGTGGCGTAGCTGTGCAACCGATGTCGATTCAGAAGTCACAAGAGCACGAGATGGCGATAATCAAGATACCTAAGAACGTAAGAATGAAATAGGTCATCTTAATCACAAGGAGTACAGATGAAGATCTCAAGCACTCAAAGTCAAATGACAAAGGCTCAAGATAAAGATCACGAAAGCATGAAGGAACAAAGCTGTTACAAACAAGATCAAGACCAAGATGCAAGACCAAAGCAGGAAGATCTCCTCTACAAGAATGTATTCACTCAATCATCTTATGCTTTTTAAGCTTTTTAAGATGACCGATACATTGGGGGAGATTGTTAGCCTTATATTTTATATAGTCGAACAAGAATGTAATAGGTCATCTTAGTCGTTATTGGTCATGTATTGTAATAGGCTAGTCGGGAAAACCGGGCTTGGACTTTAAGCTAATATTGTATAAGTTAGGGGGGTAAGCCCAAAAGAAAGCCAAGCCCGGCCCAAGATGAAGCCCACAAAGGCCTTAGAGCCGTAGGGTATATAACCCTCTTTCACATGTGAAAGAGGGTGTTGGTTCATTTCATTAAACACATAGTTTTAGTGTAAACCTTCCACTTCTCTCTCTACTCTCTCTCTCTACTTTTCTCCTCTTTCTCTCTCTAAGAATCTTGTGTTATGGATTGATTAGGAACAACAAACCCTCTTGATAGATCATAGATTACCAAGCTTCTACAACATCAAAAACACAAAACAAACACTATACAATAAAAATTAGCATAACAATTGTACAAATGTTACCTCCCCTTAACATATGCAACAATTATTGGTTGAGCATACCAATGTGTGTTACCAAGAACTCAAATCTCTTTGCATCAAATGCCTTGGTTAGTAAATCAGCTACATTGTTATCTGTATGAATCTTCAAGACATGAATAAGCTTTTTATCATAAGCATCTCTTATAAAGTGATGTCTTATCTCAATGTTCTTGGTCTTGGAGTGAAAGACTAGATTCTTGACAATGCAAATAGTACTTTCATTATCAATGTAGATCTTGGTGTTCATGAAATTGAAACCATAGTCTAACAACTGATTTTGAATCCAAAGTACTTGTCCACAGCAATGAGCAGCAGCTACATATTCAACTTCAGTTGTAGAAGTAGCAACAATGGTTTGCTTCTTACACTACCATGATATGAGTCTTCTGCCTAGGAATTGACAACCTCATGTTGTGGATTTCCTATCATGATTGGCTCCAGCATAATCACTATCTGAGTAAACTTCCAAATTAAATGTTGAATCTCTAGGATACCATAATCCTAAATTAGGTTGACTTTTAAGATACTTAAAAATCCTTTTCACAGCATGTAGATGTGACACCTTTGGATTGACTTAAAACCTTGAACAGGCACACACAACAAACATAATATCTAGTCTTGAAGCAGTAAGATATATCAATGAACCAATCATTGATCTATATAGGTGAATATCAACATCTTAACCATGTTCATCTTTTGACAAAAATTTCTTAGCTTCAAAAGGTGTGCTTGTACTCCTAGTATCCATACTTGATAATTTCTTTAAGAATTCAGCAACATACTTATCTTGGCTGATAAATATTCCATCATTCCTCTGTTTGACTTGTAATCCTAAAAAGAAGGTAAGTTCTGTGATAACCCGAAACCGAGGTCATTGCTTAATCTTACTTTACGACTATTTTTGAAATTTTGATGAGTTTGAATGATATTTATTTTTGGAGGTTTAAGTTTAAACCGATGTTGGGAGACTTATATTTTATATTTAATAAGTATAAGGAGTAATAGCATGCGTGATGTCGATGGATGCCTAATATTTTACATTGTATTGTCGGTTGTTCGATGTTTGTCATTTTTGATGTTTTCTTTTAAATGACGTGTTAAGTCAAGTCGGGAGACAATATTATTATATTTGAGGTACGTTTTAACTTTTGAAAAGTATTTTTATGAAACCCGAGCCTCGTGAATATTTTCAAAATTGACTAATAGTCATTTCCCGCTTTTTAGCTAACTACTTTCATTTTGGACCACAACTATTGCAAATTGACAACAATGGTCCCTCCACCACCATATATAAGCTTAATCTTCCACCTAAAAACACATAGTTAACCACTAAATAGCAAAAAATCCACCCCTTCTCTCTCACTACTCCATGTCGTCACCCCTAGCTCCATAAAACCATTTTTTTATCAAAAATCTAGCTTGATCTAATCCAAACTAACACAATACCCATCCTTAGAATTGTAAGGAGATAAGTTTGATGCCAAATTTGGCTACATGCATGATGTTTTATTATTTTAGGGTTGGTAGGTCAAAACCAGGCTCATGCATGTGATTTTTATGATGATCAAGAGGTTTTCATGTTATGTTTTTGTTAAAAAATTGATTTTGATTTTGGGCTTTTAATTTTGATGATGATACAAGTGTTATAGATGAGATATGTTAGTATTAGGGTTATGGGTTGATGATAAAATTGAGTGGTTTTAGCTAAAAACATGATTTCATGCAAGTTTTAGTAGGATAATTTAGATCAGTAGGAAAAAAGGTATTTTTAGGTACCTTATGATTTTATTTAGGCTTAACTAATAGCATAGGGTTGTATAGAATTCGGTTAGCTTTGATTTGATATAAAGTAGAGCTTCTATCTCTAAACGAGCGAGAAGTTATGATGTTTTGATTATTCGTGTACCGGGAGACGAGTATCGGCACGACATATAGTTGTTGTCGATATTTGGATCGAATCTCGAGGACTATAGATTGAGTTTTAAAATGAGTTAAATACTGATGAAGAAGTGTAAACCCTAGAGGGTGAGTCTATTTTCAAACCTAAGTGTCGGTTTCATAAATGGAGTCGTTTATAGAAGTTAAAACGGTTGTATGAGTCGATGACGTAAAACTGTCCGGTTTTTGTAATTCAAAGATGAGTCGGGTAAGGAACTTTAAAAGTAAAGTCATTTGATAAACTTGTTAGAGGAATTTATATAGATAGTAAGTTAGTTCCCCGAGTCGTTCAATAAACGTTTGACGAGTCTAAATGGGGTAAATGAGCTAGTACATATGGTATGTGCCGGCGGATTTTGTCGAGAGTATAGAATGGTAAAGTAGACGTGTAGAAGAGTGTAATTGTATTACTTGTATCATTTTCTCTCGAGTTTTTCGTGATTTTATGAGTTTTAGTTTGATATTGTTATGTATGATTTATTTCTCGAGTGATTATTAATGAACGCGCCTTATTGGATAGATAGCGGTTCTCGTGTTTGAAAGGCATCCTTTATCATCGACGATCATCTTGCTAGGTCTCTTATACTAAGGTGAGTCTGTAGCCTCGCTTTTCATGCTAGCTAATAAATGTTTTAATACCCGCGAGGGGGATACATGCTATTTGAAAATAAACGAACACATGCCATGAGTAATTGTTTGGACCTGAATGTTGCCTATGTTGCCTTACATTGTACTGAGTACCTTGTTGCTAAAGACCCTAAATTTATGAACCGTTAACTATGTACTGACTTGATGTTGTGAGTTGGAAATAGCCGCTTATTCAAATGATAGTACTATTGGGTTGACCACCTTATCTGAGACCAGGGCATTACGTTGAGTAACCTCTGGGAAGGATAATTTACGAGAATGAGATTTGGGTATATCTAGCAACTGATACCCTAGAGGGGCAATGGTTTTATTCTAGTCATGCTGACATTTGGCGTTGGTGACTAATTGGTTAAGGGGTCGGTGTCATGAGCTTAAATACAATGTGTTGCCTTGAAATAGATTATGTGCACGACAATTCTATAAATGATTATGATTGATTTTCTTCCTGTGTTCAAATGTGATTTGATAAACCTATGGACTCGCTCAACATTATTGTTGACTCGTTTAAGCATGTGTTTCAGGTAATCGAAGGTGATTGATGGAGGATCTTTGCTGTGGATGTTGTGGGTTGGATTTTGAAGTTTGTTGGTCTAAAACAATTTCTATCCTTTTACTGTTGAACAATTTGTTAATTGTTTGTGTACAGTACTGAAACTTGTTGGTTTGCTGGTCGAGATCCGTGGGGACCAAACGCTTTACTCTGGTGTCGTTTTAGTACATTATGGGTTGAGATTATGTTTTAGACATGTTGTGAAAATCGTGTTTATATTTTATGTGTAAACGTCTCTCTTTTGAGTCATTCAATATACCTTGTGTGATGATGCTTGTGTCTAGCGCCCAATTGTGTATTTCCGCTACGCAATGAAGCTGTTCAAATGGCTCATGCTTTGATGGATGTGAAGCTGCAGGATCGAAAGGATAGTATTGCTGAAGGGAATAATAGAAAGTGGGAAACTGCACATTCAAACCAAGGGCAGAATAGAGGAGGTTATCATAACAACAATAACCAAGGACCAAATAGGAATAAAAAATACAACTTTAGGAGGAATAATGGTGTCTGTGCTGCTACCGGAACCCAAGGAAACAAAGTGAACCCGAAGTGTGGTCGATGTAGTCTGTATCATGTTGGGAATTGTCCACCTGCTTGTAACAAGTATGGGAAGGCCGGACATAAAGTGGCAGACTGTAGGAACAAGGGAGTGGCCACTGGAGCCAATGTTGTCAAGGTGGTTAATTGTTTTGGATGTGGAGGCTGTGGACGTAAGCAAGAAAACTGTCTGAGGGTTGGCGCTCGACAGGGAGGCAATGTTGCTGCTGGGACTGCTGCTCCAGCCTATGTCGTGGGAGATGCTGACAAACCTCAACGGCCGAATGTGGTGACTGGTACGTTCTTACTCGATGCTTGTTATGCTAGTGTGTTATTTGATTCTGGATCCGATAGAAGTTTCGTAGATGTTAGATTCAGTCAGCTATTGGATAGAGAGCCAATAAGATTGACAACTAGTTATAATGTGGAATTAGTTGATGGTAAGATTGTTAACACTAGTTCTATACTGAAAGGTTGTTCCTTGAAGTTAGGGAATTATGTGTTTAGTATTGATTTGATGCCCATAGAATTAGGATCTTTTGACGTGATTATTGGAATGGACTGGTTAGTTGCGAATGGTGCAATGATTGTTTGTGGAGAGAGATTAGTTCAGATGCCGCTAAGGAATAGGGTATTGATTGTGAAAGGTAATGAGTGTACTTCTCGTTTCAGAGTTGTTTCTTGTTTGAAAATGATGAGGTATATAGAAGAGGGTTGTGATGTATTTCTTGCCCAGATAAGTAATGATGGTGTGAACGAAAGGAAACTGGAGGATGTGCCTGTGATTAGAAAGTATCTTGAAGTTTTTCCTGAAGATTTATCGGGATTACCGCCGCATCGTGAAGTGGAGTTCCGTATCGATTTAGTGTCGGGAGCTGCGCCAGTTGCTCGTGCATCGTATCGTTTAGCGCCGTCTGAGATGAAAGAATTATCTGATCAATTGAAGGAATTGATGGATAAGGGATTTATTAGACCGAGTTCGTCGCCGTGGGGTGCTCCTGTTTTGTTTGTTAAGAAGAAAGATGGTTCGTTTCGAATGTGTATTGATTATCGAGAGCTTAACAAATTGACTGTCAAGAATCGGTATCCATTGCCGAGGATTGATGATTTGTTTGATCAGTTGCAAGGATCAAGTGTATACTCGAAGGTCGATTCGAGGTCTAGGTATCATCAACTAAGAGTTAGGGAAGAAGATATTCCTATAACAGCTTTCCGTACTCTATATGGACATTTTGAATTTCAAGTGATGCCTTTTGGATTAACGAATGTGCCACTGCCTGCCGTATTCATGGACTTGATTAATCGTGTGTGCAAGCCGTATTTGGATGAGTTTGTTATCGTATTCATTGATGATATTCTCATTTATTCCAAAAGTGAGGAAGAACATGAGAAGCATTTAAGGATAATTTTGGAATTGTTGAAGAAAGATAAGTTGTATGCGAAGTTATCTAAGTGCGAGTTTTGGTTGAAATCAGTGCAATTTTTGGGGCACGTGATTGATAGTGAAGGTGTTCGTGTGGATCCTGCTAAGATTGAGGCAATCAAAGATTGGTCGGTACCAACGACGCCGATTGAAGTTCGCCAATTTCTTGGTCTAGCTGGGTATTATAGAAGGTTTATTGAGAAGTTTTCACTAATTGTTAAACCATTGACTAAGCTTACTGAAAAGAATCGAGTGTATGAATGGGGATTAGAAGAGGAAACTTCATTTAATACGCTGAAGAATAAGTTTTGTTCTGCGCTGATTTTGTCTTTACCGGAAGGATCTGAAGATTTTGTAGTGTATTGTGACGCGTCTCATAAAGGATTTGGAGTTAAAGAAGCATGAAGAAAATTACACTACTCATGATTTAGAACTGGGAGCTATGATTTTTGCTTTGAAGCTGTGGAGACACTACTTGTATGGAACCAAGTAATACACGGCTTTTGACACCCCGTATGAAAATTAAAGTTCGTGTTCTCGGTATCTTAACGAATTGATTTCCGGCTTAAAGTATGACTCTATTATTTTTGGTGAAACAAATATTTTTGGTTGTTTTTAAAATAAATGTGCAAAACAATTAATGTAAATGAGCGGGTAAGTAAATCTACTCTAATTTAAAATATAAAGGGAGAGTATTTAAAAGCGTGACGAGAAATTAAAAGGCACTTAAAGTAAATAACGCAAACTTAAAACTATCTAAGGCAAACTTAAAACGTAACTAAAACTTAAACTAAGGCAAGGCTAAAATAAATCGTAGGCGAGTAATCTTAAAGTGCGACTAAGAAAAGAGGCGGGAAAAATAAAGCTTGAAATTAAAAATCAAAGACAAAAACTAAAAAGAAAATGAGTCCGATCGCACTACGATCGCAACCAATGAAGTGGTTGGATCGCACCCGGATCGTAGCTTGATCGCAGTCTAGATCACACTTGGTGATCGTAGCCCACGATCGCACTTGATGCGATTGAAACAAGATAGATCATACTCTATGGATCGTACTCTATGGATCGCACTCCACCACGATCACAACAAAGTGGATCACAGTGGGTGATCGTGACCAAGCGATCGCAACACGGATCACACTCTATGATCTTACCCACGATCGCAACGAGTGATCGTGATGTGGATTATGGAGTGTGATCGTATTATGATCCTAGTCCTTGATCGCAACACTGGATCGCAAGTAGAAACCCTTAAGGGTTTATGCGATCACACATGTTGGATCGTACAAGGGTAAAAAGCAGTTACGATGGGAATAAGGAAAACAGAATAAGCAAACGAAATAAGCACTAAGACAAATAAGCAAATACCAAAGAAACACTATTGAATATAAGCAAATAACAAAACTTGATTTAAAACGAGATTAAGAAAAACAAAATAAGCTTAAACTTAAAAACTTTTCAAAACACAAAATAAGCAAACTAAATGAGCAAACTTTGAAAAGATGAAACTTTGAGAAAATTAAGAAAATCAAATAAGCTAAGTATGAAACAAGCCAATAAGATTGTCAAACTTATAGCTTATCTCATACCAAAACTTAGTTAAAAGTAAAAAGATAAACTTTTTAGAAATAAGCAAAGAGATTAAGCTAAAAGCTTGCTTAATCCGAATTTGAAATAAACCAAGAAGAAGAAAAGTAGGATAAGAATGATGAAAAGAAACTTGATCAAAGGTAAATGAAGATTAAAGCAAGAAAATCAAGGAACACTTACTTGGAATTAAAATGATTTAAAGTGCAAGACAAGTATTTAAAATGACATAAATTTAAAGAGCAAGTAATTAAAAGGTGGAAGACTAATTGTCACCTTAGCCAACAAAAAAGAAAAGATGAATCCTAATGACTATATATAGGGGAGGATTAAGGAATGCTTAGGAAGCTTCCTCCCCTCCTTCATTTCTTCTTAATTGCACCATTAAGTCCTTCCCTTCTTAATCTTTTGTTAATCTTGGACTTTAATGACTTTTGGCTCGGGATTTCTTTAAACTCGTCTTTTAATTCTTCAATAAATAAGACTTGAGTTCTTCGGCTTTTAGTAAACTTCCGTCTTTTGACTTTTTCTTTGATAAATCTTCAGAATTGGTCTTGGACTTCCGTTCTTTTTGCACTCTTGACTTCTTGACCTCGTCTTTCATCTTTTTCTTCAATAAAAGCCCGTAAATGCCCGTGTTTTCTCCCCTTTTCACAATTTCGTCCTAAATCACAACAAAAACACAAACCACGCATAATTCCGACATAAATGACATAAAATACACGTTTCGGCCCGGTTATTATTGTAATTAAGTGGTAAAAAGGATGGGTGTTTACACACCTATCAAATCCCCTACACTTGACCATTGCAATGTCCTCATGCAATTCATTAGTTACAAAGCACGTTTACATTTTTCATCACAATCAATCCATAATGGCCTTTATTAAAGAGACAGAAAACTATAAGCATTCAAAGTAAAGAAATCAAAACATACCTTGGGTTTTGGAAATGTCATGAATGATCATCATCCTCAAGTTTTCACTTTCTCCAAGCCAAGCTTAAAAACGAGATCATTGTTATTATAAGTTAGCAAACTAACACGAACTCATGTGGGCCAATTATTCACTTAGACTCCCTTATTCCTAGGTGTATCTCTTATATTTTATTATTATCTTGAATGATCACGAGGATGCATTTTTTACTTATTTCGATAGTTATTTAGTCTGAAAATAAAGTGAACGATTTAATCAATAGTTAGCTAAAGGATAAAATCTTTTAAAACTGCTTCTCGGGACCTCATAAAGTTCATATCTTGGCATAACTCGCTTCGCGATTTGAGACCTTTCTCGGACCGATATTTGGCAGCGACTTCATACAAACCTTGAGAGACGTTCATGAAATTATGGTCTTCTCTTCATAATGGAATTTCTTCACTTGAAGTTTTGAGAGATTCATACTTGGACCAGGACTTCTTCATTTTTCTCCAATCTTTATTTTGGACTTTGATATACCACGATCCGCCTCCTTTTATGACTTGGATCTATTTATCCTCATACCTTGCTAGGGTCTTTTCGGATACACTTCTCCATGACTTTTGGGGAGTTTTTGCTTTTCGTCGTGTGTCTCGATCCTTCATATTGATTTTCGATAAATGATTCTTCACATCACTTTGGATCTTTAGCAACAAAATATAGCCCTCATGTCTTGTTAGGACCTTTTTGGACTCGCCAATCTTCGCATCCCGCTTCAATAAGTTATGCCTTGGCTATGAACTCTAATCCATACCGAGCAACTTTTAAACGATCTTGGGCTAGAAGCTAAGTAACTTTTCAAATCGTACAACCTTATTTATTGCAGATAAATTTATTAGCAGGCGATGGGAGAATAGGCTCATAATTAACTCACATAAATTCACGAAAGAATACCAAACTTATAATTGGCTCTATCATCTCTCGTTCTCCACAGTTTAAAATCTCAAGTAATGAGACTCGTGGATGCTTAGCCTATTAAATCAAAGTTTTGGGTTTTCGAGTCGCCTATAGGATCTTGCAAACTCTTAGACTTTTTCAAGTTTAAAAATCGCATTTTAAAGTTCCCTTGATAAACGACTCTCTAGGATCAATTATAGGAACTTGCGAAAATTTCTTGTTCTTAACCCGTGAGAGTTATGACTTTCGCGTTTTATAGCTCCCTATATAAAAGCCTAGCAAAACTTGACTTAAACACGTTAAGGATACTAGCTAGAGTAAACTTAGATAAGTAAACTCGGGTTGAGTCAAAAGATTCACAACGTTTGAAAATTAAAACCACTTTATTAAAAATTTATTCTAATAAGAAAGAAAATACCTATACAAAGGGCAAAACCAATAGGGCAAAATAGATCAAAAATTTTGAAAAATGTCGAAAAATTGATTTTCCGGTTAAAATGAGGACAAATACAAGGAAAAGACCACTTAACTTCGATAGAAGTCCCCCTTACACTTAACATAAACATTGTACTCAATGTTTAAGCATGTGGGAGTAAACTCCCCTACACTTAGGACATTGTGCACTTTGTTTAAATCTCGCTAAGGAAGAGACAACTAAAGAGATTCCTATTTTAATATTGAGAAAATATAAAATAGTGAATCAAAAAGAGTTTAGGATAGAACCGGGAAGAAGTGAACACGGAATCACGGGTCGTCAAGAATCATCAAGAGTGGATCATTGAGCGCTCGAATCCCTGATTAGTAGAAGAGGGGAGAAAATAGCAAAAACCAACGGGTCCCCCTACACTTAGGATAAAGAAAGCTAAAAGATAGATGCATGGGTTGCCTCCCAAGAAGCGCTTGATTTTTGATTACCGAGTCGTGAGCCTGACTCGACCTTAATCATCATAGGAAGAAGCATGAAATATATCCACCAGGATCAAAGACATAGTTTTCGTCCATCAATAAGCACAAGCTTAAGGCGAAGAAGGCAAGCCAAAGAAGAGTAGGCAAGGTTCCCTTAAGCAGCGATGGAGCACTGTGGAAGCAAGGGTGAAGTGGTGCAAGCAGATTTCCATAAGTTCCAAAGATATTTCCTTTTATTTCATCAGGTGGATACTGAGAGGGCTGAAGAATATCGATACCGGGGTCGAACACCTTTTCCTTTAGGGGAAAATAGCACTCAGGCTCAGCAGAGTGTGAAGATGATCCGCGAAGAAGATGCACAACCTTGTCCTCAGAAGGTGGACAAAGAGGTGTTAAATCATATGTGCTACGGATATTGGTTTCGACCGGTTTCTTCTCCTTTGAAAGAATGTTCTTCAAATCCAAAGTAGGATCAAGACGATAATCTTCAAAATCATAAGGAGGAGCATCACTCTCATGAGGGAAGTAAGTGTTGAGAAACGTAGAGAAGTCTTCCTCAAATGAGTAATCGTCCAAAGTAGGATCGAGTGATGGCGGAGGATCTTCATCATGTGAAGAATCACTCGAAAGAGTATCGACCTCATCAAAATCATCATATGTGGGCAGGTCGGGATACTCGGAAGTAAGGTCATCAGAATCATCCGAATCTGAGCTAGAATCATCATCATAAGCATCAAAGTTCGGTGTAGAATCATAAATGGGAGAAGCGTCCAAATTGGATAGAGAATCATCCACATCATCTTGAAAAGTGGATTATCAATGCAAGAGTCGAACAGAGGATTGTTGTAGACGACAAAATCATCAAGCATATTAATCATATTCACTGATTCTCGTCCAAAGGATTTGCTTGTAAGCTTTCCCATTTTAAAAACTTGTGAATCATTCCCGACTCTTAAGATTAACTCACCTTCGGCAACATCAACTAGAGCTCGTCCGGTTCTCAAAAATGGCCGACCAAGTATTAAAGGAATACGAGGGTCCATTTCATAATCAACTACGACAAAGTCGACCGGGAAAGTAAATGTGCCAACTTTGATGAACACATCTTCGGCAATACCAACGGGGTAAGCGAGAGTGCGATTTGCAAGTTCAAGAGTCATCTTCGTTGGAGTAAGGTCGGGTAATGATAGTGTTTTCCAAACACTCAAAGGCAATTAATATTGGCCCCGAGATCAGCTAGGGCAGTAAATTCTTCAGTTTTGTTAAAAATGCACGGCAACACAAAACGACCGGGATCTCCAAGCTTTTCCGGAAGTTCTTTAAGAATAACTGCAGAGCAGTTTTCATTTAAGCGTGTGTTGGCGAGCTCAATCAACTTCTCCTTCTTGCTAAGCAATTCCTTAAATGCTTTAACAAATTTCGGCATGTGGACAAGTGCTTCAACAAGGCTAATGTTGATGTTCACTTGAGAGAGCATCTTCATATAGCTTGACACTTGACAGTCATTCTTAGTTAGCTCGTTGGTCTTGCCGAAGCGAGAAGGATAAGGGATATTAGGTTTGGGTGGTGAAGGTTAAGGTGTGGCAGGTAAAGGTTGAGATGTTGAAGGTTCCTTCCTAGGTACATCGTCATGACGAGGCGGAGACGGTAATGGTGCACTAATACTAGGTGTAGGAGGAGTAGGGATAAATGGTGGTGGAGGAGGTGTAGATGATGGGGGCGGGATCGGTGGTCCTACTATGGTAACTCCACTACGGGTATTAATAGCACTCACATTTGCTCGTGGATTGGTGACGGTGTTTGAATGTAGAGAACTCGAAGAAGAAGGTTGAGTTGTGGGCAAGAAACTAGCAAGCATATTCTTCAAATCATTCGTTTGATTGCTGAAGGAAGATTGGATATTATCTCGAAGCTCGGATCTTATCTCATTTCCTTGCTTGGTAATATCTCCTTTAAGATTGATAATTTGACTTTGCAAATTCTTTATTTGCTCACCTTGGGTTCTCATTATGGCTTCAACATCGGGGTTAATGGGTGGGGCTTGTTGGGCGGGTGGGTGATATGGATTAGAAGCTCTTGGTGGGATTTGGTTGCTTATAGCGTAGTTTTTGGCGGGGTTTTGGTTTTGAGGAGAAAAACCGGGTGAAAGCTAATTGTTTGATCGGTAACTCAGCAAATTTCTATCCCCTTGTTGTCGAGCTTGGTAATTTTCCGGTGAATAATTACCATAAGCTGCATACACATTTTCCGGATTTCCTTGTGTAGAAGGACAATCGGTGTATGAGTGAGGACCACCGCATGTTTCACAAGAAGGGGCAACCGCTTTAACTTGTTGTTGTTGGTTTGAAGCGAGAAGCAAGATACTTTTGCTCATTTCAGTCATCATGCGGGTGAGTTCGGTCATATCAGGGTTTGCTGAAGTAGAAGAAACATTGACTCTCGGGTTGTTCCTTGAAGAAGCAGAGGAATCCCAGTTTTTGTGGTGGGTAGTCATGTTCTGAATAATCTCTCTACACTCCTCGGGTCTCCTTTTCATAAATTTGCCACCAGCGGCTGCATTAATCGTATCACGATCTAGAAAAGTCAATCCGTTGTAGAAAGTATCAATTAAGGTCACAGGGAGCATGTTGTGGTTTGGACAACGATCAATCAAGACATTATATCTTTCCCAAGCATCAAAAAGAGATTCATCGGGATCTTGCATGAAACCGCTGATTTGATTGCGAAGGCTCGTGACCATGGATGGTGGAAAGTAGCGCGATAAAAAGCGTTGAGTCATGTCATCCCAAGTATGAATAGAATTCTTCGGGAGACGATCAAACCATTTCTCGGCGTGATGTGATAAAGTATGTGGAAAGAGTTGAAGGCGAAGAACATCCATTGTGGCACCGGGCAACTTCATGCTTTGGGTGATTGTAATGAACTTGTCGAGGTGTTTGTTGGCATCATCATTAGGCATTCCGGCGAATGGATTAGTTTGCACTTGCTGAATCATGTGATGCTTCAACGAAAACTCCGAAGCCGTGATTTGCATCGGTGCAATCGGTCCTCCTCGTACAAACATGGTAGGTTGACAAAGCTCCTCCATTGTCCGAAGATCGGGCTGTGGAAGAACATTGGTGTTATTGTTGAGGTGCGGTGGATTATTATTGTTGTTAACGCCTGCTATACTTAAATCTTCTCGAGTCTCGGGCTCTTGATAATTAGAAGATCTAGTACGCATACACCTACAAAGACAAAAGAAAACAATACCAAACACAAAGACAATATATATACACAATAAAAATAAAATCTTTTTGGATTTTTGAAATTTTTAATTTTTATGTATTTTTAACAATTTTAATTTTTATGGTTTTTTGAATTTTTTAAGCAAGAAAATAATGCTCACAAGTGAACGGATCCCAAAAAGCAACGCGTCTCTCACAGAAAACCGTTAATCTTTACGAAAAGAGCCGGCAGCGGCGCCATTTGATAACTAGTTTTTACCTAGTAAGAAAACTATCGTTCTAAGTAGTCTAATCGAATTAAAAATCAAAGACAAAAACTAAAAAGAAAATGAGTCCGATCGCACTACGATCGCAACCAATGAAGTGGTTGGATCGCACCCGGATCGTAGCTTGATCGCAGTCTAGATCACACTTGGTGATCGTAGCCCACGATCGCACTTGATGCGATGGAAACAAGATAGATCGTACTCTATGGATCGTACTCTATGGATCGCACTCCACCACGATCGCAACAAAGTGGATCGCAGTGGGTGATCGTGACCAAGCGATCGCAACACGGATCGCACTCTATGATCTTACCCACGATCACAACGAGTGATCGTGGTGTGGATTATGGAGTGTGATCGTATTATGATCCTAGTCTTTGATCGCAACACTGGATCGCAAGTAGAAACCCTTAAGGGTTTATGCGATCGCACATGTTGGATCGTACAAGGGTAAAAAGCAGTTACGATGGGAATAAGGAAAACAGAATAAGCAAACGAAATAAGCACTAAGACAAATAAGCAAATACCAAAGAAACACTATTGAATATAAGCAAATAACAAAACTTGATTTAAAACGAGATTAAGAAAAACAAAATAAGCTTAAACTTAAAAACTTTTCAAAACACAAAATAAGCAAACTAAATGAGAAAACTTTTGAAAAGATGAAACTTTGAGAAAATTAAGAAAATCAAATAAGCTAAGTATGAAACAAGCCAATAAGATTGTCAAACTTATAGCTTATCTCATACCAAAACTTAGTTAAAAGTAAAAAGATAAAATTTTTAGTAAAATAAGCAAAGAGATTAAGCTAAAAGCTTGCTTAATCCGAATTTGAAATAAACCAAGAAGAAGAAAAGTAGGATGAGAATGATGAAAAGAAACTTGATCAAAGGTAAATGAAGATTAAAGCAAGAAAATTAAGGAACACTTACTTGGAATTAAAATGAATTAAAGTGTAAGACAAGTATTTAAAATGACATAAATTTAAAGAGCAAGTAATTAAAAGGTGGAAGACTAATTGTCACCTTAGCCAACAAAAATGAAAAGATGAATCCTAATGACTATATATAGGGGAGGATTAAGGAATGCTTAGGAAGCTTCCTCCCCTCCTTCATTTCTTCTTAATTGCACCATTAAGTCCTTCCCTTCTTAATCTTTTGTTAATCTTGGACTTTAATGACTTTTGGCTCGGGATTTCTTTAAACTCGTCTTTTAATTCTTCAATAAATAAGACTTGAGTTCTTCGGCTTTTAGTAAACTTCCGTCTTTTGACTTTTTCTTCGATAAATCTTTAGAATTGGTCTTGGACTTCCGTTCTTTTTGCACTCTTGACTTCTTGACCTCGTCTTTCATCTTTTTCTTCAATAAAAGCCCGTAAAAGCCCGTGTTTTCTCCCCTTTTCACAATTTCGTCCTAAATCACAATAAAAACACAAACCACGCATAATTCTGACATAAATGACATAAAATACACGTTTCGGCCCGGTTATTATTGTAATTAAGTGGTAAAAAGGATGGGTGTTTACACACCTATCACCAAGTGTGTGGTTTTCACTGACCATAAGAGTCTGCAACATATTTTGGATCAAAAGGAATTGAATATGAGACAAAGGATATGGGTAGAATTGCTGAGTGATTATGACTACGAGATTCGTTACCACCCTGGTAAAGCGAATGTGGTAGCTGATGCACTTAGTAGAAAGGAAAGAGATAAGTCTTTAAGAGTTAGAGCTTTGACATTGATGGAAAGTATTGATTTGACAGAGATAATATTGAAAGCCCAAGCTAATGGTTTGAAGGAAGAAAATATTGAGGCAGAAAATTTGGGTAGAATGTTGAAACCGTTGTTTGTAGTAAGGCCAAATGGATTGAGATATTTTGGGAATAGGATTTGGTTACCATTGTGTCCGTCTGAGGAAGATTCTTTAGGGGTGCGAGATTTAGTGATGAATGAATCTCATAAGTCTAAGTATTCAATACATCCTAGATCAGACAAGATGTATCAAGATCTTAAGAAAGTATATTGGTGGCCGAATATGAAGGCAGATATAGCCCAGTATGTTAATAAGTGTTTAACTTGTGCGAAAGTGAAGGCTGAACACAAAAAGCCGTCTGGATTATTAGTGCAACCTGAGATTCCTGAGTGGAAATGGGAGAAAATTTCTATGGATTTTGTAACAGGTTTGCCAAGGACTTCTAGTGGTTGTGATATGATATGGGTGATTGTAGATAGACTGACAAAGTCTGTTCACTTTTTACCATTGAAGTAGACGGATAGTATGGAAAGATTGACGACAGTGTATGTGAACGAGATTGTTTGTCGACATGGTGTGCCTTGTCGATTATAGTAGATTTACTTAAGAGTTTTAGAAATTTCTATAGAAAGCGATGGGGACGGAGTTAAGTTTGAGTACAACATATCATCTGGAGACTGATGGACAAAGTGAAAGGACGATTCAAACGTTAGAAGATATGCTTAGAGCATGTGTGATTGATTTTGGAAACATTTGGGATAGGCATTTGCCATTGGTTGAATTCTAGTATAATAATAGTTATCATGCAAGTATTAAAGCCGCGCCATTTGAGGCTTTGTATGGACGTAAGTGTAGATATCCAATTTGTTGGAGTGATGTAGGAGAAAGTCAACTGACTGGACCTGAAATGATATTTGAGACAACTGAAAAGATTGTGCAAATTAAGAAGCGTTTGTTATCTGCCAGAAGTAGACAAAAGAGTTATGCTGATAACAGAAGGAAACCGTTAAAATTTGAAGTAGGAGACATGGTTATGCTGAAAGTATCGCCATGGAAAGGAGTTATTCTTTTTGGAAAGAGAGGAAAGTTGAGCCCGAGATATATTGGAACTTTTAAGATTATCCAAAGGATTGGATTGGTTGCTTATAAGTTAGAATTGTTTGATGAACTTAAGGCTATTTATAACACTTTTCATGTGTCTAATCTGAAGAAGTGTTTAGCTGAAAAAGATTTAGTAATTCAACTGGAGGAAATTCAACTTGATGATAAGTTACATTTCATAGTGGAACCTGTAGAGATTATGGATAGGGAAGTTAAGAAGATGAAGCATAGTAGGATTATGATTGTGAAAGTAAGATGGAATTCTAGATGTAGACCAGAGTTTACTTGGGAACGTGAGGACTTCTTTAAGGATAAGTATCCTCATTTGTTTAGAGGGGATTAAGCGCCAAGGACGTCGCTATTTTTAAGAAGGAGGGGATGTGATAACCCGAAACCGAGGTCATTGCTTAATCTTACTTTACGACTATTTTTGAAATTTTGATGAGTTTGAATGATATTTATTTTTGGAGGTTTAAGTTTAAACAAATGTTGGGAGACTTATATTTTATATTTAATAAGTATAAGGAGTAATAGAAAGCGTGATGTCGATGGATGCCTAATATTTTACATTTTATTGTCGGTTATTCGATGTTTGTCATTTTTTATGTTTTCTTTTAAATGACGTGTTAAGTCGAGTCAGGAGACGATATTATTATATTTGAGGTACGTTTTAACTTTTGAAAAGTATTTTTATGAAATCCGAGCCCCGCGAATATTTTCAAAATTGACTAATAGTCATTTCCCGCTTTTTAGCTAACTATTTTCATTTTAAACCACAACTATTGCAAATTGATAACAATGGTCCCTCCACCACCATATATAAGCTTAATCTTCCACCTAACAACACATAGTTAACCACTAAATAGCAAAAACTCCACCCCTTCTCTCTCACTACTCCATGCCGTCATCCCCTAGCTCCATAAAACCAATTTTCATCAAAAATCTAGCTTGATCTAATCCAAACTAACACAAGACCCATCCTTAGAATTGTAAGGAGATCATTTTGATACCAAATTTGGCTACATGCATGATGTTTTATTTTTTAAGGTTGGTAGGTCAAAACCATGCTCATGCATGTGATTTTTATGATGATCAAGAGGTTTTCATGTTAAGTTTTTGTTAAAAACTTGATTTTGATTTTGGGTTTTTGATTTTGATGATGATACAAGTGTTATAGATGAGATATTTTAGTATTAGGGTTATGGGTTGATGATAAAATTGAGTGGTTTTAGCTAAAAACATGATTTCATGCAAATTTTAGAAGGGTAATTTAGATTAGTGAGAAAAAGGGTATTTTTGGGTACCTTATGATTTTATTTAGGCTTAACTAATAGCATAGGGTTGTAGATAATTTGATTAGCTTCGATTATATATAAAGTAGAGCTTCTAGCTCGAAACGAGCGAGAAGTTATGATGTTTTGATTATTCGTGTACCGGGAGACGAGTATCGGCACGGCATATAGTTGTTGTCGATATTTGGATCGAATCTCGGGGACTATAGATTGAGTTTTGAAATGAGTAAAATAAGTATGAAGAAGTTTAAACCCTATAGGGTGAGTCTATTTTCAAACCTAAGTGTCGGTTTCGTAAATGGAGTCGTTTATAGAAGTTAAAATGGTTGTATGAGTCGATGATGTAAAACTGTCCGGTTTTTGTCATTCAAAGATGACTCGGGTAAGGAACTTTAATAGTAAAGTCATTTGATAAACTTGTTAGAGGACTTTCTATAGATAGTAAGTTAGTTCCTCGAGTCGTTTCATAAACGTTTGACGAGTCTAAATGGGGTAAATGAGCTAGTACATATGGTATGTGCCGGTGGATTTTGTCGAGAGTATAGAATGGTAAAGTAGATGTGTTGAAGAATGTAATAGTATTATTTGTATCGTTTTGTATCGAGTTTGTCGTGATTTTATGAGTTTGAGTTTGATATTGTTATGTATGATTTATTTCTCGAGTTATTATTAATGAACGCGCCTTATTTGATAGGTAGCGGTTCTCGTGTTTGAAAGGCATCCTCTTTCATCGACGATCATCTCGCTAGGTCTCTTATACTAAGGTGAGTCTGTAGCCTCGCTTTTCATGCTAGCTACTACATGTTTTAATACCAGCGAGGGGGATACATGCTATTTGAAAATAAACGAACACAAGTCATGAGTAATTGTTTGGACCCGAATGTTGCCTATGTTGCCTTACATTGTATTGAGTACCTTGTTGCTAAAGACCCTAAATTCATGAAGCGTTAACTATGTTCTGATTGATGTTGTGAGTTGGAAATAGCCGCTTATTCAAATGATAGTACTATTGGGTTGACCACCCTATCTGAGACCAGGACATTACGTTGAGTAACCTCTGGGAAGGATAATTTACCAGAATGAGATTTGGGTATATCTAGCAACTGATACCCTAGAGGGGCAATGGTTTTATTCTAGTCATGCTGGCAATTGGCATGGGTGACTAAATGGTTAAGGGGTCAGTGTCATGAGCTTAAATACAATGTGTTGCCTTGAAATAGATTGTGTGCACGACAATTCTATAAATGATTATGATTGATTTTCTTCTTGTGTTCAAATGTGATTTGATAAACCTGTAGACTCGCTCAACATTATTGTTGACTCGTTTAAGCATGTGTTTCAGGTAATCGAAGGTGATTGATGGAGGAGATTTTTTGTGGATGTTGTGGGTTGGCTTTTGAAGTTTGTTGGTCGAAAACAATTTCTATCCTTTTACTGCTGAACAATTTGTTAAATGTTTTTGTACTGTACTGAAACTTGTTGGTTTGCTGGTCGAGATCCGTGGGGACTAAACGCTTTACTCTGGTGCCGTTTTAGTACATTATGTGTTGAAATTATGTTTTAGGCATGTTGTGAAAATCTTGTTTATATTTTATGTGTAAACGTCTCTCTTTTGACTCGTTTAATATACCTTGTATGATGATGCTTGTGTCTAGCACCTAATTGTGTATTTTCGCTGCGCAATGTAAATTGGGGGTGTTAGAAGTTCTCCCATAGAACTCATCTGAAATATTCCTTTCATTAAAGCTTCAAACTCTTCACACCATAATTTCTTAGTTGAACCAAAAATAATGTCATCAACACAAACTTGAACTAGGATAATATCCTTAGCATTCTTTTTTATGAAGAGAGTTTTGTCAATGGTCCCTCTCCTGTATCCATGTTCTAAAATAAAATTAGATAAAGTTTCATACCAAGCCTATGGAGCTTGATGTAGACCATAAAGAGCTTTAATGACTTTGTAGACTCTGTAGGGGAATTTAGGATCTACAAAACCTGGAGGTTGTGAAACATATACCTCCTTAGAAATAGTACCATAAAGAAAGACACTTTTCACATCTATTTGATAGACTATAAATTCCATATATGATGGAAAGGCCAAAAATAACCTAATGGCTTCTATTCTTGCCACTGGTGAAAAAACCTCATCATAGTCTATCCCTTCTTCCTGTCTATAGCCTTGAGCAATAAGCCTTGCCTTGTTCCTCACAACAACACCTCTTTCATCCTTTTTATTTCTGAAAACCCATCTAGTACCAATAACTCTTTTTCCAGAGGGAAGATCCACAAGAATCCAAACCTTTTGTAGTTCAAATTACATTAATTCTTCTTGCATGTCATCTACCCAACTTTCTTCATCAAGAGCTTGAGAAATGTTCTTAGGCTCAACTTGTGATAAGAAACATGCAAACAAACAATGCTGAGTATCCTTACGATTAGTTCTCTGCTGTTGTTTGACATAGCTCACAAGTGCATGAGTTTCAGTATTGGCTTGAAGTTGTCTTCTGGTTTGCGCAACAGACTTTGGGTCTCCAGTAATTTGAGCGGTAGGATGGTTGTTATTGACTTTATGAGTTTCCAAATTATTGAAATCCGTTACTGCACCCTGCTCATCATAGGAAGCTTTGGAGAAGATCTCTTCATTTGGACTAGTATAAGCATCTTCACTATCTGTTGCTTGTAAAACATCTTGTAATGAATCAACAGACTTTGCAGAATTTGGCTTAGCAGTACTTGCAGATGAGGTACCGCTAGGTTGAATATGTACTGTTGAGTGTTATGATTCTAAAAATTCTTCTCCTGAATGCTTATTAGCAGTTGTTGCATTCTTCTCTTGATCTTGATGCCTCTTAAGCTCTTGTGACGCTTGATCATCATTGAATGGAATTGGTTGCTTCTGTTGGGAGATGGAAACCATAGGAAAAACAGTAGGCATACTGGGTACATAAATGTGAACATCATCATCCTAAGAATCTGATGAAGAAGGTCCTTCTTGAGTATCTAACTTTGTTGTACCAGTCTCTTCACCTGCATTGTTAGTTTGACAATCTTTTTGCATAGAATAGTAATCCATGGAGTTAGATAATCCAAATCAAACATCCAAGCATAACCTATTCCTGGGACATTGTGCTTATTTTCTAAGAAATTAACATGGGCATTTTCTTCAACTTTTCTAGATGCCAAGTTATAAACCCTATATGCTTTACTCTACAAAGAATATCCTACTAGATATCCTGAATCAGATTTTCCATCAAACTTCCCCAATTGATCAAGAGTATTCAAAATAGACACATGACACCCACAAGGTCTCAAATGACTTATGGTTGGCTTAACACCAGTCAAAAGTTCATAAGGTGTTTTGTTTTGAGGCTTGGTCACTAAGATTATATTTAACACATATCATGCAGTATTGATTGCTTCTGTCCAAAAGGTATTTGACAAAAGAGAATCAGCTAGCATAGTCCTAGCAGCCTCAATTAGTGTCCTGTTTTTCCTTCCAGCTACTCCATTTTGCTATGGAGTCCTAGGATTGCTAAATTGTCTTTTAATTTCTTTAGACCTACAGAATTCATCAAATTCAGCATTCTTAAATTCTGTCCCATTATATGTCCTAATGATCAAGACTTGTTTAGTGAACTGCTTTTCAAATAAAGTGACAAAGTCCTTAAGTAATTCATTGGTTTCATTCTTATGTGCTAAAAAGAAAACCCAACTGAATCTACTAAAATCATCAGTTATAACTAGGCAAAAGGTCTTATGGCTAATAATCCTAACAGAAACTGGACCAAACAAATCTATATGCAATAGTTGCAAAGGCTTAGTCACATAATTGACAGTCTTGATCTTACAAGGGGCTCTATGTTGTTTACCTTTTTGACAAGCAGTACATGTAAAATCATTTTGAAAAGATTTGTTAGGTAACCCTCTAACCAAATTTCCATTAACCAATCTATTAAGGTTCTTGAAATTCACATGACCTAACCTTCTATGCATAAATTAGACTTATCATTGGAAGCTTTAGCTAGCAAACATGTAATGCCACCTGTTGGAGTAATAGTATGAAGATTGAAGGTGTACATATTTTCTTGCCTGGGTACCTTAAGCAGTACTTGATATTCCTTTGGCATCTCAAAGTCTTTGGAAAGCACCAAGCAGTCTGTATCTGTAAAGAGCACCTTGTTCTTTTTATCACACATTTGTGATACAGAAAATAGTTTAAACTCATTCAATTCTTTTACAAAGAACAAAACATCTTCAAATTCCAACTTCCCTTTATTGATTTTTCCTTTTCCAATGATCATGCCTTTACTACCACCAAAGGATACTGGTCTATCTCTGAATTCTTCAAATTCAGCAAGGAAATATTTATTCCCTGTCATGTACATCCACTATCTACAATACCTTTATCTTTTAATTCATCAATTAGATACCCCCGCACATACACAAAACTCATTAGTTTTTAACAGGGACCCAAGCCACATTTGGCTTGGATCTTTTAGGACCTACATACTCAAGAGTTTGATAAGTAGTTTTCCAGTAGTACTACACACACTTTTATATTTCATGGTTCCAGTTAAATAGTCAAAGACATAAGTGGGTTTATTGTCCTTTGACCTTTTTGAATTAAGTACTGTTTTAGTGGTACTTGCTTGAACACATGGTTTTTCTCCCTTAGGAACCCACATTTGCACTGGTTTGTTATGAGACTTACTTCTAGGTGTTTTAACATTCTCAAATACACTTAAAACGGTTGTATGAGTCGATGACGTGAAACTGTCCGGTTTTTGTCATTCAAAGATGACTCGGGTAAGGAACTTTAATCGTAAAGTCATTTGATAAACTTGTTAGAAAACTTTCTATAGATAGTAAGTTAGTTCCTCGAGTCGTTTCATAAACGTTTGACGAGTCTAAATGGGGTAAATGAGCTAGTACATATGGTATGTGCCGCTGGATTTTGTCGAGAGTATAGAATGGTAAAGTAGATGTGTTGAAGAATGTAATAGTATTACTTGTATCGTTTTGTCTCGAGTTTGTCGTGATTTTATGAGTTTGAGTTTGATATTGTTATGTATGATTTATTTCTCGAGTTATTATTAATGAACGCGCCTTATTTGATAGGTAGCGGTTCTCGTGTTTGAAAGGCATCCTCTTTCATCGACGATCATCTCGCTAGGTCTCTTATACTAAGGTGAGTCTGTAGCCTCGCTTTTCATGCTAGCTACTACATGTTTTAATACCCGCGAGGGGGATACATGCTATTTGAAAATAAACGAACACAAGTCATGAGTAATTGTTTGGACCCGAATGTTGCCTATGTTGCCTTACATTGTATTGAGTACCTTGTTGCTAAAGAACCTAAATTCATGAAGCGTTAACTATGTTCTGATTGATGTTGTGAGTTGGAAATAGCCGCTTATTCAAATGATAGTACTATTGGGTTGACCACCCTATCTGAGACCAGGGCATTACGTTGAGTAACCTCTGGGAAGGATAATTTACCAGAATGAGATTTGGGTATATCTAGCAACTGATACCCTAGAGGGGCAATGGTTTTATTCTAGTCATGCTGGCAATTGGCATGGGTGACTAATTGGTTAAGGGGTCAGTGTCATGAGCTTAAATACAATGTGTTGCCTTGAAATAGATTGTGTGCACGACAATTCTATAAATGATTATGATTGATTTTCTTCTTGTGTTCAAATGTGATTTGATAAACCTGTAGACTCGCTCAACATTATTGTTGACTCGTTTAAGCATGTGTTTAAGGTAATCCAAGGTGATTGATGGAGGAGATTTTCTGTGGATGTTGTGGGTTGGATTTTGAAGTTTGTTGGTCTAAAACAATTTCTATCCTTTTACTGCTGAACAATTTGTTAAATGTTTGTGTACTGTACTGAAACTTGTTGGTTTGCTGGTCGAGATCCATGGGGACTAAACGCTTTACTCTGGTGTCGTTTTAGTACATTATGTGTTGAAATTATGTTTTAGACATGTTGTGAAAATCTTGTTTATATTTTATGTGTAAACGTCTCTCTTTTGAATCGTTCAATATACCTTGTATGATGATGCTTGTGTCTAGCACCTAATTGTGTATTTCCGCTGCGCAATATAAATTGGGGGTGTTAGAAGTTCTCCCATAGAACTCATCTGAAATCTTCCTTTCATTAAAGCTTTAAACTCTTCACACCATAATTTCTTGGTTGAACCAAAAATAATGTCATCAACACAAACTTGAACTAGGATAATATCCTTAGCATTATTTTTTATGAAGAGAGTTTTATCAATGGTCCCTCTCCTGTATCCATGTTCTAAAATAAAATTAGATAAAGTTGCATACCAAGCCCTTGGAGCTTGATGTAGACCATAAAGAGCTTTAATGACTTTGTAGACTCTGTTGGGGAATTTAGGATCTACAAAACCTGGAGGTTGTGAAACATATACCTCCTTAGAAATAGTACCATAAAGAAAGACACTTTTCACATCTATTTGATAGACTATAAAATCCATATATGATGCAAAGGCCAAAAATAACCTAATGGCTTCTATTCTTGCCACTGGTGAAAAAACCTCATCATAGTCTATCCCTTCTTCCTGTCTATAGCCTTGAGCAATAAGCCTTGCCTTGTTCCTCACAACAACACCTCTTTCATCCTTTTTATTTCTGAAAACCCATCTAGTACCAATAACTCTTTTTCCAGAGGGAAGATCCACAAGAATCAAAACCTTTTGTAGTTCAAATTACATTAATTCTTCTTGCATGGCATCTACCCAACTTTCTCCATCAAGAGCTAAATGTTCTTAGGCTCAACTTGTGATAAGAAACATGCAAACAAACAATGGTGAGTATCCTTATGATTAGTTCTCTGATGTTGTTTGACATAGCTCACAAGTGCATGAGTTTCAGTATTGGCTTGAAGTTGTCTTCTGGTTTGCGCAACAGACTTTGGGTCTCCAATAATTTCAGCGGTAGGATGGTTGTTATTGACTTTATGAGTTTCAAAATTATTAAAATCCGTTACTGCACCCTGCTCATCATAGGAAGCTTTGGAGGAGATCTCTTCATTTGGACTAGTATAAGCATCTGCACTATCTATTGCTTGTAAAATATCTTGTAATGAATCAACAGACTTTGTAGAATTTGGCTTAGCAATACTTGCAGATGAGGTACCGCTAGGTTGAATATGTACTGTTGAGTGTTGTGATTCCAAAGATTCTTCTCCTTAATGCTTATTAGCAGTTGTTGCATTCTTCTCTTGATCTTGATGCCTCTTAAGCTCTTGTGACGCTTGATCATCATTGAATGGAATTGGTTGCTTCTGTTAGGAAATGGCAACCATAGGTGAAACAGTAGGCATACTGGGTACATAAATGTGAACATCATCATCCTAAGAATCTGATGAAGAAGGTCCTTCTTGAGTATCTAACTTTGTTGTACCAGTCTCTTCACCTGCATTGTTAGTTTGACAATATTTTTGCATAGAATAGTAATCCATGGAGTTAGATAATCTAAATCAAACATCCAAGCATAACCTATTCCTGGGACATTGGGCTTATTTTCTAAGAAATTAACATGGGCATTTTCTTCAACTTTTCTAGATGCCAAGTTATAAACACTACATGATTTACTCTACAAAGAATATCCTACTAGATATCCTGAATCAGATTTTCCATCAAACTTCCCCAATTGATCAAGAGTATTCAAAATAGACACATGACACCCACAAGGTCTCAAATGACTTATGGTTGGCTTAACACCAGTCAAAAGTTCATAAGGTGTTTTGTTTTGAGGCTTGGTCACTAAGATTCTATTTAACACATATCATGCAGTATTGATTGCTTCTGCCCAAAAGGTATTTGACAAAAAAGAATCAGCTAGCATAGTCCTAGCAGCCTCAATTAGTGTCCTATTTTTCCTTCCAGCTACTCCATTTTGTTGTGGAGTCCTAGGATTGCTAAATTGTCTCTTAATTCCTTTAGACCTACAGAATTCATCAAATTCAGCATTCTTAAATTCTGTCCCATTATATTTCCTAATGATCAAGACTTGTTTAGTTAACTGCTTTTCAACTAAAGTGACAAAGTCCTTAAGTAATTCATTGGTTTCATTCTTATGTGCTAAAAAGAAAACCCAACTGAATCTACTAAAATCATCAGTTATAACTAGGCAAAAGGTCTTATGGCTAATAATCCTAACAGAAACTGGACCAAACAAATCCATATGCAATAGTTGCAAAGGCTTAGTCACATATTTGACAGTCTTGATCTTACACGAGGCTCTATGTTGTTTACCTTTTTGACAAGCAGTACATGTGAAATCATTTTGAAAAGATTTGTTAGGTAACCCTCTAACCAAATTTCCATTAACCAATCTATTAAGGTTCTTGAAATTCACATGACCTAACCTTCTATGCCATAAATTAGACTTATCATTGGAAGCTTTAGCTGGCAAACATGTAATACCACCTGTTGGAGTAATAGTATGAAGATTGAAGGTGTACATATTTTCTTGCCTGGGTACCTTAAGCAGTACTTGATATTCCTTTGGCATCTCAAAGTCTTTGGAAAGCACCAAGCAGTCTGTATCTGTAAAGAGCACCTTGTTCTTTTTATCACACATTTGTGATACAAAATATAGTTTAAACTCATTCAATTCTTTAACAAAGAACACATCTTCAAATTCCAACTTCCCTGTATTGATTTTTCCTTTTCCAGTGATCCTGCCTTTACTACCGCCAAAGGATACTGGTCTATCTCTGAATTCTTCAAATTCAGCAAGGAAATATTTATTCCCTGTCATGTACATCCACTATCTACAATACCTTTATCTTTTAATTCATCAATTAGATACCCCTGCACATACACAAAACTCATTAGTTTTTAACAGGGACCCAAGCCACATTTGGCTCGGATCTTGCAAGACCTACATACTCAAGATTTTGATAATTAGTTTTCCAGTAAGACTACACACACTCTTATATTTCATGGTTCCAGTTAAATAGTCAAAGACATAAGTGGGTTTATTGTCCTTGGACCTTTTTGACTTAAGTACTGTTTTAGTGGTACTTGCTTGAACACATGGTTTTTCTCCCTTAGGAACCCACATTTGCACTGGTTTGTTATGAGACTTACTTCTAGGTATTTTAACATTCTCAAATACACTTCTAGAAGATTTGTGGGACACTGGTTTACCAGACTTTTGACCAGCGATACTTGCTTTTGGTCGAGCAGTACTTGCAGTTCTAGGCTTGCCTGTACTTGGCTTGTCAGACTTTAAAGGTACTAGACCTTATTTCATATGTACTGCTCTTGGAACAAAGTCCTTGGTAGTGAGCGGGTGTTTAAAATTATTAACCTTATGAGGCTTATTTACCCTCTGAGCATGATCAAACTTAGGTTTGTCATCTCTAGGTCATATTTGCCTTTTTACCTGTGCATTTTTCTCATTACCTTTCTTTGTGACCTTTTGTGCAGCCTTCTGTTTTGTAATTTTATCTTCATGTAAAGTGCAATCTTTGATAAAATGATTTAGACTACCACAAACATAACATCCTTTTCTTCTCAAAGAAGACCCAAAATGTTGCTCTAACTTAGTGTTCTTAAAACCTAGTCCACCCCTCTTGGTATTACTATTATGTTTTGTATTATTATCCATTGTCTTACTAGGAGTTTTTACCTGCTTGGGAGCAGAACTAGTTGTAGACACATGTCCTTCAGGAACAAAATTGCTCATTAAAGATGGATAAATAGTGTGTTTGGTCACAACAGGTTTATCTTGGGTCAAGGTACTAGAGTTTGACTCAGAATCATTTGACTTAATATCGATAGCAGCATTTGACTCATATAACTCTACCTATATCATTGTTAGGGGGCAAGAAAATTCTTGATAAAGGTGAATGAACTGCCTTCATTCCTTCAGCATACCTCATTTTCAGGAGTATCAACTAACTCATTAGAACTATCAAAAATCCCCTTTGATAAGTCCTTGTCAGTTAGGGTTATCCCAGGTTGGTCCTCTATATAACCTAGGCCTGTTTTATCATAATACCCCATTTGTGAATTAATCAGCTTTTCTATACCTTTTAAGGATTTTTGCCATTGATTAATCACTTCCCTTTCATTAAAAAGACTAGCTTTTAAAAACTTCATTTTCTGTTGTTAATTTCATAAGTTGTTTTTCAAAAGCTTTAATTTCCACATCTTTTTATCTCATTTGAAGAGTTAAAAGACTAATTTTCTCTTCATAGTTTTGTTGACCCTTTTTATACAAAACTATATTTGCCTCTAACTTAGCAACACCTTGTTTAAAAGCATTTGCTTCTACAATACGTGTTTACTTTTTGATATTGTTCATCAAGTTCTACTTTTAGACTATAAAATTTAAGAACACAATCTTTAGAACAAGGATATACCTCAATATCTTCATGAGAGAGAGCCATCAAACCAAGCTCTTCTTCTTCTTGTTCTTCCTCTTCAGCCCAACTAACCACTCCATCTATAATTACCAATACTTTAGTTCCTTTGGGACTTCTGCTATCTCCTTTTGGAAAGCTTTCATAGACTCTTGGACTGGTTCTACAGCTGTTCTTGTACTTTTGATTGCTTCCTTCAGCCTTATCCCTATTGCACTCCCTTGCAAAGTGTCCATTCCTTCCACAGTTGTAACATTCAACTTTGGATTTTTCATATCCTAAAGGTTTATTAGGATTAACATTCATCTTCCTTCCAGTCCTTTTGAAGAGCCTATTGGATCTTACAGAGACCACAAAAGCTTGCCATTTGAGATCCATTTCTTTAATATCGGCATCATCCATTTGGAATAAGTCATTGAGGGTTAACCTTGGTCTGTTGTCTTGTCCAGCAAAGAATGAGAAGGCATCATTGTCACTAAACAGTGATGAGGATCTTCCTTGTGAATTTTGAGATGTTATTAGACTGCCTTCAGTACCTTGAGAGTAAGTACTGCTTGTTAGTCCTCCAGCGGTATTTTG